>JAYESD010000010.1:147919483-148519483 GCA_036927565.1 Tuctoria greenei | reverse complement strand
GAAGACACCAATGACAGATGCTTAGTGGGTGGATTGGGCTTATATGGAAAAGAAGAACCATGAAGCTTTCAGTGCAGTGATCTAGGTTGTTGAGCACCATGGACTCAAAGAGTTGCTCGAATTCAGATACAATTGGAACACGGGGGTGGTAGCTCAATTCTACACCACTTGCTACTTCTCCACCTTTGGAGATAGGAGAATTACTTGATTTACCAATGGAGTTCAATACTCCATTCTCTATGATGAGTTTGCTAGGATCATTGGTCTTGAGGAGTTCCTAAACCATGATTTGATCTTCATAATCTCAAGGCTATAGATTTGGGGGAGATGGAGTTCATGTATGAGGTCGGTTTCTACAACCCCCCCACAACCAAGATTCTTCGCCCTTTCTTTAGTGTGCTCAATCGGATATTGAGAAAAACCCTAGTACCTAAGGATGGGGATGCAAACATGATCTAAGTCAACTTAAGGCACTTCATGAAATTGATAGTTGAAGATGAGAAGTTCAATGTCTTTGACTATATCTAAAATGACATCTTCAACATATCCAGCACTCCCAACCGCTCGTGTGGATATGATCCTCTTATCATGTGCTTGATTGAGAAGGACTCAGGCTTGGAATTTGTGAAGGATGTCAAGCATAGAGCTCTCCATCCTCAAATTTCTCCTCCTGCGCTGAAGATTGATGGAGCCTCGAGCAGGTGTACCTCTTTTGTGCCTTCTCCTCCTCTGGCTTCCGCCTCCTCCTCCTCCTCCTCCTCCTCCTCCTCCTCCTCCTCCTCCTCCTCCTCCTCCTCCTCCTCCTCCTTCGGCGACCTTGCTAGTGCCACTCTCAAGTTTCTCAAGTCAATCTTCACCTCGTGTTGAAAAGCGGAAGTGAAGGCTCAAAAGATGGCAAAGAAGCAAGACAGGTACCTTCGAAGACTTTGTGAGAAGGCGGACATCCCTATGTCATCGGAGGCCTCCGAGGATGAAGACATCACACCCTTTACGGAGTTCTCGAGGTGGAGGCTACACTCTTTAGTGGTGGGAGTGGTTCCTCTAGTGCCACTCCTGCTCCTAAGGAGGTTGGTTATGATGATGATGATGACGAAGAAGATCATTCTCAAGATGATGATGATGAAGAGATGGAAAGCGACCCAGACCCATGCCGTGGAGAGGCGAGCGAGAGCGATGATGAGTAGACATAGACTCTCTCTCTTCTCTCTTACTCTTTTTTCTTTTTGGTGTCTTGATGCTAAGGTAGGAGAGATTGAGGGGGGTATTAGATCCATGGACTATATTATTTTGAAAATCGGGTTGTATTATTAACTATCATTACTCTTTCTTATTTGGTTTGTAATGACATTATTACTATGTTATGTGAATCTTATTGAATATCATTCTAGTTAATATGTGTGATGATGCTTAATTCAAATTGAGATGCATACTTCATTCCACTTTTCACATCTCAACACTTGCATCACACGTAGACACCCCACCATAACACACAAATGTATAAGTCTCCCATAGACTTCATTCTTGTGCATTAAACTTATTGTAAATCTTACATGCACACATTTATGGGGGGGTCCTTATACACATGTGTGTTATGAAAATCAACTCAATTATATTTTTTTATCAAAAACCTCAATGTGTTGTCATCAAATCACCAAAAAGGGGGAGATTGAAAGTGCATCTAGGCTAATCCTTGTATATTTTGATGATTAAGGAAAACACTTAAGGGACTATTGAGCATTACAAGTGTAATTACAGGTGATTGAAAGATGGACGATGTTGAATGCACCCAAAGAGGAAAAAGAGAAGAAAAAGGCGAAAAACTCGAAGGATAGAATTTAGGTTTTTAAATTCTTTGCGTCAAGTTTAGCTACATAGCTTGAGTGTGTTCAATGTGTCAAAGTGTTGAGAATCTCTGAGAGCTCATAGTCCAAGCTATATTAGATTGAGAGATGAGTTGAAGCGACCCTAAGGACAGGGCTGGACTTGTCCGGGTTGGAAGGCAGGACTAGTCCGACCACATCGGATTGATCCAGTATTAGGCGAACCAATAGTTTCTGTGTGAGTTCGAACTTGTCCGTTTGGGGACGGACTAGTCCGTGGTGAGTGTGTATGTGTCCTTTTGGGACTAAGTCCCAAAGAACCCGACTAGTCCGTCCTGAGGGGCCGGACTAGTCCGCTCGAACAGACTAGTCCATTTCAGACAGGAAAAGTAGTTTCTGTCTGAGATCGGACTAGTCTGTTCCGTGTCAGACTAGTCCGTTGTGGACTTGGAGGTGGCTACTGGGACTAAGTCCTATACGTCTGGACTTGTCCGCCCTTAGGAGTCGAACTAGTTTGGTGGACCAGACTGGTCCGTTCTCACCCAGAACAATTGTTTCTGTGTGAGATCAGACTAGTCTGTTGCTGGATAGACTAGCCTATGGTGTAGTGAATGTTTGAATTCAAAAGGTGGCGGGGGACTTTGTGGTTGGTCAAGGGTGAGATCACTGGTCCCTACAGGCCGACTAGTCCAGGGTCAAAGGCCGGACTGGTTCGCACTTTTTCTGGTGGCAATGGCTACTTGTCGGGATCCCTATAAAAAGGAACCCCCCGGCCCCCAAAGGGTCTCTCTCGAACCCTAGTGCCACCACAACCTTCTTAGAGCCATCCTAGCCCTCTCTCAACCATTCTTGGAGTCCTAAGAGCGATTCTTGAGGATTTGTGTGTTGCGAAAGAGAGGAGAGAAGGTTTTGCTTGATTTTGAGCTCTTGGTTGATTCTCTTGGTTTGACAGATTGATTTAAGTTTGTGTGGGTGCTGATCTTTGATCCTATTTGAGTTGTAAACTTCTGGGAGCCTCAGGTTGTGAGTTGCCCAACAAATTTGGTGATTACCCCCATGATCTAGTGGAAGAGTAGCCGGCCTTCATGGTGGCTAAGTGAGGAAAGGGTTGAGCGAAACTCTGCCTTTCGTAGGCATCCTCAATGTGGATGTAGACTCCTTTTGTGGGTCTAAACCATGGGATAAACCCTGCATCTTATGTCTTTGATTTGCCTTCCTCGTTCTTCGCTAGATCAAGTTAGGGTTCCCCACGTTCTTTGTCTTAATCTTGTGATCCTCCTCGATCTAGTTGTTTCCACTTCGTGCATATCCACTGCTAGGTTGCTAGGTTCATATATTTTACCTTTCATCAAATTAAGTTCATTGAATCGCATAAAAATCTCACCTTTCCTTAAGTTTAACTCTCTGGCCGGACTAGTCCGTCCCCAGGCTGGACTAATCTGTCTTCCGTATTTTGATTAGCTTTTGTTGAGTTAAATTTCAGGTTATCCGCCTATTCATTCTCCCCTAGACAACTTTCAGAAACCATGTCAAAGTCTGCACAAGAGGCAGTTTATCGAAAGTCTACATTAATATTTTCCCCACTGCCTCCAATTGTGTTTGGCTAAGATTGACTACACTCCATTATCCTAAACATTACTTTATTCTATATATATAGTAGTGTATGAGTTTGACTACCCTATAGAGATGTGTATAAAATGATACTATGAAATAGAGTACGGACAATGATACTTCATTTAGAGGGTTACCATGCATACTCTGAAACGGTTTCATGTTGATTGACATGTGAATTCTTGTTCTGTTTTGATTGTATAGGGTATATATGTAAAGAAAATTGTAATATGGAGTATAGAATTTTTAGAAAGTACTCTAAAGTACGAAAAATATTCTTTAAGAGTGATAATTTAGAGTAACATATAGTGTAAAGTAGATAGTGATCATTCATGTAGATCACATAGAAAAGGTAGGGTCAATTGTGTAAGAGTTAATTTTTTATCATGTACTAGCACCGATAAATGACTTAAAGATCAATCTAATTGTGCAGATTGAGAAAAATAAGGGCATATACACAAACCTAACAACAACAACAACCAAGCCTTTGTTCCAAACAAGTTGGGTCGGCTAAAAATGAAATCCAACAATTTTTGAAGAGGAGTAATAGAAAATAAAATGAGAGTAAAAAAATACAAGTACAATAAAATTCTACATTTTAATTATTTTAGAAATGGATTAATAAGAAAGAAGTTAAGAGTAACAAAATACGAATAAACTAAGATCCTGACATTTGAATTGTTAATTTCTATGCAGTCCTATCATAAGTCAAATCTCTAGTTATGTCCCACTCCTTTAAGTCTCATTTCACCGCTTCCTGCTATGTCAACTTTGGTCGATCTCTATTTCTCCTAAAGTTTTCTCTACTCTTTATAATCTTACTGCTAACAGGTGCTTCTGCAGGTCTCGGTTGGATATGCCCAAACCATGGCAAGCGATGTTGGACTAGCTTCTCCTCAATCGGTGCCACCTCTACCCTATCACGTATCAGCTATTTTCTAATTTTGTCTCTTCTTATGTGACTGCACATCCACCGTAGCATGCGCATCTTAGCAACACTAATTTATTGGACATGTTGCCTTTTAATTAGTCAATATTCTGCTTCATACATCATTTGATCACCGTCCTATAGAATTTTCCTTTCAATTTTTGTGAAACCTTCTTATCATATAAGATTACATGCCGCTACTTTATCCAACCGATCTTTATCATGTGGCAAACATCTTCGTCAATATCACCATCACTTTGTAAATGATCCTAAATATCGAATGTGTCTCCCTTAGATACTACTTGTTCTTGTAAACTAACATTTTCTTCCTCGCACCCGACATCATTAAAGACGCGCCTCATATAATCGGTTCTACTAAGTCTAAGACCATCTAACAGTGGCGTACTGTAAATCATACTGGATACACTGTTTTGTAGTGTAATTTAGAGTACGTACTGTAAAAGCTGAAAGAGAATAGTGTATAGAGTATGCTTTAGAGTACACTGGTGCGGATGGTCTAAACCCCTTGAACACAAACTCTAAAAAAGTTAAAATTAATTATGCAGTTAAGCTGCAAAACAGGGGACCCTTTTTCTCCGGCTTGTGTTCTATGCGAGCTGCTGTCTTCTCGACAAATTACTCTATTCCTTCTTGCCAATGGAGAGAAGTCGAGAGGTCTTGTACGAAGGTGTAGTCATCTAGCGTTGTAAAAGGAAGCACCCGTCTACGAGCGTCCACGCCGGTGCACGGCGGCGGTGGGGGCTGCTCAGCTTAGATGTCCGTGATGGGACAAGATACGGGCGCGGCCCAACGGCTCCATGGCCGCATCGCACGGACGTTTGCGCATCGCGGACGGGGGACCAGCGATCCAACGCCACGCCCGTTCAGCTCGTCGCGGAGCTGGCTCCGGCTTGTGCGGCAACGGTCGGTGTGGGGTCTGTCATGCCTGGGACTCCGATGAGTTCCCTCGCCGCCGACTCCCGCAGGCCCGTGGTCCTCCTGGGACCTGCGCGCGCGTGCTGCATCTCGGTGCGGTGTCTCTTCGCCGGGGCCGGTAACCCGCTGGATCTGGATGAGAGGCCTCGTGCTTTTGCAGGGGCTCGTGGGCCACGGAGGCGCGCAACATCCAAGTGTCGGCCGGCGCGGCGCCTCCCTCGACGTCGACCAACTTGGTATAGCCCACTTTACATGGGCCTCTACTCAGAAATTAGCTGGGCTCTCTTACGTTATGGATAGAAACGGATCGAATACAGATTGAATGGAGTCTTTCTTTGCCTCTTGTTCATCAAAGCCTAACACAACATCCTTTGTAGCTACGACGTCGCAGATCGGCATAGGCGCCATGCATGGCCCACGGGGAGAGGCAGCAGGCACCAAGGCCAAGGTGGAAACCGAGACGGCCGTCTACAAGGTTCACGTCCACTGCGGGCAGTGCAAGAGAGGCATCGAGATCAAGACAGTTCACCGAGATCTATGGTGTGTACATCGCGCTTCTGAATCTGTCTTCTGTTTTTTTCCTGGAAGAACCAACACTTCGGAGTTTGGTTCGAGTGATTCATGCCAAGCATATACAGGACCATGTGTGATGTATGTTTATCGGCACATCTGTCTGCAGGTTTGGAATAGGTGAAGGTGGACGCCGGCGCAGGGAAAGTGACCGTGAAGGGCTTTGATTTGATGTCGAGAAGCTCAGGGCCAAAGTTGAGAAGGGCTGCCGGAAGAAGGTCGAGCTCATTCCTCCTCAACAGAGGACACAATCACTTAGGTCAAGTCCAATGAGCAGGTACTCCTTGCTTCCTAAAAGTTTGTCACTTGTAAGCAATAAACTGTCGAGGAAGGAAGAAGTAATTAACTGTATTTCACTTCATACATCTCTTAAGGTACATCTCTTATCTGATAGTGTAGTTAATGCACAATTCGTCAGATCAGAGAGAGTTGCTGCGATTAGGAGGAAAATACAAGGTTAGCTGGACTAAAGTTTGCAGGCCTATGGCTTGTGGCGGGCTCAGTTTCAAGGAACTATATAAGTTCAACAGAGCCTTAAGGCTACGGCGGCTCTGGCTCCAATGGAGTCAGCCTTAAAGAGCTTGGCATCAAACCACGAAACGCTAACACTTACGTCGGTCAACTTAATAAATAAAATAACTTATGTCGGTCAGAAAAAACCGACGTAAGTTAACTAACTTACATCGGCCGCCGACGTAAGTTAGTAGACCGATAGCAATAAATGTAAACTTACATCGGCCTGGACTACTAGCCGACGTGAATAAAATGGCCGACGTAAGTTACATAGGCCGACGTCATTTTACTATTTAGCCGACATAAGTTACGTATTTTAACATACCCCCGCGCGCGCCTTCTCTTCTTTACCCGCCGCGCGCCGCTTTGTTTCTCCCCGCCGTCGCTCAACCCGCCGCCACGCCGCCACCGCGCTCGCCACCGTCCTACGCCGCCGCCGCCAAGTAATACTCCTGCCCTCCCCTCCTCTCCTACCCTCCCCTCCCCGACCGCTGCCCCCCCCCCCCCCCCCCCCGCCCCCTCCCCGAGCGCCGCCCCGCCCTCCCCGACTGACAGCCCCCCCCCCACCCCCGCCCCTCCTCGAGCACTGTCCCGCCCTCCCCGGCCGACCGTCGCCGTCCGGCCCTCCCTCCCCCTCCCCTCCCCGACCACCCTCCCCATCCCCTCTCCGGCCAAGCGCCGCCCCCCTCCCCCTCCCCTCCCCGCCCCCCTCCACCTCCCCTCCCCCCTCCCCCCCCTCCCCTGCAGAGGTCGCCCCACCCTCCCCCTTCCCTCCCCGAGCCCCTCTCCCCTCCACAGACCCCCCACCCCCCAACCCCCCTCCCCGAGCCCCCCCTCCCCTCCACAGACCCCCCCCCCCCCACCACCACCCACCAAACATCCCCATCCCATCCCATCCCACCCCCACCCTAACCCATTGAATTGAAATTTGAAATTTAATTGAATTGTATTGTTTAAATTTGATTTGAATTGAATTGTTCAAATTTGAAATTGAATTGAATTGTTTAAATTATGTTTAAATTGCTTAATTTTTTATTTAATTATGCTTAATTAGTTAATTTGCTTGCTTTAGATTATGTTTATTTAATTATTCTTAAGTGGTTAAGTTGCTTAATTTGCTTAGTGTAGATTATACTTAATTAGTGTAGTATAGATTATGCTTAATTGGTTTCTGTCGAGGGCGGTGTCGGGGGAGGCCGGCTGTCGGGGCACTTAGCTTCTCGGGGGCGTCTGAGTCGCTGAGCTGCGGGCCGTGTAACACCCTAAATTTTCGCAACATGCATTGCATACATGATCATGCATTAAACATTAGTAGGATAAAAGAAAGATAATAAAAGATAAAACATACATATATGGTGTAGCAAAAGAAGAAAGAGAAAATAATAATTATAACCTGAAACTTGTAAAATAATACATATATTGATCCTGTTTTTAAAATAAATGTTTTGTTTGCAAACTGCATGCTTGTGTCAATTTGATGGGAATCCTATGGTAGGAAGTTTACTAGCTTTGTTTAACCACCCTTGTCACTTGGAATATATGGTAGAGAGTCCGGAAGGGCTTTTTACCTTTTGCTTCGCTTAATCAACTGGGATGGAAAACAACTATACCACTCAATTTATTTATGCATGGATGAGATTGTGGATAACATGAATTGGTTAATACGATATTGTAATGGGTGATCTAAGCAAGCCTGATATGTGGATGGGTTGGATGTTATGATGGTTTGCTTGCTTTAGATCTAAGGACCGGTTCATGCGAGAATAAGCCAGGACTACAGTGCCACCACGAGGCCAAGTATGGGTGCAGCGTAGCTGATTAATTAGGGCTTTGCTAGTACTGTTTGGACCATTGTGGATGCTCGGGGAAGGGGTAGTCGGATTGGGTTTGTTGATGATTGGTGGGACTACCCTGGGATCCGAATGGCTCAAGAGGGGACCCTTGGTTGAAGATGTGCTCAGTTGGAGGCATCGCCACCGGTGAAACCTCAGTGGGGTCTAAATAGGCTAGTAATCCCTTTGTAAAGGCTATTTTGTGATCTCTTGGTCACACACCAACGGAAGTGTGTAATATGACTGACGGGTCATGGGCATAAGGGAGATTCTTAGTCGCCGAAAGATGATGAAATCACGAACACGTGGGTAAAGAGGTACAAACTCTGCAGAGTCAAATAAAACTATCATGATAGTCGTGCTCCCGGTTATGAGCACCTGGACAACTTCCATGATTAGAGGAAATTTGGTATTGGAATGGTTATGGTTTGGTAATAGTTATGGATGGTTATGGATAAATCTCTGGTATTGAATACGGTTATTGACGATGGTGAAATCTGGACTTATTGATGATGGTAATGAATTCAGTTTGGTATTATGGTATTACTCGTGATTATGATGGGATTACTTCACATACATATAATATATTGCTTTTCAAATGTTTTACTGTACTTTTCAGCACTTAGCCTTTATTAATGTCGTCATTTGAATCAGCCACATGTCATACTTTCCACACTTGCTGAGTACAACAAGGACTCACTCTTGCAATCCCCCCCCCAACAGTTGCAGGTCAGGATTGTGAGTTTAATGGCGATAATGCGAAGTTTTAGGCCGTGTCTACCGTTAGCTTTGCCTGTGGTGTTGCATGGAACTGCGCTATCCCTTTTGCTTAGTTTGCTTAGTTGTTTAATTAGTTTATTTCCGCTGCATTAGTTGAACTTATCATTAATATTCATTAGAGCTTGTATTCGAGGATAATATGGTTTGTGTAATAAAATTTGATAATTAATCTTGTTCTGTGGTAATTTTCTGTATACTCTTTTGTGATTGCACTCGTGTATGTGTGATGAACATCCTGGGCACACATATACGTTAGCTTGGTTCAGTTTTTGGAACCGGGCATCACAGATTGGTATCAGAGCCACAGGTTGACCGTAGGATGCAACCTAGATAGAATGGACACTTTAGAGCACATAGGAGCACTCAGGAATCGATGTGTTTTTGCTTAGTGTGATGTTTGCTATATATATATTGTTTGCTTGTGTGCTTAATAGAGGATTTTGGGATGCTTTAGCATTGCCATGTCCACTTAGGCTAGTATAGCTAGTTGGTTAGCTTCATATCCCTTGATGCATATAGTTGGGGATGTTTTCTAATTCTTACCTATTGCTTTACTTCAGATGGTAAGGACTCGCAATGAGAGGGATGGCAATAATGAGGAGGATAACAATGGAGTAACTCAGAACAATACTGGACAAGGACCTGCTCATGGAACCATCAATATCGAGCAGCTACTAGCTATGCAGAACTAGCTCATGCAGACCATGATACAAACTATGGGACAGCTGCAGGCTGGCAGTAACATCAACAATCAGCCCCACATGCCTCCACCGCCACCCTCGCCTCCTCATAACCGATTGGGAGAGTTTATGAGGACTAGGCCACCAACCTTTTCTCAAGCTGCAGACCCTATGGATGCGGATGATTGGCTCAAGTCCGTGGAGAAGAAGCTAGCCATTGTCCAATGCGGTGACCGGGAGAAGGTCCTGTTCGCTTCTCATCAACTCGTTGGAGCAGCTGCGGATTGGTGGGATGCTTATTGCAGTGCTCATGAGAACCAAGAAAGAATCACTTGGGTTGAATCCAAGGAGAATTTTTGCTCTCATTATGTGCCCGAGGGTGTTATGCTCTTGAAGAGGCAAGAATTTGAGAATTTGAGGCAAGGAAGATCAAGCGTGAGTGAATATCTCAATAAGTTCACTCAACTCTCAAGGTATGCGCCTGAGGATGTGAGTCGGGACAACCGGAAGCAATACTTGTTCATGAGGGGATTGAACAATGAAATCCAAGTGCAATTGCTCAACTGTGACTATGCAAATTTTCAGAAGCTTGTGGACAAAGCAATTGTGGTTGAGAACAAGATCCGCGAGATGGAGCAAGAAATCAAGAGGAAGGCGCCATATCAAGGACAGCAACAAGGAAGTAATGTGCGCCCTCGCCTTGCACCACCCAATGCACCCTATTACAGCTCCTCTATTCCTGCTCAGCACTCTGGTTATGCACCGCGCCCAACTCAGTTTGTGCAGCAACGCCCTGACATGCAAGCACCTAGGCCTCCAATGCTTTATGCGCCACGTGCTAATCTTCCTGGTGCAAATGTTCAAAACCAAGCACGTCCCAATAATTCTGGTGGAGTTAAGAAGTGCTATACTTGTGGAGAAGCTGGACACTTTGCGCATCAATGTCCTAAGTCAGGCCTTGGTCAAGGAAGCAATGCGCTGAGGCAAAACCCAAGACTCAATGGAGGACAACCACAAGGAAGTCATGGACAACAGAATTTTGCTCATGGCAACGTGAACCATGTCTCTATGGAGGATGCTCAACAAGCGTATGACGTGGTCATTGGTATGTTTCTCGCCAACTCCAACCCCGCGACTATGTTATTTGATTCTGGAGCATCGCATTCATTCATTGCATCGAAGTATGTTGCCAAGTATAGTTTGCCTATCTCTCATATGAAGTTTACTCTGTTGGTTAAGTCTCCTGGAGGAGAGATGAGGACAAATATAGTATGTCCAAAAGTAAGCCTTAGAATAAGGGGGGTAGACTTCTCCGCCAACCTCATTGTTTTGGATTCTCAAGGATTGGATGTTATACTTGGTATGGACTGGTTGAGGAAGCACAATGGAGTTATTGAGTGTGCCACAAAGACGGTGAAGTTGACCAATGAAGAAGGGATCACCATAGAATTTGAAGCATCTCAAACCGCACCGAAGCAATTGGAATTGAATCATATGGACGGTGCCGCAATTGAGGAGATTCCGATGGTGTGTGAATTTTTGGATGTTTATTCGGACGAGTTGCCAGGTATGCCACCCGATCGAGACATTGAGTTTGTTATTGATTTAATACCTGGAACTGCACCTGTAGCTAAGAGGCCGTATAGGATGCCTCCTATGGAATTAGCGGAGCTCAAGAAACAAATTCAAGAGCAACTAGAGAAAGGTTTTATTCGCCCTAGCTCTTCACCTTGGGGAGCGCCCATTCTATTTGTGGACAAGAAGGATGGAACACAAAGGATGTGCGTGGATTACCGAGCTCTCAACGAGGTAACAATCAAGAACAAGTACACCTTGCCCCGTATAGAGGATTTGTTTGATCAGATGAAAGGTGCCTGTGTATTTTCCAAGATTGATTTGAGGTCAGGTTACTTCCAAATGAATATTAGACTGTCGGACATACCCAAGACAGCTTTCAGGACACGGTATGGATCATATGAGTACACTGTGATGTCTTTTGGATTGACAAATGCGCCTGTCTACTTTATGTACCTCATGAATAAAGTCTTCATGGAGTACTTGACAAGTTCGTTGTGGTGTTTATTGATGACATTATGATCTACTCGAAGGATGAGAAGGAACATGAGGAACACTTGAGGCTTACGCTGCAGAAATTGAGGGATCATCAATTGTATGCCAAGTTCAGCAAGTGCCAATTTTGGTTGAAAGAGGTGCCATTTTTGGGTCATATAATCTCAGGAGGAGGAGTATCGGTTCACCCCGGAAAAGTGAGAGACGTGTTGAAGTGGGAGCCGCCGCGAAATGTCAAGGAAATAAGGAGTTTTCTTGGGATGGCTAGATATTACCGTCGATTCATCAAGGACTTTTCCAAGATAGCCAAGCCCATGACGGAATTGCTAATGAAGGGGAAGGCTTTCCAATGGACTGAAGCTTGTCAAAACAGTTTTGAGGAGTTAAAGAAAAGGTTGACAACCGCGCCAGTGTTAGTATTACCGGACGTGAGCAAGAGTTTTGATATATATTGTGATGCATCAAGACAAGGACTCGGATGCGTGCTTATGCAAGAAGGTCAAGTGGTCGCCTATGCGTCAAGACAATTGAAGAAACATGAGCAGAATTACCCAACACATGATTTAAAACTTGCAGCCGTGGTACATGCATTGAAGATTTGGAGACACTATATTCTTGGACATAGGTGTGAAATTTACACGGATCATAAGAGTTTGAAGTATATTTTCACACAAACGGATCTGAACCTAAGGCAACGAAGATGGTTGGAGCTCATCAAAGATTATGATTTGGGGATCAACTATCATCCGGGAAAAGCCAATGTAGTGGCCGATGCTTTGAGTAGAAAAGGAGTAAGTCATCAACTCACGGTTCGAGAGTTACCATTCGAGTTATGTAAGGAGTTTGAACGGTTGAACCTCGGGTTGGTAGATGAGATGGAGATGATAGAGTTAAACCCAACTTTGGAGCAAGAAATTCGAGAAGCACAGACCACGGATGAAGAGATCAAGGAAATCAAGGAAAGGACTGAGGAAGGGAGAGAATTCAGATTTGATGAAGACGAATATGGTACCTTATGGCTTGGAAAGAGAATCGTTGTTCTTAATGTAAAACATATTCGGGAGACAATATTAAAGGAGGCACATGACTCGCCTTACTCGATTCACCCTGGTTGTACAAAGATGTACAAATACTTGAAGACTTGCTATTGGTGGGATAGCATGAAGAAGGACATAGCTGAATACGTAGCATTGTGTGATGTGTGCCAACGAGTCAAGGCGGAACATCAAAGTCCAGCCGGATTATTGCAACCGTTGAAGATTCCAGAATGGAAGTGGGAAGAAATTGGAATGGACTTCATAGTTGGGTTACCACGTACTCAGTCCGGATATGACTCAATTTGGGTAATTGTGGATCACTTAACCAAGTCAGCTCATTTTGTCCCTGTGAAGACCAAGTATACAGCTGCACGATTGGCCGAAATATACATGGAGCATATTGTGTGTCGACACGGAGTACCGAAGAAGATAGTCTCGGATAGAGGTTCTCAATTTACCTCCAGATTTTGGCAAAAATTGCATGAAGCTTTGGGAACGAGGTTGAATTTTAGTTCAGCATATCATCCTCAAACGGACGGACAAACCGAGAGGACCAATCAGATTTTGGAGGACATGTTAAGAGCTTGTGCTTTAAAGCATGGGAAAAGTTGGGACAAAAGCTTGCCATACGCAGAATTTTCATACAACAATAGTTACCAAGCAAGCTTGAAAATGTCACCATATGAAGTGCTTTATGGGAGGAAGTGTAGGACACCTTTATTCTGAAATGAGGCAGGAGAAACTCAAGTATTTGGTCTGGATGTATTGCAAGAAGCCGAAAAGCAAGTCCAGATAATTCGTGAAAACTTGAGGGCTGCCCAATCAAGACAAAAAGGCTATGCGGACAATAGGAGAAGGAAATTAGCCTCTAAAATAGGAGATTTTGTTTACCTCAAGGTGTCACCTATGAGAGGTCATAAGAGGTTTAACATAGGAGGCAAGCTCGCACCTCGTTATATTGGACCATTCAAGATTTTGGACAAAAGAGGAGAAGTAGCATATAAGTTGGAGATGCCAGCTCATCTTTCAGACGTACATGATGTGTTTCATGTTTCCCAACTCAAGAAGTGTCTCAGGGTGCCGGAAGAACAAGTGCCAATGGACGAGTTAGAACTTCAAGAGGATTCGTCCTATGTCGAGCAACCTATCAAGATCTTGGATGTGAAGGAAAGGGTCACGAGAAATAAGAAGATCCGTTGGTGCAAAGTGCAATGGAAACACCATACAGAAGTCGAAGCTACGTGGGAACATGAAGAAGACCTGAAGGCAGAATTCCCGCATCTTTTCTCCATGCTGTCGAATCTCGAGGGCGAGATTCATTTTAAGGGGGGTAGGTTTGTAACACCCTAAATTTTCGCAACATGCATTGCATACATGATCATGCATTAAACATTAGTAGGATAAAAGAAAGATAATAAAAGATAAAACATACATATATGATGTAGCAAAAGAAGAAAGAGAAAATAATAATTATAGCCTAAAACTTGTAATAGGGAATAAATATAAATAATAATAATAAAATATATATATATATATAAAATATATATATATATAATATATATAATAACTGTATATAAAAAATAATAAATAAATAATATAAAGAATAAATAAATAATAATACACAAAAAAAAAGAAAAAAAAAAGAAAAACCAACCGCTCGCCAGGCCAAACGGCCCAGCCAGCAGCCGGCACCCAACGCGCAGCGCGCCTTCCGCAGAGCGCCCGCGCACGCGCGCTGGGCCCCACCGCGTGCCGCCCGACGCGCCCCGCGCGAATCCCGCCGCCTGGGCCCCGCTCGCGCCAACCCGACTGGCCCCGCGCTCGCCCTAGCGCCATACCGCGCGCGCTGCGCGATGTGCCGTGCCCGCTCGCCCCGCAGCACACGCCCGGCCTCGACCGCGCCTGCCCCGCCGCCACGCAGCCCCCGCACGCGACCACGTGCCCCGCTGGGCCCCACCCCGCCGCCAGCCCCGCTGCCTCGCCCGCCGGCGCGACCCCACGCGCCCTCGCCCGGTCCGCGCCGAGCGCCTTGGGCCCCACACCGCGCATCCCGCCCCGACCGAGTCGGTCACGCGCCAACCGCGTCAGCGCCGGCCCTAGCCGCCGCCTATAAAAGCCACGAAGGCTTCGTAATTCCCCGATCCCAGGAACCCTAGCCACCAGGAAACACCACCGGTATAGAAAAAAAAGGGAACCAGAGGGCTGCGCCGCCAGGGGAAGAAAAGGAAGAAAAAAAGAGGGGAAGAAGAGGAAGAAAAAGAGGAGGGTGTCGTCGTCCGCCGGAGATCGTCGTCGCCGTCGTCGTGCCGCCGGAGGACCTTGCCATCCCCATCCTGCGATCTTCGAAGCCGTCACATCTACGGTAGGATTCGTTTTTCCAATGTGAATTTTAGCGACGTATTAGATCTAATAGACGTAATTTAACCGTAGTTGCACCATGAATTTATTTTCAGCCGCTTTAATTCTCGCTAAAACTCCCGTAAACTCATATGAACATGTATGAACTAGTTGCATCTAATTAATAAACAACCGTAGTTAATCAATTATTGTACTTTGCATGCATGCATATCATCGCATGTTGATTAATGTGTGTGCATCATGTTGATTTGTATGTATATTCTTGTATGTGTTATCACGAGTAGAGGGAAGTGCTCAAGAGGTCGTGTACGAGGATTTTCAGAATCAATATTTCGAAGCGCTTGAGCAACCCTATCCGCCGGAGCAAGGCAAGTGTCCTTGAAGCAAATTGATCCTGTTTTTAAAATAAATATTTTGTTTGCAAACTGCATGTTTGTGTCAATTTGATGGGAATCCTATGGTAGGAAGTTTACTAGCTTTGTTTAACCACCCTTGTCACCTGGAATATATGGTAGAGAGTCCGGAAGGGCTTTTTACCTTTTGCTTCGCTTAATCAACTGGGATGGAAAACAACTATACCACTCAATTTATTTATGCATGGATGAGATTGTGGATAACATGAATTGGTTAATATGGTATTGTAATGGGTGATCTAAGCAAGCCTGGTATGTGGATGGGTTGGATGTTATGGTGGTTTGCTTGCTTTAGATCTAAGGACCGGTTCATGCGAGAATAAGCCAGGACTACAGTGCCACCACGAGGCCAAGTATGGGTGCGGCGTAGCTGATTAATTAGGGCTTTGCTAGTACTGTTTGGACCATTGTGGATGCTCGGGGAAGGGGTAGTCGGATTGGGTTTGTTGATGATTGGTGGGACTATCCTGGGATCCGAATGGCTCAAGAGGGGACCCTTGGTTGAAGATGTGCTCAGTTGGAGGCATCGCCACCAGTGAAACCTCAGTGGGGTCTAAATAGGCTAGTAATCCCTTTGTAAAGGCTATTTTGTGATCTCTTGGCCACACACCAACGGAAGTGTGTAATATGACTGACGGGTCATGGGCATAAGGGAGATTCTTAGTCACCGAAAGGTGATGAAATCAAGAACACGTGGGTAAAGAGGTACAAACTCTGCAGAGTCAAATAAAACTATCATGATAGCCGTGCTCCCAGTTATGAGCACCTGGACAACTTCCATGATTAGAGGGAATTTGGTATTGGAATGGTTATGGTTTGGTAATGGTTATGGATGGTTATGGATAAATCTCTGGTATTGAATACGGTTATTGACGATGGTGAAATTTGGACTTATTGATGATGGTAGTGAATTCAGTTTGGTATTATGGTATTACTCGTGATTATGATGGGATTACTTCACATATATATAATATATTGTTTTTAAATGTTTTACTGTACTTTTCAGCACTTAACCTTTATTAATGTCGTCATTTGAATCAGCCACATGTCATACTTTCCACACTTGTTGAGTACGACATGTACTCACTCTTGCAATCCCCCCAACAGTTGCAGGTCAGGATTGTGAGTTTAATGGCGATAATGTGGAGTTCTAGGCCGTGTCTACCGTCAACTTTGCCTGTGGTGTTGCATAGAACTGTGCTATCCCTTTTGCTTAGTTTGCTTAGTTTTTTAATTAGTTTATTTCCGCTGTATTAGTTGAACTTATCATTAATATTCATTAGAGCTTGTATTCGAGAATAATATGGTTTGTGTAATAAAATTTGATAATTAATCTTGTTCTGTGGTAATTTTCTGTATACTCTTTTGTGATTGCACTCGTGTATGTGTGATGAACATCCTGGGCACACATATACGTTCGCTTGGTTCAGTTTTCGGAACCGGCCGTCACAGGCCGGGAGTATCGTCTCGTTGGGCGCACTGGCACATCAGCAAGTGATTTCAGCCTAGCGGTGGAGACGGCCCCACACTCGTCTTGATACAAGTGTATCACCATGACAAGTGGGGTAGCAACCAGCTGACCCCACAAGACAGTGAGGGAACTGTGACGTACGAGTTTCCTTTCGTGAGCACCGAGGAAGTGGAGAGCACGGGGCGTGACATACCAAACGTGGCCTCCACGAGTCACTTGGTCGGGCCGTGTCGGGCCAAGGCCAAGCACGACGGATCCCATTTTCCCCTGTCGGGCCGTGATGGGCCCATTCGCGGGCCGAGCGTGTCGTGCCGGCCAGAAGCCTGGACGAGCCGTGGTATATATGTAGCGTATATACGGTCCATCGGGCCCAAACCTAGCGTATATAGGCAGTGTCGTGGGTCACGATTGTGACCCGTGACTGGTGACATGAGGTGAATCATTAGGGTTAAGTGTATATGGGTCGGGCGGCCCATTACTAACCCTAAAAGTCTGTAGCTAGGTATCTCTCCGCCGCAAGACCCCCTGTTCACATCGCGCATGTTTGTGAGTACATATAAGACCATGAAAACTCCGGAAACATATGTTGCGAGTATTTGTCCTTGACTCGCAACATCCATAAGGCAACATGTTTCCGAGCTAACCAGTTGCCCCCCATTGTACTTTAAGAACTGCACCAGATAGGGGGGTGTAGTGTTAAATAGGTGGATTTGTGAGACGGATGATAATCAAACATTAATGAATCGTTAGGGTTAAGTGACCAACCCGGAAGGGCATGACACGCAATAAGTGTGATCATGCCATGTAGACCATTGTAGTCGTCGTGTCCCCCGCAACTTCTTCGCCAACAGTTTTGTCGGCTCGCTGTAGACCTACCGGGGTCCTTGCCTCGCCTCCCCTGGACGAGAGTCTAGGAGTCGTCGCTCGTCAGGCTCGCCTCACATCCTCATAGATTCGGGGAAGAATTGGGCTGGGCATCGCAGATGGTGGGCGGCGGCCGGCGACTCAATACGAGGCGAGGGAGCCGAGGGCGTCCGAGCGGGGTATGAGGTCAAGCCCGAGCATGGCCCGTGTCAGGCTTCGAACTGGCACGGACCCAGTTCACTGTCTATTAACAAGAAACTAACGGTAATTTGTCCGGCTATTCATTGTAGAGTCAAACATGGGCGAAGATCGTAGTTGGATGTACACTCGTTGGAAGAGCATAACTTGTGGTAACTCAATTTTGTGACTAGACTTATGGTAATTAAGTCTAAGTTCTTCTTTTCTAACAATTGTTACAACGAGCTCATCAATTTGTTCAAAGATGCCCTTCGACATCCCAACAAAGTGCCTAAAGATATGTATAAGTCGAAGAAAATTCTTCCCGGTCTCGATATGAAGCACGAGAATATTGATGTGTGTTTGGACAACTGCATGCTTTTTCTGGGGAGAGCATGCCAATGAGAACAAATGTTTGAAATGTGGTCAACCAAGGTTTGTCGAAGTTGTTAATAAGGACGGTGATATTGTGACACCGATGTTGAAGCGATTGTTCCTTTCAAAAAAATGGCCAGACACATGAGATGGCACAAATAAGGTGAGCGTGAGAACAATGGGGTCATGACGCACCCGTCCGATGGTGAGGCATGGAAGGCGCTGGACTGGTTCGACCCAGAATTCACTCGTGAAGCGAGAAATGTTCGCATCGGGTTGGCGGCAGATGGGTTCACGCCGTTCAGCACAAATTCCGCACCATACTCCTATTTACCCGTCTTTGTCATTCCGTACAATCTTCCACCAACTTTTTGCATGAAGAATGAGTTCATGTTTTTTAGCCTCATTGTACCTGGGCCGGATCATCCTGGGCCACGTCTCAACGTGGTGTTGAAACCGTTGATCGAAGAGTTGAAAATGTTGTGGACAGGAGTCGAAGCGTACGACTGTTACAAAAAGCAGAAATTCAACCTCCAAGCTGCTTCTTTGTGGTCCGTCCATGTTTTTTCGGCATACGACATGTTTTATGGATGGAGCACTCATGGTCGGTTGACGTGTCCGATATGTGCCTCGGATACCGATTGCTTTTTACTTACCCATGGAGGCAAGATATCTTACTTCGATTGTCATAGATGTTGGCTGCCTCCGAATCACTTATTTAGACAACAGAGAAATGTCTTCAGAAAGAACACCGTTGTCACTAAAGGACCACCGAAACATCTTAACGGGTCAGAAATATCTGATATGTTGGACAATCTGGTGCCCGATGAAGGTCATTACATATGTGGACTTTGGGAGCTACCGTATGTGAAGTCGTTGATTCTAAGGCACAACATTGATGTTATGCATGAAGAGCATAACATGGCTGAATGCATTATAAGCACATGCATGGACATGACGGGCAAAACCAAAGACAATTTAAAGGCTCGAAAGGATCTCGCCGAGCTTTGTAACTGTCAAACTCTTGAGCTCTCCGAAAATGGTGGTAAACCACATGATCCTTTCTGTCTTCGACCTAAAGAAAAAAAGAAGTTCTCGAATGGTTGCAAAGGTTGAAATTCTCAGATGGTAATGAAGCTAGTCTGAGACGAGCCGTGAATGTGAAAAAGGGAAAGATCATTGGGTTGAAGAGTCATGATTATCACATAATCATGGAAAGACTTCTGCCTGTTATGTTTCGAGGCTACTTTGACGATGCGGTGTGGAAGGTGTTAGTCGATCTTAGCCACTTCTATAGGCAACTCTGTGCTAAAGAAATCACGCTAGAGATGATGACTAAGTTGGAGAAGGAGATTACAGTACAATTTTGTGCTGCTTTCTTCTACATGTACGCTAATATGGAAGAAATGAATGAATATTTCAAGTAAGTGTTTCTCCTGCACTTATGCTTTTAACCATCTTTTCCAACACATGTATTCTAAAAGGTTCTCTTTTCGTGTAGTATGTTCGACAAGCAAGATTGGAGACATAGACATCAACCCACGAGCAAGCAAATAGAACAGATTCGACGGGAAGGAATAAACGGGGATCTAATTTTCTTTCCTGGTTTCGAGATCATGTAACTGTCGGAGTCTGATTCCGACAGTTCTCCCGGCACTACGGTTAGTAGACCGCAAAGTTCCTTAGTTCGGTTAGGGCGCGCGGAGATTCAGAGCAAGATGGCAATTTGACATGAGGATTTACGTGGTTCGGGCCGCCTGAGCGTAATACCCTACTCCACGGGTGTGTGTTGTTGTTGTATTGAGCATTTGAGCGCTTGTCTGTGAGAGACCAGAGTGTCTGGAAGCCCCCCATGTATCGTTCGGCCAATCCTTTTATAGTACAAGGACTGGCCGTTACATCATCAGCCTGGCCTAACATGTGGCCCTGGCGGTTAGTGATGCTTAATACACAGCTAATGTACTTAATTCCCCTTAATAGCGTGGTAACGCGCCTTGATAGTGGTGTTACTAGTATTAAGAGTCCTCCGATCATGTGTCATTAAGATAGCATTAATGACACAAAATCAGGTCTTGGAGTCTTTAATGTTCCTTGAAGGTCCGAGCCGTTGGAGATCCACCAATCTGCCTATTGAGGTTGAAGGTCCGACGGTTGGACGCGTGGCAGCTCCGGAGCTTACTGTCTTGGACGAGTAGGTATGGTGCTGTTGTACACGTGTCGGTACCGGAGCTTCCCTTTGTCGGAGGTTAGGTCCGGGGGTGCCACACAGGTATCTAGTCTGGAGCTATCCCATGTATGGAATGTAGCTCCGATTTTATGATACACGTGGCGGCACTGGGACTAACCACAGGAGGGAGGCAGGTCTGGTTCCGAGTGACACGTGGGGCCTTAGGGGGTCTTCAAATCAGATATATGGAGTTCCTTTGCACTTTTTGCAGTTCCAAGGGGTATCCGGTACGCAGGGTACCGACAGTGGCCCCCTGGGCCCACCTCTGGGAGAGACCTTTTGGATTAAGTCATTCTGCCGGAGGTGGGTCGATCTTTTGATTTTTGCGCCGTGTCTTCAAGGGTTTTTGGATGTGCCGTTGAGGAGGTGGTTCGCAGTTAAACCATCGTTGTGGCATCTTCAGGATGCGGCAGGTGAGATCTGCGCGTGCGGATCTCACGCCATTGAAGGTCACCGGTTCCCAATACGAAAACCGTATCGGTTCTGCGTGCCATGTCAGGTCGCCGCCCTCAGGTTTCCTGCCTCTCATCATGACAACTGTTCGCCTGGGGTAAGGTCCTCAACTTGATCGTCTGGGTGGCCCCGGGCCCCCTTATCATTGGTAGGGTGAAATTTTTGAACTGTATCCTTGGTCCTTTTGCGGTTTCCATCCAAGCGTTGCGGGGGCTTACTTAAGATGGAAAGCGTGCACCGTTTGGGGATTTCTTACGCCTTCATTTGAACTTGCGCTCGAATCCTCCGAACTTTCGCTTGCTTTTTCTCTCTCGCCCCGCCGTGCTGCGATGGAGTTGGGTCTTCGCAAGAGCCGTCTTACGACCGATGACGATTTGAAGAAGGTCCAGACCTACATGGGGTGGTCCAGCGACTCCTTCAACCACCTGGTCTGCGCCGGCGAGCTTCCGTTCAAGAAGAAGCACGACGGCGACATGGTGTACTTCTCTGCGTATGCCATGGTGGGGCTGATCCCACCTTTCTCAACCTTCCTCTTGATGTTGTTAGACTTCTATGGTCTGTAGTTCTACCACCTTGGTCCCCACTCCATTCTTCTTGTGTCAACATTCGTCCACTTCTGCGAGATGTGGGTGGGTATTCCCCCCTGCATCGAGCTTTTCTGCACCTTCTGCACCATCCACACCACCGGCAAGAGTAACGAGTATTTTGGCTTCTACTATTTTGTGAAGTGCAAGAAATTCCCCTACAAGTACTTGAGGTTGTTCCCTTCCGGCAAGTGGGACGACTGGAAGAAGGATTGGATTGTCATCACGGCAGAGGAGCACGAGAAGCTGGAGCTGCCTGAAGGTCTTCCCAATGTTGACACTGATGCCTGGAGTGAAGCTCTGGTGCTGTCACAGTCCTTCAACCCTGCTTTGACCAGGATCCGCTAATGCGTGGAAGGAGGGGTGACCCCCTAGGTTGTCTTCTGCAACTTCTTGGTCAACAGGTGGGCTCCGCTAAAGAAGAGAGAGAAGCTCGCATGGACCCTCAACAGCGTGATGGACGATGATCGGATTGAAACCGGTTTGAAGTCCAATTTGGAAGGCTATGCTTTGGAGCTTCATCTCAAGAAGTTCCAGCATGGCATCGACGTCGAGGGCGATGACTTAACTCCGTCGGCGGCTTTCCTCCCTTTGAATATGGAGGCAGAGTTCAGCAGGGAGCTCCAGGGGAAGATGCCGGTGCTTGACAACCTCGGCGAGATAGAGAGGCGTCCGACCACCAGATTGGTGATCCTCGGAGCTTTCGAGTGTGGCCCTGCTTCCGCCCCGAGACAGAGAGCTGAAGTCATTGGCAAGGGCAAAGAGTTAGCTGAGCCCTCCAGCCGAAAGAGGAAGTTGAAGCACTATGACGGGAGGCCCATCAGACCTGCTCCTTCCACGACAGCTCCTTCTCTCTGGCGGGGGAGGTCTTCGACGGCAACACCAACTTCGGCATCAGCGTCTCCCCGGAACGCCAGCTCCGCCCAGGTGACTTCAACGCCGGAGCCAGCTAAGGGCTCTAGGTCCGAGGGTCCTTCTCAGTTGAGGAAGGCCCCAACCAAGACGTCGCTGACGACGGTAGTAAGCTCCGAAGAGCCTTTCGGAGCTACTACCCCAGTTGCGACTGGTTCGGGCTCTGAGCGTCTGGTGAAAAGCTTCCGCGCTAGCTGGAGCAGAAGCCTCCCAAGGTAAATTTGTTTTTTTACCTCGGTTGATTGTTTTTGTTGTAATCATATTTTGAGTTTCTTTGTCCTTCATCCACAGAGTATCCAAAAGAGGGGCTGAAGCTCCGGTTCCATTGACAGCAGCTGATGCTGTGCAGGCAGAGGCTCCGGCTCCAGTTCCAGTGCCGCCCCAGGTAGTGGCTGAGGTCGCGGCAGCTCCGACGCTAGTTGTCGTGGTTCTTGACCTCGACTCATCTCCCGGTGCTCCCATGGTATCGCCAGACCACGAGAATGAAGATGTACCAGCGGCACCAGCTCTGGAGATTGAAGCTTCGGTTTTGGATGCTATGATGATGGACGCTGCAGCCTTAGAGCCGGAGGTAGTTGCAGTTTCGGCCTTAGAGACGGATGTCATTGAAGCCCCGGTGGCGGAGCCAATGGTTCATGAAGTTCCGGCGCCTGAGCCGGTTGTTGTGGAGGTGCCGGCACCCGAACCGGTGAAGGTCGAAGCGCCGATGCATGAACCTGCGGTGGAGGAGGCACCAGCGCTGAAGCCGGAAGTGGCCTCAGCTCCGGCCGAATCTTCAATGCCTGCTCCGGAAGTGGTAGTTCCGGAGGTACCCGCGCCTGAGCTAGGGTGTCAAGACGAAGCGACCGGTCCTCTGCTTGAGGGGGTAGTTGCTGATGACCTCGCAGCGGGACCTTCGGAGCCGACTCCGGAGGTAGAAGATCCCGTTGTCGAACCTTCCTCGACGACGACTGAGGCACTCCCGGAGGGCGGCCCTAGTGTCGCGGAACCTCAGGTGACCACTCTTGTAGAGTGGGACCCAATTTTTGTTATGGAGAATCCGCTAGAGTCAGCGGAGAGGACCCCGACAGGTCCGAAGCTGATCCCCCTGTCATTATCCATCAACAACGCCTGCTCCATCCTTCGTCAGGCCGAGCTTGCCTTTTACCACAACAGCAAGTCCCTCGAGGAGGAGCGCCAAACCCTTAGGAGGTGGCACAACCAGCTCCAATTCGAGACCAAGCTGGCGCAAACAAGGCTGGCTGACGACAAGGAGTGGGTCAAGAGGGAGAAGGCCCGGATGGAATACTGGGACCAGCTGTTGGGCGAGAGGGAAAGCATGGTGCGATCCCTCGACAATCAGTCACGGGCTATACACGAACAAGTTGTGGCTGCTAATGAAGCAGCGAATGATCGCCAGGAGAAGCTCAGTACCATCCACGAAAGCCTCGTCAAGCGCTGGGAGGCTCTTGAGGAGCAGGAGAAAAAGCTCGAAGATGAAGAGCAAAAACTCCTGGAGCTGAGGGATGACATCGTGAAGAGGGAGGAAGAGCTCGCCCAAAGGCTGGCTCAGAGTGAGAAGAGCCTTGTAGAGCGCACCAAGAAGCTGGAAGAGCTCTGCGAGAGCGAGGAGAAGAAGGCCTGGCAGCGAGGACAGGACCTTACCAAGAGGGAGAACGAAGTTGCTGCCAGGGAGAAGAAGGTGCGTGGCCAGGAGAGAGACCTGGTTGACCACTGAAATAAGATCCACATCCGGGAAGAGGAGCTTGCCAACCTTGAAAGGAAAGTTGATGAAAGGATTCAGCAGCACGCCAAAGAGGTCGAGCGCCTTGCCCGGGAGGGTTCGGAGCTTGCCGCTGCCAAGAGGTCCTCGGAAGAGATGCAAGGCTCAAGGGCTGCGGATTCCCAACAAGTATGGGACTTCTTGGGAAAAGCCAATGACGCGTTGACGCCGCTGGGCTTTAGTCCCGTGCGTCCGGACGATCCGGAGCTGGAGCCAAAGCTGGACCATGCGCTGAAGGCGTTGAGCTCGGCGGGCAACAAACTCAACAAGATGGGCGATGTCATCGCGGATCAGTTGGAAACTGAAGGAAAATCCCTTGTGCAAAATGTCACAGAATACAGGTTGACGTGCTACACAAGCTGGGATCCTCATTTCTCACTAGATCTGGTGCTTGAAGGTCCCATCGATGGAGAGGGAGATGTCGCCAAGGCCAGCGTGTCGGAGGTTGCCCAGAAGGTTGCCTCGTTCTTCCGTAGGATTTAGGACTTTCTCCTTGTAGATCCCACTTGTATCTTCTCTTCTTTTCCTCAATTTTGCAATCTCTTGTCTTCAGATGAATGAAATCCAAGAAATTTATGAATTTCATTTTTTTCTTCAACCTTTGTCTCACTTGGCCCCCTGGTAGATGTACACAATTTGATTGCGAACATGTACCAAAAGGATGTAGCATTTTGTTGAAGACTTGAGTGCTTTGAACTTGTAGAATATAGGTCTGAAGTCGTCGACGGCAGGGGCCCCCTGAGGTTGTCAGAGCTTAGTAGCTCCAGCAGCGACCATTGTCAACACGTAGAGCATCGACAGCAGAACCCATTGGGTGTCCTTCTACCATCTTTTCTTCATGTTGACGGCTGGCTCCATGGATTTGCCGGAACTTGATAGCTCCGGTGACGCCTACTATGTTTAAAACATAGACAGCGGGCCACCTTAGGGGATGTCGAAGCTTTGATAGCTCCGGCATCATCCACCATCATCATGAGATTTTTATTTTTTTCTGCACATTGAAGTGAAGAAAAACAGTAAAATCCATTTCTTATCTATAACTCGTTTGCGGATTACTATTCCCAAAAGAAATTTTTAGGTCGACCGCAATTCTATGTATAATCAAGTGCATTTGCTTATCATCTCCAGGTCCAATCGTTTTCTGGACTCACCTTACTCAGGCCTGCCGGGGTGTAGGTAGAGTGGCGTACTTAGGGTGCCAGACCAGGCCAAGTCGATAGCACACTCTAGACCTAGATTGGCTTGGCGTTCAGGGGAGTAGGTCATTCAACAATGTTAAGACCCGAAAGAATTAACAAAGCAACTTAAATTATTTATGAATTGTTCGAGCTAAAGTTTCTTGAGAATTGCACAACTTTGTTATAGACAAGAAAGAGAAAAATAAAAAAAGAATGAGCCTGTACAACATAAATGCACGTGGAGTTTGTTTTCACATAATGATGTCTTTCATTATAGGTTCGGGGTACAGGGGAAACAAGTACACTCTTAGGGTACGGAACCAGGCTAAGTGTGTTGCATTTCTTGGTTGACCCAAGGTAACTAGCTACACTTTTAGTTCTGAGACTGTGTCAAGTGTTGCTTGAACTTTGCGGACCTTCCGAGAAAGGTCCCGCTGTTCTCCCGGAGGAGCTATCCGACTCTGTACAATGACGTTATAACATACATCATATGTAATTACAGACTCACCTCCGTGATATTAAGCGTAGAACTTACGGAGGTGCTCAATGTTCCAAGAATTAGGGAGCAGTGTCCCATCCTCAGTTGCCAAGCAAACGCATCCAAGACAGGATACTTTGATCACTCGAAAGGGTCCTTACCAGCTGGGGGAAAGTTTGTTTAACCCTTCTCGAGTTTGTATTCTCCATAGCACCAGATCCCCTTCCTCGAGCTGTCGGTTATGCACATGCCTTTGGTGATAGCGCTGGAGCGCTTGGCGGTATCGTGCATTTCGAACAGCTGCTCGGCACCTTCCCTCTTCAACGAGATCAAGGTCTTCATGCCCGGAGCTGGTCCTGCGTGGCTTCGTCGAAGGTCCGGACCCGGAGCGACCCCAAGGTGATTTTTGGAGGAAAGACTGCTTCAGCTCCGTACACCAGGAAGAAGGATGTCTCTCCAGTTGACCGATTTGTAGTTGTCCTGTTTGCCCACAAGGTGGGCGAAAGCTCTTCAATCCAGTTGGCTCCATGTTTTTTCAGGTGCTCATATGTGCGTGTCTTGAGTCCTTTTAGGATTTCTGCATTTGCTCTCTCAGCTTGGCCATTGCTTGCCGGGTGAGCTACAGAAGCGTAGCTGACTTGAATGTCAAGGTCTTCGCAATATCCTTGGAATGCAGAACTTGTGAATTGGGTCCCATTGTCAGTTATGATCTTGTTTGAGACTCCAAATCTGCATACTATGGACTGCAAGAAATTGGTAGCTGATTGCTTGTTTATTGTCACAACTGAAGTTGCTTCCGACCACTTGGTGAACTTGTCGATGGCGACATACAGGAACTTGTGACCTCCAACAGCTCTTGGGAAAGGTCCCAAGATATCCATACCCCACACGGTGAATGGCCATGTTGGAGGTATCATTTGTAGAGGTTGAGATGGTGTGTGAATTTGTTTCGCATGGAACTGGCATGCTTCATATTTCTTCACTAGCTCGATTGCATCCTGGAGTGTTGTAGGCCAGTAAAAACCATGTCGGAAAGCTTTACCGACCAACGTGCAGGAAAACGCGTGGTTCCCACACTCGCCTCCATGGATTTCCGCGAGGATCTCACGACCTTCTTCCCTTGTAATGCACCACATTAGGACGCCGTTGGCACCACATCGGTAGAGATCCCCTTCTACCAGTGTGTATCTTTTAGCCAATCTAACTATCCGGTCAGTAGATACATTGTCTTCAGGAAGGATGTTGTCTTTCAAGTAGCTTCGGATCTCCGAGATACATTCATCGGAGCTATCTTGATCTTCTGAGTCTTGCGTGTTGGGTTGCTTGGAGCTTCCTGCAGCACCTACGACCCTTGATGGACGCCATGGTAACAGGGCCATCGGGACCGCCAGCTTCGAGGTGCTGGTCTCGCCCCCTTCGCTCAGTTTGGCAGACTGAGCTGTTGGTCTTGACAATCTGTCGACGAAGGTTCCGTTGGGAACCGGAGCTCTGGTTGAAGCTTTCGTCGAGAGTTCGTCAGCTTCAGCGTTGTTGAGACGCTGGACATGGCAAAGATCCAGGACTTCGAAATCCTTCTGAAGCTTCTAGACTTCAAGTAGATATGCAGCTAGTTGAGGGTTGTTGCAGCAACATTCACCTTTGACTTGTTTTATAACGAGCTGCAAATCACCCTTTACCAACAGCTGCTTGACACCATATGATAGTGCCACCCTGAGCCCATAGATTAGTGCTTCATACTCCGGCATGTTGTTGGTCGCCTTGAAGTCAAGGTGAACCATGTATTTGACCTTCTCCCCGATCGTAGCGAGGAGAAGGATTACAGCTTTGGCCCCCTGCTTCTGCACGGAGCCATCGAAGTAGAGAGTCCAGTGAGGCTCAGTGAAGATCAGAACCTTGGGTTCCGGCTTCTGCTCACTGGGCCCCCAGGATTTGATGGAGAGGGGGTCCATTCTGCCAGAAAATATGCCAATGCTTGACTCTTGATCGCTTGTCTTGGGACGAATTCAAGATCGAACTCGGCCAATTCCGATGCCCACTTTGCAATGTTCCCAATAGAGTTGGGGTTATACAAGATTGCACGCAGTGTATAAGAGGTTACCACTGAAATCTTGTGAGCTTGGAAGTAGTGACGAAGCTTCCTAGAGGCAATAAGAACTGCATAGAGTAGGTTATGCAACTCTAAGTACCGAGTCTTGGCATCATGAAGTACTTCACTGATGAAGTATATTGGGCACTGGACTGTCTGGAACCTCCTGGAGGGGCCCGGAGCTTCCTTCTCATCAACACAGACCCTCCCGGAGGGTTCCGAATCTTCTTCGGGGACCTCCGGGTTCTTGCTAGAGGAACCCGGAACTTCTTCTGAAGTGACCCGAATCTTCCCGGAAGGGTCCGGATCTTCTTGTTCAGTAACAGTAACTCCTTCATTTGAAGGAGGTTGATCCTCTGGCGTCTCACCTCGAGGATCCGGGTCTGGGGGCTGGGACCCAGACTCGCCTTCAGGTAATTCCGGACCTTCCCGGAGGGGTCTGGATTCCTGAAATGGGGATGGTTCTGGTCTTTCCGCAACCAGGACCATGCTGACAACTTCGTCGGTTGCTGAAACATAAAGCGGAAGTGACTCACCAGGATTCGGAGCTACCAAAGTTGGTAGAGTGGTGAGGAGCTGCTTCAGCTCTTGGAATGCCTTTTCTGCTTCTTCAGACCATTGGAATGGTCCAGACTTCTTCAATAATTTGAAGAAGAGTAGCGCCCATTCCGCCAGTCTTGAGATAAATCGGCTGAGGGCAGCTAGACATCCAGTCAGCTTCTGGACATCCTTGATGCGAGCTGGTGGCCGCATGTCTTCGATAGCTTTAATCTTTGCCGGATTTGCTTTTATTCCTCGGTGGTTCACCAAGAATCCAAGAAGTTTTCCGGAGCTAACCCCAAAGACACACTTGTCTGGGTTTAGCTTTGTGCGTGTGATGCACAACTTGTCAAAGACAGCTTGCAAGGTGTCAAGAAATGACTCCTTGTTCTTGATCTTGACGACGATGTCATCGACGTACACTTCCCCTACATCTCTGATGAGCTCTCCAAAAGTTTTGTACATAGCTCGCACAAACGTTGAAGCAGCATTTTTGAGACCGAATGGCATGGCAGTGTAACAGTATAATCCATCTACTATGATGAAGGCGGTATGCTCTTCATCTTCCCTAGACATTCTGATTTGATGATACCCAGAATATGCGTCTAGGAGACACAGTAATTCACACCCGGAGGTGGAATCCACTATCTGATCTATTCTAGGTAGTGGAAATGGATCCTTTGGGCATGTCTTATTTAGTGTTGTGTAGTCGATACACATCCGAAGCTTCCTGCCGGCCTTAGGTACAACGACTGGGTTTACCAGCCATTTTGGGTGGAAGGCTTCCCAAATGAATCCAACTTCGAGCAACTTATTCACTTCTTGACGTATGAAGTTTTGTCGCTCTACTGATTGCTTCCGAGGCTTCTGATGTACAGGACGAGCGTCGGGATAAATCTTCAGAATGTGCTCAATCACTTCCCTAGGGATCCCAGACATTTGTGACGGTTGCCAGGCAAACATGTCGACATTAGCCCGGAGGAAAGTGATGAGCGCGAGTTCCTATTTGTCGTTCAGACCTCCCAATATACGAGTGGTTTGAGCAGCGTCAGAACCAATTTGGACGACTTTGACGGGAATGTCGGTGTCGTCGCTTGGTTGCACATGAGGTGCGGAGGTTGAGCCTCGATGACGAATGCTCGGGGGCTTCGGAGCTTGCTCCTTTCCGGATTCTTCCTCCTGCGCTGTAGCAAGCGCGTGGAGTTCTTCCAGAGCAGTAACTCCGGCGGATCGATCCCCGCGGATCTGGAGAACGCCTGAGGGTGTTGGCATCTTCAACACCAAGTAGCCATAATGAGCAGCAGTCATGAATTTGTATAAAGCTGGCCTGCCCAAGATGGCGTTGAATGGTAAGTTGATATGCGCCAGGTCGAAGACCAACTTCTCGGTCCTGTAATTCTCCCGAGTTCTGAAGGTCACCGGAGAGTAATGGCACTGAGTGGAGTTATGGCCCCCGGACCTACTCCTGAGAAAGGTCGGGAGGGACGAAGATCCGAAGGTCGGATATAAAGCTTGACGAAGGCTTCGAAGCCTATGAGGTTCAACCCTGAACCTCCGTGCACCATTACGTGGTGGAGCTGGACGTTATTGATGGTTGGAGATACCATCAGCGGAAGTTGACCAACTCCGATCATGTTCTGAGGGCAGTTCGAAGCATTGAAGGTGATGGCAGTATCCATCCACTTCCGATGAGGCTCCGCCCCGGCGGTGGGAGCTACAGAGGCCATGTCCCGCCGCATTATCTTGAGGACACGGTGGGAAGTGATGTCCCACAAACCACCAAAGATGGTGTTCATGGTCTTCCCGCGCTTGTTGTCGGAGACATCGGAGTCATCGTCAACGGAGGTGTAAACAGCCTTCAAGACCTTTTTGGGGTCCTGAAAGCCTAACTCCTCTTCAACCGGAGCTTCGTCGACTTTTTGTTTTCCTTCCCTTTGACAGAAAGGAGCTTCTTCCCGACGCTTATTGTAGCATTCGACAAGGTTCTGGACCTCTCGACAGTTTTTCAGGTTGTGGTTGTCCGTCTTGTGTATGGGACACCACATCGTGGAGCTGCCACCATCTTTAGATGACTCTCGAGGTCATTTCTTGGGGCGTGGCCCTCGGCCACCCGGAGCTGCGGCAGCAACAGCAGTAGGTGTGCCGGCCGACAGCTTATTCTTGCTGTTGGACTTTTTCTTCTTCTTGCCACTCCCGGAGGTAGCGGCTTCACTCTTGGAGGAATTTTTGTTGTCCTCCGGAGATGGTTTGGAGTGCATTTCGCGGCCCTCCGTAGCTTTGGCGCACTTGTCTCCCAAACTTAAGAGTTCTGTGACGCTGGTGACTTCCTTGGTCGCCAGCTTCTCCAGCATTTTCTTGTCTCGAACGCCCTGTCGGAATGCTACAATAACAGAAGTGCTTGAGATAGAAGGAATGGTATTTCGTACCTGGGAGAACCTCTGTATGAAAGATTGCAAAGACTCCCCCCCCCTTTTTGCTTGACAGCAAAAAGATCCAGTTCCGTGCCTGGTCGGGTGTGTGAGCTCCCGAAATTGGTGGTGAACTATTGACACAACTCCGCCCAACTGTTGATGGAGTCAGGCGGAAGGCTCATGAACCAAGACCTGGCGGTCCCAGTTAAAGCCACAGGGAAATAATTGGCCATCACGACCTCATTTCCCCCAGCCACAAGGATAGCGGTGGAGTAGATTTGAAGAAATTCGACGGGATTGATAGTCCCGTCAAATTTCTCCGGCAAATGAGGACGGAACTTCTGCGGCCACCTGACCATGCGTAGGTGCATGGCCAAGGCAGAACAGCCTCCTCCTACTCTCTCAGGAGCAGGGCTGCCCCGAGCCTCTCACCTCTCGCGAGCACGCTCGATGTGGACGCGACCATCCTGTTGTCGGTAACGACGATCGAGCTCCACCTGGAGGTCATAAGTCGAAAGCCTCGTTATCGTGTAAGTACGTCGCGCCCCAGAAGGCAGCGACGTCGCCTATTGATATGCAGTACGCCTCCCGTGCTGCGAAGCTTGCGGACCGAGTCTACCCGACAAGGTTCGACGCTGCGATGGGGCCCGCCCCAAGGGGGGAGGACCTTGATTGCTGATGCGATCGGCTGCTGCTGCAACTAGATGATCCACATCAGCTCTCCACTGTTCCATTGCACCCTGGGGTGCTCCTGGAGGCGGTGGACGTTGGAGAAGAGCACGCGCAGCATTAAGCGTGTGTTCGGGGTTGTTGTTTGTCGATGCAGTGATCGACGTGGACGCCCCATCTCGCTGTCTTGATTGATTCACCGGAGCGGACAGTGGCAGTGGTGGCATGACTCCTGCTGGAGCCACAGTACCAGCTGGCTGCTGCATGTTGGAGGGATTGCCTCAAGCAGGTCGCTCAACATGGTTACTGTTGGATGATCCAGCAGCACAATTCACCATCTTTGAATCTCAGGCGCGCCCCTACCTAGCGCGCCAACTTTTGGAGTCTGATTCCGGTAGTTCTCCTGACACTACGGTTAGTAGACTGTGGAGTTCCTTAGTTCGGTTAGGGTGCGCGGAGATTCAGAACAAGATGGCGATTTGACACGAGGATTTACGTGGTTCAGGCCGCCTGAGCGTAATACCCTACTCCACGGGTGTGTGTTGTTGTTGTATTGAGCGTCTGAGCGCTTGTGTGTGAGAGACCAGAGTGTCTGGAAGCCCCCCGTGTATCGCTCAGCCAGTCCTTTTATAGTACAAGAACTGACCGTTACATCATCAGCCTGGCCCGACATGTGTCCCTGGCGGTTACTGATGCTTAATACACAGTTAATGTACTTAATTCCCCTTAACAGCGTGGTAACGCGCCTTGATAGTAGCATTACTGGTATTAAGGGTCCTCCGATCGTGTGTCATTAAGATAACATTAATGACACATAATCAGGTCCTGGAGTCTTTCATGTTCCTTGAAGGTCCGAGCCGTTGGAGGTCCACCAATCTGTCTGTTTAGGTTGAAGGTCTGGCGGTTGGACGCGTGGCAACTCCGAAGCTTACTGTCTTGGACGAGTAGGTCCGGTGCTGTTGTACACGTGTCGGTACCGGAGCTTCCCACTGTCGGAGGTTAGGTCCGGGGGTGCGACACAGGTATCTAGTCTGGAGCTATCCCATGTATGGAACGTAGCTCCGGTTTTACGATACACATGGCGGCACTGGGACTAACCATAGGAGGGAGGCAGGTCCGGTTCCGAGTGACACGTGGGGCCTTCGGGGGTCTTCAACTTAGATAGATAGAGTTCCTTTGTACTTTTTGCAATTCCAAGGGGTATCCGGTACGCAGGGTACCGACAGTAATGTTTTCTCGATAACTTATCAATGTTAACAACATTTTCTTATAACTTAAGAATGCTTACATTTTCTAATAACTTCATATCTTGGACAGTGCAAAAAAGATGCCAACGTCCATGAAGATTTGTGACAACTATCCCGTGGAGTGGTTAATGTTAGAAGATATGGTCGATATGACGTCAACGACTTTCAGTTCCGTACAACTCAATTTGAATCTCTTCGTCCTCTCGCGGCAACATGTAATACCAGAGTTATGATGAGGGCAATCGATTTGCAAGATCATGAAACTCAGTACTTAGGGATTATTAAAAAATCCTTGAATTCACTTTTGTCGGAAACAAGACAATTCGAGCAGTATTCTTTGATTGCAAATGGTTTGATTCCATTCATGGAATTTGAGTAGATGAATTTGGCATGATCGAAGTAAAACACAAGGAACGGTTGAAAGGGTTCGATTCATTAGTTCTTGCACACCAAGTAGAGCAAGTGTACTATCTACCTTATCCATGCAATAAATTTAAAGCTTGGTGGGTGGTACATAAGGTCAATCCTCGTGAGCGGTTATACGCTCTAGGAGATGATGATTACCATGAGGAAGCTGAGGCTGATGTGGTCTATCAAGAGGAAGAGTTGCCAGACTCCTTCTCCGTCGAGCCTGGTGTAGGACTCGATGACTTAGTTGGAGACGCTCAAGATATCGAGACTGGCACGGAAGCGGAAACAGAATCAAAATTGGAAACTGAAGATATCGATGACTTAGTCGAACCTACTGATTTGCGCAAACGAAAACGATATGCGGAAGAAGAAGATCGATGGGCTGGTTTAAGGAGTAGGGTGCATGACCGTGATGTTGATGAATTTTGAAGTAACGATTTATTCAATAACTTAACATTAATTTTGTATATTATCTTTGCATATTAATCATTTATTCCTTGCAACAGGATGTCGTCAAATGGGAGGGGGAAGGGGAAGGGGAAGAAGCCAGTGAGAGGGTTTGAGCGGCCACGAGACCCTTGCTCAGCGACCTCGTTACCTTCGAGCCGACGTTCCCTCTTTATGGCACACGCTCCACCCTCAGCTGTCGTGTGCTTTCAGCAGACAGAGGTAAATTTTAGTTTAAAATAAAGTTATTTTATAAATTGCAGTTGTTAATAATTATTTATTGTAAATCTTTTTCTTTTGTCAGTCTGACTCAGAGTATTACGAGTCTGTGTCAGAGGCTAGGGGGCTGCTACAGGAGCCCGAGTCAGAGGCTAGGGGGCCACTACAGGAGCCCTCTAGCGCTAGCCCCCTTCGGAGCCGGCTAGCGCTAGCCTCCCTCTGCAGCCGGCTGGTAACCTTCCTCTGGACTCCGGTGGTTCCGCAGAGCCTTCAGGGTCACAGGACGCTGCAACGTCGCAGCAGAGGCGACAGACGAGGAGGACCGACTTTGTGGCTCCTCCTCCGGTTACTACTCAGCGGACCACGATCCGTCCTGTCGGAGACAGGTAAAAACTGTATATAGTATATTAAATATTAGATGTTGTTTTCCTTTACTTAATGATTTAATATATTTTGTAGATGTTGGTATGACTTTTTGTGTACGAGGGCCGAGAAGCACCACAGGCAGGTTGTCATTGACGGTTTCCTTGCCCTGTCGTGGGATGACTACGCTCGTGTCTCACACCCGGTCCACGGCACGGTTCAGAGAGCTGTGTGGCACGATTTTATGATAAGTTTAACTATTTCATTTTTTCAACTCGTTTGAATTGTTAATGCATATCACTTAAATATTTGTTTGCTTAAAGCTGAGGTACCAAGTAGAGGAACCGGGCATGGAGGACCACAGACGCGTGTTCCACTACAATGCTCGGAAGCTCACGACGGCGACGGTGTAGTACGCCCGGATTCAAGTCATCAACGCATACTACAAGCGGCACCCCTGGGAGCAGGAGCAGCAAAGGGGTCTATTTAGGAATGACTCCGACGCGTACTTGACAGAAGAGCAGTACACGGAGGTAAGTTTTTAATATTGTTAAATATTTACAATATCTACGTATGTTAACTGCGTTGATGGAAAATGAAATATGTGCAGATTAGTATTTCCTGGTTACAGGGTAACAATCGAGGCGTACTTAGCTCTCTGTCGGTACTGAGCTAGCGATCTTTCATCAATAAGTCCACAAAGGCTAGACAGTGTCGCATGGGGTCCGAGGGCAAGCACAACTATAGCGGCGACGGCTACTTGCATTTGGCTAAACGCATGGTAAGTACCTTTTCAATTTATTTATGTGTTCCTAATATATTTGCCTCACTAACACGGCTGTACAGGAGCGAGAGATAGGTCAGGAGCTGACCCCGACCCAGGTTTGGAAGAGAGGTCACAAGGGAAGTGACCCTTCTCAGCCAGGGCAGTGTAGTCAGGTCGCAGCCGACCGACTGGTAAGTTTTTGAAATTCATCAATTTCATTATAACTAATACTATTATTGACATTCTTACAAGATTTATTTGTTTTGTAGGCAAAGTACGCGCAGGAGGTCGTGAAGATACACGGTGCGGATTCTTCTACTTAGTGTTTTCATTCTTTTGCAGGTTTGTCATTTTTGATGGAATTGTCGACTCGAGGTCGACGCGACCTTTGAGAGGCGCTTCATCGTCGCAGGCTTCGTCCGTTGGGACCAGTGGTCGTCTCTCGCAGACCCAGCTGGAGATCCAGGCCATGAAGGAGACGCTGACGCAAACCCAGGCAAAGCTGGAGAGGACGAGAGCGGAGGCAAGAGAGGAGCAGCAGAGGACGGTCTTAATGATGGCCCACATGCAAGCAGCGGTGGCGGTAAGTAATTTAAAGTACCGTAGTTAAATTTCACAGCACTTCAATAACATATATCTTCTAATATTTTGCAATGGCAGACTCTTACTCGACACAACGGTCAGGATATCGAGATTCTTACGCTTCCGCCTCAGCAGACACCGGAGCAGATGATAAACTCTCTCTTTAATATTGTTGTATTCATTTTAGTATTTTATATAGAGAGATAAGGAGGTAGAACATAGAGGTAGATCTTGATGACTTGTCAGATATTGATTCCTATAGTGGTGAGGAAGTTAAGTGTAATCAAGCTTTAGTAGTTTTTGACCATGGCAGAAATAATTAGTATATAGTTAATAAATTGTCAGTGCTTCCAGCTAACAAAGGGCTAGTGGTTCATAAGCTTGACCTGTTACCTAAAGTCTCCAACTCTGATACATGCTAGTTTGCGATTTATATATGCAACATTACTTCATTTGAAACTACAACATGCTTCCTTCTTTTGTCTGAAATAACAAAGACCACTACATTATCTCTTGAAACCTTCTGTGACAGCCCAGGTGCATGACTTAATGTGAAGCAATCCAACTCTAACATTATCACTGATGTTCTTGGACTTTGATGTTATCATTGAGTTGACATTGATACTTATCAGTGATTATATTTCTTTTGCAGGGTTCCGGAACGCGCCGAGAAGATCCTGGAGGCCGTGGAGGGGCTAGCGTGTAGCCCGGTAGATGTTTTGTTGTTGTTGATATTTTGGAACTTAATTTGCAACTGTTTTGTTGTGTATATGTTATGTATATTATATGTGTATCTATTTTGTGTTCTCGCCATCGAGCGAGGTAGTCAGTTTCTGTTTTAAAAAAATCGAAAATTTAACTTACGTCGGCTATGGTCGTGTCGATGTAAGTTAGCCCAGTTTAACTTACGTTGGTGTGTCATGAACAACGTAAGTTAAATCACTTAACTTACGTCGGTTTGGTTCAACCGACGTAAGTTATACCACTTAACTTACATCGGCCTGCTGTGGCCGACGTAAGTACTCCGGCCCAGCCGACGGCCCATCTCGGTACGTAACTTACGTCGGTTGGCATAGACCGACATAATTAAGTAACTTAAGTCGGCGACCGAGATAAGTTACCTTAATTACATCCAATCCGCTTCGTCGGCCGACCACCGACGTAATTAAGGTAAAACCAACGTAATTAAGTAACTTACGTCAGTTTAGGCCTTAATTACGTCGGCCCTGGCCGACGTAATTGATCGATATTCCTGTAGTGCATGGGACGGATTTGCCGCTGGATGATTCTGACCAAGCCCTTTTTGCTGTGGCCACAGCGGTGGACATTGGTGATGGCAAAACGGCAAACTTTTTGGCGATCCAGTTGGCTGAATGGGAAAGCTTTGTCACAATTGTTCCCAAACCTCTTCCGCATTGCTAGGGGGAAAATAAGTCGGTGGCAAACGCTCTAACAAATAACTTCTGGGCTCGAGACTTGTTGCATGGCATTTCAGTCCAAACCTTGGTGGATTATGTGCAGCTTTGGGAACAAATTGACGATCTGCGCCTGCAGTTTTCCTCAACCGATCAGGACCGGATCAGGTGGACCCGCACGACTTCTGGCCAATACACTGCCAGTTCAGCTTATGCGCTCCAGTTCAAGGGTAGTACGCAGTCATCTTTTCGTGACCAGATCTGGCGAGTCTGGGCTCCATCTAAATGCAAAATTTTTATGTGGTTGATCATGCAAAATCGTACCTGGACAGCTGACCGGCTGTTGCGAAGAGGCTGGCCTAACAACTATTTTTGTCCCCTCTGCATTAGGTCGCTGGAAACGGCCTATCACCTTCTTTTTGAATGCCCTGTGTCCATTCAGGTCTGGAATGGAATTCAAGCTTGGCTGGGTGCTGCAGGCCAGCAATTTCACGGTGTTTCAACCGGATCGCTGCAGATTCATTCCAATCTCTTCTACGATCACCTGTCTCTGACAAGGGGAAAGGGCTAAATTCGGTCATCATTGCGGTCATATGGAGGTTGTGGAAAGAGACGAACGGGAGAGTTTTTCAAAGCCAGTAGAATTCGGTCGACCAGATCATTGTTGCAATCCAAGATGACATTGGGCAATGGCATTTGGAGGGCGCTCGACATCTCCCTAGTCGCTCTTAGCCCGCTGTTCTCACCCTCAACGGTGAACTGAACTGGAATTGTAGTTGATTTCTTCTTTTTCCTTTTTTATTTCCTTTCTTTTCGGTACTTTTTCGTTTATTCATATTGCTTGCACCGCTGGTGCAACAACTTTGTATTTCTGGCTTTTACTCCTGCTTGTAATTGAATGCCCCTTGAGGCCTTTCAAATTAAGAAAAGAGAGTTGCTGACTACTGGACCAAGGCCACGGGCCTCTATATGAGAAAGGGCTCCTCGAATTCGGGGGCCGGGGCGGCCACCCTACCTGCATGCCTACCCTCCCACCAGGGCCGGCCCTTTGACGTGTACTACGAAGTGAAATGTGTTTGTTCATAACTGATGAAGTGTTAACCGTCAAGCTAGCAGCAGAGTTTCAGAAAGCAACATTAAATTTTTAGGAAATCATGATGATTTCTGGTTCATAATTGAAAATGTTTTGAACTTTTATGCGGTTCATGCAATAGAAAGCATAATCTAATAGACTGAACCAATAAAGGTACTACACACACAATCTCATTTCCCACGGCTCAACATATAAATTAATTCTTGTTCGATAAAACCAAATTAGTATCTACATACCTAGTTAGCAATCTTTGAAAAGAAACACAAACTTCGGTTGCATGCATAGAAACTTCATGCAATTTAGCTTCTGGGTGCTTGGCAAGTACGCATGATAGCTAGCGCGCAAATCAAACAAAAGAATAGGAATGAAATGAATGAAACTTCAATCAACTTATTCAGCATTGAAGAAATGAAACGTCCTACACGTTGGAATATTTATCACTAGAACACATTTGCTATTTGAGGACAAGCTAAATCTTGCAAAGATGGACACCGCCAAGTAATTCTATTGAAATTATATGTAGCTAGGGTAAGAGTTACGCCAGCTATGGAACACTATTCATAAGCTTTGGACATCTGCAGATAACATGTCGTCAATGGAAACCTTAGGAATCTTTGAACGTCCAATTCCCAAGAACTTAGGGAAACTAGCTACTACAGTAGCAGTTTCTTTTCTATTGACGAGCAACTGGCAGTCTATGCATAGAGAGACAAGGAAAAACAAGGGCAGCATAAAGAGGCAGCTGGTGACTTGTGCGGGTTCCCCATGAGCTTGATTTGTGCGAGATGCAATTACTAGCTCATCAGAAGCATGGCGATACTTATAACAAAGGCAAAGAGTGCACACGTATGAGCAGAAAATTTTGTGGTAACCTGTGACGATGAAGCAGTTTCCAAACTCCCAAATAAATTTAGAACCGGAAGAAACTGATACGGTTTTGAGTTTGTGCAGCCAAACTCAGGAAATAATATACTATACACACACATCGCTAATCGCTGTTGCACACACAAGCAGCTAACACCTTTGTATAATTAACTCAAAAAACAGTTGTCCGAAAGCATGCACAACACATCTAAATGATGATATAAGGTAAGAACTGACAGCTTAAGCCACTAGAATACTCTTACTTTCCATAACAATTTGTAGAGACTCTCTCATCCAGAGGAACAAGAAAATCCCATGCAGTGGAGACATTAGTATATATCCATGCTCGAACAAGTTAAAGATTACTTATTAAAATAAGATTAAAATTTAAGACAAGATTACACCTCGAATAAGTTTCAAGACACAAGAGAAGGGAACGAAAAGGAAGAACAAGGAAAACACGGATAACCAGAGACCCGGAAAACAGTACGAAATTGTACAGAGAGGTAGAAATTCTCCTTGAATCGTGCAAGCATGCGTGCGCTAACCTTTTGCAAGCTGTCCTGAACCCTTGTGCTGTTCATTTTTTTCTTCATAGTCGCCTCCTTCCTCTCCTCATACCTGAATTACACCCCATGGACTTGTCAGAACGGTGGCCGTGCGGCGTTCCAACCATGACCGTCAGCACCCGGTGGGAGCTGCGAGCCGCCACCGGCCATGTTGTTGAGAGGCAGATTGAAGAACGGCAGCCCTGCAGCAGACGGATCGGGAGGAAACGGGCCACCACCCATGTCTTCTTCGGCATCGGCCCCGCCCGGTGGCTGCATCTGCAGGCCTGGTGGTGCTGGTGGGGCCTCCTCCTCCAGAGGGAGGCGCTCGTAGGCGACGTTGGCGAAGGAAGCGGCGATGACGATGACGGGGCCTGCGGCAAAGAGTGCACCCACGACGTTCCCGCCGACCACCTGCCCCTGGCCCCCGGCGAGGAAGATGGTGAGGCTGGTGGCACCCGGGGGAGCGGGCGGCGGGAGGAAGGAGCCCGAGAGTGACAGGATCTCGAACCTCCCGTGCAGCGTCACGACAGCGCCCGCGGGTGCCGACGGCTGCCGCAGCGTCACGTTGGTGACCACGCCGCTGCCGCTCAGCACGCAGACGCCGCGCTGCCGCCGGCGAGCGTACATGGACACGCAGTCGAACACGTCGCAGCCGCTGCCCACCTCCAAGATGTGGGCGCGCAGCGTGTTGGCGCTCTCCCGCGTGATGATCACGGGCGGCTTCGGCTTGTTCTTCGAGCCCGCTGGACGCCCACGGGGCCGGCGGGCTACCGCATCCCCGTTCCCACCACCAGCTCCGTCACCCGTGCCACCACCAGCTGGGCCAGAGGAGGACGACCCACCGTCGTGGTCGCCGTACGGCCCGCCGTTGTTGGTGTTGCCGCCGCCGCTGCCATTGGGGTCGTCGTCCGAGGGCTCATGCTGCTTCGCGTAGTGATGCTGCAGCTGGAGGTCGGGGTGGAGCTGGTGAAGCTGGTGAAAGTAGCGCGTCGCGGCGGTGCCGAGGTCGAGGCCGGCCATGCTTCTCTGCTAGTTCATGTACTGATGTAGCTAGCTAGCAAAATCTTTGAAAACTAAAAAAGTAGGGGAAAAGAGAGAAAAAAACACAAATTTGCAAACAGAGCGGTGTTAATTTTTAGGTTAAAAGGAAGTGTTGGAAAAGGAAGCAATGATTTTTTAAGAGTGGGTGATGTTTATGATTCTGCCTGTTTTAAAAGGTTTTTGGATGCAGAAAGAAGCAAACAGGGAAGAAATTAAAAAACCAAACGGGAGATTTCATGCATGGAGGAGAGAACACCAACAGGCAAACAAAGAGCTGCGTGATATGAGCAGGGTTGAGGAAGGGAGGGGAGGGGAGGAGAGAAGAAAGAGGCAAACTGCAATGAGCAGAGCAGAAGGTGATCGAGGCACAAGAAAGAAAGAAGGGGAAGATAAGGGTTCGAGAGGTTCCTACAACCAGTGCAACGCATAAAATAATGGGAGAGTTGGGAGAACAAATTCTTGTGCATCCTTTGCGGCTACGGACAAAGAGGTAAGACTATGACAATGATAAGTGGATCCGATATATCCTGAGGCCCACATGACATTGACTGAGGAGGCTTCGGAGAAAGAGAGATGGAGCGGGAGGAACTATGATGCAAAAATGTGATGCATGTCGACAGCGATGGCTTAGCGTGTCCATTGCGAAATTATGCTAGTTAACCAGGGTTAAGTGCCTAAACCTGTGGTTTAGGATCGCTAATCCTTGGTTACTACGAACTGGTGTAGAGGTTGTTCGTGACTAAGCACGTGTAGGGCCCATGACAGCGCCTACTGCCCTCGGATCAATTGTACCACTGGTAGCCCCCCCCCCCCCCCCCCCACCCCGCACATACACACCAACAAAAAATGCAGATTTGCCTAAATGTTAACGGTGTGATTATGCATGCCACTTGTGAATGAATGACATTTGAGATAATCTTAATTAGTCATTGACATGTGGGGTAAGTGACAATACTCTGAAAACCATTTCTGTAAGAGTGAAAAATGCATATAATCAACTATATATTGGTTTCCATCATCTAAAAAAAAGGATAGTGCAATTATCGATCTTCCTCAAACAATAGTTCTCAAAGAGGTAATGCTAATATGAAAACTTTGGAGTTTACTGAGAACAATACATCTCACAAACAAGCATATTTCCTGGACATGTACACCAGCGTGTATGGTAGTGTCATGTTGATTATATATATATATATATATATATATATATATATATATATATATATATATATATATATATATATGTAGAGAGAGAGAGAGACACACACACGTTAGGTACACCTTGTGTTGTAGAGAAATAAAGTTTGGCTACCACATTAGGCGCACTTTGGTTGACACCTTCCTCTTATGATTTGTCTTCTTAACTTGTATTAAATCAAGCACATGATGAGAAAAGATCAATAACTCAAAAAGATGTTGGTGTTACAACACTTTAAGGGGCGTCTTTGTAAATATACTGGCTCCAAATATAGAACTGAAATAATCCCTTCTTCCCATACAATATTTGGTGTTTCATACATGTTTGATAAATTAATTAAGTATTGGATAAAACAACAAAATTGTCCTCACTATTAATATTATGCTGGGAGAGCATGTGTTTTAACAAAAAAATAATACTCCCAGCAGAAGTGGGGGGTAAAATGGGAAAGCTGAAAGAGCATTTGAATTGTAACATCAAATATTAAAACACCTTTTCATTTGAACTAGGACACCAAATATTATGGAGAGGGAGTAAAACAGAATTAATGCTGACAAAAAAGTTTATTTCAAAAAAATACTGATCAACAAAGAAAAGAAAAAATTAGCATCAAGTTTACAGCCAAAGAGTAAGGCCAATTCTCTCATATACCCAGGACCAAACAAACCCTGGCCATGATATTCTTTAGTGGTTATCACCACTAGTTCGAAATTGACTTAACTACATTTACCTGTCGCTACCTAGTTAACATGAGACTGAATTGGGAGCTATATGATAAAAGCTGTTTACTTTCCATGATTAATAACTGTGCATACATGATTCACGTGTGCGCCAAGTAGGTCTTTCAAAAAAATGTGTGCACCATGTACACGCATACGTGCCGATCTATGCAATTCTCTCGAGCATAGCATTTATTATATGAACTTATTGATGCATTTTTTATTGTTCCACTGTCCTTTCCATCATGCATATTTTTAGACACGACAAGTTAAATTTTATTGTATGTATATTTTACTATAATAACCTATGTCAGGTCAAATGGTGACACACATCACCCTGACTGAACTCATCATTTTTTATGTATTATCTTATCAACCAGGATGCCGGTACTTTCTCACTAATCACTACTTATGATGGCCTAAAACTTTGGAAGCGTAGAGTACCTTTTACCGTCTTTTCATGACACTAATTAGCGTAAGTAACCTCACCCTGGTCTTACGCAAAGTTGCACATCTTTTTTTAATGCTCCTAGCTGCCTGATCTTTTGGAAAGAATCATTGGATCCGATAAATCCATGCAGCAGTTTTCAACTTCATGGTGAGGCATGGCACTTACGTACCTTGATTTTTTTATTTAACCAACCAGATAGGCTATTAGATGGAAAAAAACAGCAATAGTTTATGTTCTCTGCCAAGTTGTGTCCATTTCATTGTTTATCTAACTAAATAACAAAGCAACGATGTAAATTTATGATAATGAGGAAATATCGTGCATCATCCATGCTTTGTATAGTTATATAATGGGCAGAAAAAAACATAAACAAACGTATCATGTCTTTAATTATGAGCTTAAAGTCTCTAATAAATTGGAGATTACACTATACTAATAATAGTATCTCGATATTTTATGATTTCGTGGTCTGGATTATACGCTTTTGGGACATGGGTTTCCATATTTGTTTTTCACAAACAGCTCATAAACAACTTCCACTAGTTTAGTTGCATGGTATGGCTATCTAGATCACGGAAATCTGTGCCATGAAATGGTACAAAATTTGACAAGTCCTAGTTTAATTGATAGTTCACTAGCTAGATCAAATAATAAACTTCTTTAAACATAGATGTTTCATAATTGTGGTTCAATTAGAGATAAAACACCTTAGAGTCTAAAACATGTTTCATATTTCTTTTTGAAAAAGGGCACCCAACTATGGAATTTTGTCACTGAAATTGTTTTGCTACCTCAGATGTTAAAGTGTCTAACTGATCAACTGGGGGTCTACCACTGCGCATGTGAACAGTTATTACTATCAAGCTAATTATAGATTTTGATATCGACAAAATCACTACAGTTGCCTTTTTCCGACTGGCATGTCAGTGCTAAAAGAATAACTAGCAGTCAATATTTCTTTTAAGTTGTGAAATTTGAAAAAGCTAAGGAAACGTGGATTATACTATTCATCAGGTGTTGAATCGACAACTTATTGAATTTATCTCTATATATATTGTAGGTTTTGTTAGCCGATGCGTGATACTCTTGCTGTACTCCAGCTTTTATCCCTGCTACGTAGTACCCCTTTCCGTTTGGACTCCCGCAACATCAACACCGGGAGCTGTGTCCGGCCAATCAGCTGTCGACAAGCGCCCCCCATCTGGGAGACGTGCTAAGAGCAAGGATAATGGAGTAGCCGGTTGCAGGCTGTAACTCAATGCCATGTCACTTTAGAGTCAACAGTTTAGCCTTCTTATATAATAGACTAGCTATTAGATTGACTGTAAAGTGATTGGAATAAATGTCCTGTTTTGCCTACCCCCAATCGCATGCAGCCACATAGGTAGAGTCACCTCGTAAATGCCGCTGCGCCTGGCTACTATTCTGGAGCCAGCAACTCTCTCTCTCTTCTTTACTCCCTCGTCCACGTAAGCAATATGCTGATGTGGATTCTTTTGAGCCAGCTGACTAGGCTCTATTATACTTGCTCTAAAGCTTGAGCTCGCCCCACCGTGCCGTGGCACGAGCGATCAAGTGCGGTCAGCCCCAGGCACGGTAACTCGGCATGGCTGTCGGCTCAAGGGCTCGCCTTTCTCGGGAACTGGCCGCGCCGTGGCCGGCCGCTAAGACCCACACGCATCCTGCTGTAGGTGGACCACACGTCCTCAACACACTGTCCCCCGCTGCAGCCCTGGGGAGTCGCCATGGAAGGAAACCCCAACCCTAGGAATGCTCCAAAAGTTGAGAGGGATTATATGCACTTTCAGACATGCATTTGCTAATTAGTAGTGCATGTGGTCCATGGAACTACACTCTGTGTTTCAAAACAAGGGAAGTAATAGCATGTTAATTGTTATTAAACTTACTAATTAATTGGAGAACTAATAACTTTATGATGTTTCTATACTTATTCGATTAATATAATGAAAGGAAATTATTTCGCAAAAAGATAATGAAAAGATGTTGGTATAGTACAGAACTATTTTTTTCAGACTGATAAGACACTGCTCCTCTCTAACTATTGCAAAGACCAAATATATAAGGTGGAGATCTTTAATTAATAGTGCCTCGTACTGCAGCTCCCTAACACTGGGATAAAAAATATATGCATGATTTGGCGTTTTAATTTAACAGGTAAGCCGTAGAGTTAGAAAGTTGCATGTATATAAAAGGGGGGCGGATCCCTTGGGATATGTTGTAAGCAGTGTTTTAAAACAGCGCCTGGACGCCTAGGCGGGCGCCTAGGCGAGCACCAGTCGATGGACAAAAGGACCGGGATGGGGAGAGCAGAAGAGGAGAGGGAGTCCGTCGGGTGTTGGGCCAGAAGAGAGAGGCCGTCGGGCGCCGGAGCATGAGGAGGCTGGAGGAGAGATATCGGTGGCCGCCTGTCGGTACCCTAAAAACCATACACCCCCTGAGGTTACAAAGATCTCAAGGGAAGGACGTCTACTCAAATTGAAGACCCTCGGAGGCCCACTTGTCAGACATAACCGGACCTGCTTCTCCAACATGGTTAACCCCTAGGTTGCCACGTGTACTGCCAGACCGGAGCTACTACCCACAAGGGTGAAGCTCCGGGCTAGGTACCGAAACGGCACCTCCGGACTTAACCCCTGACCGAGAGAAGCTCCGGACCTAACACGTGCCAGGCCACCCCAGAGCTTCCCGCTTCCCACAAGCAAGCTCCGGAGCTGCCACGTGTCCAAACGTCGGAGCTGGCCGCCTCAAACCTCCGAAAGACATTGAAACGACTCCGGATCTTCAAAGGATAGCCGCGGACTTCAAGACCCGATTAATTGTCATTAATTCCATGTTAATGACACTTAATCGGACAATCTTAACACCTGTAACGGCACTGTCGGAGCCCGTTACAGGGTTATTAACAACAATTAATCGTGTATCAATACTAGTAACCGTCGGGGCCACATGTCGGGCCAGGCTAACTTGTAACGGTTTGTCCTTGTACTATAAAAGGACAAACCGACGATACACGAAAGGGGAGAGAAGGAGGCTCTCGAACGCTCTCAGGCACACACGCACTGACGTGAGCTTTCATACATAAACTAATACAACACCACACACCCGTGGAGTAGGGTATTACGCTCAGGCGGCCCGAACCACGTAAACCACTGTGTCTCTCGTGTCCAATCGTGATTCACCTTCTTGAGTCTCCGCGCGCCCACACCGAACTACAAACTCCTTCAACACTTTAGTAGTGTCAGGAGATCTACCGACTCCAACAGTCGACAGTTGGCGCGCCAGGAAGGGGGCGCCTGAGATTTTCAAGAATGGTGAATTCTGCGGCTGGATCATCCAACGAGCAACCTGCTGCTCAGGCTGTCGGGGGCAATCCCTCCAACATGCAGCCACCAGCAGGAGCCTCAGCACCAGCAGGAGTCACACTCCCACCACCACCATCTTCTCCGGCAAAACGTGCCGGGCAACACGATGGTGCGCCGGCGTCACATACTGCGCCGACAAGTCATGACAACCCAGAACACGCGCTCCATGCAGCGCATGCTCTTCTCCAGCGACCACCACCTCCGGATGCATCTCGAGATGCCATGGAGCAATGGAGGGCTGATGTTGAGCATTTGGTCGCAGCAGCGGCCGAACGCCTCAACAACCAGGATCCTCCTCCTTCAGGGCGAGCCCCGTCGCAGCGACGGACGTTGTCTGGAAGACTTGGTCCGCATGTCTCCAACAACCGAAGACGAGCTGCGTCACAGCAAGTGACGTCGTTGCCCTCTGGGGCACGACGCAATGGTATCTCGGCTTTCGACACATGACCTCCGGGCGGAGCTTGATCGCCGATACCGCCAACAGGATGGCCGTGTCCATATCGAGCGAGCTCGAGAAAGACGGGATGCTCAAGACCTTTCTACTCTGGAAGGAGTAGGAGGAGGCTGTTCCGCCCTAGCCATGCACCTGCGCATGGTTAGATGGCCACAGAAGTTCCGGCCACACTTGCCGGAAAAATTCGACGGGACTGTCAACCCCGTAGAATTTCTGCAGATATACTCCACTGCAATCTTAGCAGCTGGAGGAAACGAGGCCGTAATGGCCAACTACTTTCCAGTGGCCTTAACTGGGACCGCCAGGTCCTGGTTTATGAGCCTTCCACCCAACTCTATCGACAGTTGGGAGGAGCTGTGCCGTCAGTTCACTGCCAACTTCGGGAGTTCATACACCCGACCGGGCACTGAACTAGACCTTTTTGCGGTCGTGCAAAAAGGAGGAGAATCTTTGCGGTCATTCATCCAGAGGTTCTCTCAGGTACGCAACACAATCCCTTCTATCTCAAGCGCTTCTGTCATTGTGGCATTCAGACAGGGTGTACGAGACAAGAAGATGTTGGAGAAGCTGGCGATCAAAGAGATCACCAGCGTCACGGAGCTCTTCAGCTTGGCAGACAAATGTGCCAGAGCTGCGGAGGGCCGTGAAATGCACTCCAAACCAGCCTTGGAGGATCACAAAAAATCCTCCAAAGAAGAAGCCGCTACCTCCGGGAGTGGCAAGAAGAAAAAGAAGACCAACGGCAAGAAGAAGCCGTCGGCCGGCACATCCAACGTTGCAGCCACTGCAACTCCTGGTGGCCGGGGGCCACGCCCCGAGAAGCGACCTCGACCGTCTTCTGAAGACGGCGGCAAATCCAAAATGTGGTGCCCCATTCACAAAACGGGCAGCCACAGGCTGGAAGACTGCCGGGAGGTCCAAAACCTTGCCGAGCGCTACAACAAGCGCCGGGAAGGGTCTCCTTTCCGACAGAGGGAGGGAAAACAGAAGGTTGACGAAGCTCCGGCTGAAGAGGAGTTAGGGTTTCAGGACCCCAAAAAGGTCCTGAAAGCCGTCTACACCTCCGTCGACGATGACTCCGACGTCTCCGACAACGAGCGTCGGAAAACCATGAACACCATCTTTGGTGGATCATGGGACATCACTTCTCGTCGTGTCATCAAGACTATGCGGCGGGATATGGCTGCTGTAGCTCCTACAGCTAGACCGGAGCCACATCGAAAGTGGATGGACACACCCATCACTTTTGATGCTTCGGACTCGAGAATGCTCTCAAGCACGCAAGTCAATACAACACACACACACCCGTGGAGTAGGGTATTACGCTCAGGCGGCCCGAACCACGTAAACCACTGTGTCTCTCGTGTCCAAACGTGATTCACCTTCTTGAGTCTCCGCGCGCCCAAACCGAACTACAAACTCCTTCAACACTTTAGTAGTGTCAGGGGATCTGCCGACTCCAACAGTCGACAGTTGGCGCGCCAGGTAGGGGTGCCTGAGATTTTCAAGAATGGTGAATTCTGCGGCTGGATCATCCAACGGGCAACCTGCTGCTCAGGCTGTCGGAGGCAATCCCTCCAACATGCAGCCACCGGCAGGAGCCTCAGCACCAGCAGGAGTCACACTCCCACCACCACCATCTTCTCCGGCAAGACGTGCCGAGCAACATGATGGTGCGCCGGCGTCACATACTGCACCGGCAAGTCGTGACAACCCAGAACACGCGCTCCATGCAGCGCGTGCTCTTCTTCAGCGACCACCACCTCCGGATGCATCTCAAGATGCTATGGAGCAATGGAGGGCTGATGTTGAGCATTTGGTCGCAGCAGCGGCCGAACGACTCAACAACCAGGGTCCTCCTCCTTTAGGGTGGGCCCCGTCGCAGCGACGGACGTTGTCTGGAAGACTTGGTCCGCATGTCTCCAACAACCGAAGACGAGCTGCGTCACAGCAAGTGACGTCATTGCCCTCTGGGGCACGACGCACCCATACTGCATCTCGGCTTTCGACACATGACCTCCGGGCGGAGCTTGATCGCCGATACCGCCAACAGGATGGCCGTGTCCATATCGAGCGAGCCCGAGAAAGACGGGATGCTCAAGACCTTTCTACTCTGGAAGGAGTAGGAGGAGGCTGTTCCGCCCTAGCCATGCACCTGCGCATGGTTAGATGGCCACAGAAGTTCCGGCCACATTTGCCGGAAAAATTCGACGGGACTGTCAACCCCGTGGAATTTCTGCAGATATACTCCACTGCAATTTTAGCAGCTGGAGGAAACGAGGCCGTAATGGCCAACTACTTTCCAGTGGCCTTAACTGGGACTGCCAGGTCCTGGTTTATGAGCCTTCCACCCAACTCTATCGACAGTTGGGAGGAGCTGTGCCGTCAGTTCACTGCCAACTTCGGGAGTTCATACACCCGACCGGGCACTGAACTAGACCTTTTTGCGGTCGTGCAAAAAGGAGGAGAATCTTTGCGGTCATTCATCCAGAGGTTCTCTCAGGTACGCAACACAATCCCTTCTATCTCAAGCGCTTTTGTCATTGTGGCATTCAGACAGGGTGTACGAGACAAGAAGATGTTGGAGAAGCTGGCGATCAAAGAGATCACCAGCGTCACGGAGCTCTTCAGCTTGGCAGACAAATGTGCCAGAGCTGCGGAGGGCCGTGAAATGCACTCCAAACCAGCCTTGGAGGATCACAAAAAATCCTCCAAAGAAGAAGCCGCTACCTCCGGGAGTGGCAAGAAGAAAAAGAAGACCAACGGCAAGAAGAAGCCGTCGGCCGGCACATCCAACGTTGCAGCCACTGCAACTCCTGGTGGCCGTGGGCCACGCCCCGAGAAGCGACCTCGACCGTCTTCCGAAGACGGCGGCAAATCCAAAATGTGGTGCCCCATTCACAAAACGGGCAGCCACAGGCTGGAAGACTGCCGGGAGGTCCAAAACCTTGCCGAGCGCTACAACAAGCGCCGGGAAGGGTCTCCTTTCCGACAGAGGGAGGGAAAACAGAAGGTTGACGAAGCTCCGGCTGAAGAGGAGTTAGGGTTTCAGGACCCCAAAAAGGTCCTGAAAGCCGTCTACACCTCCGTCGACGATGACTCCGACGTCTCCGACAACGAGCGTCGGAAAACCATGAACACCATCTTTGGTGGATCATGGGACATCACTTCTCGTCGTGTCATCAAGACTATGCGGCGGGATATGGCTGCTGTAGCTCCTACAGCTAGACCGGAGCCACATCGAAAGTGGATGGACACACCCATCACTTTTGATGCTTCGGACTGTCCTCGAAGCATGGTCGGAGCTGGCCAATTACCCTTGATGGTATCTCCCACCATCAACAATATCCAGCTCCATCATGTTATGGTGGATGGAGGTTCGGGGCTGAACCTTATAAGCTTTGAAGCTTTTACCAGACTTCAGCTTCGACCTTCGGATCTTCAGCCCTCTCGACCATTCTCCGGAGTAGGTCCGGGGGCCATTACCCCACTCGGAGCTATAATTATCCCCGTTACCTTCGGGACACGGAAGAAGTACCGCACCGAGAAGTTGGTCTTCGACGTCGCTCAGGTCAACTTACCATTCAACGCCATCTTGGGTAGACCTGCCCTATACAAATTTATGGCAGCTGCTCATTATGGATACTTGGTGTTGAAGATGCCAACACCAGCAGGCGTTCTCCGGATTCGTGGAGATCGCACCGCCGGAGTAACTGCTCTGGAGGAGCTCCATGCACTCACCACTGCGCAAGAGGAGGACTCCAGACAGGGGCAAGCTCCAAAACCTCCGAGCATTCGGCAACGAGGCTCAACCTCTGCTCCCCGTGTGCAGCCAAGCGGCGACACCGACATCCCCGTCAAAGTCGTCCAAATTGGTTCCGATGTCACTCAAACCACCCGCATATCGGGTGGGTTGAATGACAAATAGGAACTCGCGCTCATCACTTTCCTCCGGGCTAACGTTGACGTATTTGCTTGGTAACCGTCACAAATGCCTGGGATCCCCAGGGAAGTGATTGAGCACAATCTGAAGATTTACCCCGATGCTCGGCCTGTGCATCAGAAACCTCGGAAGCAATCTGTAGAGCGACAGAACTTCATCCGACAAGAAGTGAAGAAGTTGCTCGAAGCCGGATTTATCCGAGAAGTCTTCCATCCAAAATGGCTGGCAAACCCAGTCGTTGTGCCCAAGGCCGGCGGGAAACTTCGGATGTGCATCGACTACACCACACTGAATAAGGCATGTCCAAAAGATCCATTCCCACTACCTAGAATAGATCAGATAGTGGATTCCACCTCCAGGTGCGAGTTACTGTGTTTTCTAGACGCATATTCTGGATATCATCAAATCAGGATGTCTAGGGAGGATGAAGAGCATACTTCATTCATCACAGTGGATGGATTGTATTGTTACACAGCCATGCCGTTTGGTCTCAAGAATGCAGCTTCAACTTTTGTACGAGCTATGTACAAAACTTTCGAAGAACTCATCAGCGACATAGTGGAAGTGTACGTCGATGACATTGTGGTCAAAGTCAAGAACAAGGAGTCCCTCTTGGACACCTTGCAGGCTGTCTTCGACAAGCTGCGGGCCACCCGCACGAAGCTAAACCCAGACAAGTGCGTCTTCGGGGTTAGTTCTGGAAAGCTTCTTGGTTTCCTGGTAAGTCACCGGGGCATAGAGGCTAATCCGGCGAAGATAAAAGCCATTGAAGACATGCGGCCACCAACCCGCATCAAAGACGTCCAAAAATTAACCGGATGTCTAGCAGCCCTCAGCCGGTTCATTTCAAGACTGGCGGAAAGAGCACTTCCCTTCTTCAAGTTACTGAGGAAGTCCGGACCATTCCAATGGTCTGAAGAAGCAGAGAAGGCATTCCAGGAGCTGAAACAGTTCCTCACCACCCTACCAGTCCTGGTAGCTCCGAACCCTGGTGAGCCTTTGTTGCTTTACATTTCAGCTACTGACGAAGTCGTCAGTATGGTTCTGGTTGCGGAGAGACCGGAACTACCCAATACTCAGGAATTCAGACCCCTTCGGGAGGGTCCGGAGGTTCCTGAAAGCGGGTCTGGGTCCCAGCTCCCAGACTCAAACCCACAAGAAGCCACTTCAGAGGACCCGGACCCCTCTAAGAGGGTCCAGGTCATTTCTGAAGAAGCTCTGGGTTCCTCCACCCAGAACCCGGAGGTCCCCGAAGAGAGTCTGGACCCCTCCGAGAGGGTCCGGATCAATGAAGAGGAAGCTCCGGACCCCTCCGGGAGGGTCCGGACCATTCAACGCCCGGTATACTTCATCAGTGAAGTGTTACATGATGCCAAGACTCGATACCTAGAGGTGCATAAACTGCTTTATGCAGTTCTTATTGCCTCAAGGAAGCTTCGACACTATTTCCAAGCTCACAAAGTCTCGGTGGTGACCTCATATCCACTTCGAGCGATCCTGCATAATCCCAATTCAACTGGGAATATTGCAAAGTGGGCAGCGGAATTGGCTGAATTCGATCTTGAATTCATTCCGAGACAAGCAATCAAGAGTCAAGCGTTGGCAGATTTCGTGGCAGAATGGACTCCCTCTCCATTAAACCCTGGGGGCCCCAGCGAGCAGAAGACGGAACCTCAAGTTCCAACCTTCACTAAGCCTCACTGGACCCTTTACTTCGACGGCTCCATGCAGAAGCAGGGAGCCGGAGCTGGAATCCTTCTCCTCGCACCAACTGGGGAGAAGGTGAAATACATGGTACACCTTGACTTCAAAGCAACCAACAACATGGCGGAGTATGAAGCACTCATCTATGGATTAAAGGTGGCACTATCATACGGTGTCAAGCAATTGCTGGTCAAAGGAGATTCACAACTCGTCATCAAGCAGGTGAAGGGTGAATGCTCCTGCAATAATCTCCAGCTGGCTGCTTACCTCCTTGAAGTCCAGAGGCTTCAGAAGGACTTCGAAGTCCTAGACCTTCACCATGTTCAGCGTGCTCACAACGCTGAAGCTGACGAACTCTCGACCAAGGCGTCAACTGGAGCTCCGGCTCCTGATGGAACCTTTGTCCGGAGGTTGTCAAAACCCACAGTTCAGCCTGCCGAACTGAACGAAGGGGGCGAGATCAGCATCCCGAAGCTGACGGTCCCGATGGCCCTGTTACCATGGCAGCCATCAAGGGTCGTAGGTGCTGCCGGAAGCTCCGAGCAACCCAGCACGCAAGACTCAAATGCTCAAGTTAGTTCCGATGCATGGATCTCGGAGATCCGGAGCTACTTGAAAGACAACATCCTTCCTGACGATGATGTATCCGCTGATCGGGTAGTCAGATTGGCTAAAAGATACACGTTGGTAGAAGGGTATCTCTACCGGCGCGGTGCCAACGGCATCCTAATGCGGTGCATCACAAGGGAAGAAGGATGCGAGCTCCTCGCAGAAATCCATGGAGGCGAGTGTGGGAACCACGCATCTTCCCGCACGCTGGTCGGAAAAGCCTTTCGGCACGGCTTCTACTGGCCTACAGCGCTCCAGGATGCCACTGAGCTGGTGAAGAAATGCAAAGCATGCCAATTTCATGCAAAGCAAATTCATACACCTGCTCAGTCCTTACAAATGATACCTCCCACATGGCCTTTCGCTGTGTGGGGGATGGACATCTTGGGACCCTTCCCTAGAGCCGTCGGAGGTTACAAGTTCCTGTACGTCGCCATCGACAAGTTCACCAAGTGGCCGGAAGCAACTCCCGTTGTGACGATCAACAAACAATCTGCAATCAATTTTCTACAATCCATCGTGAGCAGATTCGGAGTCCCAAATAAGATCATCACTGATAATGGGACTCAATTCACAAGCTCCGCATTTCAAGGATATTGCGAAGACCTCGGCATACAAGTTTGCTACGCTTCCGTAGCTCATCCTGCCAGCAATGGACAAGCCGAGAGAGCAAATGCAGAGATCCTTAAAGGACTCAAAACACGCACTTATGAGCGCTTGAAAAAGCACGGAGCCAATTGGATCGAAGAGCTTCCGCCCACTCTATGGGCCAACAGGACTTCTCCAAGTCGGGCAACCGGAGAAACACCCTTATTTCTGGTGTACGGAGCTGAAGCGATCCTTCCTCCGGAAATCACCTTGGGTTCCCTCCGAGTCCGGACCTTCGACGAAGCCGCGCAGGACCAGCTCCGGCGCGAAGACCTAGACCTCCTCGAGGAGGGAAGGTGCCAAGCAGCTGTTCGGAATGCCCGATACCGCCAAGCTCTACGGCGCTATCATCAGCGGCATGTACACAACCGACAGCTCGAGGAAGGCGATCTGGTGCTACGGAGAATACTATCCAGAGAAGGGCAAAACAAACTCTCCCCCGGCTGGGAAGGGCCCTTTCGAGTGATCAAAGTATCCCGTCCCGGAAGCGTTCGCTTGGCTACCGAGGATGGGACACCTCTCCCAAATCCTTGGAACATCGAGCACCTCCGTAAGTTCTACACTTAATTCCACGGAGGTGAGTCTTAAGTAATTTGAAATGTATGTTATAGAGTCATTGTACAAAGTCGGGTAGTTCCTCCGGGAGAGCAGCCGGACCTTTCCCGAAAGGTTTGAAAAGCTCATGCAACACTTGACACAGTCTCCGGACTAAAAGTGTGGCTAACTACCCTGGGTCAAACGAGAAACCAAACACACTTAGCCTGGTTCCGTACCCTAAGAGTGTACTTGTTTCCCCTGTACCCCGGACCTATAATGAAAGACATCTTCATGTGAAATAGACTCCACGTGCATTCATTTTTGCATAGGCTCGACATTTTTATTTTTCTCTTTCTTGTCTATAACAGAAACGTGCAATTCTTAAGAAGTTCTAGTTTGACCGGTTTACATACGATTCGAGTTGAATTGTCAGATTTTTTGGATTTAAATATCGTCTGTGGCCAACTCGCCTGAAAGCCGCCAAGCCATTCTAGGGCCGGAGTGCGCTATCGACTTAGCCTGGTCAAGCACCCTAAGTATGCCACTCTACCTACATCCCGGCAGGCCAAAGTAAGGTGGGTCCATGGACAATTGGATCTAAAAGAAAAGACAATTCATCCAGTCGTATTAAAAATCGTGTTCAACTTAAAATTTTCTTGAGAACCGTAAGCCGCGACGAAGTTATAGACAAGGAACGAATTTTACTATTTTTCTTGGCTTAAGTGTGCAGGAAAAATGAACCCTACGTTGATAGAGAAAAACCGGAGCTAACCAAGCTCCGACTCCCACCAGGGCGTTAACCGTCGGCGTTGACTAAAAGATGGTGAGAAGACCCCGTCACTGGAGTCTGTTGCCAACAAACCAAGTGTGGCAAAGGTCATTGCCGGAGCTGCTAAGCTCCGACACCTTGGAGTATTAACTACCGACGCTCAACGTGTTGATAGAGGCTATTGCCGGAGCTACTAAGCTCCAGCGATGGACAGTGCCGGAGCTTCTAAGCTCCGACAACTTCAGGGGACTTTCACTATCAAAAACTTCGGACCTAAATTCCACAAGTTCGAAGCAAATTCGTCTTCAACAAAACTCAACATCCTTTTGGTACATGTCCACAATCAAATTGTGCACATCTACCAGGGGGCCAAGTGAAGATAAAGATGTTGAAGACAAAAAAAATGAAATTCGCAAAAAATTGGGGATTTCATTTCATCTGAAGACCGGAGATTACATCTGGAGACAAGGGATTACAAAATTGAGGAAGAAGAGAAGATACAAGTAAAGGCTAAAAGAGACGGTCCTACACCCTATGGAAGAACTCGGCGACCTTCTGGGCGACCTCCGACACGCAGGCTCGGGTAGCTTCGCCTTCTCCTTCGACGGGGCCTTCAAGCACCGGGTCCAGAGGAAATCGAGGGTTCCGGCTGGTGTAGCACGTCAACACATATTCTGTGACGTTCCTAGCCAGGGATTGCCCCTCGACCTCCAGCTGGTCCGCGATGACGTCGCCCACCTTGGAGAGCTTGCTGCCTGCGGCGCTCAACGCTTGCAACGCAAGGTCCGGCTCCGGCTCCGGATCATCCGGGTGCACGGGGCTGAAACCCATCGGCGTCAGCGCGTCGTCGGCCTTGCCCAGGAACTCCCAAATCTGCAGGGAGTCCGCCTTCCTCAAGTTCTTCATCTCTTCCAGGGATCTCCGGGCCACCGTCAGCTCCGAATTCTCGCGGGCGAGGCGCTCAACTTCTTTGGCGTTTTGCTGGATCTTCGCAGCAACCCGCTTCTCGAGTCTTCCGAGCTCCTCCTCCCGGAGGTGGATCTTGTTTCGGCGGTCGACCAGGTCCTTCTCCCTAGCCTCCACTTTCTTCTCCCGGGCGACAAGGGCACACTCGTATTCGTAGAGTTCCTGCCCCCGCACCCAGGTCTTCTCCTCTTCCTCGAGGCAGCGCTCTTCCAATTTCTTAGTGCGCTCCTCGAGGCCCTTGTCCGCCAGAGCTATTTTCTCGGCGAGCTCTTCTTCCCGTCGCAAGACGTCATCCCGTAGCTCTAGGAGTTTTTGCTCCTCGTCCTCGAGCCGTCTTTCCCTCCCTTCAAGTGCCTCTCGGCACTTGATGAGTGCGGTGCTGATGGCCTCGAGCTGATCAAACCGAGCATTGGCCGCATCGTTAGCAGCCTTATCTCGGTCGTGGAACTCCCGGGATTGAGCATCGAGGGCGTGAGTCATGCTCTCCCTCTCGTCCAGCAGCTTATCCCAGAGCTCCAGGCGGATCTTCTCCCGCTTGATCCACTCCTTGTCACCCGCAAGCCTCGACTGCGCCAGCTTAGTCTCGAAGTGGAGCCGATTACGCCACTGCCTAAGGGTTTGGCGCTCCTCTTCAAGAGCCTTGCTGTCGTGGAAGAAGGCCAGTTGGACCTGACGTAAACTGGAGCAGGCGTTGTTGATGGACATCGACAGCGAGATGGGCTCCGGACCTGCTGGGATCTCTTCCGCTGGTTCCAGCGGGTCTTCACATACAAAAATTGGGTCCCACTCTACGAGAGTGGAACCCCGAGCTTCCAAAGCGCTAGGGCCTTCCTCCGGGACGGCCTCAGTCGCCATCGAAGGAGGTCCCGCCACCAAGTCTTCATTCGCCCCCTCAGGCGGGGGGCCGGCGACTTCGTTCAGGCACTCTGGCTCTGCCACAGGTACCATCGACGTCGTCGCCTCCGGAGCAGGAGCCGCTACTGGCTCCGGCCGGGACACCTCTTCTGAGGGAGGCTCAAGCTCCCTCGCCTCTTCAGCCGCCGGCTCTGCGGCCGGCGCTCCAACAATCACCGGCTCTGCGGCCGGAGCTTCGGAAGTAACCGGCTCAACTGCCGGAACTACTTCGACTTCCGGCTCGCATGCCGGGGCTTCAGCCACCTCCGGCTCAATCGCCGGGGCTTTAGCACTTTCCGGCTCTGAAGCCGGGACTGCTACTTCCTCCGACTCAACAGCCGGAGCTTCTACTACTGCAGCACCAGGACCCGGAGCTTCCACTTCCGGGACGGGTGCCGCTGGCGCATCTTCATTCCCGTGGTCCGGCGCTACCACGGGAACTTCTGGAGACGAGTCGAGGTCCATGACCACGACAGCCGGCGCCGGAGCTGTCGCAACCTCCGCTTGGGGCGGCACCGGGACTGGAGCAGAAGCCCTCGCAGCCTCAGACACTGTGGCTGAGGGTGGAGCTTCACTCCCCTTCTTGGGAACGCTGCAGATGAAGAACGAAGAAATTGAGCAAACAGATGCTACAATTAAAAAGTTAATCGAGGTAAAAAAGAAAAATTACCTTGGGAGGCTCCCGCACCAGCTTGCGCGGAACCTCTTTCCCGGACGATCCGGGCTGGCCACGGTCGGCGTAGGAGCTCCGGGAGGACTCCCAGGACTTGCCACAGCCGCGGGCGTTTCCCAGGTCGGAGCTCTCCTTGATCGGGAGGAACTCCTGGACCTGGAGGCCCTCACCGCTCCAGATGCCGGAGTCGCGCGCCCGGAGCTAGCACCACAGGAGGGATCCACCACGGGGACAGTTGCACTCCGGGAGGATCCCACCGCCGGAACAGTAACGTTCCGGAAGGACCCCACCACGGGGACAGTCGCCACGGCGGCGGAGGATCTTCCTTCCTGAGGAGGGGGAACCGGGGGGGGGGGGGGGGGAGTGGCAGGCCCGATGGACCTTCCGTTAGCATGTCGCAGCTTCCTCTTCCGGCTCTCCGGCTCCTCCGCCAGCTCCTTGCCCTTGCCGATGACCTCAGCTCTTGGCTGTGGGACAGGGGCGGAGCCGTCTTCGGACAACCCGGGGATCGCCCACCGGGTGGTTGATCTTCTCTCGACGACACCAAGGTCGTCAAGCGCGGGCATCGTCCGCCGGAGCTCCCTGCTGAACTCAACTTCCACGTTCAGAGGGAGGAAGGCCGGCGGCGGAGTCAAGTAATCTCCGTCAACGTCGATGTCGTGCTGGAATTTCTTGAGGTGAAACTCCAAAGTCTTCCCCACCATGCTGGACTTCAACCCGATCTCAACCCGGTCCTCGTCCATCATGCTGTTGAGGGCCCAGGCGAGCTTCTCCCTCCTCTTCAGCGGTGCCCACCTGTTGGACAGGAAGTTGCAGAACACCGCCTGGGGAGTCAATCCTCCCTCCACACATTGGCGGATCCTGGTCAGGACGGGGTCGAAAGCTTCCGCCAGCACCGGAACTTCGCTTCATACCGACGTGTCAATGCCGGGCAGACCGTCTGGCAACTCCAACCGCTCATGCTCCTCCACCCGGACGACTATCCAATCTTTCTTCCAGTCATCCCACTTCCCGGAAGGGAATGACCGGAGGTACTTGAATGGGCACTTCTTGCGCTTCACGAAGTAGTAGAAGCCAAGATACTCATTGCTTCGGCCGGTGGTGTGGACGGTGAAGAACGTTCGGAAGAGCTCGATGCAGGGAGGGATGCCCACCCACATCTCGCAGAAGTGGACAAAGATGGACACAAGGAGAATGGAGTGAGGGCCAAGGTGGTACAGCTGCAGACCATAGAAGTCCAGCAGCATCAAGAAGAAAGAAGGAAACGGTGGGATCAGCCCCACCATGGCGTACGAGGAAAAGTACACCATCTCGCCAGCGTGCTCCTTTTCAAAGGGGAGATCTCCGCCGGCGCGGACCGAGTGGTTGAAGAAGTCCGAAGACCACCCCATGAGGGCCCGGACCTTCTTCAGATCGCTGTCAGTCTTCAAGCGACTCTCACGCAGACCCAACTCCATCGCAGCACAGCTAGGCAAGAGAAGAGGAGCAAAGTACGAGTTGGGAGTTTGAGCGCAGGAACAGATGGGAAGCGTAAAGAACTCCCGACGGTGCGCTTTCCTTCTTAAGTAAGCCCTCGCAACGCTTGGATGGAAACTGCAGGGGAGTCAAGGATACTACTCAAGAATTCAACCCTGCCGATGACAAGAGGGCCCGGGACCACCCTGACGATCAAGTCGAGGCTCTTACCCAGGCGAACAGTTGTCATCACGAGGCGGGAAACCCAAAGGCGGCGACCTGACAAGGCACGCGGAACCGATACGGTTTTTGTATCGGGAACCGGCGACCTTCAATTGCGAGAGATCCGCACGTCAAAGATCTTATCTGCCGCCTGAGGTGCGCCACGCGTCGGGATTTAACCGTAAAGCCCCGCCAACGGCACCTCCGAAGACCCTTGAAGACCCAGTTCAAGAGTCGCGAGTATGGACCCACCTCCGACGGAATGACTTCACCCCGGTGACTTTCCCCGGAGGTAGGTCCAGGGGGCCACTGTCGGTACCCTAAAAACCATACACCCCCTGAGGTTACAAAGATCTCAAGGGAAGGACGTCTACTCAAATTGAAGACCCTCGGAGGCCCACTTGTCAGACATAACCGGACCTGCTTCTCCAACATGGTTAACCCCTAGGTTGCCACGTGTACTGCCAGATCGGAGCTACTACCCACAAGGGTGAAGCTCCGGGCTAGGTACCGAAACGGCACCCCCGGACTTAACCCCTGACCGAGAGAAGCTCCGGACCTGACACGTGCCAGGCCACCCCGGAGCTTCCCGCTTCCCACAAGCAAGCTCCGGAGCTGCCACGTGTCCAAACGTCGGAGCTGGCCGCCTCAAACCTCCGGAAGACATTGAAACGACTCCGGATCTTCAAAGGATAGCCGCGGACTTCAAGACCCGATTAATTGTCATTAATTCCATGTTAATGACACTTAATCGGACAATCTTAACACCTGTAATGGCACTATCGAAGCCCGTTATAGGGTTATTAACAACAATTAATCGTGTATCAATACTAGTAACCGTCGGGGCCACATGTCGGGCCAGGCTAACTTGTAACGGTTTGTCCTTGTACTATAAAAGGACAAACCGACGATACACGGAAGGGGAGAGAAGGAGGCTCTCGAACGCTCTCAGGCACACACGCACTGACGTGAGCTTTCATACATAAACTAATACAACACCACACACCCGTGGAGTAGGGTATTACGCTCAGGCGGCTCGAACCACGTAAACCACTGTGTCTCTCGTGTCCAATCGTGATTCACCTTCTTGAGTCTCCGCGCGCCCACACCGAACTACAAACTCCTTCAACACTTTAGTAGTGTCAGGAGATCTGCCGACTCCAACAGTCGACACCGCCGGAGCAGGAGAGAGATCGGCGGCCACCCAAGCTGGAGCGGAGGCCATTGGGACTAGGGCGCAAGCGCGATGCAGCTAGCAGTGGCGGAGCCACGTTGGGCTTCCCTGATGCACTGGCACCAGGGTAGAAAGAAAATGTACCCTTAAGTAGCTTATTTAACTAGCTAAAATGAACAATTTATTTGTAAATTATAAGCGCATTGCATGTGGTGCACTACCATCAGATTCTTTCTAGCTTCGCCACTGGCAGCTAGCGCCCGGAGACTGGAGGCAGGGGCGGCAATGGTGGGATAGGTAAGGCCCAATAGGCCTAATAACCCTTAAAACCCTAATTTTCAATCCAGTCATCCGTTTTTGACCTAGCTGATCCAACCGTCCATCATATTTGCATATTCCCAGAGGCCACTTCGTCTCCAACCAGCCGCCAGCCGGTCGGGCGCGCGTGTCCGCGTTCCAGCAGGCCACCGCCGGCGCCCGGCTTCCTCCCTCCCCTCCCCTCCTTCGGCTTCCTCCAGCTTCCTCCAGCGCCTCTCCCGCCCTCCCTCGACGCGCCTCTGCCTCGCCCGTGCGGCTGAACCGGACGCCCGGACGCCCTGTCGACGCCTTGTCGTCCCAGGCCATCGCCTAGGTCTCTCCAGGCGAAGCGACCGGGACTGGCGTCCATGCCGGACCGACTGGAAGCCTAGGCGGCACCTAGGCGACGCCTCAAAAACGCTGGTTGTAAGTACATTATTGCAATGTTTTTGTTTGTTCTCTCTACTTTCCGGTATCTTAGGCCTTCTTTGGTAGGGCTTATGCAGCGACTTTGGCTCCATCTTATATCATATACCCTGTCAAAACAGATTGAAATCAAAATGTCTTACGCCTATAAGATGCAATATATAAGCCGTTTGCCTTTTTGTACTAGGGAGCCCAAGAAAAAAAAAAAAAGAACTTTTAAAGCTTATGGTGCCCACCGGCTTGGCCACTTCCTAAAGTTAGTGAAAAAATAACTAAAGGTCCACAGTGCCACTGGATAAGATATCTTGCCAAACAATTTATTAGAATAAGCCAGCTAAGTAGTCAGAAAATGTTTTTGACAGATAATTCAGAGCTGAAGCCATGTTTTGCATAAACCAGCGGAGTCATACCAAACGGGACCGACGACCTTAGGTTGTAACAGCCAGTTTTCTTTTAAAAAATAGACAATTAAAATACAGATAACCGTCAATCATATAGGTTTGTTGTAAATTTAAATTACTTGCGTTGCATTGTAGGTCCCATGCTGTCCTGGGCGAAAGTGCCTTGATAAAATAATCATCTGATCAATCATTAATCATATGTTGAGCACCCAACCCGTATTCAATTTTGGATGCGTTAGTCGGCGGCAGTTAATACTGTGTAACAATGATACGACCTTCTCCCTGGTCTGACCCCAGGATCCATGTTAATTAGTTTCTTGTTCTCCTTTCACCTTTGATCTTAATTTCTAAAACTTTTCCCCCTAGATGCTTGTGGTGACTGGCGTGATGAGCCTCCATCTTCCGATGTTCACATAACTGAATTCTAGCTGAATAATGTTTGCGTACGGATGCGGGATGCACACGTAATATTGGATAAAAGTCCTCGCAAAAAAACTCGATAAAATGTAGATGAATATATGCTTGTGAATTTCACACCACCAGCCGACCAGCGTGCTTTCAGCTCGAGATCTCCGGTCTGTGAGCTCGTTCTTTTCGCCTTCTTTTGACCGATCCGTTGGGAGGTGGTGGTGGACATGCCGATGGATCAGTCATCGGTGGAGAGATGCCTTAGATCTTGGGCAGCAGGCCAGCAGCTTAGCTCTGCTCTGCGTGCGACCAGCAGTGGTGGTTCCAAGGACGGTGACTCGTACCCAAGTTGCACTATTTTTAAATCCGCGTGATAACTTTGAATTAGCTTTGAGAAAGCTTAGCGCTAGGTAGAGCCCCAGGCTTAACAGCAATAGATTAATGGCTGATGACCACAGTATTGTGCGCGTCATGGTCCCTAATCCCGACAACCACGCGCGTCGCCTTTTGGCCAATGGCGTGCGGTTCCTCAACCACTTCTTTGCTCGGAGACGCCTCACCTAATCATATCGCAGGTCAAATGGCCGAATCGATTAAGTTGCAATATTTTAGGGAAACTACATCTTCGCCACGGTGTAAGCTTTAGACCATTCACAAAGGCATACTGTAAAGCCTACTAGATGTGTGTAAATTTAGAGGAAAATAAGTCTTTAGAGTATGCTTTAGATGATGCTTCTGCGAATAGCCTTAGCAAAATGTCCACTGAAGATAAGCACTACACCTGTTAAGGCCAGTACTATTGTATATGTGTGTCGTAGCATATGGTCACTTGATAAAATGACGACATGAAATGAGGTGCAAACTGGAGGACGGGTGTTGACCTAAATAAAGGAAATATATTGCCAGCAGGATATTTTTATTTATGGTTGAGCGAAAAGTATTAACCGATCAAGAGTTGCTTATGTGCGTACACAACCCTTGTAATTGATAATGATTCATTTGTCAACCTTTCAACTGGATAATTTAGGTGGTCTAATAAAATCGCAATTTTGTCATGTCAAATCTATCTTCCCCACTGTCATCTCTCCAGCTAGAAATCCCTGTCATATTTTAGACCTGGCCCCAGGTGTTATTTTTTTGGTGTTGTTTACTGATGGAATTAATTAACTGGTGTATGGATGATGCTTTGATTCAGTTCACAGAATATATGACCAATTGATTTAACTACTGCAGTACAGTATTATGATCTCTCGTTGTGATCAATATTGTTAAAAAATAAATGAATATTGTTCACTCTTCTCCCAACCAGCTTAATTTTTTAGGAACAAGATGCATAGTGAAGAGCGGACCTAGCTTCTCTGCTTGCGTCCACTTGTGTCCTGAGGTCTTGGTTCGAATTAGTCGATGTGTAAAAGTAAAGGTAAGACTGTCTAGAAATAACTATCTTCCAAGTACAAATAAATAACGACGTGACCCTTACTTGATCACCCTTAAACATGCAGTTACTTCCGACGGGACTTCTCTGGCATTCAAATGCTCTAGCTCAATCAACCTGATCCGCCGGATCCAACGATGGCCGCATGGACATATATAGTAGTACTACGACTTGTGTTTTGACACTGGAGGATCAGCAATCGTACTCTCTGATCAACACCAACATCAGCTTAAGCAAAGCGCGCAGAGCTGAGTGGCCGGCAGGCCGGGGCGCTGGCACACCGCTGGTACACGTGATGGCATGGCGTTATGCATGCGTTCACGTGCGCGCGCGTCCCATCCGAACCAGCTAGTAGCTAGCGGCGCATCCGCGCGGCTGCCGGCCGGCGGCCTCGTCTCTCGAGTCTCGAGATATTCGAGAGGGCCTCCTACGACCTAAGCGCGAGGCCGCGAGCGAGCACGCACGCACGCGTGCTGAGTGTGCGCACAGCATCGTGGAGATAGATCGAGAGCACGCCGGGCTGTCAATCGCACGTGCGCCGGGCAGCCGGCGCGGCCGCCGAGGCGGCCGCATGTGCGGGCGCGCGTCCGCAGCACCCCACGCCGCGCCATGTTCCGCGCACGCAATTGGCAGCGGACAAGATGGTGGTGAACGGGCGCGTCGGACGCAGTGGAGGTGGAGAACGAAGCCGGGTACGCCCGCCCGTCGTTTCTCTCAGCGCGACGCCTCGACGTCGGTGAACTGGCCGAAGGGTGACAGAAAAGGGCCTGGCCCAGTTGTGCTACAAATGGGCTGCTGATTCAACCAATACCTGTTTCAGACGGCTACAGTTATTGGGCCTCTGCATACTGGGCCAATCCAGTTGTGTGTCTTGATTCGTCTTCTACCGGTGATTCTTCTAAAATTCATCAAACTTTCACCGTGCCTTGACATTGCAATAAAGTCCTTTTATTTTTTGACATACATTTTTTTAGAACCGAGAGCGTCATGCAGGCAGCCCATTCTAACCCGTATGTCACAACATTCATGCTGATTGCTGACAGCGTTTTTAACTCTGTTTCCATCTCCAAAGAAGTTTAACTCGACCTTTTGATCTGAAAGATTTTTTTGAAAAGCTCTTGAAGAAATTACTGCATATTTTTTAGATAAAATTCTGAGGCCGTTACATAATAAAATATGCTGTTTAACCCCAAGCATATTTCTGGGTTGCCCTAAAAAGAGTATATGCCTGGGGTGCCCTAAAAATAGCATACGCCTGGGATATACAAAAAAAAAAAAGATTGACTGTGGACTACTCTTTTCATTCTTTTTATTTGACACCGATTAGTTTAATAATGAACTGATCAGTGTCAAAAAAAAACGAAATGGAGCGAGTAATTCTTTCAGCTAACAAATTATCTCCCCATTTCATTTAACACAGGTTCGACTAATATCAAATTGACACCTCAAATGCATAAGAAAAGTAATCAATATTTGTTGTTTGAACCGATTTTCTCCGCCACCCCCAATAGTTTCTTTTTCTAAATCTCCCTAAACTAGTTTTTTTAAAATTTACAAATAATATATTTTATTTGGCTTACTTAACCCCTAAAGGAAAATTGATATAATTTACTCTCCGAACTAGTTAGATTGGATCAATTCACCCTCTACCAATTTTTTTGCTTTTTTGTTTCTCTTTATAAACATCATGTTTGAGGTGAAAATTCTGTGATATTATGTATTATAATATAAAATATATTAGAAAATATTTTACTATTTTTATGTATTTGTTTTAGACTTTTGAAACATGTAAATAAATTTTGCATAGGAGATTGAATAATGCAAGAAAAAACTCATGAGACATTACAGAAGTATTTTTTTAGCATAGAGTATGATGACATCTACTTGATCGTCAGCAAATACTTATCACATGTTAGTTTATTCTTGAACTAAGGAGTGACAAGTAGTTGAGTACAAAAGTAGTACTATGTTACAAAATTTTAACCTCAAACATAACTCACACGACGAGAAACAAAAAAAAAAACTGTGGAAGTGTATTGAACCGATCTAAATAGCTAGATGAGTAAATTGGAATGAAATTTTATTTAGAAGGTTAAGTGAACAACGTTGATACTTGAAAGTAGTAAAAAGACTTTTTTCCTTTTTTTACATACTCCCTCCTTTCTATAATAATTGTCGTTTTAGACAACATTTTTAGTTCATTTTGAATTAAAAATCTTGTCTAAAACGATAATTATCGTGGGATGGAGGGAGTAACAATTAGGGATATCTAAGCACTATAGGTTCGCAGCATATGCCCTAAACCATTGTATGAGTTTACAGCTAGTCGACAGCGACAAGAACGCAAATGGACTCTCTGCTCACAGCTACCCGCGACACCGATGTTTTGACTCAGGGACAAACCTTAGTTAACTAGAAGTACGATGTACCCTGCAGGCCGCCTATATAGATTCATACAGTACATCTGTTCGAGAAACTGGAAACAGACCTTGTAAACTTGAAAGCAACACTATGTCACGATTGAATTTAGCAAAAAAGAAAAAGGATTCTAGAAGCACTCAGGAATGAATGCAACACCATAGCAAGGATATAATAGCGAAGAAACCAAGAATTCATCATCAACATATAGTACACTTGTAAAGGGTGAAATTGCTAGCTAGATACTACTTTAAAAACAGACGTGGTTTTACCTGATAGCGACATACTGTAATTGTTTTAGTAAGGAAGATTCACTAAGCTTGTCTGAACCCTCTGTCCAACGACAGGTCAAAAGAAGTTCTAGTTTAACTGCAGTATCAGACTTGTTAACTGAGAACTGGCTCTTGGATTTCTTTCTTGAAAGTACATGTATCAATGTATGAAGGACGCGAGAATGTCATTGGGATTGTCACCACAGTGCATTTGTCGCCAGGTACTAATTTCTTTCTGTAAATTCCTAGTATTCTGGGATTTCAGAATTGTTGAACGTAGCTGGTACCTGGAGCTGCATTCCTTGTTTCTGAAGGTGGCCAGCAACATGCCGGATGGCGGTTGCGCCGGTCTTTATATATCAGCTGTTGTTCCCCTTGCATCATGTAGCTTACTCGATACATATAGCACACAGAAACGCTTGGATACTGTGACAGAATATGGATGATCTAAGAAATAATTAAGTGCGATTTTTTGTTTAGATAATGGAAAGTAGTTCCAACTTCTGCATTTTGCAATGCACAGATTAAATGGGGAACACTGAATATAACCAACCACATTCATTAGGGAACACTGAATAAAACCAACCATAAATCCAAACGCCCGCTAACGTTGATCGAACGCCCACCAGTTTATTCATCAGGCTCGTGACGTTGGCGCAGCCAGACTCCACAGTTCTGGTTGCACCAGCTTCATTCCAATGCCATCGCCAGTCCATCACCAATCGACAATGATTCGGCATGTAGGGCGTCCTCCAAATGATCATACCAATGCGACTGAGCTGATCTTATCATAGCACTGCTCTGCTAGTCCCTTATAATTAATCATCCTGTTCCTCCTCTAGATTTGGTACCATCAAATGCACCATCCGTGTTTAGCTTCAGAATCAGAACACCTGCCGGAGGCGGTTTCCCCTTTTCTGCTACTCGTTCCAGGATGTGAACCCGGGACAGAAACAGGGCAGTACTTCAGTTTCACCGAGATACTAAACCTCAATGATCCCAACACAGATTCAAGAGTTCCACAACCAAAATACTCCCTCCATTCTTGAAAGTTTATAACTTTTAAAGACCGAGGGAGTACATAAGTTAGAATAACAATATAACACAGCTGCGCCTTAACCTTTATACCTTAGCAGGTAGCCAGAATTACATTAGCTGAGCTCCCAGAATCAACAGGTGATACAACCCATGCATGCCTTCTCCTTGTCTCGCATATGCAAACATGGACAAAAGCACACGGCGCGGCGACATAACCAAAGCTTTTCGATCGTCCTTTCGTGTCTTTTGCTCACTCTCGCCACCACTGGGGCAATATAAATACTCGGCACAGCAACAGCACGCATGTCTGGTCGTACGAAAGAGCTAACGCCTCTGATCAAGCTCCAATGGCGCCGACCAGCAGCAACGACGAACCAGCTCCAGCAGTAAAGCACATCACGCTGCACCAGTTCTTGAAGCAGCAGCATCTGCTGCAGCACCGACTGAAGCCTACCTTGATGTGTAGCTGGGCGGCCGCGGCAACCGGCCGCTCGGCGCACGACGATGCGGCGGACGACGACGCCCTGGGTGGCGCGTGGCCGCCGCGCTCGTACACGTGCGCGTTCTGCCGCCGAGAGTTCAAGTCCGCCCAGGCGCTGGGAGGGCACATGAACGTGCACCGCCGCGACCGTGCCAAGTTGCGCGTCCACCATGGCGCGGCCGGGCAGAAACTCGTGGCAGCTGCGCCGGCCGCCGGCGAGGCGCCCCACGCCGCGTCGTCGCCGTCGGAGTACGCGGTGCTGTACCCCATACTGAACTCCAATGCCATGGGCGCGGTGCTCATTCCCAGCGGGGACGTGCTGCTCTCGACGGCGCCCCTGGCGCTGGCTCCTGCGCACGACCGGTGCCACGTGAGCGACGACGACGAGGATGACAAGGAGGTAGACCTGGAGCTGCGCCTCTGGTGGCCGTGACCGGAAATCATGGAGAGATGTTTTTGGTTATCTTCGTGATGTGTTATTTTTTTATGTGCCTTTCGAATCATTTTTTCACCGAATAATATCATAATATCTTCTTATCGCCATTGATTGGAACGGAATGTTTTGAAATACGGTAAGGCGCCTGTGAAATCCGAAGTGACACAACAGGAGAGGAGAGAAAAAAGGGACCGAAGTCTAAACATCAGTCAAAAATATAGGCTTGGGTGCCTCGATATGATCGCAGATTTTATTCACGGCACTATCATTTTCTCCGGCAGCAAACAGGTTCCACAGATTTCCAACAGCTCTGAGGCGGCGCCGATAATGCCAAGATGCCAGACCACATGTCTGGAGCCAATAAGTCAGCTCAGCTGAACTTGGCCTTGTGCCTCGTAGCATACGGACTGTCATTTCATGACAAACTTTGTGTTTTTAATCGGTTTAACCCACAGTTTTAGTGTAACGATTTGACTCTTTTGTCTTCCACTCCCAGGCTGCAGGGCGTTGGGATCCTGTAATGCTAGTGCATTACGTAGAATCCACGTTCGACCGCAGGAGAATTGAAATTTAGTATCGCAGGTGCAGTAGCTGCTATTATATGTGGATCCGACATTTCATAGACTTACATGTCAATAGCAGCTACTGTGCAGAGAATTTGAGTCCGCCCCAGGCTTCTACTCGCGGTGCCTCTCTCACCCTCCCTCCGCGGCGGCGAGGTTTTGGTCACCGACTTAAAATTGGGCCTACCAGAATAATGAAGCCCATTTATTCGAGCCGGAACTTAACAGAATTGGCCCTGAATAGATCCAGAAGCTCCCCGCATTTACTTATTAATGCGGCGGCAAGTTTATGTTTCGTCCATCGTCTTGGTCTTTGTCAAGGCCGCATCAAACAGGTTGCTTTAAGGTTGGAGGGGGAGAATGAAGAAGAGTTGCATGCAGCAAGCTATGCACTATCCAAATGGAAATAGATAATATCCAATTCAAAAAAATGTACTCCCTCTATCTTTAAAAGGTTGTTGTTTTGTAATTTAAATTACAAAGCGACAAGTTTTTAGAAACGAAGAGAGTACTATCCAAATGTGAGTCACGGTAGTTTGGCAACCCAAAACACTAAACAGGCAGTCAAATTAATACCGTGAGTATCCTATAAAGTGGGGGGCTGGAAGACCAGTAATGGCTCATGCTCCTGTTACATCCATATAAAGCCTGACGACAGCTTTGGAATCTCAAAATCACATGGTCATCACCAAATCGCCGGGATTCCGGCATCGCTCCTGTCACGGAAACTTCAACAGTACTGCTTTTGTCTTTACGAATCAGGGAACAAAAGCAGCCAGTGGTCACCTCAAAAAGAGCCAAATTTTATTTTCGCAAAGCAGTCGAGGGGATCCGATTCTGAACAGTCACAGGCCAAAATCTGACAACGGGTGGAAACACGCAGCCAGTCAAACCCCCATGGATTCAAATGGTGTCGGTTTGCAGCTTTGTTGTGTTGGGGCTAAGCTGATCTATGGACCACACGGAGTATATATTACAGACATGCTTTATCTGGTTATGATGGTGTTCCAGACAGGGTTGGGTCATTTTTAGCTGTGAAAGAAAAAGAGATCAAACTGAATAGTTCACAATCAGTCCATCCCAATGCACTGCATGACTGAATTACACGTTGTGCTCTGCAACTAGTAATTGAGAAGGCACACATAAAGAAAGCTCCAAGAACAGAAAATGGCAGGTTAATTCCTCGAAGGCGGCAGAATACTGTTGACACGTTACTGACCTGGAAGTAAGAACATGTCTACAGAAAGAATGTAATATGGGACAACGTAATAAGATGGAAGAGCCAAAAAGAAGTGATCCAAGACATGTTAATCTTGCAGCACAAGAGACCTCACCAAACACTGCAGATGAACCGTTTGTCCGTGGAGATGAACAATACCATGAGACGAAAAACCCATACCAGTCGATGGCGCCGTTTTTGCAGCCCATATTCCATCTTGCGAACAAGCACGAAAGCAGCTCTCCAGTATCCTAGGGAAAATCTGAAATTCAGAAATGGCAGTTCACAATGGAAGATCTGAATCTCTTCCACTCTTGCTACTGAAGCAATATCGCCACGCAGGGAGCAACCACTCTTCATTGGCACCATTCCTCGCTGTTCTCACCATGGCACCGTCTTGATGTGCCGACGCCACATGCAAGGAGGCCATTCACCCTCGCTGCCATGAACTCGTATTCCATCTTGGAATGCAGCACATCCGCAATGGACATGCGGCCGTCGAGGTTGGGGCCTGATGACCACGAAGACCCCCTCTTTGGCAGCAATCCTTCTTCTCTGATCTCAGCCTTGCTGTCAGCCTCGTCATGACTCTCGGGTTCACCAGTTGCTTCACGATCATCAGAATCGGTGCTGCTACCTACATCATGCTGCTCCTCACACATGACCTCCAAGTCATCCATCACCACAACCACCTCATGTGTGTTTGCTTCTCTCCCACTCTGGTCTGGACCGCGGCCCTCTGATTCCGGCGTCACCGTCCCCGTGGTGACGAAAGTGATGTTGGAGCGACAGAGGGGACAACTGGAGTGTGACTTGAGCCACTTGTCAATGCATTGCTGGTGGAAGGCGTGGCTGCACTTGGGTAGCAGCCGGAGGTTTTCTCCATCTCTGAACTCGCCGAGGCAGACCGAACAATCTGTGGTGTGGATGAAGGCGTCACCACGCTTGTACTTGCACAAGGTGATCTTGGTGATCAAGGTATCATCCAACCCGGTCGCCGGGGAGACGTTCCAAGACTCTTGACTCCTGGACTGTCCGTAGCTGCCGCCGCCAACACCAGCATTACGGGCACGACCACCCGAGTAGGAGCCAAAGACTCGCCTCCGGAAGGAACCAAAGGTACCACAGTACCTGGAGATGAAGGTGTAGTAGCTGACAAGGAGGAAGGCAATGGCCAGTACTCCGATGATTGCAATGACAAGTGGGGAGAATATGGGGCCAGAGGAGTCATCGGAGCTTGGGCCGCCGACGTCGAATGGAGGCGGCGGAGGGAAGATGAAGTAGCACCACTGGGGGCAGTACACGCTGCACAGGCCCTGAGAGCAATCTTTGGTTGGATCGTAGGGGACCAAGGTAGGCTGTATCCCCGTAATTGCAAGTGGTGAAGAGGCCATTTGCTTCCCACAGTATGAATTTTTCCACAGGAACAATGGCAGAGGAAGCTACTTGGCTCAGTCTGAGACAGAGGTTTCAGGTGCTACTGGAGCATATCTAAGAGTCTCTCTGAGCCAAATCTTTGTGATGAGATGAGAGAAGGCACATGTGGCTTCCATTCATGGTACCTTCTCGGTGTTGGGAATTGTGAGAGGTAGGGGAAGAGGGATCAGATAATGCCACTGGCTAGCTTTGACAGGGAGAGGGTGAGGGCACTTGTTTGCAAAGCAAAGTATTTAGGAGGGAGACGTGGAGGTGGTGGTTGGGAGGACCTCTTTTTTTTGTGATGCAGCTCCTCTCCTTTTATTTCCCTTTGCCCTGCTGTTGTTCCTTTCCTCTTTAACTTCAACGCCCTTTTACCACGAGTTAAAATTCCACACAATTTGACAGCTTCCTTCCTATGTAATTCTCTCTTTACAACACTAGTTAATAAGCTTTTAATAGCTTGTGATGGCAAGAAATGGACTGGCCCTTCTATGTCACGTAAAAAGATGACAGTTTTAATCAATTATATAGATTTTTTTCTCGGAGACAAAATCTTATGGACATTAAGAATGATAATCATAATTCACAATTCATGCTAAATAATAGAGTGCACAACTCGGATTTTCCATTTTGTTTGGCAATCCAACTTGATAGGTAAAGTGGATTATCATACAAGAGGGACAGAGTACTGCCATTACATGAAAAAAAAAAAGGAAAGAAGATCCAAATTTGGTGGGACACCTAGAGAAAGGAAGCCGTGCAGTTCCATTCAGCTGAAAGATAAATGACAACAAATTCCCGTTATATTTATTTTCAACAATTCAATTTAAATATGGGACAAAGGAGGAATATAAACATATTATGTGATATTTTTTCTCTTATATTCCTTACGCAAAGAATTGGAAAAGCCTAATGACTTTTGCTTTTCTCATTTGTATGGCATGGGAAGAAATAAGTGTTACCTAATGTCAAGAAATCAGGAACTGTTGAACTGAACAGAAAGGAAGGCTTGCACACTATCATTTATAATAAAGTAAATGTAATGCAATATGAGATTAAATAATTAACTTAGAGGCAGAATGAATAAAAAAAGAAACACATGTCACTGATACAAACTAAAAGTAAATCATGGAACTATACCCCACTTCTGAGAGGAAGCGCAATGTTACCTATCAGGGGGGAGGGGGCACAAATTTTGTAGTGCGTGAATATTACATCAATTGGGCAAAATATATGTTCTAGCTCTACCCGCCAAGTTGCTTCCATATGTAATCAGCAAAATTTTGGATATTATTGAACTGGTCAAAATGGATAGGAATACGTGAGAACATGAGATAGAAATCAAAAGTTAAGATAGGATAGAAGAATCAAGTTACCTATCCTTAATTCCTTATATCCTCCCATGAACAACAGCAATTCATTAAGAATGCTATATTTTAATGGGAAAGTATTAATAGAAGGTATTTTGGAGAAGGCATATAAAGTGGTGGACGCATGAAAAGAGGAATAGGATCATTCTTTTCTTTTCTTTCTAAGGAACCAGTCCACTAATAGACATCGCTTTATGACTTTGACCCCTTTAATGTTAAACAAAAAATCTAAGAACCTCCTGAGCTTGTTTTGGAGGACAGAGATCAGTTAGCATCTATCTGGCCTACTTTAGTCCCTTACAAATTGTGGGGACGTCTGCACTGAACCGCGTAGAGTTAAATATGACCCTCTTGAGCCAAACTGTTCCTCCTAGAACAGGCATCATACAAAGTTTGTGCGTGGTGATTACTGCTGTAGCTGTCACTTTCACAGCTTCTTATCCGAGAGGACCGGACTGGATTCAATTCTAACTTCTCAACAACTGAGCCATAACGGCCTACAGCTAATATCAATAATGCTGGGGGTGGAGCAGTAAATCACAGAATTACTCTCTCCATCCATTATTTGTCACTTTCTAGTTCAAAAAGTAACAAGTAATTTGGGATGGAGTGAGTGCTTTGTTTCTAGTATGTCTGTGTACAATCTATCCAGTGTATACCTTATAACAGCCTCAACATAAATCAAAAGCTGATGCATGCAACCAATGACCAGATTCTTAAGTATTTATTAGTACATGGATGTTGCGGGAGAGAAAACCGTTACACTGTTGCATCTGTGTTCATAATGGGGACATGAGAAAGGGAGTTAAGAGTACCATCCGCGGATCGTCCGGGCACACGGCACTGGACTTCTCAGAAATTCCACCCTCTAAACGCACTGTCACGGCGGTGGATCTGGAGAGGCAGTCGCCGGGGGTGGAGATCGAGAGGCAGGCTGCGGGGTGAGGCGGAGTCGCCGAGGAGGAAGACGAAGGGGAGTGAGGAGCACAGAGCGAAGAAGACCCGAAGTGTCGTGGAGTTGGCGTGAAGTGTGACGCGTGTGTGGGACGCGTGTGTGGGGTGACCGTGTGCGTGTGACGCGTGGGTACTGTGGTGGCGTGCGTCGGGCGTGCTGCCAGGTGGGGTCGGTGCGGCGTGGGACCCACTGGTCAGACGACCCTATTTCTGTAAGCCGGATACTCTGAATCGGTATGAAGAAAATTATCAGGATAGCTAACCGCTCACGTCTCTCCCTCTCGTCGTTGGCGCGCTCGCCGCCGTGGACGCGTCACTCACGCCGGCGACCCGACGATCGCCGGCCACGGGGACGTAACAGCTGGTATCAGAGCCATCCTCTCTCTCTCTCTTCGTCCAGTTCGTTGGTGGATCGGTGTTGGAAGGGGGAGGGGAAGAACGATCTGGGAATCGGGCGAGAGGAGAAGAGGCATCACGGCTCCAGCCGCCAAACCCTCGGTGCAGACTCGATTCGTCCTACAGGCGATGGAGGAGGGAGCGAAGGTAGATGGGGATCGGTGGAGTAGGGTGTTTGGAATGTTGGAGGAGCTGGCGCAGGGGCAGAAGGACCTGAAGGGCCAACAACATCTGACCACCTCCATGGTGGAACAGGCCGCGGGGGAGAGGGACCGTTTGGCGAAGCAGTTGGAGGAGGCGGAGAGGAAGATCGCCGCGCTGTCGGTGGAGCCCAGGAGGAGGGGTGATGGGGAGATGAGGATGGAGTACTGGAGGGGCGATCCAGGAGATGGGAGTTCGGGATCTCGTAGTGGAGGAGGAGACAGAGGGGATCGGGCGTTCCTGAAGCTCAATTTCCCTAAGTTTTCCGGTGAGAGTCCCACCATTTGGATTGATAAGTGTGAAGATTATTTCTCCATTTTCCATGTGCCTGAGATGATCTGGGTGCGAGCTGCGAGTATGCACATGGAAGGGAAGGCGGCTAAATGGCTGCAGGTGTATAAGCTGACGGTGGGCTTACGCTCATGGGAGGAGTTCGTCAAGGCCGTGAAGGAAAAGTTCGGAGAGTATGAATATCCCCAGGCTATGCATGATCTGGTGCATCTGAGGCAGGTGGCGGGGCTGGAGGAGTATATTGCAGAGTTCGAGGAAGCCAGATACACCACCTCCATGCACAATCCGGAGTTGGATGAGGTGTTTTACGTCGCCCATTTCGTGAAGGGATTGAAGCTGGAGCTGCAGGGGCCGGTGCAGTCGCAGTTACCCAGGACGATGAACAAGGCGATTACTCTAGCGAAGGTTCAGAAAGCAATTCAGGAGAAGGGGAAGATGAAGGCCACCAAGGGGGGAGGAGGCCGAACCGGAGGCTGGGGTAGGGCAGAAGGAAGAACGAGTGGAGTGTATTCGGATCTGTCCAGGGAGCGACAACTTCGAGATTACAGAAGGCTGAACGGACTGTGCTATGACTGTGGGGAGAAATTTGAACCAGGTCATGTGCTGAAGTGTGTCAAACGGAGAGGGGCCCAAGCGAATATGGTGGAAGTGAAGGAAGGTGAGGTCGAGCTGACGGAAGGGGTGTTGCTGCAGCTGGAAAGAGAGGATGAGGAGGCAGCTGAGTGCTGTCAGGTCTCGGTGCACGCCTTGGCTGGAACACAGGGGCCAAACAGCATGAGACTGCGGGTGATGGTCCAGAACAAGGTATGCGTGATGCTGGTGGACTCGGGCAGTTCATTGTCCTTCGTGAATGCTGAGTTTGTGGAGAGGTTAGGGTTGCGCACGCTGCCGTGCGAGAGGTTGGAGGTGAAGGTAGCATCGGGGGAGGTACTTTGTAGTGATAGGAAGGTGAAGGGGTTCGAATGGTGGAGTGGAGGCCACACCTTCGTGGGTGACATGAGAGTGCTAAGCTTAGGGGCCTATGATGTCCTGCTGGGCTATGACTGGTTAGTCCAGTACAGTCCCATGAAATGTGATTGGCGAAGGAAGACGCTCCAATTCTCAGTGCAGGGGAGGGAGGTTGTGCTGAAGGGAGACTCAGAGAAGGGGAGCGAATTGTCGGGGATAACTCTGACGCAGCTGGACAAACTGGTGAAGGGTAATGCGGTGTGGGCTATGGTGGTAGTGGAAGCAGGAGAGGCGAAGTCAGGAGGAGAGCTAAAGGGAAGTGACCGGGAGGGTCTGAGAAAGTTGTTGAGGGAGTTCAGGGATGTATTCGAGAGTCCCCCAGGGCTGCCACCACCTCGCCCTTTTGACCACGCCATACCTTTGGTGCCTGGGGCCATTCCTGTGAATTCACGCCCGTACCGATATTCACCCTTACACAAGAATGAGATCGAGAGGCAGGTGACCGAGTTGCTGAAAGGAGGGCTAATTGAGCACAGTGTGAGTCCCTTTGCCTCCCCGGTCCTTTTGGTCAGGAAGAAGGATGGGAGCTGGAGGTTCTGTATCGACTACCGAAGGCTAAATGATCTCACCATCAAGAACAGGTTCCCAATGCCAATGGTGGAGGAGATTTTGGATGAACTGGCCGGGTCGACTTTCTTTACAAGTCTGGATCTGAGTTCTGGATACCACCAGCTGAGGATGAAAGAGGGCGAGGAGTACAAGACAGCATTCAAAACCCACTGTGGGCACTACCAGTTTAGGGTGATGCCCTTCGGGCTGACAAACGCGCCAGCCTCGTTCCAGTGTGCAATGAATTCCATCCTGAGAGACTATTTAAGGAAATTTGTCCTTGTATTCATTGATGATATCTTGATATACAGCCCCACCTGGGAGGCCCATCTTCAACATGTGAGACTGGTATTGGAGGTTCTGAGGAAGCATCAGTTCTTCCTAAAGGAGTCGAAATGTAACTTCGCGCAGGAGGAATTGGGTTATCTGGGTCACATAATCTCAGCTCAAGGGGTCAGGACAGAGGAGCAGAAGATACAGGCTATGCAGAACTGGCCAGTCCCAGGTTCCTTCACTCAGCTTAGGGCTTTCCTAGGACTCACTGGGTATTACAGGAGGTTTGTGCAGGGCTATGGAGTAATTGCCAAACCTCTGACCAATCTGCTAAGGCACAAAGCCTTTGAGTGGACTACTGAGGCCCAACAGGCTTTTGACCAGCTGAAGAAGGCCATGAGCAGTACCCCTGTCCTAGCACTACCTGATTTTAATGAACCCTTTGTGGTGGAGACTGATGCTTGTGATAAGGGAGTGGGGGCAGTGTTGATGCAAAAGGGCAGGCCAGTAGCATTTCTGAGCAAAGCCATAGCAGATCAGCACAGGCATTGGTCTATTTATGAGAAGGAGTTCCTAGCTCTAATCTTGGCAGTTAGCAGGTGGAGGCAATATTTGGAGAGGACTACCTTCGAGATCAGGACAGATCACAAGAGCCTGACTTTTCTGGAAGACCAGTTGCTCCAGTCCGACCTGCAGAGGAAGGCCATGGCCAAACTCATGGGGCTGGACTTCAAAATAGTGTATAAGAAGGGAAGGGAGAATGTGGTTGCGGATGCTCTATCAAGGGTGGAGCAGGTGATGGAGATTAGTGAGGTGCAGGAGGTGACACCCATGTGGATACAAGAAGTAAGGAATTCCTATTTGACCGACGTGAATGCTCAGGGGTTGCTAGTTGAACTGTTGGTGACCAGCCCGAATGAACAGGGGTTCTCAGTAGTGAATGGAATTATCAGGAAGGAAGGCAGAATCTGGGTGGGAGAAAATTCAGCACTGAGGACTAAGCTAATAGCAGCCTGCCACAGCAGTGCTGTCGGAGGGCATTCAGGCATACAGGGAACCTACCAAAGAGTCAAGAAGATGTTTGCGTGGAGGGGTATAAAGGGAGATGTGGAGGACTGGGTTAAACAATGCCAGGTGTGTCAGCAGGCTAAGAGTGAAAGGAGCCTGCCTGGGGGTTTGCTACAGCCCCTGGAAATCCCAGAGGCACCCTGGCAGGACATCACAATGGACTTCATAGAAGGTTTACCTAAGTCTGAGGGCTATAACACCATCTTAGTGGTGGTTGACAGGATGTCCAAGTACAGTCATTTCCTGCCTCTGAAACATCCTTATACAGCTAGTCAGGTGGCCACTGCCTTATTAGACCAAGTCATCAAATTACATGGACTTCCAAAGACAATGGTGACAGACAGAGACAGGATATTTGCTAGTGCAGTATGGAAGCATATATTTACTAGCATGAAGATTAAGCTGTTAATGAGTACTTCCTACCATACACAAACCGATGGGCAGACTGAGAGGGTAAATCAGTGTTTGGAGACATACCTCAGGTGCGCTGTACATGACTCCCCAACCAAATGGAGGTCCTGGTTACCACTAGCTGAATATTGGTACAATACAAGTCATCATACCTCATTGGGGTGTTCTCCTTTCCAAGCCCTGTATGGGTACGCTCCCAACCCTCTTCTGGCCCCGGTGATACCTCAAACAGAAGACAAGAGTATTCAGGAGTATTTATCAGAAAGGGCAGCACATATGGAAATGCTAAAGGCAAATCTAGCCAGAGCGCAGAACAGGATGAAGCAAAAGGCAGACAAGAAACGCAAAGATCGGATTTTTATGGTAGGCGAGCTCGTCCTGCTGAAGCTGCAACCCTATGCGCAATCGTCCGTGGTCAACCGCCCCTATCCTAAGCTGGCCTACAAGTTCTACGGGCCTTTCAAGGTGTTGGAAAGAGTGGGACGAGAGGCTTACCGTCTGGAGTTGCCTGAAGGAGCGCTGGTGCACCCCGTCTTCCACACCTCGCAGATGAAGCCCTTCAACCCTAACTTCGCACCAACCTTCTCAGATCTGCCGAAAGTCGTCGACTTTTCAGCGGGTGACCTGCGCCCAAAGGAAATAGTCGAGAGGAGGTTGGTAAAACGGGGAAACAAAGGGATTCCTCAGGTGCGAGTGATCTGGTCGTTACCTGAGGAGACCGAGAGCTGGGAGGATTGGAATGTCTTGGTGAAGAGGTTCCCGGAGATTGCGGCTTGGGGACAAGCCGAGTTTCAGGGGGGGAGAGATGTCACGGCGGTGGATCTGGAGAGGCAGTCGCCGGGGGTGGAGATCGAGAGGCAGGCTGCGGGGTGAGGCGGAGTCGCCGAGGAGGAAGACGAAGGGGAGTGAGGAGCACAGAGCGAAGAAGACCCGAAGTGTCGTGGAGTTGGCGTGAAGTGTGACGCGTGTGTGGGACGCGTGTGTGGGGTGACCGTGTGCGTGTGACGCGTGGGTACTGTGGTGGCGTGCGTCGGGCGTGCTGCCAGGTGGGGTCGGTGCGGCGTGGGACCCACTGGTCAGACGACCCTATTTCTGTAAGCCGGATACTCTGAATCGGTATGAAGAAAATTATCAGGATAGCTAACCGCTCACGTCTCTCCCTCTCGTCGTTGGCGCGCTCGCCGCCGTGGACGCGTCACTCACGCCGGCGACCCGACGATCGCCGGCCACGGGGACGTAAGACGCACCCTCTCAGTGTTCGTAAGTAAACGAGGAATTGGGTCATTCAACACGACGACACTCACCTGGACGCCCTTGGCGGTGCCGCACTGCGCGAAGAGCGTCTCGATCTCCGGCGCGGGGAAGGACCAGGGCTGGATGGACACGTACAGATTCCGCTTATCCCCCTCCTCCTGCCTACCGTTCGCCTCCGGGGCGACGGCGGCGGCCAGGACGCGCAGGCGGAGGCGCGGATAGGGGCGGCGAGTGGAGTGGAAGGGGAGGGCAGGGGCGGATTGGAAAACGCGGCGAGGTGGGCGCTGCTACGCGCGAGGGAGAGCGCGTGGGTGGGTCGCGAGGCGTGCGGGAAATTTGGGAGGTTGGGCCTTCATTTTTGGGCCTGATGATCAGGGCGTGGCAGGCTTTGGTTGACGGCTCTGCCTCTGTTTGAGATTTTTGGGCCGGTTTTGCTTGGTTTTTGTTTTGGATAGTGGGTTGCGCTTGGTTTTGGTTTTGCTGCCATGGAACGGAAGCGAACAAAAATGAAAAAAAAAAAAGACAGTTTGATCAACTACCCTTCATTTTAAGTTGTTACCGTTAGTTTAAACAATAGTGATTTAAAAATAAAAGGAATATGTTCAAACTCAGATACAGCATGACTACTCTCAAGAGAGCGCTTGCTAACCAGCACGACTCAATGCAACCTCGCCGAGTCATTTCGAAGCAGATGGTGTGTACCGCCCGTAAGCGTCCTGGGACTATAAATATCGCACTCCAGTCCGAGGATGACGAGAGGGATCAATGCATCCGATCAACGACGTGGACTCATCTTTCTTCTGCTCTACGTCCTGAGCCTAGCACTCCGTCTTTCCAGGATCTCGTCCTCGTGTTGATCACACTCGTTCACGGGCACCACTGTTTCAGGTTGATGAAGGCGATGCATGATTTCTTCGGGCAGTGATCGGTATGGTCAGGTCTCCATCCTACAAGCGCGAACATCGGAATGGCAGGCACATGACACATGTCCACACTGCTTCTATTGGAATGTGCAGCATGTACCCTGAATTTTATCAGCGTCCCATCTCATTCCCATCACGAATTTCCGTCAGATGGTGTTCTCTCGCTGTAGTATCCGTTGCTGGTGTACAGACGACCTGACGTGCGGTTGAACTGTAGTTGGTACGAGCAGAAACTTCGATGTCGGCAGACCCTTGGACAGGTCAAGCAAGATCCACTGTCATCTTCGGAACATGGTCGATATAAAATGCAGAAACTAGAAGCGCTTCAAGTGCCTTGCCAAATCAGAGTCGGAGCAGTGCCAATGTGAACTTCTGACATGGCCAGTGACCGTTGCTGCTACGTACACATAGCGAGATTTTTTCTAAAAACAAATAAGTAAATCATGGTGCCATATGCTAGAGATTAGTACGATGACTGACATTTGATTGAGTCCTAATTTTGTAGGGCCTACACATTTTTTTTTCCTTTTGCTGGGTTTCTTAAGGAAGGAGCGTGCTGACGAGGCCCTGATTCTTGGGACCTAGGCCTTGTTTTGCACAGCTTATGCTGCAGCTTCTTCATAAAATTAAGTTGAGGGTGTGCCAAACAAGAACCTTCTGTAACAGCTTATTAGTTCAGTTGCTTCTCAAAATAAACTAAAAGCAAGACATAAACAGAAGTTGCTTTTCACCATCTTTTCAAACAAACTGCTTTTGTAACAAGTTCCAGCTGTGTCAAACAGTGCCTTAGTCCGGCTTAGAACCCTTTCACCATTTCCTTTTTGAACGGATCGCACAGCGGGGGAAGAAAAAATCAGGCACCACTTGGTCTCACCAAAGTCACAGCTTTCCGAATTTTTCCCTCGTTGGAATTCAGAGGCAGTGAGGAGAAAACCGGAGCCGTGCCCGGTGAACGGCTGCTGCTGGCGATAAATCGATCTGACGGTCCATAAACAGGGGGAGAAAAGGCATTGCCTGAAACAAAAGTGGGAGTTTAGCTAGTACGGCAAGGCCACTGATACAAATACGCGAAGTTTGTTCAGAACCTGGGACGGTTCGTATACGCCGCACGCCTGCTTCCTCGAAAGGAACTGGAGCAAGTACACCGTAGCCCCCTGTTGCTTTCGCCGTGGAAAACAAAATGTGATGGGAGGCCCCCGAAATATCCCGAACTTGCTGACTCCCGTGATCGATCCGTTCCGATCCACGTCCAAATCCTCCCCTCCACTGACGTTTTTTCTACCAGCGTGCCACGGTCATTTCTCGTGAGCGGGGTGCGCGTGACATCACACGGCGGAGAAGACTCAAGAAGACGTCGGTGTACGTGCGTGCGCGGGATACGGCATGGGGGCGTCGAGTGGTGGGTGGGAGGCGGCGGCGCTCGCCGTCAAGCGCGGTCACGGCCCCGTGCGCTGTGCGGCGGTGGTGGGCGCATGTTCCAGGCGCTCGCCGCGCGAGTGGGGACAGGTCGGCTGGTCGGGCGCACGATGTGGCGCTGCTACGCCCCGGCACGGACGAGAGGAGAGCCCCGCACTCGCATGTCCGCTTCCGTGCATTTCTGACGCGCCAACGTGGTGGTAACTCTCGATGGATCATTGGGGTTCCGTGATAAGCCGCACGTGGCCTGCGAGAAAGGCGTATCATTGGCCGTCGTACGATAGTACTCCCTCCGGTACCAAAATGATTGTCGTCCAGACAGCCGCTCTTAGTTCATTTTTACTCCCTCCGGTGTACAAAAATTTGTCGTTTTGGACATGTTCTCGCATACCAAGGAAGCATTAAATAGACTTCTTTCTTTTATAATACAACTCTCCTTAGTGGTTTGAGTGGTCTTCTTCACGTTTTTCCAGCCAATCTGATGCAAGTTTGATTCCTATGTACACGCTACCCCATTATTTACATCATTTTCCATGGCATGCAGTGTAAAACGACAATTTTTTGTGCACTCTTGGCTCTAGTATAGAACGACAATATTTTGTACACCGGAGGGAGTAGTTGTTTTTGTTTGTCCTAAACGACAATTATTTTGATACCGGAGGGAGTACAACCCCATAGATCTCGCCTCTAGATCGATCCGTCTTTATGGCGTCCACTGAGAGACAGGTCCTACCATCGCTCTAAGGTGCCGAACGGCAGTTATTGGACGGACGGGTAGCCCTCCGTCCCGTGTTCCGTATGGAAGGAGGGGAGGAACTCGAGGCCAGTCCAGCGGGCAGCTGAAAACGAGGACGATGTCGGCAACGTAGGCATCGGCCGGCCGCTTTCGTGGCGAACGGCGGGTCAAGCAAGTTAGGCAGGGACCACGCCGTACCCGCGGCGGGGAGCCGGCGCCGTCTGATGCCGTTGCCGTCTCCGTTGCTGGTTGCTCCCGGCACTGCACGACCGCCTCAATTCAAGCCGCATCTGCTGCTGGATGGTACTACTGCTACGAAGAATAAAGAGGGGCGGAAGAAATCGAGCAAGCAAACAACCATGACATTGAAGGCCATCGTCTCGGGATGCAGCATTCTTATCATCATCCTTTATTACTACAGGCAATAAGGCAAGCACGAATATGAACACCGGATCCTAACAACATTCCCCCATCTGACAGTATGTATGTATATTTACATCTACGACTGCTATATCAAAGCACTGGTATAAAGAACCTTGCAAAAACTAGTACTCCCTCCATTCCATAAAAAAATTCGTTTTAGACATGTTTTAAGATACCAAGGAGTGATTAATTTCAGTCTGTTTTTCTCTGTTTGCCCTTATTAAATAGCATTATGTGCACCAGATCAACAATTACCTTGCTGTGTGTGATTGGTTACTGCCTTGCACTCACTTCGGAACAGCGCGAGTTCGATCCCCAATGACCCATTACGCGCTTACATTTTGCCTGCTCGCGTTTTTTATTTTTGCCGCTGGGGGTGCTGCATGGGGCTGGCAGGCGCGTCTTTTTTTTTGCTTCCCGCCGGACTGCATGGTGCTTTTTGCCCAGCGCGCTTTTTTTCTTTCCCGTGGGGGTGCTGCATGGAGCCTAGCTGCATGGCTGCGCGTGAGAGCTAGCGGCGCGTGATGGCGCGTGAGTGGCGGGCGAGCGTCGGGTGATGGCGAGCTGCGGGCGAGCGCCGCGTGAGGTGAGGGCCGCGCAGGAGGCCGAACGTCGCGTGAGTTTAATGCGGTAGTACCCGAGATACGAAGAGTTCCAACGTTAAAAACAAGCACCCGAAACAAAGAGTTTAAGGGCACTATAGTCTAAACTCAGTCAGTAGCACCCAAAACGAATTGTATTCTGGGAACTCCAATACCTCCCAAAACGAATTTTTTTATGGAATGGAGGGAGTACTAGTATTTGTGACTTAGTATGACAGGAGTAACTGCTACAACTAACTACTCAAACCGTTGTTACCGCATCGTGACTGAAAAGTCACCGTCCCGCACGCAGACGGAGACACGGAGTCCATTGCAGTGCACCGGCCTCCTCGTCCAGAAGCGCAGGCGTGCAATGGGAGTGGGGCCGCGTCATTGCTTACCTCCGGCCTAGAACTCCACCATGAGGCTGCCGAACGGCGACCGGTGCGGCACGCCCTTGCGCCGCTTCCCGGTGCGGAAGCTGTTGGCGGTCGCCGGCGGGGTCGACGGGGTGAAGCTCTGCACCACGCTGCTCTTGTCGCTCCGCCCGCTGGTGCTCGTGGACGAGTCATCCGAGTCCGAAGCCGCCACGCCCTTGTGCACCTTCTTCTTCTTCTTCTTGGTGATAGCAGCGTGCTTATTACGGATGCCGTACTCCCCGCCCGATGTGCCGACGATCTGCGCGTCCACGGAAACATTACAAATTTACATTGCTGTTTGCAAACCACGCGTAGGAAGCAGGAAAGTTACAGCAGAGTCATAGTAATGGGGCGACGGGTTTGTTGACGGCTTATTACTGACCTTGCAGCCGAGGGAGCAGAAGCGGAAGGTGTAGAGGAGGCCGCGCTCGCAGACCTCGCAGGTGTTGGTCACGCCCTTGCCGGGTCTCGGCTGCGGGCGCTCGTTCAGGAACACCACGCGCGCGCTGTTGATGATGTAGGTCTGCACGCCCGTGATGTCCAGCACCTTCTGTATCTCCGACACCCGGATCACGTCGTGGTACGAGGACCTCCGTATCTGCATCAAACAAACAAAACCAGATTGAGCATCGTCGTCAGCGGGAAGCAGGGGATGGAACAGGCGCATTCGCTGCCAAATTCATCTCTGAATTTTATTTTATTTTCACAACGCTGTATTGAACGAGAGGCCGTTGGGTTGCGGCCTGAACACAACACACTAGACACCGGGAGAAGAGACTCTTCGGATGGACGCAGGGTCGCCGGGCGGACCTGCCGTTTCTTTCAAAGAAAGGGCTCTGCACCGTCTGCTCCAATCCGACGCCAAGAAATGCCACTTTTGTTTTTCCGTTCATTCATTCATGAGCTCGGCTCACCTGAATGGCGTGGTGGTCGCGGTGGTAGGCGAGGCACTGGGAGCAGAGCGCGCCGTTCATGCAGTCGAGGCAGTACATGTTGCAGTCGCTCTTGTGCGCGTCCGCGTGCAGCTTGCATTGACCGAAGAAGCTCGACGACAGCAGCGGCTCGAGCCACGGCGGCCACCGCTGGTTCTCCGCCCCGTCGCACCCGTCTCCTCCCTGCCGCATTCGATCCAGCACCGCCATTAGCTTAGCTAGGATCAGGACAACCGAGAAACAGAGCACCAAAAAAGGCAAAAACAGCAGAGTACAAAAATGGATGGCCACTTTACCATGGCGCCGCCTCTGGTGGTATCGATTCCGAGCGGCGATTCATCGTCTATCGCCATTTCCGATCCTCAATCAGCTCGGCAAAGCACTGAGCAGGAAGAACGTGGAAAGAGAGAGAGAGGAGGGGACTTGAGGAGAGACGAGGGAAGACGGAGAGGAAAAAGAAGGCGAGGATTTGGAAGAAAAATAAAAGTGGAGGTTGGAAAGCTGAGCTCTTTGTAGACCGGGGAAAGCAAGCATCAGTAGCGGCAAGTATCGCAGCACTGGTAGTGGTGGTAAATTACCAACAGGGGAGGATGCTTTGAGGCGACTGTGTGTTGCCTTCGCCCGCTTAACTGCGAAGCCTGTCATGCACCCTGATCAGTGAAGATAATCTTTCCTCCGGTAGCCCGCCGCCTCGTCACGTCAACTCCTCAGGAGATGGAACATATTCTAGCAGCCAAGTCCACCGTCAGATTGCTGCTGCCTCTCACCGCAACCCATCTCTGACGGTGGACTGTGCAGAGATTGAATGTTCATCCCAACATTGCAGTCAGTGGAGGCCACACGATCATCAGCAGTGACGTCGTTTTGGCTCCGGATCGGGTCTGGCAACGATCCGGCCTGGCAACGTGTTCTAGTTTTTCCACTTTGTTGGTGCCGGCTTATTTAATTCGTGCTGCTTTGTGCGCGGGTTTCTTCGTCACTTGCTCCACCAATGCGGCTGTAGCCTGTTAGGAGGCGCCCATTCAGGCTGCCGGCGAGTGCATGCAGATGTGCCAAAGCACCTAGCCACATTTCTCCCGCGGAAAAGTTACCACTAACCTCGCCGTTTAAATCAGCTTTCACGCCACTCCATCGAGGAGTCCTCACAGCGGAGGAAATTTCACCGGGAGGCTCGGCCTGGCATCTATCTATTGATACGGCATAAAACGATGGTGGAAGGAGGGACCAGATGCTTGCTTTTTCACATCATGTTGTGTGTTCTGCCTCGGGTGGAGCTCAGCTCATTGCGAAGAGAACTTGTTCTTTGAGATGCTTTTTATTCTGCAAGCAGGTTGGATCATATTCCAAGCGCCTAACTTGCTTGCTTAGCAGCCTACTCAACATAGAGTTGTTAGTAGCAACTTATGGGTCCTCGATTCCCAAATGCTATAGAACCAACTAATGAGCTCTTATGTATGTGTACTAACTACTAACCTCTACACAAAAGGTGCTGCTTGTTCACACGTGGCCATTCTAATCCTCGTAGTTTCGACTCATGTTAACCGGATCATGGTTTTTCCATGGGGCTGCATATACAATTCGAACGTTGAATCACGTGCCTGATTACTAAGGTTCGGTTACGCCGAAGCCCTTGTCGCATAAATTACTCGTGTTGCAGTTATACGTCGCATCACCTCTTGGAACCGGCCCTAATCCCAGAGCCTGATAACGATGCGCTAACCAATTAATTACCCTGAATGATGAGATATGTCGGCCCTAGTTGCAAAAGGTACAAGAGGAGAAATGTTTATTAGTTACTGCCAAAGGAAAAAAGACCCTTCCTTCTGTTTTGTTGTTGTTTGCTTCAATAAAAGCTGTTTCGTTTTCCAAGAGAGGCTCGAAGTCTACTACCATTCAATCTTGCTGCATCATCCGTGCATTTATCGATCTCGTGATGATGTAGCCTTGATGCGCTTTGATCATCCGTCCCCTGGTTCCCGGTCTCAAGTTACGGAATGAAGCAACCGGATGCCCTTAAATGGACGGCCAGGGCAGGGTGGTGAGTGGAAAATACGCCAACCTTAATCTGCTGCTCAGGGGCCGCGGCCGCCGCGCGCTCTCTGGCCGGCCGAAACCCACGGCTGCAACAATAAACAACACAGCAGCACGGGCACGGGACCTCGGGTTAGAGGTGGCCAACAGGTGGTGCCGAGCCGGCCCGGTCCGAGCTTGGTCGGGTTCGTGCCTAAAAAGCCTCAGTCCAGTACGATTCGGGAAAAAAATCGAGTCGTGTCGGGCCGGCTCACGCGTCGGAGGTCCAGGCTCGGGCACGACCCGAACTCAATTTAAGTGTGTCGGATCGTGTCGGGCTGTGTCAGGCCGGTTCGTCAACGGGTCGTGTCGTGTCGTGTCGGCTCGTGGCCCGTTTTAATTAAAAAGACACTAAAAACAGCAAAACGAATATTATTCGGACCTAAACGGGTCGTGTTGGGTCGAGCCACCCCGCTGTGCCAGCTGTGCTAGGCTTAAACGGGTTGTGCCTGCAAGCCCGACAAACCGAATGTTCAGCCTCAGGCACGACCCGCATCGGACTTCGGGCTGGCCCAGGCTACTTTTTTCGGGTTGTGTCGGGTTCGAATCATGTTTTTTTGCGGGCTTTCGTGCCGGTCCATCTGACCCGGCTCATTTAGCCACCTATACCTCGGGTGACGCTAATGATGATGGAAATGGAACGAGGCTGGGGCTGCGCTGGCCCGTGCGCGCGACTTGGCCGTGGCCTCCTTATCGTCGTGTGTCCCTGTCGTCGTCGTTGTTGCTGCGGCCAGCTTCTCGACGCTTTCCCTCTAGTCCCGTCCCGGCTTGTGTTTTTGTTTTCAGTCCAGGTGTCAGGTGTGGCAGCGGCAATCGCTATTAGCGGTAGCGCGAGACGAGTGCTTCGCTTCCATCCCACGACTTGGCAAATCACTCGAGGTTTTTAACTGTAATGGCAAATCACTGCAATTCGATGTGAGCAGCGGATCGCTTTTCACGACCGGTTTGGATCGAATGGCATGATATACATTCCCGGGGACCGGTTGGAAAGAAAAAGAGGACGGCTGCCTTCCTGTCTTTGTTTTTTTAGACCCCTTTATCGAGTACAACTGTAGTATCTATTTATGTACTCCCTCCTTTCCATATTAATTGTCGTTTAGGATAAAGATTTTAGTTCATTTTGAACTAAAATTCTTATCCTAAACGATAAATAATATGGGAAGGAGGGAATATTTGTTGGAGTTGGGATGAAGCCTCTTCCGCACCGTACCGGCCTATATATTCTCAGCCGGCCGAGGACTCGAGGAGTGCGGGGAAGCAATGCGCCGTGCCGCTGCTCGTCTGTTTGGATCGGCTCGGTGGACAACAGTGCATGTGCTGTTTTTTTTTTTTCGGTTGGAAGCGTGATCCCATACGAGTTTCTGTGCTTCCTCTTTATCAGTCCGTCTACTTATGCAGTGATGGCTCTTCAGTCGCCGCCGGGCGCCATTGCAGCTATGGATTCTAAGAGTCGAAACTTCTCCCGGCCTGGGAACATGTCACCTTACCGAAACAATGCCGGCTCGGCGTTTGCGATCTCAGCGTCCAGAACAGGTGCCTTCTGCTGATGAAACTGCTGCACCGGCTGCACTCGCCAGGGGACTCCTCATGGGCACACAGGGTTCATGACCATGCCGATGCGGCGGTCATGGAGGGCGATACTACCGGCGACCACTGGCCTACTGGGAATCCTTGCGCACACTCCCACACAGCTTACCATGAACCTACGGTGGTTGAATTAAGAAATGGCCGAAGCACGTGCACGTGCTTCTGGAACGACGCCTGACTGCCCCAAGGACGGCTCTCTGATCTCTTCCCTGCACTGGCAAACCATGTCGTGCCACGACTCTCGCGTGTTGCCACCGCCGACCTGGAGCAAGTCCCGGAGCTAACTAATGATATTGTTGGTCGCGGATCTCTTTCCTTCCAATACTTAACACAACTATACATAACTCTTTCCCCTTGTGTAAAACTCTGTAAATCCGTTGGGCCGGTTTTGGGCATCCGTCTCGTTCACGGAAAATCAGGTGGGGATCCTCTCCCACTCCGTTGACAGTCAAGAAAAAAATCAGTGGTCCCAGTGATTCAAGTTGGCCCAAGGCAGGATCAGCAGGCCTTTTGGGCTTAATAACGGGGTGAATGAATCAATTCACCAGTGCCACTCCACGTTCTACCGTGCCAAAACGCCACTGTCTTCTGGGCCAACCACGTATAAGAGATCGTTCGCGTTCGCGTTCGCGGCGCGCCTCTCCTTCCCCGCGTCTCTCCCAATCCCACTCACGAGCGGACGGTGCGTCACCCGCGACTGCGCGACTCTCCTTGCCCCTCCGAAACCGCGCGCGCACGGATCGGAGACAGCAGCAATGGCCACCGACGAGTGGCGCTGCAGGAGGCACCTGGCCCTGCCGTGCGGCGGCGTGTGCCCGCACTGCCTCCGCGACCGCCTCCTCCGCCTCTGCCCCGACTGCGCCTGCCCACGGCCCTGCCCTTGCGCATGCACGTCCCCGCCCTCCTCGTCGTCCTCCGGCAGCGCGCTCGTTCGGGTGCACAGCCTCATCGAGCGTGAACGCCGGGTCGCGCGGGCCCAGTCCGTCGCCGCGTCCGGCGGCGGCGAGGACCAGGCGCGGGCGTCCAGGTCCCGGGTCTGGGGCTGGGTGTCGTTCCGGAAGCCGGCAGAGGCGGGGTACAGGGACGTGGAGGATGAGGAGTACGACGACGTGGTCGCGCCGAGGTCCGTGTCGACCGCGGAGGCCAAGGGCGCCTCGAAGGCGAGCGCGTGGGGCAGACTCATCCCCGGGAAGATCAAGGCGCTGCGGCGTCGGAAATCGAGCGTGGTGCGGTGAAATCGAACGGATCAACGTGTGGCGATTAGTTTGGCTGAGTTTGTTATTGATGTAATGCTAAATAAACACAATGGTTAAGTGAAAAAATGTACCCACTCTAGGATGAACATCTAATGGTTGATGATGAATAATTGCATCCTTGCATCATAAATCAGATTGCATACTAGTCATTTCCAAACATAAAGGGAATGACTAGTATGCAATCTCATCTATTGTACAATCATGCAATCATCCACTACCAACCATTGGATGTTCATCTTAAGGTGGTTGCGTTTTTTCACTTAACTCCCTCCGTGTGGTGGAGGGGGTTAAGAGAAAAAATGTACCCACTCTAGGATGAACATCCAATGGTTAATAATGAATGATTGCATCCTTGCACCATAAATCAGATTGCATACTAGTCATTCCCAAACATAAATGGAATGACTAATATGCAATCTCATCTATTGTACAATCATGCAATCATCCACTACCAACCATTGTATGTTCATCTTAGGCTGGTTGCGTTTTTTCACTTAACTCCCTCCGTGTGGTGGAGGGGGTTAAGTGAAAAAATGTACCCACTCTAGGATGAACATCCAATGGTTGATGATGAATGATTGCATCCTTGCACCATAAATCAGATTGCATACTAGTCATTCACAAACATAAAGGGAATGACTAGTATGCAATCTCATCTATTGTACAATCATGCAATCATCCACTACCAACCATTGGATGTTCATCTTAGGGTGGTTGCGTTTTTTCACTTAACTCCCTCCGTGTGGTGGAGGGGGTTAAGTGAAAAAATATACCCACTCTAGGATGAACATCCAATGGTTGATGATGAATGATTGCATCCTTGCACCATAAATCAGATTGCATACTAGTCATTCCCAAATATAAAAGGAATAACTAGTATGCAATCTCATCTATTGTACAATCATGCAATCATCCACTACCAATCATTGGATGTTCATCTTAGGGTGGTTGCGTTTTTTCACTTAACTCCCTCCGTGTGGTGGAGGGGGTTAAGTGAAAAAATATACCCACTCTAGGATGAACATCTAATGGTTGATGATGAATGATTGCATCTGTCGGTACCCTAGAAACCGTACACCCCTTGAGGTTATAAAGATCTCAAAGGAAAATCATCCACTTGGTTTGAAGACTATTGAAGGCCCACATGTCAGACATAATCGGACCCGCTTCTCCAATATGATTAATCTCTGGGTCGCCACGTGTACTACCAAACCGGAGCTACCGCCCACAAGGGGAAGCTCCGGGCCATGTATCGAAATGGCACCTCCGGACTTAGCCCTAGACCGAGAGAAGCTCCGGACCTGACACGTGTCGAGTAGCCCCGGAGCTACCTGTTTCCATAGTATGCTCTGGAGCTGCCACGTGTCCAACCGTCGGATCTTTAGCCTCTAACCTCCGAAAGACCCCGCAACGGCTCCGGATCTTCAAAGGGGGAATCAAGGACTTCAAGACCCGATTAAGTGTCATTAATACCATATTAATGACACTTAAACGGACTATTTAGCACCAGTAACGGTGCTGTCAAAGCCCGTTACAGGGTCATTAAAAGTAATTAAATGTGTTAAATAAGTGTCAATACTAGTAACCGCCGGGGCCACATGTCGAGCCAGGCTAACTTGTAACGGCCTGCCCTTATATTATAAAGGACAGGCCGACGACATGTTCAGGACACACACACACACACACATGCGCCAGAGACGCACACGCCATTGACATCCAATACAAGCTCAAACAGCTAATACAACAGCAACACACCCGTGGAGTAGGGTATTACGCTCAGGCGGCCCGAACCACGTAAACTCTTGTGTCTCCTGTGTCAATTCCTATTCACCTTCTTGAATCTCTGCGCGCCCATATCGAACATCAAACTCCCCTATCACTTTAGCAGTGTAGGGAAATCTGCCGGTTCTAAACCACCGACAGCTGGCGCGCCAGGTAGGGGCACCTGAGATTTTGAGAATGGTGAACTCTGCTGCTGGATCATCCAACGGCCAACCTGCCGCTCAGGCTGTTGGGGGCAATCCCTCCAATAGGCAGCCACCAGCAGGAGCCTCAATACCAGCAGGAGTCACACTCCCACCACCACCGTCTCCTCTAGCAAATCGTGCTGGGCAACGTGATGGTGCACCGGCGTCAATTACTGCGTCGACAAATCATGACAATTCGGAACACGCTCTCCATGCAGCGCGTGCTCTTCTCCAACGCCCACCACCTCCGGATGCATCCCGGGATGCACTAGAGCAGTGGAGGGCCGATGTGGAGCATTTGGTTGCAGCAGCAGCCGAACGTCTCAGCAACCAGGATCCTCCTTGAAAGTGCATCTAGGACTCCCTTGTGAGTTTTGGATGATTTATGACAAGCAATTGGGATCCTAATCCTTTGTTGATATGAATGCAGGCAAATAATGAAAAATGAGCAAAATGCCAAAAAGAAGGGAAATGAGAGGCAAAGTAAATTTGAGCTCAAGGAGAAGAAAATAGTAGATTATTATGTATGGAGTGTGTTAAGGAAACACACCCAAGAGCTCAATCACTTTCAAGCACACACACACAATGCACAAAGTTATACAGGACCGGATTAGTCCGATAACAGCCGGACTAGTCCGATATCACATTCTGCACTAGATCGGACAAGTCCGGTATCCACTGGACTAGTCCGATATCTTTCTGATCCACTTCGGACTAGTCCTCCCCAATGCGGACTAGTCATCAACACAATGCACAAGTCACACAAAATCAGACAAGTCCGTTGTGATCCGGACTAGTCCGATATTCATTCTGATCCATTTCGGACAAGTCCGGTGTCTACACGGAATAGTCCGATATACACACTGATCTAAATCGGACAAGTCCTCCAAGTGCGGACTTGTCATCCTAAACACTTAGGGTTTCATATGTCCGGACAAGTCCGATGGTAATCGGACTAGTCCGAAGATTTCCAGTAGTGAAATCGGACAAGTCCGTTTTCAACCGGACTAGTCCGATATTCCTGGACACTTAGGGTTTGCTACACACAGCACACCTGACTAGTCCGGTGACCACCACGGACTAGTCCGATCTTTCTGAACCCTAACGGTCACTTTTAGAAACCCCATATAAATAGAGGTGCACGGCCCACTTTTAATCTCTCTCGAACCCTAGCGCCGTCACACCTCCCAAGAGACTCAAAAACCACCTCTCTCCACGAAATTAAGTGCAAAATCGATCAATCTATTGAAGATCACTTCTAGATCATTGGAGAGACACTTGGCACACATCATTGAGCTCTTGGTTTGATTCTCTAACACACTCTTGCGTTTCAATTTGTAATTTTCGAGTGTGTTATTGGTGACTTTGTAAGTTGTAATCAAGGGAGCTCTCAACGTGTGAGAACTCCCCTTCAACTTGGTTATTTACCCCTTTGTGATTAGTGGAAGAGGATTGGCCTTCGTGCCGATCTGACGAGGGAAGGGTTGGAGAAGACCCGGTCCTTTTGTGGGCTCCTCAACGTGGATGTAGGTTGCCTTCGTGGTAGCCGAACCACGGGATAAAACTTGTGTCTTGTCCTTTTGTGTTCTTCATCTTAATTGATCAACTTAATCTAGGGTTTGATTCACTTTATTCAATTTGAGTTAATTTGTTAAACAAGAGCCTTAATTGTAATAGAATTTGATATACAACTAATAAACTGTCATTCAAGTTTATATTTCCGCTGCAAACATTTACGAATCAATCAAATTGACTGAACTTGATCAACTTAGCCCGTGAAAACCGGACTAGTCCGCACTTTACCGGACTAGTCCGATATCTCTGGTATTGACTGTGTTGTTGAGTGTTACAGGAACCGAGAAAATTCAAAAAGGCCTATTCACCCCCCTCTAGGCCTACATTCAATTGGTATTAGAGCAGGTTCTTCAAGAAAGAGTGCAACCACTCAAAGAGATCATGTCGGACATGAAGGAAGTTCAGAAAATCAACAACCAGGAAGAAGTGAACTACGACAAGAACCAAAAGCTGGAAAAGTATCTCGAAGCAATTCAAGACTTCGATGATGATGACGAGGAGACGCTGGAGCTGAAAGCACTCCTCAGAAAGAAAGCACTTTCCAAAGGGAAAGCTAAAGTTGAAGAAAAGAAGAAGGGGAGTAGTCACACCGACTACTCCCGATATCCTTTTAACTATGATCGCTTAAATTCAAATAACAGCCATTACCTATCTATTCCTCTTGGAAAAGCCCCACACTTCGATGGGAGTGATTACTCCATGTGGAGGCAAAATATGAAGATGCACTTGATTTCCCTTAACCCAAGTTTATGGCATATTGTGTGCACAAGAATAGACATCCCAGATGACGACGAAGAGCTCACCCCAAGTCAAGAGCAAGCCATCCACAGAAACGCTCAAGCCGCAACCGTAATCACCTACTCTCTAAGTCGAGATGAATTCACAAAGGTGGACGGACTGGAGATTGCCAAGGAAATATGGGACGCACTACAAACAACCCATGAAGGTGACCGGCATGTGCGGGAGGCGAAAATTGAAATGATCGAAGGCGAACTAGGAAGGTTCGCAATTGAGGAAGACGAGTCTCCCCAAGATATGTACAACCGATTGAAGACACTTGTAAACAAGGTCCGATCATATGGGAGCAAGAAGTGGAATGACCACGAGGTTGTAAAGCTCATCCTTAGAGCCTTTATGCCTCGCAATGTCACACTATGCTCTATGATCAGAGAAAGTCCCGGGTACAAGAGGATGACTCCAGATGAATTGCTTGGCAAAATCATCAACTTTGAAATGATGTAGAAACAAGCCAAGCACGTCAAAGAAATAGCCGACCTCACATCGGCCAAGAAAAAGGGAGTTGCCTTAAAGTCCACACTCAAGCCTCTATCCAAAGAAGCAAGAGAAGCACAACTTGAGGAGGACAGCGATGATGAAAGCAGTGAGCTGGACGAAGAGGATATGATTTTGTTCATGAAAAAGTTCAAAAGAATATTGAAGAAAAGACAAGGAACAAAATCAAGTGAAGGCAAGTACAAGGAGAGGACAAAACCGAAGATGAGGCGGGCGTGCTATAATTGTGGTGAGTATAACCACTTTATAGTCGATTGCCCGTATGAGGACAACAAGAAGAAGAATAAAGAAGCCAAGCCTCAACCGAAGAAATTCTTCAAGAAGAAGAAACAAGCTGAACAAGCACACATTGGAAAGGAGTGGGACTCAAACGATGAGTCCTCATCATCCGATGAAGAAGAGATGGATAGCATAGCCATTGAAAGCACGTCCAAGAAACCCACACTCTTCCCCATGCTCGACACAAAGAAGGGACATGGCACTTGCCTCATGACAAAAGAAGATAAACGCAAGGTAAACATCAAAACTCCTTCCATGCATTCCTACTCAAGCAATGATGAACTAGATAGTGATGATGAAGATATGTTAATTGGATTAGATAGAAAAACTGCTGCTAAAATGAAATTTTTACTTGACCAACTTGTTGAGAAGGAACGGCTAATTGATCATCAAGAGGACATGATTATCTCCCAAAAGGAGAAGCATGTCGAACTTGACAATCTTCTAGTTCTTGAAAAGGAGAAAAACAGCTCACTAGAGCTTGAGCTAGATTCAAGCAAGAAAACTTGCTTGGAGTTAACCAACTCAAACGTCGCAATCAAGGATCAACTTGATAACCTGATCAAGGTTAACAAGATCCTTGAAGTGCAAGCTGAGTCACTCAAGCTAAGTGAATCTTCCTCCTCTTCAAGTCTACCTTCTCAACCCACTTCAACTAATCTGGTTCATATGTGCAAATGTGGTAAAATCAACACCAGGTTGAAAGAAAAGTCTATCTCCACAAAGGATAAAAATCCTACCCAATGTGGAATATTTGACAAGGAGAGGATCAACTATGCACGTAGTGCATACTTGGTCCAAAGACCTCCAAATGTAAAGTATGGCATTGGTTACTCTTATGATGGAAAGCAAAATGCTGGAAGTCATAAGAATAACAAGGGAAGGATTACCTTTGTGAAGGGAGGACCCTCACAACCTGGTAACTCGAAAATTAAGAACCTGAACTCCCATGAACACCGGACTAGTCCAGTTGTGGTCCGGACAAGTCCGGTCCTCCGGACAAGTCCGGTCACCCAGACTAGTCTGATCCATAAACAACAGCAACTTTTGTTCAAAACCTTTGATGCCTCTTATGTATTAATGAGAAACAATCTTGGTAAAGTTTATGCTTATTATGCTGGGACACGCCATGGGAACACAAAATCCCATGTGTGGGTGCCCAAATGTATTGTAACTAACCTCCAAGGACCCAAGCAAGCTTGGGTACCTAAAACCAAGGCATAATTTGTTTCTGCAGGCCTATTCCTCCGGTGGATCCAAATGGGTGCTAGACAGTGGATGCACCAACCACATGACCGGAGAAAGAAGGATGTTCGTGGAATATGAAGAAAATGAGGACCCAAACGAAGGCATCTACTTCGGAGATAATAGTCAAGGAAGGGTCCTCGGTACTGGTAAAATAGCAATATCCTCTGAACACACTCTTTCTCATGTTTTACATGTTGAATCTTTAGATTATAACCTGCTGTCCATATCTCAATTATGTGACAAAGATTATAATTGCTTGTTCACTAACGAGGGTGTGACCGTCTCAAGGAGGAGTGATGGTTCCGTTGCATTCAAGGGTATGTTGAAGGGAAAGCTTTACCTTGTTGACTTCAACAAGGATAAAGCCGAACTCGACACATGCTTGATTGCAAAAACCAACATGGGTTGGCTGTGGCATAGACGGCTAGCACATGTTGGTATGAGGAATCTTCAAAAACTCCTCAAGGGCGATCACATCCGAGGGTTGAAAGATGTTGTTTTTGAGAAAGACAGGCCTTATAGCGCGTGCCAAGCCGGGAAGCAAGTTGGAGCACATCATCCCGCAAAGAACATCATGACTACGACAAGACCGCTCGAACTACTTCATATGGACTTGTTTGGTCCAATTGCTTACATAAGCATCGGCGGTAATAAATACGGTTTAGTCATTATTGATGATTTTTCCCGCTTCACTTGGGTGTTCTTTTTGCATGACAAGTCAGAAACACAAGGGACACTCAAGAAATTCTTCAAGCGAGTGCAAAACGAGTTCTCACTATCGATCAAGAGTATTCGGAGCGACAACGGCATGGAGTTCAAGAACATACAAGTGGAGGAGTACCTTGATGAGGAGGGAATCAAGCACGGATTTTCAGCACCATACTCTCCACAACAAAACGGAGTTGCCAAAAGGAAGAACCGAACACTCATAGAGATGGCAAGAACAATGCTCGATGAATACAAGACTTCGGATCGATTTTGGGCGGAAGCAATTAACACCGCTTGCCACGCCGCAAATCGACTCTACCTTCATCGAGTACTCAAGAAGACTCCTTATGAGCTACTCACCGGTAACAAACCAAACATTTCATATTTTTGAGTTTTTGGCTCTCCATGTTATATCTTGAACAAGAAGCCCAGGTCTTCAAAGTTCGCTTCGAAGTCCGATGAAGGTTTCTTGCTTGGTTATGATTCGAACACTTACACCTATTGTGTTTTCAACAAGGCCTCCGGACTTGTTGAAGTGGCACGTGACGTAGTGTTCGATGAAACTAATGGCTCCCAAAAGGAGCAAGTTGATCAATGTGAATTAGGTAAAGAAGAAGCTCCTTATCAAGCATTGAAGAGAATGGCTCTAGGCGAAGTTCGACCACAAGAGTCATCGTCACAAATACAAGAGGAAAGTGAACCACAAGAGGAGATCAACAATCAAGGGGGGGCTTCAATACAAGATCAATCACAGGAATATGAAGATGATCAACAAATCAACGAGGGCAACCATTCAGGGGGAGAAGAAAATGATCACCAACACACAACTCTCCAGGTGCCACACCCAAGAGTACACCAATGCATTCAAAGGGATCACCCAATCGACAACATCATCGGTGACATCCAAAAGGGAGTAACCACTATCTCGTATAGCTAATTTTTGTGAGCATTACTCGTTTGTCTCCTTTTTGGAACCACGCAGGACTGAGGATGCATTGAAGGATCCGGACTGGGTGGTGGCAATGCAAGAAGAGTTGAACAACTTCAAGAGAAACGAGGTTTGGGAACTTGTGGCAAGACCCAATGCAAATATAGTGGGCACCAAGTGGATCTTCCGCAACAAGCAAGACGAACACGGAGTGGTGACAAGAAACAAGGCACGACTTGTGGCCAAAGGTTACTCACAAGTCGAAGGTTTGGATTTCGATGAGACTTTTGCTCCAGTAGCTAGGCTTGAATCAATTAGAATATTACTTGCATATGCTACTCACCATGATTTCAAGCTGTATCAAATGGACGTGAAAAGCGCCTTTCTCAACGGACCGATCAAGGAAGAGGTGTACGTGGAGCAACCACCCGGGTTTGAAGACGAAGAGTTCCCCGACCACGTATATAAACTGCGTAAGGCTCTCTATGGCCTCAAGCAAGCTCCTAGAGCTTGGTATGAGTGTCTTAGAGATTTCTTAATTGATAATGGTTTTCAAATTGGCAAAGTAGATTATACATTATTCACTAAGAATCTAGATAATGATCTTTTTATTTGCCAAATCTATGTTGATGATATAATTTTTGGGTCAACTAACCAATCTTTCTGTGAAGAATTTAGTAGAATTATGACAGACAGGTTTGAAATGTCAATGATGGGAGAATTGAAGTACTTCTTGGGATTCCAAGTGCGGCAACAAAGGGAAGGAACATTCATAAGCCAAACCAAGTACACGCAGGACATACTCAAGAAGTTTGGCATGGACAAGGCAAAGCCCATAAAGACTCCCATGGCTACGAATGGCCACTTGGATCTCAATGAAGATGGACCAAGCGCCGACCAAAAGGTATATCGCTCCATGATTGGATCTTTACTCTACTTATGTGCATCTAGGCCAAATATTATGTTGAGTGTATGTTTGTGTGCAAGATTTCAAGCCAACCCTAAGGAATGTCACTTGACAGCCGTAAAAAGAATCTTGAGATATTTAGTTCATACACCCAACCTTGGTCTTTGGTACCCAAAAGGCTCCAAATTCAATCTCATTGGTTACTCCGATGCAGATTATGCGGGGTGCAAAGTTGATAGAAAAAGCACCTCTGACACATGCCAATTCCTAGGAAGATCTTTGGTTTCTTGGTCATCTAAGAAACAAAATTCCATTGCATTATCCACAGCCGAAGCGGAGTATGTTGCAGCCGGGAGTTGTTGTGCACAACTCCTTTGGATGCGACAAACTCTAAGGGATTACGGTTACAATATGAACCATATTCCTCTCTTTTGTGATAATGAGAGTGCCATTAAAATAGCCCACAATCCAGTTGAGCACTCTAGGACCAAACACATAGACATAAGACATTATTTCTTGAGAGACCATTCCATGAAAGGAGACATAACCATCTCACATGTCAACACCCAAAAACAATTGGCCGACATATTCACCAAGCCACTTGATGAAAAGTGTTTTTGCGAACTCCGAAATGAGCTAAATATTCTTGATTCTCGGAGTGTGGCTTGAAAAGTTGCATACCTGTATGATTGCTTCAAAATGTTGATTGAATTGTGAAAATCATCCCTCTCCATTTTTCTCTCGAAAAACAATGTCAATTATTAGATCTTGATGAATTTTGATCATTGTATGATTGTTGTATGCTTAGTGGTCAAATTCATCAAGATTACTTGAATTGTTTTGCCTCTATATTCTCTATTATTGAACCTTCAAATATATATGAATGGGCTATGCAATTCTTTCTTGGTGACCACGGACTAGTCCGTGGTTACCCGGACTAGTCCGCCCATGCAGACTAGTCCGCAGAGTGCCGGTTAGGCCGGACTAGTCCGATAGACCACGGACTAGTCCAATATAGGTCTCTGGATGACTTCGGACTAGTCCGGTCATGTCCAGACTTGTCCGATTTTTCGTGTCCATAACCCTAGCCGCCACCAAACCCTAATCTCCTCACCCCCACTTTTGCTCACTCTTTCCTCTCTCTTGCGCTCGAGCTCCCAAGGCGATTTTCTCCTCCCTCTGTCGAAAAAGTCCTCATTTGGGCGGAGATCAAGCTTGAAGACTTGGGGATTGAAGCTATCGTACTAGTCCGACCTCTAACCCCCGAAACTTCGAGCCTCCATCGATTTCTTCGGTAAATTTCTTCAAAACCCTAGAAATCTCGTTTTCTCCATTGTTGATCGTATATCCTAGCATCCTTCACTAGATACATGCTTATTTGATGTACTACGTGTATGCTAGACTAGATTTGCATTAGGAATCATCCCTTGACCAATCTGTTAGGTTTTTGAGGATGAACACCAGACTAGTCCGGTCCATGCACGGACAAGTCCGGTACCCCGAACTAGTCCGTGCCTGGACACCGGACAAGTCCGATGTTTCTGAACTTGAAACCTAATTCCTCAATTCCTCAATGCAATTCCTTGCTATCTTGTCTTACCTATGCCTTGTATAACTTGTCATTATTCTTGCTCAATCATTCTCAGATCATGTCGAGCTCCGACAACGAGATCTCCGACTTTGAGGCCGAGTTGGACCACGAGGTGGCACCTCGGTCCTCGGCGGGTCTTGGCAAGAAACGCCAAGAAAGACCTTCCGAGCCTGCTACTTCCCCTCCCCAGGTTCGGAGGAAGGTCTGTGTCAAGAAGCCCGCCTCGAAGGCTGCTGCGTCTACAAGCGGCCTTCGTCAAGCAAAAGGAAAGGGCAAGGGAGTAGCAACGGGGCCAGTTGGGCCCTTGAAGATCCATGCTCCCAGGGAAGGGGTCCGGGACCCCAATGAAGAGAAATTCAATGGGAAAGGCAGCGATGTGGCAGTCAAGCTCAGAAGCATTGATTGCTATGGAAGGCCAAAGCAGGCAGCTGATGGAAGGTTTTGGTCAAACTTCCATGCAGATTTCTACAGGCTGGTTTACCTGCCAATGAAGACTCCGGTGGTGCGCAGTCAGTGGATTGACTGGGCCTACCTAGAGAAGAAGAAGTGCTCAACTTTTGATGAGGTCATTGCTGCAGCAGAGAGGCATGGTCTGAAGGATCTGTTTGCCTTCAGACATAATTGGAATGATGAAGTGATTGCACAATTCTATGCAACGTGCCGCTTCTCGAGTGAAGATGAAGAGAGTGTGACTTGGATCACCCATGGATCCAAGTACTCCATCACTCAGGAGGATTTTGCAAGCTTGCTCCATTTAGACTCTGCTGGAAATGACCACCTGATCATCCACAACATAGGGGTCATTGAGAGGGACGGAATGAAGTTCATGTATGAGCCAAACTCTAAGTATGTTCCTCCCTCCACAAAGAACATGAAGCCCTTCTTTGTGGTCCTGAACAGAGTTCTTCGGAAGACCATTGCCCCCAAGGATGGGGATGCAGGGAGTGTACAGGGCTACCTCCGGACTCTAATGAGGGTCATAAGCAAGAAGAGACAGTTTGATGTTGCAGATTACATATGGAATGACATGGTCAACATCTCAAGCACCCCCAACTGGTCCTGTGGCTATGCTCCCTACCTCATGTATATGATTGAGAAAGTCACAGGTATTGAGTTCGTGAAGGATGTGGAGCACACTCCTTTGAGGCCTCAGAAGCCTCAACCTGTGAGTGTCCAGACTGCTCCCTCGCCGGCCTCAAGTCCTGAGGCACCGGCAAGAGAAAGAGATGCTGCTAGGGCTCCTCCCCACTCCAGGGAAGCCCCTCAAAGAGGATCCGCCAGTGGGATCCTCAAATACCTGACTGCCATATTCTCCTCCTGCAAGAAGGCTGAAGTAAAGCTTCATAAACTCAATCAGAAGAGGAAGGAGGATATGAGATACATCAAAGCCAATGTGAAGCAACTGAGTGAAAAGTTGGAGATCAACCCCATTGGATCTCCAGTAATTTCTGAAGATTCTGATCTTGACATCACTGAGCTCGGGCCTCTGAATCCCTCCGAGCTTGCCTACTTTGGCATTGGGGGCTCGAGCAGCTCTGCTCCTCATCCTCTCTCTCCTCCTCGTCAAGCGGAAAGCGAAGAAGATGAAGACGATGACGAGAGGACCGACAGTGAAGAGTGAAGACCCTAGGACCCTCCTCTCCTTCTTTTTGGTGTCTTGATGCCAAAGGGGGAGAGATTGAGGGGGAGTCTTAGCTTTAGTTGTGGTAGGGTGCGAGGAGAGAGTCCTCTTTATCTTTTATTTGTGATTGTAATTGTTTAACACCGTTTTCTTATTAAGTTTGGTCTTGTGATGAATTGCTCAATTTATTTGCGAGTATGTGATGAAAACTGCATTTTTGCTCCTGGAATGTCATATGCACTTGATATCGATTGATTAATGTAAATTCTGTCATTCTCAATGTATTCATGCACTTAGTATGCATCCCACCATAAAGAATGCACATATGGATAATTCTCTTGTTGCTTGATGTATTTTTGAGTCATATGTGCATACTTTATGAAAATCTCATTTTTTTGCCTTATTTTGTGAAATCTCAATTGGTTGTCATCAATCACCAAAAAGGGGGAGATTGAAAGTGCATCTAGGACTCCCTTGTGGGTTTTGGATGATTTATGACAAGCAATTGGGATCCTAATCCTTTGTTGAGATGAATGCAGGCAAATAATGAAAAATGAGCAAAATGCCAAAAAGAAGGGAAATGAGAAGCAAAGTAAATTTGAGCTCAAGGAGAAGAAAATAGTAGATTATTATGTATGGAGTGTGTTAAGGAAACACACCCAAGAGCTCAATCACTTTCAAGCACACACACACAATGCACAAAGTTATACAGGACCGGATTAGTCCGATAACAGCCGGACTAGTCTGATATCACATTCTGCACTAGATCGGACAAGTCCGGTATCCACCGAACTAGTCCGATATCTTTCTGATCCACTTCGGACTAGTCCTCCCCAATGCGGACTAGTCCTCAACACAATGCACAAGTCACACAAAATCGGACAAGTCCGTTGTGATCCGGACTAGTCCGATATTCATTCTGATCCATTTCGGACAAGTCCGGTTAGGTGGCCACAGAAGTTTCGGCCTCACCTGCCGGAAAAATTCGACGGGACTGTTAATCCCGCCAAATTTCTTCAAATCTACTCCACTGCAATCTTGGTCAAGGTCACTCCTTGAAGACAAGTGGAAGTGTATGTCGATGACATCGTGGTCAAGGTCAGGAACAAGGAGTCACTCCTTGACACCTTGCAGGCTGTCTTCGACAAGCTGCGGGCCACCCACACAAAGCTAAACCCAGACAAGTGTGTCTTCGGGGTTAGCTCCGGAAAACTTCTTGGTTTCCTGGTAAGTCACCGGGGCATAGAAGCTAATCTGGCGAAGATTAAGGCCATTGAAGACATGCGGCCACCAACCCGTATCAAGGATGTCCAGAAATTAACTGGATGTCTAGCAGCCCTTAGCCGGTTCATTTCAAGACTGGCGGAATGGGCACTTCCCTTCTTCAAGTTATTGAGGAAGTCCGGACCATTCCAATGGTCCGAAGAAGCAGAAAAGGCATTCCAGGAGCTGAAACAGTTCCTCACCACCCTACCAATTCTGGTAGCTCCGAACCCTGGTGAGCCTTTGTTGCTTTATATTTTAGCTACTGACGAAGTCGTCAGTATGGTTCTGGTTGCGGAGAGACCAGAACTACCCCATACTCAGGAATCCAGACCCCTTTGGGAAGGTCTGGAGGTTCCTGAAAGCGAGTCTGGGTCCCAGCTCCCAGATTCGAATCCACAAGAAGTCGTTTCAGAAGTCCTAGACCCCTCCGAGAGGGTCCAGGTCATTTCTGAAGAAACTCCGGGTTTCTCCAGCCAGAACACGGAGGTCCCTGAAGAAAATCCGAACTCCTTCGAGAGGATCCGGGTCAGTGAAGATGAAGCTCCGGACCCCACCGGGAGGGTCCGGACCATTCAGCGCCCAGTGTACTTCATTAGTGAAGTACTACATGATGCCAAGACTCGATACCTAGAGGTGCATAAGCTGCTTTATGCAGTTCTTATTGCCTCCAGGAAGCTTCGCTATTACTTCCAAGCTCACAAAGTCTCAATGGTGACCTCTTACCCACTTCGAGCAATTTTGCATAATCCCAATTCAACTAGGAATATTGCAAAGTGGGCTGCAGAATTGGCTGAATTTGATCTTGAATTTATTTCAAGGCAAGCAGTCAAGAGTCAAACAATGGCAGATTTTGTGGCAGAATGGACTCCCTCTCCATCAAACCCTGGGGGCCCCATTGAGCAGAAGACGGAGCATCAAGCTCCAACCTTCACCGAGCCTCACTGGACCCTCTACTTCGACGGCTCCATGCAAAAGTAGGGGGCCGAAGCTGGAATCCTTCTCCTTGCACCGACTGGGGAGAAGGTGAAATACATGGTACACCTTGACTTCAAGGCAACCAACAACATGGCAGAGTATGAAGCACTCATCTACGGACTAAAGGTGGCACTGTCATATGGTGTCAAGCAATTGCTGGTCAAGGGAGATTCACAGCTCATCATTAAGCAGGTGAAGGGTGAATGCTCCTGCAATAATCTCCAGTTAGCTGCTTACCTCCTTGAAGTCCAGATGCTTCAGAAGGACTTCGAAGTCCTAGATCTCCACCATGTTCAGCGTGCTCACAACGCTGAAACCGACGAACTCTCGACGAAAGCGTCAACCGGAGCTCCAGCTCCTGACGGAACTTTTGTTCGGAGATTGTCGAAACCCACAGCTCAGCCAGCCGAACTGGGCGAAGGGGGCGAGATCAGCATCCCGAAGTTGACGGTCCCGATGGCCCTGTTACCATGACAGCCATCAAGGGTCGTAGGTGCTGCCGGAAGCTCCGAGCAACCCAGCACGCAAGACTCAAATGCTCAAGTTAGTTCCGATGCATGGATCTCGGAGATCCGGAACTACTTGAAAGACAATATCCTTCCTGATGATGATGTATCCGCTGACCGGGTAGTCAGATTGGCTAAAAGATACACGTTGGTAGAAGGGGATCTCTACCGGCGCGGTGCCAATGGCATCCTAATGCGGTGCATCACAAGGGAAGAAGGTTGCGAGCTCCTCGCAGAAATCCATGGAGGCGAGTGTGGGAACCACGCGTCTTCTCGCATGCTGGTTGGTAAAGCCTTTCGGCATGGCTTCTACTGGCCTACAGCACTCCAGGATGCAACTGAGCTGGTGAAAAAATGCAAAGCATGCTAATTTCATGCAAAGCAAATTCACACACCAGCTCAGCCCTTACAAATGATACCTCCTACATGGCCTTTCGCTGTGTGGGGGATGGACATCTTGGGACCTTCCCAAGAGCCGTCGGAGGTTACAAGTTCCTGTACGTCGCCATTGACAAGTTCACCAAGTGGCCGGAAGCAACTCCAGTTGTGGCAATCAACAAGCAATCTGCTATCAACTTCCTGCAGTCCATTGTATGCAAATTTGGAGTCCCAAACAAAATCATCACTGATAATGGGACCCAATTCACAAGCTCCGCGTTCCAAGGATATTGCGAAGACCTCAGCATACAAGTTTGCTACGCCTCCGTAGCTCATCCAGCCAGCAATGGCCAAGCCGAGAGAGCAAATGCTGAAATCCTTAAAGGACTTAAAACGCGCACTTATGAGCGCTTGAAAAAACATGGAGCCAACTGGATCCAAGAGCTTCCGCCCACTCTATGGGCCAACAGGACATCTCCAAACCGGTCAACCGGAGAGACACCCTTCTTTCTGGTGTACGGAGCTGAAGCAATCCTTCCTCCGGAAATCACCTTGGGTTCACTCCGGGTCCGGACCTTCGACGAAGCCGCGCAGGACCAGCTCCGGCGTGAAGACCTAGACCTCCTTGAGGAGGGAAGGTGCCAAGCAGCTGTTTGGAATGCCCGATATCGTCAAGCCCTACGGCATTATCACCAGCGACATGTACACAACCGACAGCTCGAGGAAGGCGATCTGGTGCTACGGAGAATACTATCCAGAGAAGGGTTAAACAAACTCTCCCCCGGCTGGGAGGGGCCCTTCCGAGTGATTAAAGTATCCTGTCCCGGAAGCGTTCGCTTGGCTACTGAGGATGGGACACCTCTCCCAAATCCTTGGAACATCGAGCACCTCCGTAAGTTCTACACTTAATACCACGGAGGTGAGTCTTGAGTAACTTGAGATGTATGTTATAGAGTCATTGTACAGAGTCGGGTAGTTCCGCCGGGAGAGCAGCCGGACCTTTCCCGAAAGGTCCGCAAAGTTCATGCAACACTTGTCACAGTCTCCGGACTAAAAGTGTGGCTAACTACCCTGGGTCAAACGAGAAATGAAACACGCTTAGCCTGGTTCCGTACCCTAAGAGTGTACTTGTTTCCCCTGTACCCCGGACCTATAATGAAAGACATCTTCATATGAAATAGACTCCACGTGCATTTATTTTGTACAGGCTCAATATTTTTATTTTTCTCTTTCTTGTCTATAACAAAGACGTGCAATTCTTAAGAAATTTTAGTTCGACCGATTTATATACGATTCGAGTTGTATTGTCAATTCTTTTGGATTCAAATATTGTTCATGGCCAACTCGCCTGAAAGCCACCAAGCCAATCTAGGGCTGGAGTGTGCTATCGACTTAGCCTGGTCAAGCACCCTAAGTACGCCACTCTACCTACACCCTGACAGGCCAAAGTAAGGCGGATTCGTGTACAGTTGGATCTAGAAGAAAAGACAACACATTCGGTTGTATTTAGAATCGTGTTTGACTTAAAATCTTCTTGAGAGTCATAAGCCGCGACAAAGTTATAGACAAGAAACAAATTTTACTATTTTTCTTGGCTTAAGTGTGCAGGAAAAATAAAATCTATGTTGATGGAGAAAATCCGGAGCTAACTAAGCTCCGACTCCCCTAAGGGGGCCAGCTGTCGATGCTGAATAAAAGATGGTGAGAAGACTCTATAAACGGAGTCTGCTGCCAACAAACTGAGTGTTGGCAAAGTCACTGCCGGAGCTACTAAGCTCCGACACCCCAGAGGATTAACTATCGATGCTCTACGCGTTGATAGAGACTATTGCCGGAGCTACTAAGCTCCAGCGATAGACAATGCCAGGGCTTCTAAGCTCCGACAACCTCAGGGGGCCTTCACTATCGAAGACTTTGAACCTAAATTCTACAAGTTCGGAGCAAAAGAGTCTTCAACAATGCACAATATCCTCTTGGTACATGTTCACAATCAAATTGTGTACATCTACCAGGGGGCCAAGTGAAGATAAAAGTGAGTGTTGAAGACAAAAATTGAAATTCACAAAAATTTTGGGGATTTCATTTATCTGGAGACAAGGGATTACATCTGGAGACAAGGGATACAAAATTGAGAAAGAAGAAGAGAAAATACAAGTGAGAACTATAGAGATGGTCCTAGACCCTATGGAAGAATTGGGCGACCTTCTGGGCAACCTCTGATACGCTGGCTCGAGTAGCTTCGCCTTCTCCTTCGATGGGGCCTTCAAGCACAGGGTCTAGAGGAAATTGGGAGTTCCGGCTGGTGTAGCACGTCAGCACATACTCTGCGACGTTCTTCGCCAGGGATTGCCCCTCAACCTCCAGTTGGTCCACGATGACATCGCCGACCTTGGAGAGCTTGCTACATGCTGCGCTCAACGCCTGCAGCGCTAGGTCTGGCTCCGGCTCCGGATCATCCGGGTGCACGGGGCTGAAACCCATCAGTGTCAGTGCATCATTGGCCTTGCTCAAGAATTCCCAAATCTGTAGGGAGTCTTCAGCCCTCAAGCCCTTCATCTCTTCCAAGGATCTTCTGGCCGCCACCAGTTCAGAATTCTCACGGGCAAGGTGCTCAACTTCTTTGGCGTTTTGCTGAATCTTCTCAGCAACCTGCCTTTCGAGTTTTCCGAGCTCCTCCTCCCGGAGGCGAATCTTGTTCCGGCGGTCAACCAGGTCCTTCTCTCTACCCCTCACTTTCTTCTCTCTGGCAGTAAGGGCACACTCTTGTTCATAGAGTTCCTGCCCTCGCACCCAGGCCTTCTCCTCTTCCTCTTGGCAGCGTTCTTCCAATTTTTTGGCGCGCTCCTCGAGACCCTTGTCAGCCAGAGCCACCTTCTCGGTGAGCTCCTCCTCCCTCCTCAGGACGTCATCCCGCAACTCTAGGAGTTTGTGCTCTTCATCCTCGAGCTGTTTCTCCCTCTCTTCAAGTGCCTCCCGGCGCTTGATGAGTGCAGTGTTAATGGCCTCAAGCTGCTCGTGGCGTGCATCGGCCGCATTATTGGCAGCTTTGGCCTGATCGTAGATCTCTTGGGATTGAGCGTCGAGGGCACGAGTCATACTCTCCCTGTCATCCAGTAACTTGCCCCAGTACTCCAGGTGGATCTTCTCCCGCTTGATCCACTCCTTATCATCCGCTAGCCTCGACTGCGCCAGCTTGGTTTCGAAGTAGAGCCGATTACGCCACCGCCTAAGGGTTTGGCGCTCCTCTTCAAGAGCTTTGCTGTTGTGGAAGAAGGCCAGTTGGACTTGACGCAGACTGGAACATGCGTTGTCAATGGACAGCGACAACGGAATTGGTTCCGGACCTGCTGGGGTCTCCTCCACTCGTTCCAGTGGATCTTCGGATACAAAAATTGGGTCCCACTCTACAAGAGTGGTCCCCTGGGTCTCCATGGCACTAGGGCCGTCCTCCGGGATGGCCTCAGTCGCCATCGAGGAAGGCCCCGCCGCTAAGTCTTCGTTCACCCCCTCAGGCTGGGGGCCAGCGACTTCGATAGGGCACTCCGGCTCGGCCGCAGGTACCTCCGACGTCGTCGCTTCCGGAGCAGGAGCCGCTACTGGCTCCTGTCTGGACACCTCTTCCGATGAGGGCTCAAGCTCCGTCACCTCTTCAACAACCGGCTGAGGAGCCGGAAGATCTTCAACATCGACCGGCCCTGTGGCCGGAGCCCCAACAATAACCGGCTCAGCGGCTGGTGCTTCGGAGGTAGTCGGCCCAACTGCCGAAACTACCTCAGTTTCTGGTGCGCACGCCGAAGCTTCAATCACCTCCAGCTCAACCGCCAGGGCTTCAACAATTTCTCGCTCAGAGGCCGGGATTACTGCTTCCTCCGGCTCAGTAGCAGGAGCTTCCACCATCGCAGCACCAGAAATCGGGGCTTCAACCTCCGGGACATGTGCCGCTGGCGCATCTTCACTCCCGTGGTCCGGCGCTACCACGGGAACTTCTGGGGATGAGTCGAGGTCCATGACCACGATAGCCAGCGTCGGAGCTGTCGCAGCTTCGGCCACCACTTGGGGCGGCACCGGGACAGGAGCAGAAGCTCCCACTCTCACGGCTTCAACCACTGTGGCCGAGGGTGGAGCCTCACTCCCCATCTTGGAGACGCTGCAGATGATGAACGAAGAAAATTAAAAAATGGTTGTTACAATTAAAACAACTATCCAAGGTAGAAATCAAAAATTACTTTGGGAGGCTTCCGCACCAGCTTGCGCGGAACCTTTTTCCCGGTCGTTCCGGGCTAGCCATAGCCAACGCAGAAGCTCCGGAAGGACCCCCGGAACTCGTCGCGGCCGCGGGTGTTTCCCGGGTCGAGGCTCCTCTCGATCGGGAAGAACCCCCGAACCTGGAGGCCTCCACCGGCCCAGGAGCTGAAGTTGCACGCCCGGAGCTAACACCCCGAGAGGACCCCACTGCGGGAACAGCCGCGCTCCGAGAGGACCCCACCGCGGGAACAGTCGCGTTCCGGGATGACGCCACTACGGGGACAGTCGCCACAGCTGTAGAGGACCTTCCCCTCCGGGGAGAAGGAGCCGACGCAGAAGTAGCGGGCCCGACGGGCCTTCCGTCGGCATACTACAACTTCCTCTTCCGGCTCACTGGTTCATCCGCCAGCTCCTTGACCTTGCCGACGACTTCTCCCCTCGGCTTAGGAGTAGAGCCGGAACCATCCTTGGGCACTCTGGGAATCGCTACCCCGGAGGTTGGTCTTCTCTCGACGACCCCAAGGTCATCAAGCCTGGGCATCTTCCGCCGGAGCTCCCTGCTGAACTCCACTTCCACGTTCAGAGGAAGGAAAGCTGATGGCGGAGTCAAGTCATCGCCTTCGACGTCGATGCCATGCTGGAACTTCTTGAGGTGGAACTCCAAGGTTTTCCCCACCATGTTGGACTTCAACCCGGTCTCGACCCGGTCGTCGTCCATCACGCTGTTGAGGGCCCAAGCGGGTTTCTCCCTCTTCTTCAGCGGCGCCCACCTGTTGACCAAGAAATTGCAAAATACCGCCTGAGGAGTCAATCCTCCCTCCACGTATTGGCGGATCCTGGTCAAAGCAGGGTTGAAGGCATCTGCCAGCACCGGAGCTTCACTACAGATCGTCGTGTCGATGCCGTTAAGACCATCGGGCAGCTCCAATCTCTCGTGCTCCTCCACCCTGACGACTATCCAGTCTTTCTTCCAGTCATCCCACTTACCAGAGGGAAATGACCGGAGGTACTTGAATGGGCACTTCTTGCGCTTCACAAAGTAGTAGTAGCCAAGGTACTCATTGCTCCGGCCAGTGGTGTGGACAGTGAAGAAGGTCCGGAAGAGTTCAATGCAGGGGGGGATGCCCACCCACATCTCATAGAAGTGGACGAATATGGACACTAGGAGAATGGAGTGAGGACCAAGGTGGTATAACTGCAGACCATAGAAGTCTAGCAGCATCAAGAAAAAGGAAGAAAAAGGTGGGATCAACCCCACCATGGCGTTCGAGGAGAAGTACACCATTTCGCCGGAGTGCTCCTTCTCAAATGGGAGCTCTCCACCGGCGCGGACCGAACGATTGAAGAAGTCCGAGGACCACTCCATGAGGGCTCGGACCTTCTTCAGGTCGCCTTTGGCCTTCAAGCGACTCTCGCGGAGGCCCAACTCCATCGCAGCACAGCTAGGCAAGAGAAGAAAAGCGAAGCACAAGTTGAGAGTTTGATCGCAAGAACAGATGAGAGGCGTAAAGAACTCCCGGCGGTCCACACTTTCCTTCTTAAGTAAGCCCTCGCAACGCTTGGATGGAAACCGCAAGGAAGTCGAAGGTACCACCCAAGAATTCCACCCAGTCGATGACAAACGGGCCTGGGACCACCCCGACGATCAAGTCGAGGTTCTTACCCAGGTGAACGGTTGTCATCAAGAGGCGGGAAGCCCAAAGGCGGTGGCCTGACAAGGCGCGCGGAACCGATACGGTTTTCGTATCGAGAACCGGCGACCTTCAATTGCGTGAGATCCGCACGTCAAAGATATCATTTGCCGCACGCGGGATACGCCACACGGCGAGGATTTAATTCCAAGTTCTTGCCAACGGTACCCTCAAAGACCCTTAAAGATTCAGTTCAAAGGTCGCGAGGATGGACCCACCTCCGGCAGAATGACTTCCCTGGAGGTAGGTCCAGGGGGCCACTATCGGTACCCTAGAAACCGTACACCCCTTGAGGTTATAAAAATCTCAAAGGAAAATCATACACTTGGTTTGAAGACCATCGAAGGCCCACATGTCAGATATAACCAGACCCGCTTCTCCAACATGGTTAATCCCTGGGTCGCCACGTGTACTACTAAACCGTAGCTACCGCCCACAAGGGGGAAGCTCCGGGCCATGTACCGAAATGGCACCTCCGGACTTAGCCCCAGACCGAGAGAAGCTCCGGACCTGACATGTGTCGGGTAGACCTGGAGCTACCTGTTTCCACAGTATGCTCCGGAGCTGCCACGTGTCCAACCGTCGGATCTTCAGCCTCTAACCTCCGGAAGACCCCGCAACGGCTCCGGATCTTCAAAGGGGGAATCAAGGACTTCAAGACCCGATTAAGTGTCATTAATACTATATTAATGACACTTAAACGGATGATCTTAACACCAGTAATGGTGCTGTCAAAGCCCGTTACAGGGTCATTAAGAGCAATTAAATGTGTTAAATAAGTGTCAATACTAGTAACCGCCGGGGCCACATGTCGGGCGAGGCTAACTTGTAACGGCCTGCCCTTATATTATAAAAGGACAGGTCGATGACACGTTCAGGACACACACACACACACACACAAATGCGCCAGAGACGCACACGCCATTGACATCCAATACAAGATCAAATAGCTAATACAACACCAACACACCCGTGGAGTAGGGTATTACGCTCAAGCGGCCCGAAACACGTAAACTCTTGTGCCTTCTGTGTCAATTCCTATTCACCTTCTTGAATCTCCGCGCGCCCATACCGAACATCAAACTCCCCTATCACTTTAGCAGTATAGGGAGATCTGCCGGTTCCAAACCACCGACAGCATCCTTGCACCATAAATTAGATTGCATACTAGTCATTCCCAAACATAAAGGGAATGACTAGTATGCAATCTCATCTATTGTACAATCATGCAATCATCCACTACCAACTATTGGATGTTCATCTTAGGGTGGTTGCATTTTTTCACTTAACTCCCTCCGTGTGGTGGAGGGGGTTAAGTGAAAAAATGTACCCACTCTAGGATGAACATCCAATGGTTGATGATGAATGATTACATCCTTGCACCATAAATAATATTGAATACTAGTCATTACCAAACATAAAGGGAATGACTAGTATGCAATCTCATCTATTGTACAATCATGCAATCATCCACTACCAACCATTGGATGTTCATCTTAGGATGGTTGCGTTTTTTCACTTAACTCCCTCCGTGTGGTGGAGGGGGTTAAGTGAAAAAATGTACCCACTCTAGGATGAACATCCAATGGTTGATGATGAATGATTGTATCCTTGCACCATAAATCAGATTGCATACTAGTCATTCCCAAACATAAAGGGAATGACTAGTATGCAATCTCATCTATTGTACAATCATGCAATCATCCACTACCAACCTTTGGATGTTCATCTTAGGGTGGTTGCGTTTTTTCACTTAACTCCCTCCGTGTGGTGGAGGGGGTTAAGTGAAAAAATGTACCCACTCTAGGATGAACATACAATGGTTGATGATGAATGATTGCATCCTTGCACCATAAATCAGATTGCATACTAGTCATTCCCAAACATAAAGGGAATGACTAGTATGCAATCTCATCTATTGTACAATCATGCAATCATCCACTACCAACCATTGGATGTTCATCTTAGGGTGGTTGTGTTTTTTCACTTAACTCCCTTCGTGTGGTGGAGGGGGTTAAGTGAAAAAATGTACCCACTCTAGGATGAACATCCAATGGTTGATGATGAATGATTGCATCCTTACACCATAAATCAGATTGCATACTAGCCATTCCCAAATATAAAGGGAATGACTAGTATGCAATCTCATCTATTGTACAATCATGCAATCATCCACTACCAACCATTGGATGTTCATCTTAGGGTGGTTGCGTTTTTTCACTTAACTCCCTCCGTGTGGTGGAGGGGGTTAAGTGAAAAAATGTACCCACTCTAGGATGAACATTCAATGGTTGATGATGAATGATTGCATCCTTGCACCATAAATCAGATTGCATACTAGTCATTCCCAAACATAAAGGGAATGACTAGTATGCAATCCCATCTATTGTACAATCATGCAATCATCCACTACCAACCATTGGATGCTCATCTTAGGGTGGTTGCGTTTTTTCACTTAACTCCCTCCGTGTGGTGGAGGGGGTTAAGTGAAAAAATGTACCCACTCTAGGATGAACATCCAATGGTTGATGATGAATGATTGCATCCTTGCACCATAAATCAGATTGCATACTAGTCATTCCCAAACATAAAGGGAATGACTAGTATGCAATCTCATCTATTGTACAATCATGCAATCATCTACTACCAACCATTGGATGTTCATCTTAGGGTGGTTGTGTTTTTTCACTTAACTCCCTCCGTGTGGTGGAGGGGGTTAAGTGAAAAAATGTACCCACTCTAGGATGAACATCCAATGGTTGATGATGAATGATTGCATCCTTGCACCATAAATCAGATTGCATACTAGTCATTCCCAAACATAAAGGGAATGACTAGTATGCAATCTCATCTATTGTACAATCATGCAATCATCCACTACCAACTATTGGATGTTCATCTTAGGGTGGTTGCGTTTTTCACTTAACTCCCTCCGTGTGGTGGAGGGGGTTAATTGAAAAAATGTACCCACTCTAGGATGAACATCCAATGGTTGATGATGAATGATTGCATCCTTGCACCATAAATCAGATTGCATACTAGTCATTCCCAAACATAAACACCTTTGTAGGGTGGGGGGGGGGGGTAAATATGCAGTTGCCCTACATGTTCCTAGAAGCCAACTACGGGACCCATCTATCCATCATGTAGTCGTGTGCCTAGCTAGTGACGGAAACGAATTTTCTGCGGACCGGCCGCACGGTCGAGCGCGTGCGACCCGCGCCGATCGCATCCACGTGGGAAACGCACGAATCAAAAAGCTTATGAGTAGACGACAGCGCTCGGGCTCGTAGAGAGTTCGGCAGCCGCTTATGTTTCCAACGTGCCCAACGTGTATGGCGCCGGTGACGTCGGGCTCAGCGGCACGTAGGGCGTCGACGATGAGAAGTTGCTTGCCTTTGGTCAAGGAGGACTTCTTGTGCCTAGACGGCCGCGCCAGCGACGCCGAAGACTTCCACCAAATCTATCAGATACCCAATTACGACGTCAAGTGACCGGATTATACGCGTTTGGTTATGCAGGATCTTAGCTGCAGTAGTCGACGCTGATTGGTCTTGTTCCGGCCGGCAAGGGAAGCGTTTTGGTACAGGCATGAGAAATGTGACATTAGAAAATCTGCATGTGATGATGTGGTAGATAGGTAATTAGAGATGTTATTATGCAAGCATCGATGATGCAAGTGAAATCCAACGCTCTTCGTTGTTTTCATGGATGGAGATCTCTGCCCTGAGTTGCTGGAATTTTTTTTATTTTTAGCATATATTTTTAATAATTTAATATTAATAGCCGACAAAAAAATTTTATTTTTCAAATCTAGCCACCCAATCGCAATTTAGAATGGTGAGTCGCCACTCCGAATTGCGACTGCTGACATGGCAGCACGCGTGGCTGCCATGTCAGCCAAATCAGCCCGCATGGCTGCCACGTGTCGCACTTCTAAATGGCGAGTCCCCAATTAGGATCACAACAGATGACGTGGCAGCCACGTCAGCCCGCCACATCAGCCAACAACCAATAATACTACTTTAAAAATGATTCTGCAATTGAGATTTGAACCTACAACCTCAAAGATTAGACCACCTACTTAAACCACTTGAGCCATAGACTTTTTGCGATGAGAGTTAGTTAGAGGTTTATTAAACCTAACATTAACTTCTGAACTTGTAACTTCAAACTGAATTTTTTTTTAAAAAAATGAATTTTTTAATTTTGAATTTCTTTTTTTTCATATCTGAAATATCAAATTTTAGGTTGATTTTAATTTGTACATTCAAGTTTTGAAAAAAAGTGGATTTCGAATTTAAAATTTTAGAAATAGGTTGAAATAAAATTTAAATTTGAAATTCAAAATCCATTTTTTGAAAATTTGAATGTACAAATTTAAAATCTAAAATTTCTGAAATTAAATTATTTGAAATCTAAAATTTGATATTTCAGATATGAAAAAAATCAAAATTTAAAATTTGTTTAAATTTCAATTTGATGTTATGAGTTAGTTCATATTTAAAATTTAATGTTATATTAAATAAATCTCTAACTAACTCTCAATACAAAATGTCTACGGTCCAGGTGGTTTAAGCAGATGGTATAATCCTTGAGGTTGTGGGTTCAAACCTCAGTAGCAGCACCATTTTTAGAGTATTATTGGTTGTGGGCTGATGTGACGGGCTGACCTGGCTACCACGTCACCTGTTGTGATTCTAATTGGCGACTCGCCATTTAGAAGTGTGACACGTGGCAGCCATGCGGGCTGATTTGGAATGGCGACTCACCATTCTAAATTGCGATTAGGTGGGTAGATTTGGAAAAATAAAATTTTGTTGGCTATTATTATTAAATTATTAAAAATATGTGCTAAAAATAAAAAAATTCGAGTTGTTGTGCTCTTGCTGACTTCATTCACGACATCATGCTGGGCTCTAGAGAGTCCAGACTCGGTCCCAGACGTGAGAGGGAGAGTGGTGGGGACTCGAGCCGCCGGGAAGAAATCGTGACCCCGAGCGGAGCCGAGCAGCACGTGCCTGCGAGCCTGAGCGTTGCCGTCTACCCGTAACTCCATAAGCTTTTCGATTTGTGCGTCTCCCACGTGGATGCGATCGGCACGGGGTCACACTCGCTCGGCTGTGCGGCCCGTCGCATAAAATTCTTCCCTAGTGACGGGAGTACGAAACCGCTGTCCGCCGGTGCTCGAAGTCAAAGGTTTTTTTTCTTAGAGATGGTTACCGGCTGAGGGAGCGCGTGGAGTATATTGCCGTTTGACTGTGTGTGTCGGGATGTTGAGTGACAACAAAGCTACTGAATGTTTTCGTAGATGCCTCGGGATTGAGGATTAATATGAGTAAGATCCAGGTCTTCCCCATCAGATGTGAAGGTATCCATCTCCAAGCTCTAGCCAGGATTCAAAACAACCTGGTCTCCTTTTGGACCATATACCTCGATCTGCCTCTCCACGTCCGCCAACTGCCTAGAAGATCAATTCAACCGTTGGTACAGAAAATAACGAACAAACATCTAGAATAGAAAAAGAGACTCATGTCCTACCGAGGCCGGAAAGTATTATTGGTTGTTGGCTGATGTGGCGGGCTGACCTGGCTACCACGTCACCTGTCACGATTCTAATTGGCGACTCACCATTTATAAGTGCGACATGTGGCTGATGTGGCAGCCATGCGGGCTGATTTGGAATGGCGACTCACCGTTCTAAATTGTGATTAGGTGGCTAGATTTGGAACATCAATTTTTTGTCGGCTATTATTATTAAATTATTAAAAATATATGCTAAAAATAAAAAACGAGTTGTTGTGCTCTTGCTAACTTCATTCAGGACGTCGTGTTGGGCTCTAGAGAGTCCAGACTCGGTCCCAGACGTGAGAGGGAGAGTGGATGGGGAACCGAGCCACCGGGAAGAAATCGTGACCCCGAGTGGAGCCGAGCCGCACACGCCTGCGAGCCTGAGCATTGCCGTCTACCCGTAACTCCGTAAGCTTTTCGATTTGTGCATCTCCCACGTGGATGCGATCGGGGCGGGGTCGCACTCGCTCGGCTGTGCGGCCCATCGCATAAAGTTCTTCCCTAGTGATGGGAGTACGAAACCACTGTCCGCCAGTGCTCGAAGTTAATGGTTTTTTTCTTAGAGATGGTTAAAAGCTGAGGGAGCACGTGGAGTATATTTTCGTTTGACTGTGTATGTCGGGATGTTGAGTGACAACAAAGCTACTGAATGTTTTCGGAGATGCCTCGAGATTGAGGATTAATATGAGTAAAATTCAGGTCTTCCCCATCAGGTGTGAAGGTATCTGTCGGTGCCTGGCGAACCGGGTGTCCCTGGGTACGGGGATAAATGAGCATTGGGCCCACCGCCCACGGGGGCGAGGCCTGACATGGGCCCAGAGGGCTACGTGGCAAGTGGTAAAGTGACATCTCCCGTCGAGGGAAAGTCTAGTGCCTCCGCGCCGACCGCGGCCCTGGACCCATCACCTCGCCGGGGAATGATCCGACGAGGCCACTAGGACGGCAGCTCCGGATCTCCCCTCCTGGGAAGAGGATCCGATACTGTGACAATCCCGACAGCTCCGGATCCAACCTCCTGGACCCGGACGTCCCACTGAGGGTCCAACGCTGCTAGTTCCTAGTAGCTCCGGGCCCAACCTCCCGGTACTGGGCGTCCCGCTGAGGTAAGATCTGGGAAGCGCCACGTGTCAGGCGGCACCGAGCCTGAGCTTTCCCACGGAAGGCTCAGAGAAGGCAGGCGTGCTCGGGGTGCCAAAACTAGGACGCACATGTTCCCTAGGCAAGCGGTAGCTCGCACTCATAAGTCAAGTGGAATGTGTCCGGTCTTGTCATAACTGGTCACAACCGAACTACTACGTACGACGAACCAATGAGAAGCCCCGACGGGACAGACAAGACATGGCCAACCATGATGAGGGGACTATTCGTAGGCCTGCAGCAGGGTATGGGAAGGCGACACATTGAAGCCGTTGTCAGGGGATAACATTTACTCCTAGATCTTAGGGAGGATTCGGTATACCCAGGGCCACTTCTCGGGCCTCGGGCCCCATCTATAAGCCGCTCGACCTTAGACTATAAAAGGACCGAGCGACCACTGACTTAGACAACTTCGCTCAGACGGAGAGACGGACTCAAGCAATACAACACACAAACCACCGTGGAGTAGGGTATTACGCTCAGGCGGCCCGAACCACGTAAATCCCTCGTGTTCATCGTCCACTGCGCTTGATCTTGCTAGGACTAGCCCCTCAAATATACATCGAACCTCCACGGACTGCTCTCGAGTAGGTCCGGGGGAGGTGTCAGTTTAGACACCTCGACATTTGGCGCACCAGGAAGGGGGCTTTCTCCTGCAAGAATCTTCACCAGCAATATGGTGAACACTCGCTCCAATTCCAGTTCCTCCAGGCCACAGCCCCGTCAGCAAGTGGCGCGTGAGGACCAAGCTTCATCTCACCCCAGAGACGGGTCCCGCTGTAGGGCGGGATGATCTGGGCCGTCGCGTCACCAAACAGCCACCCCATCGACTGCAGGTCAGTGCGATGAGGCACGACGGACCCCAGCAGCGACAACCGTCATGGCACCACCGGCGGCAAGTCCAGAGAGCGCGCTTCTAGCTGCGCGGGAGTTGCTCCGCAACGCACCAACTGCAGGGGCTCCTCAGGGGGCAACCCAGCAGTGGGTGAACGACGTCGACCATCCGGTCGTCGCCGCGCTCCAGGCGACTCCGCAGGGCGGAAGGCGAGCGGCAACAACATTTGTTTCATTGTCATGCACGCCTACTGTCGACTGGCGGACGAGGCTGCAGCATCGCCGCAGAGCCGACGAGGACTGTCGGGTCGTCATCGAGCGACAATGGGAGCGACACTACAACCTCAAAGCTGATTACAGCCTGCCGGGTGCCAGGGCCCAGGTGCACGATGCTCGTCCACCGCGTCAGGCGCACGCGGCGCCTCCCGAGCAGCACCAGGCGTACATGACGCCTCCGCCACACCAACCGTATGCTGCTCCTCCTCCACCGCAAGCGTATGGTGTGCCCCCGCCGCACCAAGCGCCGGCCGCAATACCCTGGCAACCGACATATGCGGCGCAACCAGCTCATTATGGCCATGCAGCGCCAAACTTGCCACCCGCAAGCACAGGAGGTGGTTGCGCAGCCTTAGCTCCCCACCTGCGAAGGGTGGTTTGGCCCCACAAGTTCCGACCACACACGTCGGAGAAGAATGATGGGAGCGTCAACCCGAGTGAGTTCCTACAGATCTACTCCACCTCAATTCTGACCGCAGGACGTGACGAGGTCATTATGGCCAATTACTTCCCCGTGGTTCTGGCCGGCTTGGCCCGATCATGGCTCATGAACCTGCCCCGGGATCCATTACCTCCTGGGAGGAGCTGTGCCGGCAGTTCATTGCAAACTTTGGAAGTTCGTACAAGCGTCCCGGCATGGAGCTCGACCTTCACACTGTTAGACAGCGATCGGGAGAACCGCTGTGGGCCTTCATCCAGCGATTCTTCCAGGTACGAAATACCATTCCCCACATCTTGAATGCATCTGCCATAGTTGCGTTTAGACAAGGTGTGAGGGACAAGAAGATGCTCGAGAAGCTTGCCACGCATGACGTGCGTGATGTCTCCGAGCTGTTTGCCCTGGCGGACAGATGTGCCAAGGCTATAGAAGGGCGTAACTGGCACACCCGAGCATCCTCGGAAAGCGGGGAACCCGTTCAGTCTCAGGTGGAGGCTGCTGTCAGAGGAGGGGGCAAGAGGAAGAATGGGGGTCGCGGTAGGAGTAAGTCGGGGACGGGAGTTCCCATAGTGGCAGTCGCGACACCTGGCAGAGCCCGGAGCTCACGTCAGGATAAGCGCCCAAGCCCGTCCCCCGAAAAAGATGATGCTGACTTCTGATGCCCGGTGCACTGGACCAATGGTCACAGTGCGAGCGAGTGCCGAGAAGTCAAGAAACTTGCAAAGCGTTGTCGTGAACAACGGCAGAAACAGCGGAGTCAGGAGAACGACCCCCCCCCCCCCCCCCCCCCCCCCGCCAGAGGGAGGGTAAGCACAAGGTTCACCCGACGGAAGAGAAGGACGACGATATGGGGTACCAGGAGCCCCATAGAGCAGTGAAAGAAGTGTTCACGGGCGCTGACTCAGACACTAGCAGTGATCATGAGCGCCAAAAACTCCTCTACATCATCTATGGGGGTGCCTCGGACCCCGTGTCTCGAAACGCAGTGAAAGTCCTACGACGCGCCGTCGCGACAGTGGCTCCGGTGCCAAGCCCGGCTCCCCACAACAAGGGGATGAACACGGCTATCAGCTTCGATGCTTCAGACTGCCCAAAGAACATGGCAGGAGATGGGGTGCTCCCGCCGCTCGTGGCCCCGACTATCGCTAATGTAAAGCTCCACTACATACTGATCGATGGTGGGGCCGACCTCAACCTCATCTCCACTGCAGCTTTCCAGAAGCTGCAGATACCCATGTCCCAACTCGCTCCTTCGATCCCGTTCTCAGGCGTGGGCCCGGGGCGGATTGTGCCCAGTGGAAGTATCCACCTCCCGGTTACCTTTGGTACCCCGGAGAACTACCACACAGGGAATATCTTATTCGATGTGGCGGATGTTGAGCTCCCCTTTAATGCCATCATCGGAAGGCCGACGCTCTACCAGTTCATGGTCGTAGCCCATTACGGCTATCTGGTCCTGAAGATGCCAACACCTTCTGGAGTTCTTAGGGTCTGGGGGGATCGCACCATAGTGATATCAGCCTTGGAGCAGCTCCAAGCACTCGCTGTGAGTCGAACCCTGAACCTGGACGATGCAAGGGAGGGCGAGCCAAGTGAGGGGGCGCCTCAACAAACCCCCACAACAGCCCCGCGCGTGCTTCCTGCCGAAAACAACATCCCGGTGAAAGTCGTCAGGATCGGCTCTGAGGCTGTCCAGACAACCCGCATAGCAGGTAACCTGGACAGCAAATAGGAATTCGGGCTCATCACCTTCCCCCGGGATAATATCAATGTGTTCGCCTGGGAACCATCGCAGAGCCCGGGATCCCCAGTGAGGTGATTGAGCACCATTTGAAGATCTACCCTGATGCCCTCCCGATACAACAGGAGCCCTGGAAGCAGTCCATTGAGCGCCAGAACTTTATCTGGGAGGAGATGAGGAAGTTGCTCGACGCTGGCTTCACCCGGGAAGTTCACCACCCTCGGTGGTTGGCCAATCCTGTCGTCGTCCCCAAGGCTGGCGGGAAACTTTGAATGTGCATCGACTACACCAACCTAAACAAGACATTCCCGAAGGATCCTTTCCTGCTCCCCAGGATAGATCAAATTGTAGACTCTACGTCAGGCTGTGATATGTTGTGTTTCCTCAACGCGTATTCCGATTTCCATCAAATACCTATGTCTATAGATTATGAGGAACACACTGCTTTTGTAACAGTAGATGGCCTGTATTGTTATGTCTCCATGCCTTACGGTCTTAGGAATGCTCTCCCTACCTTTGTACGTGTGATGCATAAAACATTTGGGGACCTCATTAGAGACCTAGTTGAGGTGTATGTTGATGACATCGTGGTCAAAATCAAAGACCACATGTTCTTCCTAGACAACTTAGCACAAGTCTTCAGCAGGTTGCGCCTTACGCGCACGATGCTGAACCCCGAAAAGTGTGTCTTCGGGGTCTCTTCTAGGAAGTTGCTGGGATTTCTGGTTTCACACCGGGGGATCGAAGCCAATCCAGAGAAGATCAAGGCAATAGAACTGATGCGGCCCGCGGCGCGTATCAAGGATGTACAGAAGCTTGCCGGTTGCCTCGCGACCCTTAGCCGCTTCATCTCAAGGTTGGCAGAACGAGCACTTCCCTTCTTCAAGATTCTGTGCAAGGCCAGTCCCTTTGCTTGGACAGAAGAAGCGAAAACAACGTTCTAGGAGCTCAAGAGGCACCTGACGTCCCTCCCGGTTATGGTGGCACCAAAGCCCGAAGAGCCCCTGCTGCTATATGTTGCTGCAACAGCTGAAGTGGTCAGTATGGTCTTAGTCGCAGAGCGGTCCGAATTGCAACAGCAACATACACAAGGAGGAGCCCGCAGCGCCGAGCCTCCGATCCCAGACCAAGTCGTGCACCTCTCTCAGGTAGGCTTCGGGAGTCAGGAAGTCGCTGGCTCCCAGCCCCCGGGATGTGATGCAGGCCCTGGGAGCCAGGAACCCCCAGACCTGGATCCAATGCAGGAGCTATCGGACCTCTCGGACAGAGTCCGGACCACTCAGAGGCCGGTTTACTACATCAATGAAGTCTTCCATGAAGCAAATACAAGATACCACGAGATACATAAGCTGCTGTACATTGTGTTGATAGCATCGAGGAAGCTCCAACACTACTTTCAGAGACATAAGGTCTCAGTGGCCACCTCCTTCCCACTGAGGACGGTCCTGTGCAGCCCTAATGCCACCGACAACATTGCCAAATGGGCAGCCAAGCTAGAAGAGTTCGAAATCGAGTTCCTTCCTCGGCATGCGGTCAAAAGCCAGACTCTGGCAGACTTTCTGGCTGAATGGACTCTGTCGCCCGACAACCCTGGAAGCCCAGTCAGTGGAGATACACTGTCCAGGGCACCGACTTTCACTGAAACCCCGTGAGTACTTTACTTCGATGATTCTGCCCGGAGGTAGGGGCTGGGGCCGGTGTGGTTCTCATAGCCCCGACAGAGGAGCAGTTCAGATATATGGTGCGTCTTGGCTTCAAAGCCACCAACAACATGGCAGAGTACAAGGGCCTTATCTATGGGCTGAAGATGGCACTGACCCTCAACGTCTGCCAGCTCCTTGCCAAAGGTGATTCCCAGTTAGTTGTCAAGCAGGTCAAAGGGGAGTGCATTTGCAATGACCCCCCAGCTGGCAGCATACCTCCTGCACATCAGGAAGCTGGAAAAAGATTTCGAGGTCCTGGACCTATGCCATGTGCCCCGAGCTGAGAACTCAGTCGCGGACGACCTGTCAACAAAGGCTTCTATAGAGGCACTAGTGCCTGCAGGAGTCTTTGCAAGGATGTTATCGTGGCCAACCGCCCGAGTTGCCGAACCGGGCGAAGGGGGTGAAGTTAGCACCTCGAAGCTAGCGAACCCGGTGGCACAACAACCGTGGTGCCCGCCAAGGTTCCTATGTGCCTCCAGTAGCCCCGAGCAGCTGGGCGCCCAAGAACCAGAAGCTCAAGGAGGTCTCGATGCATGGATCTCGGAGGTCCGAGACTATTTGAAAGACAACTACCTTCCCGAAGAGCATGCCCTGGCAGAACGGATTGTGAGAATGGATAAAAGATACATGCTGGTAGAGGGGGATCTCTATCGGCGTGGCGCCAACGACATCCTACTGCACTGCATTACCCGGGAGGAGGGCTGCGACATTCTCATAGAAATCCATGGAGGTGAGTGCGGGAACCACACATTGGACCGTACGCTGGTCGGTAAAGCCTTTCGGCATGGCTTCTATTGGCCCATAGCACTCCAGGATGCCGCTGACATGGTTAGGAGATGCAAGGCATGCCAGTTCCATACCAAGCAGATCCACACACCAGCTCAAGCGCTGCAGATGATCCCTCCCTCCTGGCCATTTGTCGTGTGAGGACTGGACATCCTGGGACCTTTCTCGAGAGCCGTCGGAGGATTCCGGCACCTCTACGTCACCGTAGATAAGTTCACCAAATCGCCAGAAGCAACCACAGTCGTCACCATTGACAAGCAGTCTGCAGTGAAGTTCATCAAGTCAATTGTCTGTAGGTTTGGAGTCCCGAACAGAATCATCACCGATAATGGGACCCAGTTCACGAGTGCGGCATTTCAAGAATACTGCGAGGACCTTGGGATCCAAGTTTGTTACGCCTTTGTCGCCCATCCCAAGAGCAATGGGCAGGTAGAGAGAGCGAACACCAAAATTCTCAAGGGCCTCCGGACTTGTACATACTCAAGCCTCAAGAAGCATGGTGCGAACTGGGTGGATGAGCTGCCATACGCGTTGTGGGCTAGCCGGACATCAACAAGCCGGGCTACGAGAGAAACGCCCTACTTCCTGGTGTACGGGGCGGAGGCCGTCCTTCCCCCAGAGATCACCATGAGCTCCCCCCGTGTCTGGATGTACGACGAAGCCGCGCAGGACCAGTTCTGGCGCGAAGATATCGACCTCATCGATGAGGGACGCGTACAGGCTACCCTCCGGAATGCACGGTACAGGAAAGCGCTCCGACGCTACCACAAGTGGACCGTGCGCAGTAGGTGCAGTTCCAGGTATTAAATCAATAACAAACTCAGTGTCTCGATCAGGTGGCATTCCTAGCAACTCATCTGGAAACACATCCAAAAATTCACACACTACCGGAATCTCCTCAATTGCGGCACCGTCCATATGATTCAGCTCCAATTGCTTCGGTGCGGTTTGATATGCTTCAAACTCTACGGTGATCCCTTCCTCATTGGTCAACTTCACCGTCTTTGTGGCACACTCAATAACTCCATTGTGCTTCCTCAACCAGTCCATACCAAGTATAATGTCCAGTCCTTGAGAATCCAAAACTATGAGGTTGGCGGAGAAGTCTACCCCCCTTATTCTAAGGCTTATTTTTGGACATACTATATTTGTCCTCATCTCGCCTCCAGGAGACTTAACCAATAGAGTAAACTTCATATGAGAGATAGGCAAACTATACTTGGCAACATACTTCGATGCAATGAATGAATGTGATGCTCCAGAATCAAATAACATAGTCGCGGGATTGGAGTTGGCGAGAAACATACCAATGACAACGTCATCCGCTTGTTGAGCATCCTCCGTAGAGACATGGTTCACGTTGCCACGAGCAAAATTCTGCTGTCCACGGTTCCCTTGTGGCTGTCCTCCATTGGGTCTTGGGTTTTGCCTCGGTGCATTACTTCCTTGACCAAGGCCTGACTTAGGACATTGATGCGCAAAGTGTCTAGCTTCTCCACAGGTATAGCACTTCTTAACTCCACCAGAATTATTGGGGCGAGCTTGGTTTTGAGCATTTGCATTTGGGAAATTGGCACGAGGTGCATAAGGCATTGGAGGCCTAGGTGCTTGCATGACAGGGCGTTGCTGCACAAACTGAGTTGGGCGCGGTGCATAACTAGGGCGCTGAGCAAGAATAGAGGAGATGTAATGAGGCGCATTGGGTGGCGCAAAGCGAGGGCACACATTGCTTCCTTGTTGTTGTCCTTGATATGGCGCTTTCCTCTTGATTTCTTGCTCCATCTCACGGATCTTGTTCTCAACCATAATAGCCTTGTCAACCAGCTTTTGGAAGTTTGGATAATCAGTATTGAGCAACTGGACTTGAATTTCATTGTTGAGACCCCTCATAAACAAATACTGCTTCCTACTATCAGTTTTGATGTCTTCTGGAGCATATCTTGATAATTGAGTGAATTTGTTGAGATACTCACTCACGCTCATCCTTCCTTGCCTGAAATTTTCAAAGTCTTGTCTTCTTAGTATCATAACTCCTTCAGGTACATAGTGGGAATGAAAACTCTGCTTAAACTCAGCCCAAGTAATTCTCTCTTGATCCTCATGAGCATTGCATAGTGAATCCCACCAATCGGCAGCTGCTCGAACGAGTTGATGAGAAGCAAATAGGACCTTCTCTCGGTCACCGCATTGGAAAATAGCAAGTTTCTTCTCCACGGACTTGAGCCAATCATCCGCATCCATAGGGTCTGCGGCTTGAGCAAAGGTTGGCGGTCTAGTCCTCATAAACTCTCCCAATCGGTTATGAGGAGGTGGAGGTGGCGGTGGAGGCATGTGGGGCTGATTGTTGTTATTGCCAGCCTGCAGCTGTCCCATAGTCTGTATCATGGTCTGCATGAGCTGGTTTTGCATAGCTAATAGCTGCTCAATGTTGATAGCTCCATGAGCAGGTCCTTGCCCATTGTTGTTCTGAGGTACTCCATTGTTCTCCTCCTCATCATTGCCATCCCTCAGGTTGTGAGTCCTCACCATCTGAAGAAGAGCAATAGGTAAGAATTTAGAAACGTCCCCAACTATATGCATCAAGGGATATGAAGCTAACCAACTAGGTATACTAGCCTAGGTGGACATGGCAATGCTAAAGCATACCAAAATCCTCTATTAAGCACACAAGCAAGCAATATATACAGCAAAGAGCACACCAACAAAATCAAATCGATTCCTGAGTGCTCCTATGTGCTCTAAAGTGTCCATTCTATCTAGGCTTGCGTCCTATGGTCAACCTGTGGCTCTGATACCAATCTGTGATGCCCGGTTCCGAAAAAATGAACCAAGCTAACGTATATGTGTGCCCAGGATGTTCAACACACATACACGAGTGATTCACAAATGATAAACAGATAATTACCACAGCTCTAATTATTAAATAAGTACTCTTATTACATAATTCATTATATCCTCGAATACAAGCTCTAATAGATATTAATGACAAGTTTGAACTAATGTAGCGGAAATAAACTAATAAGCAACTAAGCAAAAGGGATAGCACAGCTCCATGCAACACCACAGGCAAAGCTGACGGTAGACACGGCCTAGAACTTCGCATTATCGCCATTAAACTCACAATCCTGACCTGCAACTGTTGGGGGGATTGCAAGAATGAGTACATGTCGTACTCAGCAAGTGTGGAAAGTATGACATGTGGCTGATTCAAATGACGACAATAATAATGGCTAAGTGCTGAAAAGTACAGTAAAACATTTGAAAAGCAACGTATCATATTTATGTGAAGTAAACCCATCATAAACCATGTAACCATCATAATACCAGTCCATAATTTACCATTACCGATAATCATAATCAATGTCATAAACCATGATTCCATCTCATAACCATAACCATAACCATAACTATAACCATAACCATAATATCAACCATAACCATTGCCAAACAATAACCATCCCAAATCCCAATTTCCCTCTAATCATGTAGGTCATCCAGGCGCTCATAACCGGGAGCACGGCTATCATGATAGTTTTTAATTAACTCTGCAGAGTTTGTACCTCTTTACCCACGTTTTCGTGATTTCATCACCTTTTGGCGACTAAGAACCTCCCTTATGCCCATGACCCGTCGGTCACATTACACACTTCCGTTGGTGTGTGGCCAAGAGATCACAAAATAGCCTTTACAAAGGGATTACTAGCCTATTTAGACCCCACTGAGGTTTCACAGGTGGCGATGCCTCCAACTGAGCACATCTTCAACCAAGGGCCCCCTCTTGAGCCATTCGGATCCCAGGGTAGTCCCGCCAATCATCAACAAACCCAATACGACTACCCCTTCCCCGAGCATCCACAATGGTCCAAACAGCACTAGCAAAGCCCTAATTAATCAGCTACGCCGCACCCATACTTGGCCTCGTGGTGGCACTGTAGTCCTGGCTTATTCTCGCATGAACCGGTCCTTATATCTAAAGCAAGCAAACTACCATAACATCCAACCCATCCGCATACCAGGCTTGCTTAGATCACCCATTACCAAACCGTACTGACCAGTTCACATTAACCAGAATATCATTGATGCATAATTAAATGTGTAGTGTTTTTTGCCATCCCAATTAATTAAGCGAAGCAAAAAGGTAAAAGTCCCATCCCGACTCTCTACCATAAATTCCAGGTGACAAGGGTGGTTAAACAAATCTAGTAAACTTCCTACCATAGGATTCCCCATCAAATTGACACAAGCATGCAGTTTTGCAAACAAAACATTTATTTTAAAACAGGATCAATATGCTTCAAGGACACTTGCCTTGCTCCGGCGGATAGGGTTGCTCAAGCGCTTCGAAGTCTTGGTTCTGAAAATCCTCGTACACGACCTCTTGAGCACTTCCCTCTACTCGTGATAACACATACAAGAAAATACATACAAATAAACATGATGCACACACATTAATCAACATGCGATGATATGCATGCATGCAAAGTTCAATTAGTAATTAACTACGGTTGTTTATTAATTTGATGAACCTAGTTCATACGTGTTCATATGCGTTTATGGGGGTTTTAACGTGGATTAATGCTGCAGAAAATAAAAAGACGATGCAACTAAAATCAATTTACGTCTATTAAATCTAATGCGTTGCTAAAATTCGCATCGGAAAAACGAATCCTACCGTAGATGCGATGGCTTCAAAGATCGAGGGACGAAGGTGACGCGTTGACGAAGTAGATGGCGCAGCAGTTCGGCGGCACGACGACGACGACGATCTCCGGTGGACGACGGCACCCTCCTCTTTTTCTTCCTCTTCTTCCCCTCTTTTCCCTCTCCTTTTTTCCCTGGCGGCGGCTCTGGTGCTCTCCTTTTTTCCTCTAGCGGCGGCTAGGTCTTTTTCTGGCTCTGGCGGCGGCGTTTTTTTGGTGGCTGGAAAACACGAGTCCCGGGGCTTTTTATAGGCGGCGGTAGGGCGCTAGGGCCGGCGCTGCGGTGCGGGGCGCGAGGGCTTTCGTGCGGGGTGGGGGCTTCGGGGCGCGTGCGCGCGGGAGCGACGCAGGCGCGGTCGGGCGCTGGGCGAGCGTCAGTGCGGGTGGGGCCCGGCGGCAGGCGCGGCGCAACGCGGGAGCGGGGCGCGCTGGCTCGGTCGGGTGGGATCGCGCGGGGGTGGCGGGGCCCAGGCGCGGGGTTCGGCGCGGGAGCGAGGCGCGCGCGGTAGGGCGGCGGGGCGTGGGGCCCGGGGCGCGAGCGGGAGGTGGCGCTCGGGGCGCACGCGTGAGGGCGCGGGGCGCGGGAATCGGGGCCGCGCGGGAGGCCGGCCGGCTCGGGAGGCGCGGCACGTGGGAGCGGGGCCCAGGCAGCGCGCGCGGTCGGCGGTGCGGGGCCGCGTGGAAGGGCGCAGCGGGAGTTGCGGTGCGGGTGGGGCCCAGGCGGGGCGTGATGGCGCGTGGGAGCGCGCTGGTCGGTTGGTTGGCGCGCGTCGGTCGTTTTTTTCTTTTTTTTCTTTTATTTAATAAATAAATATTAATATATATTATATATATATTTTTATATATATTTTATTTTATTTTTATTTTTTTTACATACTTTCTTTTTTTTTCTATTATCATACATATTTTTTATTTACATTTATATATTATTATATATTATTTATTTATATATATTTCTTTTTTTATTGATTATTATTTATCTATACTTATTCCCTAATACATGTTTTATATTTTTATTTCTTTTTCCTCTATTAATGTTTAATGCATGAATATGCAATGCATGATGCGAAAATTTAGGGTGTAACATAAAGTTTCTTAAGAGTTGCACACCTTTGTTATAGACAAGAAAGAGAAAAATAAAAAATATTGAGCCTGTACAAAATAAATGCATGTGGAGTGTTTTCACACAATGATGTCTTTCATTATAGGTCCAGGGTATAGGGGAAACAAGTACACTCTTAGGGTACGGAACCAGGCTAAGTGTGTTTCGTTTCTCGTTTGACCCAAGGTAGCTAGCTACACTTTTAGTTCTCAGACTGTGACAAGTGTTGACTGAACTTTGCGCACCTTCCGGGGAAGGTCCGGCTGTTCTCCCGGAGGAGCTACCCGACTCTGTACAATGACTCTATAACATACATCACATGTAACTACAGACTCAACTCCGTGATATTAAGCGTAGAACCTACAGAGGTGCTCAATGTTCCAAGGATTTGGGAGAGGTTTCCCATCCTCGGTTGCCAAGCGAACGCATCCGGGATGGGATACTTTGATCACTCGGAAGGGTCCTTTCCAGCTGGGGGAAAGTTTATTTAACCCTTATTTGGATTGTATTCTCCGTAGCACCCGATCGCCTTCCTCGAGCTGTCGGCTGTGAACATGCCGTTGGTGATAGCGCCGAAGAGCTTGGAGGTATCGGGCATTCTGAACAGCTGCTCGGCACCTTCCCTCTTCAAGGAGGTCATGGTCTTCACGCCGGAGCTGGTCCTGCGTGGCATCGTCGAAGGTCCGGACCCGGAGTGACCCCAAGGTGATTTCCGGAGGAAGGACTACTTCAGCTCCGTACACCAGGAAGAAGGGTGTCTCTCCAGTTGACCGGTTTAGAGTTGTCCTATTAACCCACAGTGTGGGCGGAAGTTCTTCGATCCAGTTGGCTCCATGTTTTTTCAGGCGCTCATATGTGCGCATCTTGAGTCCTTTTAGGATTTCTGCATTTGCTCTCTCGAACAGGCCATTGCTTGCCGAGTGAGCTACGGAAGCGTAGATGACTTGGATGTCCAGGTCTTTGCAATATCCTTGGAATGTATAGCTTGTGAATTGGGTCCCATTATCAGTTATGATTTTGTTTGGGACTCCAAATCTGCATACGATGGACTGCAAGAAGTTGATAGTTGATTGCTTGTTTATTGTCACAAGTGGAGTTGCTTCTGGCCATTTTGTGAATTTGTCAATGACAACATACAGGAACTTGTAACCTCTGACGGCTCTTGGGAAAGGTCCCAATATATCCACCCCCACACAGCGAAAGGCCATGTAGGAGGTATCATTTGTAGAGGTTGAGCCAGTGTGTGAATTTGTTTCGCATGGAACTGACATGCTTCACATTTCTTCACCAGCTCAGTTGCATCCTGGAGCACTGTAGGCCAGTAAAAGCCATGCTGGAAGGCTTTACCGACCAGCGTGCGGGAAGAAGCGTGGTTCCCACACTCGCCTCCATGGATTTCTGTGAGGAGATTGCAGCCTTCTTCCCTTGTAATGCACTGCATTAGGACGCCGTTGGCACCGCACCGGTAGAGATCCCCTTCTACCAGCGTGTATCTTTTATCCAATCTGACTATCCGGTCAACGGATACATTATCTTCAGGAAGGAAGTTGTCTTTCAAGTAGCTCCGGATCTCCAAGATCCATGCATCGGATCTAGATTGAGCATTTGAGTCTTGCATGCTGGGTTGCTCGGAGCTTCCTGCAGCACCTACGACCCTTGATGGACGCCATGGTAACAGGACCATTGGGACCGCCAGCTTCGAGGTGCTGGTCTCGCCCCCTTCGCTCAGTTTGGCAGGCTGAGCTGTAGGTTTAGACAACCTCCGGTGAAGGTTCCGTCGGTAGCCGGAGCCAAGGTTGAAGTTTTCGTCGAGAGTTCGTCAGCTTCAGCGTTGTTGAGACGATGGACATGGCAAAGATCGAGGACGTCGAAGTCCTTCTGAAGCTTCTGGACCTCAAGTAGGTATGCAGCTAGTTGAGGGTTGTTGCACCAACATTCACCTTTGACTTTTTTTTACAACAAGTTGTGAATCACCCTTTACCAATAGCTGCTTGACACCATACGATAGTGCCACCCTAAGTCCATAAATTAGTGCTTCATACTCTGCCATGTTGTTGGTCGCCTTGAAGTCAAGGTGCACCATGTATTTAACCTTCTCCCCGGTCGAAGCGAGGAGAAGGACTCCAGCTCTGGCCCCCTGCTTCTGCACGGAGCCGTCGAAGTAGAGAGTCCTGTGAGGCTCAATGAAGACCGAAACCTTGGGTTCCGACTTTTGCTCACTAGGGCCCCCAGGATTTGATGGAGAGGGAGTCCATTCTGCCATGAAGTCCGCCAGTGCTTGACTCTTGATTGCTTGTCTTGGAATGAATTCAAGGTCGAACTCGGCTAATTCCGCTGCCCACTTTGCAATGTTTCCAGTGGAATTGGGGTTATGCAAGATCGCACGCAGTGGATAAGAAGTCACCACTGAAATCTTGTGAGCTTGGAAGTAGTGTCGGATTTTCCTAGAGGCAATAAGAACTGTGTAGAGCAGCTTATGCACCTCCAGATACCGAGTCTTGGCGTCATGGAGTACTTTGCTGATGAAGTACACTGGGCATTGGACCGTCCGGACCCTCTCGAAGGGGCCCGAAGCTTCCTTCTCATCTACCCGGACCCTCCCGGAGGGGTCCAGACCTTGTTCGGGGACCTCTGGGTTCCAGTTGGAGAAACGCGAAGCTTCTTCTGAAGTGACCCGTACCTTCCCGAGGGGTCCGGATCTTGCTGTTCAGTAACAGTGACTCCTTCATTTGAAGGAGGGGGATCCTCCGGAGTCTCTCCTTGAGGATCCGGGTCTGGGAGCTGGGACCCAGACTCGACTTCAGGTAGCTTCGGACCCCCCCCCCCCGAAGAGGTTTGGATTCCTGAACTGGAGATGGTTCTAGCCTTTCCGCAACCAGGACCATGCTGACAACTTTGTCAGTTGCCGAAATGTAAAGCTGGAGTGGCTCACCAGGGTTCGGAGCTACCAAGGTTGGTAGGGTGGTAAGGAGTCGCTTCAGCTCCTGGAACGCCTTTTCTGCTTCTTCGGACCATTGGAATGGTCCAGACTTCCTCAATATCTTGAATAAAGGTAGCGCCCATTCCGCCAGTCTTGAGATGAACCGGCTAAGGGCAGCTAGACATCCAGTCAGCTTCTGGACGTCCTTGATGCGGGCTGGTGGCTACATGTCTTCAATAGCTTTTATCCTCGTCGGATTTGCTTCTATTCCTCGGTGATTCACCGAGAAACCAAGAAGTTTTCCAAAGATAAACCCGAAGACACACTTGTCCGGGTTCAGCTTCGTGCGAGTGACTCGCAACTTGTCAAAGACATCTTGCAAGGTGTCAAAGAGCGACTCCTTGTTATTAATTTTGACGACGATGTCATCGACATACACTTCCACTACGTCTCTGATGAGCTCTCCAAAAGTTTTGTACATAGATCGTACAAATGTCGAAGTAGCATTCTTGAGACCAAATGGCATGGCAATATAACAATATAATCCATCTACTGTGATGAAGGAGGTATGCTCTTCATCTTCCCTAGACATTCTGATTTGATGGTACCCAGAATATGCGTCTAGGAAACACAGTAATTCGCACCCGGAGGTGGAATCCACTATCTGATCTATTCTAGGTAGTGGGAATGGATTTTTTGGACATGCCTTATTCAGTGTAGTGTAGTCGATACACATCCGAAGCTTCCCGCCGGCCTTGGGTACAACGACTGGGTTTTGCGAGCCATTTTGGGTGGAAGACTTCTCGGATGAATCCAGCTTCGAGCAACTTCTTCACTTCTTGTCGTATGAAGTTCTATCGATCTATTGATTGCTTCCGAGGCTTCTGTTGTACAGGACGAGCGTCGGGATAGATCTTCATATTATGCTCGATCAGTTCCCTAGGGATCCCCGGAGGAAAGTGATGAGCGCGAGTTCCTATTTGTCATTTAGACCTCCCAATATACGGGTGGTCTGAGCGGCGTCGGAACCGATTTGGACAACTTTGACGGGAATGTCGGTGTCACCGCTTGGTTGCACGTGAGGTGCGGAGGTTGAGCCTCGATGATGAATGCTCGGGGGTTTCGAAGCTTGCTCCTTTCCGGATTCTTCTTCCTACGCTGTAAGAAGCGCGTGGAGTTCTTCCATAGCTGTCACTCCAGCGGTGCGATCTCCACGGATCCGGAGAACACCAGCTGGTGTTGTCATCTTCAACACCAAGTAGCCATAATGAGCAGCAGCCATGAACTTGTATAAGGCTGGCCTGCCCAGAATGGCGTTGAAGGGTAAGTTGATATGCGCCACGTCGAAGACCAACTTCTCAGTGCGGTAATTCTCCCGTGTCCCGAAGGTCACTGTGAGAGTAATTGCACTGAGTGGGGTCATGGCCCCCGGACCTACTCTGGAGAAAGGTCGAGAGGGGCTAAGGTCCGAAGGTCGGAGCTGAAGCTTGACGAAAGCTTTGAAGCTTATGAAGTTCAGCCCCGAACCTCTGTCCACCATTACATGGTGGAGTTGGATGTTGTTGATGGTCGGAGATACCATCAATGGGAGTTGGCCAGCTCCAATCATATTCTGAGGGCAGTCTGATGCATTGAAAGTGATGGCAGTATCCATCCACTTCCGGTGCGGCTCCGCCCTGGCGGTGGGAGCTACTGAGGCCATGTCCTGCCGCATGGTCTTGAGGACACGGCAGGAGGTGATGTCCCACGAACCACCAAAGATGGTGTTCATGGTTTTCTGATGTTCATTGTCGGAGACATCAGAGTCGTCGTCGACGGAGGTGTAAACAGCCTTCAAGACCTTTTTAGGGTCCTGAAAGCCTAACTCCTCTTTAGTCGGAGCTTTGTCGACTTTCTGTTTTCCTTCCCTTTGATGGAAAGGAACTTCTTCCCGGCGCTTGTTGTAGCGCTCGACAAGGTTCTGGACCTCTCGGCAGTCTTCCAGTTTGTGGTTGTTCGACATATGTATAGGACACCACATCTTGGAGCTGCCACCGTCTTCAGATGATGGCCGAGGTCATTTCTCGGGGCGTGGCCCTCGGCCACCCAGAGCTGCGGCAGCTGCAGCAGTAGGTGTGCCGGGCGACGGCTTTTTCTTGCTGTTGGTATTTTTCTTCTTTTTGCCACTCCTGGAGGTAGTGGCTTCACCCTTGGAGGATTTTTTATTGTCCTCCGGAGGTGGTTGGGAGTGCATTTCACGGCCCTCCGCAGCTTTGGCGCATTTGTCTGCCAAGCTGAAGAGCTTCGTGACGCTGGTGATCTCCTTGGTCGTCAGCTTCTCCAACATCTTCTTGTCTCGTACGCTCTGTCTAAATGCCACAATAACAAAGGCACTAGAGATAGAAGGAATAGTATTTCGTACCTGGGAGAACCTCTGGATGAAAGGTCGCAGGGACTCTCCCCCTTCTGCTTGACAGCAAAAAGGTCCAGTTCGGTGCCTGGTCGGGTGTGTGAACTCCCAAAATTGGCGGTGAACCGTTGGCACAGTTCCGCCCAACTGTTGATGGAGTCGGGCGGAAGGCTCATGAACCAGGACCTAGCGGTCCCAGTCAAAGCCATAGGGAAATAGTTGGCCATTACAGCCTCGTTGCATCCGGCTGCAAGGATTGCGGTGGATTAAATCTGGAGAAACTCAGCGGGATTGACAGTCCCGTCAAATTTCTCCGGCGGGTGAGGCCGCAACTTTTGTGGCCATCTGACCATGCGTAGGTGCATGGCCAGAGCAGAACAACCTCCTCCTACTCCCTTGGGAGCAGGACTGTCTCGAGCCTCTTGCCTTTCACGAGCACGCTCAATATGGATGCGGCCATCTTGTTGATGGTAACGGTGATCAAGCTCTGCCTGGAGGTCGTGAGTTGAAAGCCTGGTTACCATATGGGTGCGTCTCGCCCCGGAAGGCAGTGACATCACTTGTTGAGACGCAACACACCTCCTATGTTGGGAAGCATGCGGACCAAGTCTCCCCGACACAGTCTGATGCTGCGATGGGGCCCGCCCCGAGGGGGGAGGACCTTGGTTGCCGATGCGATCGGCTGTTGCTGCAACCAAATGTTCCACATCGGCCCTCCACTGCTCCATTGCACTCTGGGGATGCACCTGGAGGTGGTGGTTGTTGGAAAAGAGCACACGCTGCATGGAGCGTGTGTTCATGGTTGTTGTTGGCCGATGTCGTGACCGACACAGATGCCCCATCCCACTGTCCAGCTTGATTTTCCAGTGCGGACGGTGGAGGTGGAGGCATGACTCCTGCTGGAGCCGCGACACCTGCTGGTTTCTGCACATTGGAAGGATTGCCTCCAGCAGGTTGCACTGCAGGGTTGCCGTTGGACGATCCAGTAGCAGAGTTCACCATCTTTGAATCTCGGGCACCCCCCTACCTGGCGCACCAGCTGTCGGAGTTTCGTTCCGGCGATTCTCCCGGTACTATGGTTGGTAGCCCGCGGAGTTTGTAGTTTGGTATTGGGCGTGCAGAGATTCAAAAGATGATGGCAAATAGACACAAGGATTTACGTGGTTTGGGCCGCCTGAGCGTAATACCCAGCTCCACGGGGTGTGTAGTTGTTGTATTGGGTATCAAAGATGTGTATGGGAGAGGTCTCAGAGTTCCAAAAAGTGATCCCTTGTGTATCGTCAACCAGTCCTTTTATAGTACAAGGACTGGTCGTTACACCGTTAGCCTGGCCCGACATGTGGCCCTCGCGGTTACTGATGCTTAATACATAATTAGTGAGGTTAATTATCCTTAATAGCGTGGTAACGGGCCTTGACAGTGCCGTTACTGGTATTAAGAGCCTTCCGATAGTGTGTCATTAATATGGTATTAATGATACTTAATCGTGTCTTGAAGTCTTTGATTGCCCCTTGAAGGTCCGATCCGTTAGGGGTCCACCAGTCTGATTGTTGAGGCTAAAGGTCCGGCGGTTGGACACGTGGCAGCATCAGAGCTTTCTGTCTAGGACGGGTAGGTTCGGTGTAGATGTACACGTGTTAGTACCGGAGCTTCCTTCTGCGGGGGTTAGGTCCGGTGGTGCCGCACAAGTGTTTAGCCCGGAGCTATCCCATGCGTGGGATGTAGGTCCGGTTGCTGTATACATGTGGCAACACTAGGACTAACCATAGATGGGAGGCAGGTCCGGTCCCATATGACACGTGGGGCCTTCGCAGGTCTTCAACTCAGACAGGTGAAGTTCCTTTGGTCTTTTTGTAGTCCCAAGGGGTATACGGTATGCAGGGTACCGACAACGGTGATGATCACCCACTCTTTCTTCCACTCATCCCATTTACCGGAGGAAAAGGTGTCCAAGTACTTGAAAGGGGTCCGCTTCCGCTTCATGAAATAGTACATTCCGATCAGCTTGTTCACCTTCCCAGTAGTCTGCAGAGTGAAGACATTTCAGAAGAGCTTCAGACTGGGTCGTACCCCCACCCACATCTCACAGAAGTGGACAAAGATAGCGACATGCAGGATGGAGTGGGGCCCGAGCAAGTGTAGCTGGATGCCGTAGAACTCCAGCAGGGTCATCAAGAAGGATGAAAAGGGGGGAAGCAGGCTGACCATGGCGTACCCCTGAAAGAAGACCATGTCGCCAACATTCTTCTTCTAAAAAGGGAGTTTGTCGGTGTGGATCCTACCGTTGAAGGACTCATGGGACCATCCCATGTAGGCCTGGAACTTCTTCAGCCTCTTCTCGGTCTTGATCTTGCTGGCGGGGAGACCCAACTCCATGGCGGCAAGATGGAGGTCGGAAAGGTTGGATGAGCAGAGAGCTAGGGTTTGAAGCTGAAGGATGTGAGCAGGCGCCAATGGCGGCATGAAGAGTATGTGACCTGTGCTAGTCTCTCCCTTAAGTACGGGTCCGTGGTGTTGGGAATGAAACCGTTGGCACCAAGATATTGGGACTACCTGCCTAGTGACTGGTGGGCCAAGAGCCTGAGCCGGTGGGAAGGCCAAGTGACTGCCTCAAGGTAGCTGTTTTCGTAGGTGAGAATTCAAAACTCTAGTGCGAAGACTTAATGGGCGCGTGGAACCGAAATGAATTTCGTATCGGGAACCGGCGCCTGTAAGCAGAGCAATATCCGCAGACAGAGATTTGTCCAGCGCATTGGAGAAAGTCCTTAAAGTCGCAGCATGAAGATTTAGAATGGCCCCACCACGGGTATAACTGCCTCTCCAAGGAAGTTCCTCCCCGGGATTGGCTCGGGGACCACTGTCGGTGCCTGGCGAACCGGGTGTCCCTGGGTACAGAGATAAATGAGCACTGGGCCCACCGCCCACGGGGGCGAGGCCTGACATGGGCCCAGAGGGCTACGTGGCAAGTGGTACAGTGGCATCTCCCGTCGAGGGAAAGTCTAGTGCCTCCGCGCCGACCGCGGCCCTGGACCCATCACGTCGCCGGGGAATGATCCGGCGAGGCCGCTAGGACGGTGGCTCCGGACCTCCCCTCCTGGGAAGAGGATCCGATACTGCGACAATCCCGACAGCCCCGGATCCAACATCCTGGACCCGGACGTCCCACTGAGGGTCTGACACTGCTAGTTCCCGTCAGCTCCGGGCCCAACCTCCCGGTGCTGGGCGTCCCGCTGAGGTAAGATCCGGGAAGTGCCACGTGTCAGGAGGCACTGAGCCTGAGCTTTCCCACGGAAGGCTCAGAGAAGGCAGGCGTGCTCGGGACGCCAAAACTAGGACGCACATGTTCCCTAGGCAAGCGGGATCTCACACTCATAAGTCAAGTAGATTGTGGCCGATCTTGTCATAACTGGTCACAGCCAAACTACTACGTACGGCAGACCAATGAGAAGTCCTGACAGGACAGACAAGACATGGCCAACCATGATGAGGGGACTATTCGTAGGCCTGCAGCAGGGTATGGGCAGGCGGCACATTGAAGCCGTTGTCAGGGGATAACATTTACTCCCAGATCTTAGGGAGGATTCGGTATACCCGGGGTCACTTGTCGGGCCTCGGGCCCCATCTGTAAGTCGCTCGACCTTAGACTATAAAAGGACTGAGCGGCCACCGACTTAGACAACTTCGCTCAGACGGAGAGACGGACTCAAGCAATACAACACACAAACCACCGTGGAGTAGGGTATTACGCTCAGGCGGCCCGAACCACGTAAATCCCTCGTGTTCATCGTCCACTGCGCTTGATCTTGCTAGGACTAGCCCCTCAAATATACATCGAACCTCCGCGGACTGCTCCCGAGTAGGTCCGGGGGAGGTGTCAGTTTAGACACCTCGACAATATCCATCTCCAAGCTCTAGCCAGGATTCAAAACAAGCTTGTCTCCTTTCGTACCATATACCTCGATCTGCCTCTCCACGTCCGCCGATTGCCTAGAAGATCAATCCAACCGTTGGTACAGAAAATAGCAAACAAACTTCTAGAATGGAAAAAGAGACTCCTGTCCTATCGAGGCCGGAAAGTACTTATAAACTCAGTCCTTTCGACAATTCCCACATACTTCCTCACAGTCTTTAAGCTTCCCAAGTAGGCAATCAAATAGATAGACAAGTACATAATATGTTTTCTTCGGCGCGGACAGAGCCCCAACCAGACGGCCAATGAACATTGTCTTGTCAAGTGGAGCAAGTGCACAAGGCCAAAACGATGGAGAGGTCTAGGAATTAAGGACTTGGAGTGTTTCGGCAGAGCACTCCGACTTCGATGGCTTTGGTTGCGGTGGTGTGGACTTGACTGACCATGGAAACCCTTTTTGAGGAGGTACAATGCTGTAGACCGAGATCTCTTTTTTAGTTCTACTATCATCCAGGTTCGCAATGGTAGAGATACCCCTTTCTGGGAGGCTCGCTGGTTGTTTAGCACCTCTCCAAAGGCACTGGCATCGCAGCTCTACGAGCAGTCCCATTTCAAACATCATTCTGTCGCAGTGGAGCTAGAGGGGGATAGATGGATCAGGATTATTGGGCGCTGCGCTTCTGAAGTACTCTTGGATGAGTTCATCCTCCTGCATGCAGCCATTGAGACCGTCCAGCTTAACAGTCCCGTTTCAAACACCATTATATCGCAGTGGAGCTAGAGGGGGATAAATGGATTAGGAATATTGGGCTCTGCGCTTCTAAAGTACTCTTGGATGAGTTCATCCTCCTGCATGCAGCCATTGAGACCGTCCAGCTTAACAGTCCTGTTTCAAACACCATTTTGTCGCAGTGGAGCTAGAGGGGGTAGATGGATCAGGAATATACTCTTGGATGAGTTCATCCTCCTGCATGCAGCCATTGAGACCGTCCAGCTTAACAGTCCCGTTTCAAACACCATTCTGTTGCAGTGGAGCTAGAGGGGGATATATGGATCAGGAATATCGAGCGCTGCGCTTTTGAAGTACTCTTGGATGAGTTCATCCTCCTGCATGCAGCTATTGAGACCGTCCAGCTTAACAACGAGCGAGATGTTATTTCGTGGATATGGACAGGGTCCGACAAATACACGGCAAGGTTGGCATACGACATTCAGTTTCTGAGTTCGGTTGCCCCAATACAGATGTCTCTGCCTTGGCAAGCGAAAACTAAGCCTAAATGCAAGTTTTTCGCATACCTAATTCTACATAACAAGGCCCCCACTGCAGACAACCTGCTAAAAATTAATTAGGCTGCGAATCCGATTTGCCAATTATACCGGCAAGCTATGGAAAATGCGGCCCATATGATGAGAACCTTTACGACAACGGCCTCGAAAGGCACGCTACTATAAAAGAGACAAAATGTAGAGGTGTTCTGGTGGTTCATTTGAAAGGAGTGAAATCAAAGAGTCTTTAAACTCAAGCAAGGAGCAGCGGGCCATATCGCTCAGATACTGGTTGACCATGTTCAGACGTTTGTTGCCCGTGATGAGCTTGATCGTCGTTGTATGTAGGTTCTCGGTTGTGTTTTTGTGCGAGGAGTCTTGCCCCCGTTTTGTCCTGGGGCTGGATTGTTTTCATTCGCCCCGGTTTAAATGATGTAATTTAGGTTGTAGTTTCTTTTCCGCTTAATAAATAGCAGAGCTCCTGCCCCATTTTTTAAACAAACAAATTTGTGTGTATCGGGCAAGTGATTTTAAAAAAGGGTGCGAACAGCAGGTTGAAGAAGTGCTGCTCGGGGTCTGATGTGACGGCACGTGGCCCGAAGTGGCGAGGCACGGGTGAGCTCTGAGCCCGATTACGACCTCATCTGAATTAACAAGACAACAACCGTGTCAACCGGGCCGTCAACAACAAAAAATAAGTAATCCAGCATCTATCTTGCCCTGTAGACCTGCTCCTTGCGTGGGATTTGCGCCCGTGGATTCGTCGGTCTCTCCACGGGCGGAGCACGACGAGAACAGCTTCCCTGGGCTCACATGTACTCCGTATGTAGCAAGGCATCAATGAAGAATGAGAGCTGTTTGCCTATATGTGTGGATTTGCGCCGTGTTGAGATAATCAATAATACATCGATGTACATACGGTGGTGTCGAAGGTAGTAAACGACACTTTCCCTGGACCGGCTTAGAGAGCAGCCCGCGGAGGTTCTTTGGATTCACGAGGGCTAGTTCCCGGAGATCGAACACAGCAGGGAGGTGAACCCAGGGGATTTACGTGGTTCGGGCTGCCGGAGCGTAATACCCTACGTCCACGTGAGTGTTTGTGTATTGCCTTGTTTCAGCGTGTATGAGCCTTGGTGTAATTTTTCGTCCCCTGTGAAGGTCGTCTGCAGAGCCTTTTTATAGTTCAAGGACTCTGCAGTCACAAGGTGGGTCCCAGTACCCGACAGGTGGTCCTGGGGAGAGCCAAATCCTATACAAGATCTAGGATTAATTGCTATTTACTTCCCTTTGTCAGGGATGTCAATGCACCGTCCCGCCGCGTCGTGCGCCAGGGCTACACATAGTTGGTGATGATGGTCGTGCACGTCTTGTCTGTCTTGTCCTTGCGGACCATTCGTCCGTCTTGCGGCGCGGGTCTGTACCGGCTACTCGGACAAGACAGGACACTAGAGCCTTGACTTTCGCAAGCGCGACTCAGCTTGCCTGGGGAAGGCGTGCGTACTTAATGCCTGTCTAAGCAGCGCACGCGTTCCTTTACTGCGGCTTCCTATCGCACTGAGTTGACCGTCCGCCACGTGGTTGCGCCGGAGCCTGTCTCTGCGGGAAGCATAGCACTTGACAGAACAAGCCACGTGGTGCATTCGGAGCCCACCCTTATGGAGGGGTGGGGGCTCGGCCCTGCAGGCCAAGTGGTAGCTCCGGTGCCTTTCCCTGCGAGGGTGCGAGCTTGGCCCTGAGACCCCGATTGGCCACGTGGCGGCTCCGGAGCCCGCCTCTGCGGGGAGGCGTGGGTCCGGTCCTGCCGTCCACGTGGCAGCTTGGGAGCCTCCCCCAACGAGAAGGTAGGAGATGGTCCTTCCCTCCTCAACGTGGCAGCCTCGGAGTCGGCCTCTTAGGCAGAGGCGGAATCCTTAGCGGTTTTCTCCTGTGCGCGGGGGTATCCGGTTTGCAGGGTACCGACAGTGGCCCCCGAGCCCACCTCAGGAGAGTCGTCGATACTGCAGGTGGGGTCTTTCCCCTTCTCTTCCCGCGCAACTCTTCCGATTCCACTTCGAGGCAGTTCCCCAGGCGACACGCCCCTCCCGTTGAGGCGACGTGTCTCCTTCCGGTAAGTGAAGGCGCTGAACAGGCGCCGCGCGACGTGACTCCTGCCTTCAATCGTGCTTTTACTGCGGTGGTTCCCAAGGTGGCTCCTGCACTTCCGCTGCCCTTTCGGAAACCGCAGAGTTACCTCCCGCATAGCTAGCTGCCCGGCTCACCTTCTTTGTGGAGCGACACGGGCCCTCATGTCATTGTCCATACGGGTTCATTACTCTTCTACCGAGGCTGCGGCGATCCGCACTTTTGCGCCTGTTGGCCTGCAGGGGTGCATAAAAAGAGAACTTTCCCCCTGAGGGTCCTTTCTCCCGCCTCTGCATCCCTGCGCTCGTGCTTTTGTCTCAAGCCCAGTTCTTGCGCTCTAGTTCCCAGTCTCCCCGTCCAGAGCTTCCACCCTCAGCCCTCATGGCGAGCATCTTGCCCAAGTCCAGGCTGTCCAGGTCCGCCGACCTGGACCCCATGCGCCGGCTTCTCGGCTGTCATACTTCTGAGCGGGAGTCGTGGCTCCGTCCCGGGAGGCTCCCGTTGAGCCTCTCCGCCGGGGAGATGGTCCTCTTCTCGTCGTACGTGCTGGCCGGCTTCTTCCCGCCAGCATCCGCCTTCCTGGTCATGCTCCTGGAGACCTTCGGCCTCCAACTCCACCACCTCGCGCCGAACTTGATCGCCATGCTGGCGGTCTTCGCTCACCTCTGCGAGATGTTCGTGGGGGTGATGCCGTCGGTGAAGCTCTTTCGGTACTTTTTTGTACTGAGGGCCACCGACAGGAGTTCGAAGGAGCACCTCGACGCCTACTATTTCCAGCGCCGGACAAAGGTCCCCACGAGGTATATTGCTTCCTTCAACTGCGCGAGGTGGGAGCTGTGGCGTGAAGATTGGATGATCGCCAAGGTCGAGGCCCACGACCGGATGTGCCTCCCCACCGGGATCCTCTACTTCGAGCGATCATTCTGGGAGGAGCGTCCAGAGCTGGAGGAGGCGTTAAACCCGGTGTTGGAGAGGATCCAGATATTGGCGGACCACAAGATGTCGTCTGCCATGGTGCTGAGGGACTTCATGTCCCGCTGCATAGCTCCGCTTCAGCATCGTGCCCGTCCGGCATCGATGTTCACTGGTCTGTCGGACTGCACCCGGCTCGAGACCGGCCCTGGCTCCGACCTGGGCGAGCAGCAGCTGCTCGACATGTTGACCCGGGTCTGCCCCGACAACATCTCCGCTCAGGCGTTGGCCCTTCCGTCGGCCTGCCGTCCCTTGTGCTCGGACTCCGAGTTGAGGAGGCAGCTGCTGACGACGATGCTGACGCTTGATGAGTCCGGGCTAGCGCGGCGCCAGATCGGGGACCCGTTCCGGGGGGTCATCATTGCCGATGATGCTGAGGGAGGCGAGGCTCCCTTAAGCGACGTCGGTTCTTCAAGCGACGACTCCTCGAGCGGCCCCAAGCACCATCCATGGGGTGGCGTCGTTGCCCCCGTCGATAAGGGGAAGGGGAAGGTGCTGGTTCCAGTGTCGGACCCGTCCCCCAAGAAGCGCGCCCGGTCGCCACCGCCGGCCCCTTCTGCCCCTCGTGGACTCCGGAGCCCAGCCGCGCTTGTCGCCAGGGGGCGCCGATGGTGCCACTTTGCCGCCCGAGTCCTCCACGCGCAAGAGGGGGAGGCTCCTCAACACGGACGGGACCACAGCGTTCCCTCTCCGTTCGGAGGGGCACCAGACCTCGGGGGTGCCGCCGACACCACCACCACAGGGGCTCCCAGCTCACTCCGGGGCCCCCGCCGCGGGTTCGGGGGGTCCGAACCCCCCCCCCCCCCCCCCAACCCTTTCGGGAAGCGGTGGAACTTCAGCGTCCCCCGATAAGCTTGCTCAGATTTTACCTTGGGTGTTCTCTGCTGTGCGCCTACCTGTCATTTTCTTATGGTCTGAGTTTGCTTGATTTCAGCGCCACCACAGCTACTCCACCACCCGCAGGCACTTCTGTTGGGGGGTCTGCCGCCCCAGCCGGCTCGCGGGGATCGTCTGCTGCCTCGGGCCCTTCTCCGGTGCACCAGGCTGCTGCCGCTGGGGTACCTCGGGCCCCCGTGCCCGTGACCCCCGCAGCGGCTGCCGGAGCCCAGCCGCGCGCGCCAACGACCGCCGCCGCGCCTGCCAACAACACCGCGTCCACCGGCTACTCCGTGCCGGCTGATGCCGTCGCGCCCTCCGACACTGCTACGTCGGCTGGCGCCACCGCCCCGGGTGCTGCCATCCGGGAGGGGGCCCTGGTCCCCGCCTCCCCAGTGGTCCTCCAAATGAAGGACGATATTTAGGAAGTGGGGAGGTAGGGGCCCGCTGCTACGATGGAGCCCCTCCCCCTGTCCGAGGCTATGGCCGTGGCCTACTCTGGCTTCCGGGAGGCCCAGGCAGCCCTTGCCCGGGAGAAAGGGCGGCTCAAGGACGAGGACGACCGGCTCCGAGAGTGGGCGAGGGCCCTAGAGGCCCGGACCCGGCTGGCGAAGAGCCGAGCGGCCCAGCGGGAGGCGGTCGTTCGGGAGGAGATGAAGATCCTCGAGCAGGAGCACGACCTCATCGCCCAGCTGGACGCCATCACCCAGAAGCTGAAGGCAGACGCTGAGGCCATCCACGCTGAGGCCAGCTCCTGCCTCCAGGCCTGCGAGGACCTTCAGCACCTGTTGTCCCTCCGGGAGGCTACTCTAGCCGAACGGGAGCTGGCGGCAAAGCAGGCCGAAGTGGAGGCGACCTGCCACGGTCTCATCCTCCAGCAGGAAGGGGCGAGAGTCCGCGCCGCCGAGCTGGACCGCCGGGAAGCCGTCGTGGCTGAGGCGCAGCAGGCCCAGTCCGCTGAGCGCCAGGCCCTCCTGGACCGCGAGTTCGACGTCGCCCTCAAGGAGGGTGACTTGAACTGCCGTGAGGCGCGGGTCAGCGAGCGCGAGAGGGCCCTGGCGGCCAAGGAGAAGTGGTTCCTGGATGGCGGCCCCCGGGCACTGGCGGCGACCCAGCAGGAGGTGGCGGAGCTCCGGGCGGCGCGCTCCACCGAGGCCCAAAAGGCCTGGGAGTTCCTCGGTGGTGCCGACTCGGCTCTGGTGCCACTCGGCTTCAGCCCGACGCACGTGGGGGAGCCGGCGCAGGAGGTGAGTCAGGTGTTCCCCGCGCTTGACTCCACCAGCTCGAGGATGCGCTTGCTGGGGGCCATCTTCGACAACCAGCTAGAGGCCGAGGGATGGATGCTGGTGAAGGAGGTGGCGACGCACATCCTGTCCTGCTACCGGAGCTGGTACCCCAACGTCTCCTTGCAGCTGGTCCTTGAGGGGCCCATTACCGAAGGGGAAGAGGCCGCCAAGTCTGAGGTTTCGGATGCGGTGGCACTCATCGCCTCAAGGTTCCAGCGGAGCGGCTGAGGGCTCCCCAGGCGTCTGTTTAAGTTTTTATCTTCCTGTTTTTGTCTTGTGACTGCTTGTGGTGACAGACTCTTTATTTGTGTGATAAAAAATCTGTCTGTGGTGCCCTTTTATACTCAGCTTGCTTTTATTTCCAGCAATGTCTTCCAGCTGCTTGTTGTTCCTTAACCTCCAGGACCTGCCGTCCCCCAAAGTATGGGCCCCTGACAGGTGTGGCCAGTTATTCTAGGCACACCTGTCATACACTTAGGACTTAGGGCGGACGGGTGCAGGGGGAGCCTAGGATGCGTAGGTTGCATTGCCGTAGCTGAGTATGCAGGCACGTCGACAGCGGGCCCCCTAGGGGTGTCGCCGGAGCTCCAGTCCGGCGGTGTCTGCCATCTTCAGCGTGAGGTCGACAGCGGGCCCTCTGGGGGTGCCGCCGGAGCTCCAGTCCGGCGGTGCCCGCCATCTTCAGTGAGAGGACGACAGCGGGCCCCCTGGGGGTGCCGCCGGAGCTCCAGTCTGGCGATGCCCACTGTCTTCGCGGGTACTCTGACGGTGGTTGCTGGAATAACTTCCTCAACGACCTGTACATAGATCAAAAAGGAGAAGTAATTCTGTCCGCTGGTCACTTTACCCCTGCTCTTTTTGTAGTGTCGCTTGACTTACGATCCTGGGCTGACTCGTGGGGCTTGGGTAATTCAGTGCTCCTGCACCTTGGGCTCGTCGTCCATACTACCCAAGGGTGGTCCATCTGGCCCCCAGTACTCGGCTGTAGCGCTGGGGAGGCAGAGCGCACAGGCTCAGGGTACGGGACCAGGCTAAGTAGGCTGTGGCCCTGGACCTCCTGCTCGGCGTAAGCCTTTTCCGGGGGAGACCATCTGGAGACACAGGCCCCCGAGCATTGGAACATCCGAGGCCCCAGGCGCATTGCAGGTACCTCAAGCAACCCCACCTGCGGTCCAGTCAGCAAGGCTCCCACTATTGCTAGAGCAGGGGAAAAATGACAGCGCTCATGATAGATCACGAGCTATGGCGGGCTTACAACAACATCATAAAAATTTAAGATAATTTCTGAATTGACAAACCCTATACCAGGCAGGGCAACATTCTTTCATTGTGGCTTCTCATAGGATGGAGCAGACTTTACAAGGGGAATAACCCAGCATGGGTGTTAGATGGAGTCGAGTGCACCTACTTAGGGTTCTGGACCAGGCTAAGCAAAATGTTCACTCAGAGCCCCATCCCCTTATCCTAAGTGTTGTCCTGAGATAATGTGTAACCTTTACAATAAAATAGCATTGCCCCAACCCTGGTCTAGGGGTAGAACTTACGAAGGTGCTCGATGTTCCATGGGTTGGGTAATCACTGTCCATCCTCCGTAGCTAGGCGAACGCATCCTGAGCGGCAAACCTCTGTTACCCAGAAGGGACCCTCCCAGCTCGGGGAGAGTTTGTTAGACCCTTCTCGAGAGAGTATGCAGCGCAACACCAGGTCGTCTACCTTTAGCTCCCTACTCTGCACGGTCCTCTGATGGTAGTGCCGGAGCGCCAGCCTATACCGTGCATTTCGGAGAGCCGCTCGCACTCGTCCCTCGTCGACGAGGTCCAGGTCTTCACGCCGGAGCTGGTCCTGCGCGGCTTCGTCGTACCTCCGGGCACGGGGAGAGCCCATGGTAATTTCTGGGGGGGGGGGGGGGGACGGCCTCTGCCCCGTACACCAAGAAGAAAGGCGTTTCCCCCGTGGCCCGGTTGGTTGATGTCCGGCTAGCCCACAACAAACACGGAAGCTCATCCACCCAATTTGCACTATACTTCTCAAGGTGTGAGAATATGCGAGTCTTGAGGCCCCTGAGGATCTATGCATTGGCTCTCTCGACCTGCCCATTGCTCTCTGGATGAGCAACAGATGCATAGCAGACTTGGATCCCCAGGTCCTCGCAGTATTCTTGGAACGCTGCACTTGTGAACTGGGTCCCGTTATCAGTGATGATTCTGTTCGGGATCCCGAACTTGCAGACGATCGACTTAATGAACTTTACTGCTGACTACTTGTTGATGGTGAAACCTGGGGCGGCCTCCGGCCACTTGGTGAACTTATCTACGGCGACGTAGAGATGCCGGAATCCTCTGATGGCTCTGGGAAAGGGTCCCAGGATGTCCAACCCCCATACAGCGAATGTCCATGAGGGAGGGATCATCTGCAGTGCCTGAGCTGGTGTGTGGATCTGCTTGGCATGGAACTGGCACGCCTTGCATCTCTTTACCATCTCGGCGGCATCCTGGAGTGCTGTCGGCCAGTAAAAGCCATGCCGAAAGGCTTTACCGACCAGCGTGCGGGAGGACGTGTGGTTCCCGCACTCGCCTCCATGTATCTCTACGAGCAAGTCGCAGCCCTCCTCCCGAGTAATGCATCGCAGTAGGATGTCATTGGCGCCACGCCGGTAGAGATCCCCTTCCACCAGCGTGTACCTTTTAGCCATGCAAACAATCCTTTCTGCCAGGCATGTTCTTCGGGAAGGATATTGTCTTTCAAGTAGTCCTGGACCTCCGAGATCCATGCATCGGGACTTGCTTGAGCCTCTTGATCTTGGGCACCCGGTAGCTCGGAGCCCCCGGTGGCGCATACGATCCTTGGCGGACTCCATGGTAGCAGGGTCGCCGGGACTGCCAGCTTCGAGGTGCTGGGCTCACCCCCTTCGCCCAGCTCGGCTGCTCGGGCGGTTGGTCGCGGTAACGTCCTTGCAAAGACTCCTTGGGGAACTGGGCCCCTGTGGAGGCCTTCATTGACAGGTCGTCTGCGACTAAGTTGTCGGCTCGGGGTACATGGCACAAATCCAAGACTTCAAAGTCTTTCTCTAGCTTCCGGACGTGCAGCAGATATGCTGCTAATTGAGGGTCGTTGCAGCTGCACTCTCCTTTGGCTTGCTTGATGATCAGTTGAGAATCACCTTTAGCCAGAAGCTGTCGGACATTGAGGGTCAGGGCAGTCTTCAACCCAAAGATTAGGGCTTCATACTCTGCCAAGTTGTTTGTCACCTTGAAGTCGAGGCGTACCATGTACTTGAACTGCTCCCCAGTCGGGGTGAGGAGCAGGACCCCAGTGCCGGCCCCTTCTTCCACGAGGAACCATCGAAGTAGAGCGTCCAGGGGGTCTCGGTGAAAACAGGAGCCTTCGACACCGTTTCGCCGTTGTCTGGGCCCCCCGGGTTGCTTGGTGATGGGGTCCATTCGGCCAAGAAGTCCGCCAGTGCTTGACATTTGACTGCATGTCGAGGTAAGAACTCCAGCTCGAACTCAGCCAGCTCCGTTGCCCACTTGGCAATGTTGCCAGTCGAATTGGGGCTGTGGAGTACGGTTTTCAGTGGGAAGGAGGTGACCACTGAAACCCGATGAGCCTGGAAGTAATGTCGGAGCTTCCTCGACGCTATGAGCACTGCATACAGCAGTTTGTGTACCTCCAAGTATCTTGTTTTTGCTTTATGGAGGACCTCATTGACGTAGTAGACTGGCCGTTGGGAGGTCCGAACCCTCCCTGGGGGGTCCGGGGCTCCTTGCAATGCGTCTGCCACCTGGGGAATGTGGCTCCCAGGGTCTAGCTGGGCCTTCGGGGGCTGGGACCCATAAGGCACTTGGTCACTAGAACTTACAGTGGGGGGGTCTCTTCTGGGTTCGGTCCTTGACTATTATCTCCGAAGTAGATGCCTTCGTTTGGGTCCTCAATTTCTTCATATTCCACGAACATCCTCCTTTCTCCGGTCATGTGGTTGGTGCATCCACTGTCTAGCACCCATTTGGATCCACCGGAGGAATAAGCCTGCAGAAACAAATTATGCCTTGGTTTTAGGTACCCAAGCTTGCTTGGGTCCTTGGAGGTTAGTTACAATACATTTGGGCACCCACACATGGGATTTTGTGTTCCCATGGCGTGGCCCAGCATAATAAGCATAAACTTTACCAAGATTGTTTCTCATTAATACATAAGAGGCATCAAAGGTTTTGAACAAAAGTTGCTATTGTTTATTGATCGGACTAGTCTGGGTGACCGGACTTGTCCGGATGACCGGACTTGTCCGGACCACAACCGGATTAGTCCGGTGTTCATGAGAGTTCAGGTTCTTAATTTTCGTGTTACCAGGTTGTGAGGGTCCTCCCTTCACAAAGGTAATCCTTCCCTTGTTATTCTTATGACTCCCAGCATTTTGCTTTCCATCATAAGAGGAACCAATGCCATACTTGACATTTGGAGGTCTTTGGACCAAGTATGCACTACGTGCATAGTTGATCCTCTCCTTGTCAAATATTCCACATTGGGTAGGATTTTTATCCTTTGTTAAGGTAGGCTTTTCTTTCAACCTGGTGTTGATTTTACCACATTTGCACATGTGAACAAGATTAGCTGAAGTGGGTTGAGAAGGTAGACTTGAAGAGGAGGAAGATTCACTTAGCTTGAGTGACTCAACTTGCACTTCAAGGATCTTGTTAACCTTGATCAGGTCATCAAGTTGATCCTTGATTGCAACGTTTGAGTTGGTTAACTCCAAGCAAGTTTTCTTGCTTGAAGCTAGCTCAAGCTCTAGTGAGCTGTTTTTCTCCTTTTCAAGAACTAGAAGATTGTCAAGTTCGACATGCTTCTCCTTTTGGGAGATAATCATGTCCTCTTGACGATCAATTAGTCGTTCCTTCTCAACAAGTTGATCAAGTAAAAATTTCATTTTAGCAGTAGTTTTTCTATCTAATCCAATTAACATATCTTCATCATCACTATCTAGTTCATCATTGCTTGAGTAGGAATGCATGGAAGGAGTTTTGATGTTTACCTTGCGTTTACCTTCCTTTGCCATGAGGCAAGTGCCATTTCCCTTCTTTGTACTGAGCGTGGGGAAGAGTGTGGGTTTCTTGGACGTGCTTTCAATGGCTATGCTAGCCATCTCTTCTTCATCGTATGATGAGGACTCGTCGTTTGAGTCCCACTCCTTTCCAATGTGTGCTTGTTCAGCTTGTTTCTTCTTTTTGAAGAATTTCTTCGGTTGAGGCTTGGCTTCTTTATTCTTCTTCTTGTTGTCCTCATACGGGCAATCGACTATAAAGTGGTTATACTCACCACAATTATAGCACGCCCGCCTCATCTTCGGCTTTGTCCTCTCTTTGTACTTGCCTTCACTTGATTTTGTTCCCTGTCTTTTCTTCAATATTCTTTTGAACTTTTTCATGAACAAAATCATATCCTCTTCATCCAGCTCACTACTTTCATCATCGCTGTCCTCCTCAAGCTGTGCTTCTCTTGCTTCTTTGGATAGTGGCTTGAGTGTGGACTTTAAGGCAACTCCCTTCTTCTTGGTCGATGTGAGGTCGGCTATTTCTTTGACGTGCTTGGCTTGTTTCTCCATCATCTCAAAGTTGATGATTTTGCCAAGCAATTCATCTGGAGTCATCCTCTTGTACCCAGGACTTTCTCTGATCATAGAGCATAGTGTGACATTGCGAGGCATAAAGGCTCTAAGGATGAGCTTTACAACCTCGTGGTCATTCCACTTCTTGCTCCCATATGATCGAACCTTGTTTACAAGTGTCTTCAATCGGTTGTACATGTCCTGGGGAGACTCGTCTTTCTTAATTGCGAACATTCCTCGTTCGCCTTCGATCATTTCAATTTTTGCCTCCCGCACATGCCGGTCACCTTCATGGGCTGTTTGTAGTGTGTCCCATATTTCCTTGGCAATCTTCAGTCCGTCCACCTTTGTGAATTCATCTCGACTTAGAGAGGAGGTGATCACGACTGCGGCTTGAGTGTTTCTGTGGATGGCTTGCTCTTGACTTGGGGTGAGCTCTTCGTCGTCATCTGGGATGTCTATTCCTGTGCACACAATATGCCATAAACTTGGGTTAAGGGAAATCAAGTGCATCTTCATATTTTGCCTCCACATGGAGTAATCACTCCCATCGAAGTGTGGGGCTTTTCTAAGAGGAATAGATAGGTAATAGCTGTTGTTTGAATTTAAACGATCATAGTTAAAAGGATATCGGGAGTAGTCGGTGTGACTACTCCCCTTCTTCTTTTCTTCAACTTTAGCTTTCCCTTTGGAAAGTGCTTTCTTTCTGAGGAGTGCTTTCAGCTCCAGCGTCTCCTCGTCATCATCATCGAAGTCTTGAATTGCTTCGAGATACTTTTCCAGCTTTTGGTTCTTGTCGTTGTTCACTTCTTCCTGGTTGTTGATTTTCTGAACTTCCTTCATGTCCGACATGATCTCTTCGAGTGGTTGCACTCTTTCTTGAAGAACCGGCTCTGATACCAATTGAATGTAGGCCTAGAGGGGGGGGGGGTGAATAGGCCTTTTTGATTTTTCTCGGTTCCTGTAACACTTAACAACAAGGTCAATACCAGAGATATCGGACTAGTCCGGTAAAGTGCGGACTAGTCCGGTTTTCACGGGCTAAGTTGATGAAGATCAGTCAATTTGATTGATTCGTAAATGTTTGCAGCGGAAATATGAACTTAAATGATAGGTTAATAGTTGTATGTCAAATTCTCTAACAATTAAGCCTTTTGTTTAACATTTTAACTCAAATTGAACAAAGTGAATTAAACCCTAGATTGAGTTGATCAATTAAGATGAAGAACACAAAAGGACAAGACACAAGTTTTATCCCGTGGTTCGGCTACCACGAAGGCAACCTACATCCACGTTGATGAGCCCACAAAAGGATCGGGTCTTCTCCAACCCTTCCCTCGTCAGATCGCCACGAAGGCCAATCCTCTTCCACTAATCACAAAGGGTAAATAACCAAGTTGAAGGGGCGTTCTCACACGTTGAGAGCTCCCTTGATTACAACTTACAAAGCCACCAATAACACACTCGAAAATTACAAATTGAAACGCAAGAGTGTGTTAGAGAATGAAACCAAGAGCTCAATGATGTGTGCCAAGTGTCTCTCCAATGATCTAGAAGTGATCTTCAATAGATTGATCGATTTTGCACTTAATTTCGTGGAGAGAGGTGGTTTTTGAGTCTCTTGGGAGGTGTGACGGCGCTAGGGTTCGAGAGTAATTAAAAGTGGGCCGTGCACCTCTATTTATATGAGGTTTCTAAAAGTGACCGTTAGGGTTCAGAAAGATCAGACTAGTCCGTGGTGGTCATCGGACTAGTCTGGTGTGCTGTGTGTAGCAAACCCTAAGTGTCCAGGAATATCGGACTAGTCCGGTTGAAAACGTACTTGTCCGATTTCATTACTGGAAATCTTCGGACTAGTCCGATTGCCATCGGACTTGTCCGGACATAAGAAACCCTAAGTGTTTAGGATGACAAGTCCGCACTTGGAGGACTTGTCCGATTTAGATCAGTGTGTATATCGGACTAGTCCGTGTAGACACCGGACTTGTCCGAAATGGATCAGAATGAATATCGGACTAGTCCGGATCACAACGGACTTGTCCGATTTTGTGTGACTTGTGCATTGTGTTGAGAACTAGTCCGCATTGGGGAGGACTAGTCCGAAGTGGATCAGAAAGATATCAGACTAGTCCGATGGAAACCGGACTTGTCTGATCTAGTGCAGAATGTGATATCGGACTAGTCCGGCTGTTATCGGACTAGTCCGGTCCTGTATAATTTTGTGCATTGTGTGTGTGTGCTTGAAAGTGATTGAGCTCTTGGGTGTGTTTCCTTAACACACTCCATACATAATAATCTACTATTTTCTTCTCCTTGAGCTCAAATTTACTTTGCTTCTCATTTCCCTTCTTTTTGGCATTTTGCTCATTTTTCATTATTTGCCTGCATTCATCTCAACAAAGGATTAGGATCCCAATTGCTTGTCATAAATCATCCAAAACCCACAAGGGAGCAAAAATGCATACTAAGTGCATGAATACATTGAGAATGACAGAATTTACATTAACCAAGTGCATATGACATTCCAGGAGCAAAAATGCAGTTTTCATCACACACTTGCAAATAAATTGGGCAATTCATCACAAGACCAAACTTAACATGAAAACAGTGTTAAACTATTACAATCACAAATAAAAGATAAAGAGAACTCTCTCCTCGCACCCTACCACAGCTAAAGTTAAGACTCCCCCTCAATCTCTCCCCCTTTGGCATCAAGACACCAAAAAGAAGGAGAGGAGGGTCCTAGGGTCTTCACTCTTCACTGTCGGTCCTCTCATCATCGTCTTCATCTTCTTCGCTTTCCGCTTGACGAGGAGGAGAGGGGGGAGGAGTGGAGCTGCTCGAGCCCCCAATGCCAAAGTAGGCAAGCTCGGAGGGGTTCAGAGGCCCGAGCTCGGTGATGTCAAGATCAGAATCTTCAGAAATTACTGGAGATCCAATGGGTTGATCTCCAGCTTTTCACTTAGTTGCTTCACATTAGCTTTGATATATCTCATATCATCCTTCCTCTTCTGATTGAGTTTATGAAGCTTTACTTCAGCCTTCTTGCAGGAGGAGAATATGGCGGTCAGGTACTTTAGGATCCCACTAGCTGATCCTCTCTAAGGGGCTTCCCTAGAGGTAGGGACAGCCCTAGCACTGCTTGTTGATCTTGTCGGTGCCTCGGGACTAGAGGCCGGCAAAGGAGCAGCCTGGACACTCACTGGTTGAGGCTTCTGAGGCCTCAAAAGAGTGTGCTCCACATCCTTCACGAACTCAATACCTGTGACTTTCTCAATCATATACATGAGGTAGGGAGCATAGCCACATGACCTGTTGGGCGTGCAGGATATGTTGACCATATCATTCCAAATGTATTCCGCCACATCAAATGGGCGGTCCTTGCTTATCACTCTCATTAGGGTTCGGAGTAACCCTGCATGCTCCCAGCATCTCCATCTTTAGGAGCAATAGTCTTCCTCAGCACTCTGTTGAGGACCACAAAGAATGGTTTCATGTTCTTTGTAGAGGGAGGGACATACTTTGAGTTCGGCTCATATAAGAATTTCATCCTATCCTTCTCCATGACACCTATGTTGTGGATGATCAGCCTGTCATGTTCAGAGGTGTCCAGATGGAGCAGATTATTGAAGTCCTCTTGACTGATACTATACTTAGATCCGTGTGTCATCCAAGTAACACTCTCTTCACCCTCACTCGAGAAGTGGCAAGTTGCAAAGAACTGTGCAATCACCTCATCATTCCAGTTATGCCTGAAGGCAAAGAGATCCTTCAGGCCATGCCTCTCAGCTGCTGCAATGAATTCATCAAAAGCTGAGCACTTCTTCTTCTCAAGGTGTGCCCAGTCAATCCACTGAATTCGCACCACCGGTGTCTTCATTGGGAGATACACCGATTTGTAGAAGTCTGCATGGAAGTTGCACCAAAACCTGCCATCGACAACTTGCTTTGGCCTGCCATACTAGTCAATGCTCCTGAACTTGGCCGCTGAATCACTACCCTTGCCGTTGAACTTCTCCTCAGTAGGGTCCCGGACCCCTTCCCTGGGAGCATGGAGCTTCAAGGGCCCAACTGGCCCCGTTGCGACTCCCTTGCCCTTTCCTTTTGCTTGACGAAGGCCGCTTGTGGACGCAACAGCCTTCGAGGCGGGCTTCTTGACACAGACCTTCCTCTGAACCTGGGGAGGGGAAGTAGCAAGCTCGGAAGGTCTTTCTTGGCATTTCTTGCCAAGACCTGCCGAGGACCGAGGTGCCACCTCGTGGTCCAACTTGGCCTCAAAGTCGGAGATCTCGTTGTCGGAGTTCGACATGACCTGAGAATGATTGAGCAAGAATAATGATAGGTTATACAAGGCATAGGTAAGGCAAGATAGCAATGGATGGCATTAAGGAATTAAGGAATTAGGTTTCAGGTTCAGAAACATCGGACTTGTCCGGTGCTCAGGCACGGACTAGTCCGTGGTACCGGACTTGTCCGTGCATGGACCGGATTAGTCCGGTGTTCATCCTCAAAAACCTAAAACATTGGTCAAGGGATGATTCCTAATGCAAATCTAGTCTAGCATACACGTAGTACATCAAATAAGCATGTATCTAGTGAAGGATGCTAGGCTATACGATCAACAATGGAGAAAAACAAGATTTCTAGGGTTTTGAAGAAATTTACCGAAGAAATCGATGGAGGCTCGAAGTGTTGGGGGTTGGAGGTCGGACTAGTACGATAGCTTCAATTCCCAAGAGGTCAAGCTTGATCTCCGCCCAAATGTGGACTTTTTCGACGGAGGGAGGAGAAAATCGCCTTGGGAGCTCAAGCGCAAGAGAGAGGAACCGTGAGCAAAAGTGGGGGTGAGGAGATTAGGGTTTGGTGGCGGCTAGAGTTATGGACACGAAAAATCGGACAAGTTCGGACATGACCGGACTAGTCCAAAGTCATCCAGAGACCTATATCGGACTAGTCCGTGGTCTATCGGACTAGTCCGGCCTAACCGGCACTCTGCGGACTAGTCTGCATGAGCGGACTAGTCCGGGTAACCACGGACTAGTCCGTGGTCACCAGGAAAGAATTGCATAGCCCATTCATATATATTTGAAGGTTCAATAATAGAGGATAGAGAGGCAAAACAATTCAAGTAATCTTGATGAATTTGACCAGTAAGCATACAACAATCATACAATGATCAAAATTCATCAAGATTTCATAATTGACATAGTTTTTCGAGAGAAAAATGGAGAGGGATGATTTTCACAATTCAATCAACATTTTGAAGCAATCATACAGGTATGCAACTTTTCAAGCCACACTCCGAGAATCAAGAATATTTAGCTCATTTCGGAGTTCGCAAAAACGCTTTTCATCAAGTGGCTTGGTGAATATGTCGGCCAATTGTTTTTGGGTGTTGACATGTGAGATGGTTATGTCTCCTTTCATGGAATGGTCTCTCAAGAAATGATGTCTTATGTCTATGTGTTTAGTCCTAGAGTGCTCAACTGGATTGTGGGCTATTTTAATGACACTCTCATTATCACAAAAGAGAGGAATACGGTTCATATTGTAACCGTAATCCCTTAGAGTTTGGCGCATCCAAAGGAGTTGTGCACAACAACTCCCGGCTGCAACATACTCCGCTTCGGCTGTGGATAATGCAATGGAATTTTGTTTCTTAGATGACCAAGAAACCAAAGATCTTCCTACGAATTGACATGTGCCAGAGGTGCTTTTTCTATCAACTTTGCACCCGGCATAATCTGCATCGGAGTAACCAATGAGATTGAATTTGGAGCCTTTTGGGTACCAAAGACCAAGGTTGGGTGTATGAACTAAATATCTCAAGATTCTTTTTACGGCTGTCAAGTGACATTCCTTAGGGTTGGCTTGAAATCTTGCACACAAACATACACTCAACATAATATCTGGCTTAGATGCACATAAGTAGAGTAAAGATCCAATCATGGAGCGATATACCTTTTGGTCGACGCTTGGTCCATCTTCATTGAGATCCAAGTGGCCATTCGTAGCCATGGGAGTCTTTATGGGCTTTGCCTTGTCCATGCCAAACTTCTTGAGTATGTCCTGCGTGTACTTGGTTTGGCTTATGAATGTTCCTTCCCTTTGTTGCCGCACTTGGAATCCCAAAAAGTACTTCAATTCTCCCATCATTGACATTTCAAACCTGTCTGTCATAATTCTACTAAATTCTTCACAGAAAGATTGGTTAGTTGACCCAAAAATTATATCATCAACATAGATTTGGCAAATAAAAAGATCATTATCTAGATTCTTAGTGAATAATGTATAATCTACTTTGCCAATTTGAAAACCATTATCAATTAAGAAATCTCTAAGACACTCATACCAAGCTCTAGGAGCTTGTTTAAGGCCATAGAGAGCCTTACGCAGTTTATATACGTGGTCGGGGAACTCTTCGTCTTCAAACCCGAGTGGTTGCTCCACGTACACCTCTTCCTTGATCGGTCCGTTGAGGAAGGCGCTTTTTACGTCCATTTGATACAGCTTGAAATCATGGTGAGTAGCATATGCAATGTGACACCCGGTTCCGAATATGAACCAAGTGTAACGCATATGTGTGCCCAGGATGTTCAACACACATACACGAGTGATTCACAAATGATAAACAGAATTTAACCACGTCTTAACTAATAAATAAGTACTTTATTACAATAATCCAATAGTTCACGAATGATAAAACTCTAAATAATTGCAGCGGAAAATAAACTAAACAGCACGACTCCAATCCACAGGCAATTGACGGCGGTACGCAACCTAGTACTCCACGTGATCCTCAGGGTACTCCCAATTGTCTCCAGTAGCTGTTGGGGGAGGGGGGGATTGCAAGAGTGAGTACATGTCGTACTCAGCAAGTGTGGAAAGTATGACATGTGGCTAATTCAAATAACGACAATAATAATGGCTAAGTGCTGAAAAGTACAGTAAAACATTTGAAAAGCATTATACTATGTCTATGTGACACAATCCCATCATAACCATCATATTAACATAACATAAACCATATCCAATTATTGCCAACATTACCATTATCCATGTCCAATTACCATAACTCAAATTCATATTCATGACCATAATCCATAAACCATGACCATTACCAAACCATAACCATAACCATTACCAACCCAAATCCCAATTTCCAACTCTAATCATGTAGGTCATCCAGGCGCTCATAACCGGGAGCACGGCTATCATGATAGTTTTTAAACACTCTGCAGAGGTTGTACCACTTTACCCACATGTTTGTGATTTTATCACCTTTCGATGACTAAGAAACCTCCATTGTGCCATCTCACACTTCCGTAGGTGTGTGGCCAAGAGATCACAAAATAGCCTTTCAAAAGGGACTACTTAGTATGTACGAGCCCACTAAGGTTTCACCGGCAGGCTTGAATCTCTATTCTCCCACCCACGGGCCCCCTCGTGTGCCATGCGGATCCCAGGGCAGTCCTCCTCGACTCCCATTCTCCGCGCCATCCAATGGTCCATACAATACTAGCAGCGCTCCTAATTATTCAGCTACGCCGCACCCATACTTGGCCTTGTGGTGGCACTGTTGACCTGGCATATTCTCGCATGAATCGGTCCTTAGATCTAAGGCAAGCAAACCACCATAACAACCAACCCATCCACATAACCAGGCTTGCTTAGATCACCCATCGTATTGACCAGTTCACATTAACCAGAATATCATTGATGCATAATTAAATTTGTAGTGTTGTTTGCCATCCCAATTAATTAAGCGAAGCAAAAAGTAAAAACCCTTCCCGACTCTCTACCATAATTCCAGGTGACAAGGGTGGTCAAACAAAACTAGTAAACTTCCTACCATAGGATTCCCATCAATTTGACACAAGCATGCAAGTTCGCAAACAAAACATTTAATTTAAAATAGGATCAATATGCTTCAAGGACACTTGCCTTGCTCCAGCGGATGGGGTTGCTCAAGCGCTTCAAAGTCTTGATTTTGGAAATCCTCGTATGCGGCCTCTTGAGCACGTTCCTCTACGCATGATCATACATACAAGAAAACATATGCAATTCAACATAATGCACACAAAATAATCAACATGCAATGACATGCATGCATGCACAATTTAATAATTAATTTACTACGGTCGTTTATTAATTAGATGCGACTAGTTCATACGTGTTCATATGAGTTTACGGGGGTTTTAGGGTGGATTAATGCTGCTGAAATAAAATGTATGGTGCAACTAAAATTAATTTACGCCTATTAGATTCAATACGGTCGCTAAAATTCGCATCGGGAACGAATCCTACCATAGATCTGACGGCTTGACGGTCGCGGAACAAATGCGACGCGTAGACGAAATAGATGATGCAGCAGTCCTTCGGCGGCACGACGACGGCGGCGCGATGTCGGCGACGATCTCCGGCGAACGGTGGTGCCCTCCTCTTTTTCTCCCTCTTCTTCCCCTTCTTTTTCTCTTTTTTTCTTCCCTGGGCGCAGCCTTCTGGACCTTGGTTCCGGCGGCTTTTTCTTCTCTGTTGGCGGCTGCTGGTTCGTGGGGAAAAAGCCTAGGGTCTCGGTCCTATTTATAGGGGCGGCGGGAGCAAAAAGATCGGAACGAGTCGGTTGGGAAGCGGGGCGGGATGGGACTCGTATCCGGGAAAATCGGGGCGTTACGGCGCGGGAGACCGGCCTCGGGCGCGCGAGCGCGGGAACCGCGGAGGCGGGACCCAGGGGGATTCGGCGGGCGGGAAAACCGGGGCGGGGCGGGGCGTTACGGGCGGGAGAAGGGATGGCGCGGAGGCCAAGGCGGCGGCAGGGTGGGGTCCGCGGGAGCGGCGCGGGGCGGGAGGCGCGGCACGCGCTGGTGGGAGCGCGGCGGGTGGGACCCGGCGGGGCAGGACGCGGGGGCGGGCGGGGTCCGGGCGGGCGTGACCGCAGGCGGCGGGGCAGGCGGCGGGTGGGCGTCGGGAGGCGCGGGGGCCGAGGCGCTGTCGCGCACGGTCGGGTGCGGGGCCGGCTGGCTGGGCTGGCTCGGCCGCCTGGCCAGCGGTCCCTTTTTCTTTTTTTCTTTTTTTTAACATATTACTGTTTTTTCTTTATTTATTTATTATTATTATTTTATATTTATTATTTATATTTTTTTATTTTACTTTTCTTTTTATACTTCCTTTTATTATATAATTTATCATATATATATATATATTTTTATATATATATATTATTCATATTTTATATTTATTATTTATTATTTTTATAACATAAATATTAATATTAATATTTTATCTACTTCTATATATTGTTATATATATTATTTATATACATTTATATATATTTTTTTATTATTTTTTTTAACTTATTCCTCATTACAAGTTTTAGGCAATAATTATTATTTTCTATTTCCTCTTTTGCTACATACATTTGTATATTTTATCATTTTTCTTTTATCCTACTAATGTTTAATAAATGATCATGTATGCAATGCAGGATGCGAAAATTTAGGGTGTTACAATTCTACCCCCCTTAAAGTGAATCTCGCCCTCGAGATTCGATAGCGTGGAGAGAAGGTGAGGGAATTCTGCCTTCAGGTCTTCTTCACGTTCCCATGTAGCTTCGGTTTCCGTGTGGTTTTTCCATTGCACTTTGCACCAACGGATCCTCTTATTTCTCGTGAATCCAAAACAATGAGGTTGGCGGAGAAGTCTACCCCCCTTATTCTAAGGCTTACTTTTGGACATACTATATTTGTCCTCATCTCTCCTCCAGGAGACTTAACTAATAGAGTAAACTTCATATGAGAGACAGGCAAACTATACTTCGATGCAATAAATGAATGCGATGCTCCAGAATCAAATAGCATAGTCGCGGGGTTGGAGTTGGCGAGAAACATACCAATGACCACATCATCCGCTTGTTGAGCATCCCCGTAGAGACATGATTCACGTTGCCACGAGCAAAATTCTGCTGTCCATGGTTTCCTTGTGGTTGTCCTCCATTAGGTCTTGGGTTTTGCCTCGGCACATTGCTTCTTTGGCCAAGGCCTGACTTAGGACATTGATTCGCAAAGTGTCCAGCTTCTCCACAAGTATAGCACCTCTTGACTCCACCAGAATTATTGGGACGAGCTTGGTTTTGAACATTGGCTCCAGGAAAATCAGCACGAGGTGCATAAGGCATTGCTTGCATAACAGGGCGCTGCTGCACAAACTGAGTTGAGTGTGGTGCATAACCAGGGCGCTGAGCAGGAATAGTGGAGTTGTAATGAGGCGCATTTGGTGGTGCAAGGCGAGGGCGTACATTACTTCCTTGTTGTTGTCCTTGATACGGCGCCTTCCTCTTGATTTCTTGCTCCATCTCACGGATCTTATTCTCAACTACAATTGCTTTGTCCACAAGCTTCTGAAAATTGGCATAATCACAGTTGAGTAGTTGCACTTGGATCTCATTGTTGAGGCCTCTCATGAACAAATATTGCTTCCGGTTGTCTCGACTAACATCCTCGGGCGCATACCTTGAGAGTTGAGTGAACTTGTTGAGATATTCACTCACGCTTGATCTTCCTTGTCTTAAGTTCTCGAATTCTTGCCTCTTCAAGATCATAACACCTTCCAGCACATAATGAGAACGAAAATTCTCCTTGAATTCGGCCCAAGTGATCCTCTCTTGATCCTCATGAGCATTGCATAGTGAATCCCACCAATCGGCAGCTGCTCCAACGAGTTGATGAGAAGCGAACAAGACCTTCTCCCGGTCACTACATTGGACAATGGCTAGCTTCTTCTCCACGGACTTGAGCCAATCATCAGCATCCATAGGGTCAGCGGCTTGAGCAAAGGTTGACGGCCTAGTCCTCATGAACTCTCCCAATCGATTATGAGGAGGCGGGGGTGGCGGTGGAGGCATGTGGGGCTGATTGTTGATATTGCCAGCCTGCAGTTGTCCCATGGTATGTATCATGGTCTGCATGAGCTGGTTTTGCATAGCCAATAGTTGCTCAATGTTGATAGATCCATGAGCAAGTCCTTGTCCATTGTTGTTTTGAGGTACTCCATGGTTCTCCTCCTCATCATTGACATCCCTCTGGTTGCGAGTCCTCACCATCTAAAGAAAAGCAATAGGTAAGAATTTAGAAACGTCCCCAACTATATGCATCAAGGGATATGAAGCTAACCAACTAGCTATACTAGCCTAGGTGGACATGGCAATGCTAAAGCATCCCAAAATCCTCTATTAAGCACACAAGCAGACAATATACATATAGCAAACATCACTCCAAGCAAAAACACGTCGATTCCTAAGTGCTCCTATGTGCTCTAAAGTGTCCATTCTATCTAGGCTGCGTCCTACGGTCAACCTTGCTCTGATACCAAATTGTGACACCCGGTTCCGAATATGAACCAAGCGTAACGCATATGTGTGCCCAGGATGTTCAACACACATACACGAGTGATTCACAAATGATAAACAGAATTTAACCACGTCTTAACTAATAAATAAGTACTTTATTACAATAATCCAATAGTTCACGAATGATAAAACTCTAAATAATTGCAGCGGAAAATAAACTAAACAGCACGACTCCAATCCACAGGCAATTGACGGCGGTACGCAACCTAGTACTCCACGTGATCCTCAGGGTACTCCCAATTGTCTCCAGTAGCTGTTGGGGGGGGGGGTGCAAGAGTGAGTACATGTCGTACTCAGCAAGTGTGGAAAGTATGACATGTGGCTAATTCAAATGACGACAATAATAATGGCTAAGTGCTGAAAAGTACAGTAAAACATTTGAAAAGCATTATACTATGTCTATGTGACACAATCCCATCATAACCATCATATTAACATAACATAAACCATATCCAATTATTGCCAACATTACCATTATCCATGTCCAATTACCATAACTCAAATTCATATTCATGACCATAATCCATAAACCATGACCATTACCAAACCATAACCATAACTATTACCAACCCAAATCCCAATTTCCAACTCTAATCATGTAGGTCATCCAGGCGCTCATAACCGGGAGCACGGCTATCATGATAGTTTTTAAACACTCTGCAGAGGTTGTACCACTTTACCCACATGTTTGTGATTTTATCACCTTTCGATGACTAAGAAACCTCCATTGTGCCATCTCACACTTCCGTAGGTGTGTGGCCAAGGGATCACAAAATAGCCTTTCAAAAGGGACTACTTAGTATGTACGGGCCCACTAAGGTTTCACCGGCAGGCTTGAATCTCTATTCTCCCACCCACGGGCCCCCTCGTGTGCCATGCGGATCCCAGGGCAGTCCTCCTCGACTCCCATTCCCCGCGCCATCCAATGGTCCATACAATACTAGCAGCGCTCCTAATTATTCAGCTACGCCGCACCCATACTTGGCCTTGTGGTGGCACTGTTGACCTGGCATATTCTCGCATGAACCGGTCCTTAGATCTAAGGCAAGCAAACCACCATAACAACCAACCCATCCACATAACCAGGCTTGCTTAGATCACCCATCGTATTGACCAGTTCACATTAACCAGAATATCATTGATGCATAATTAAATTTGTAGTGTTGTTTGCCATCCCAATTAATTAAGCGAAGCAAAAAGTAAAAACCCTTCCCGACTCTCTACCATAATTCCAGGTGACAAGGGTGGTCAAACAAAACTAGTAAACTTCCTACCATAGGATTCCCATCAATTTGACACAAGCATGCAAGTTCTCAAACAAAACATTTAATTTAAAATAGGATCAATATGCTTCAAGGACACTTGCCTTGCTCCGGCGGATGGGGTTGCTCAAGCGCTTCGAAGTCTTGATTTTGGAAATCCTCGTATGCGGCCTCTTGAGCACGTTCCTCTACGCGTGATCATACATACAAGAAAACATATGCAATTCAACATAATGCACACAAAATAATCAACATGCAATGACATGCATGCATGCACAATTTAATAATTAATTTACTACGGTCGTTTATTAATTAGATGCGACTAGTTCATACGTGTTCATATGAGTTTACGGGGGTTTTAGGGTGGATTAATGCTGCTGAAATAAAATGTATGGTGCAACTAAAATTAATTTACGCTTATTAGATTCAATACGGTCGCTAAAATTCGCATCGGGGACGAATCCTACCGTAGATCTGACGGCTTGACGGTCGCGGAACAAATGCGACGCGTAGACGAAATAGATGGTGCAGCAGTCCTTCGGCGGCACGACGACGGCGGCGCGATGTCGGCGACGATCTCCGGCGAACGGTGGTGCCCTCCTCTTTTTCTCCCTCTTCTTCCCCTTCTTTTTCTCTTTTTTTTCTTCCCTGGGCGCAGCCTTCTGGACCTTGGTTCCGGCGGCTTTTTCTTCTCTACTGGCGGCTGCTGGTTCGTGGGGAAAAAGCCTAGGGTCTCGGTCCTATTTATAGGGTCGGCGGGAGCAAAAAGATCGGAACGAGTCGGTTGGGAAGCGGGGCGGGATGGGACTCGTATCCGAGAAAAATCGGGGCGTTACGGCGCGGGAGACCGGCCTCGGGCGCGCGAGCGCGGGAACCGCGGAGGCGGGACCCAGGGGGATTCGGCGGGCGGGAAAACCGGGGCGGGGCGGGGCGTTACGGGCGGGAGAAGGGACGGCGCGGAGGCCAAGGCGGCGGCAGGGTGGGGTCCGCGGGAGCGGGAGGCGCGGCACGCGCTGGTGGGAGCGCGGCGGGTGGGACCCGGCGGGGCAGGACGCGGGGGCGGGCGGGGTCCGGGCGGGCGTGACCGCAGGCGGCGGGGCAGGCGGCGGGTGGGCGTCGGGAGGTGCGGGGGCCGAGGCGCTGTCGCGCACGGTCGGGTGCGGGGCCGGCTGGCTGGGCTGGCTCGGCCGCCTGGTCAGCGGTCCCTTTTTGTTTTTTTTTTCTTTTTTTTTAACATATTACTGTTTTTTTCTTTATTTATTTATTATTATTATTTTATATTTATTATTTATATTTTTTTATTTTACTTTTCTTTTTATACTTCCTTTTATTATATAATTTATCATATATATATATTTATATATATATATATTATTCATATTTTATATTTATTATTTATTATTTTTATAACATAAATATTAATATTAATATTTTATCTACTTCTATATATTGTTATATATATATTATTTATATACATTTATATATATTTTATTATTATTTTTTTATACTTATTCCTCATTACAAGTTTTAGGCAATAATTATTATTTTCTATTTCCTCTTTTGCTACATACATTTGTATATTTTATCATTTTTCTTTTATCCTACTAATGTTTAATAAATGATCATGTATGCAATGCAGGATGCGAAAATTTAAGGTGTTACAGTAATATTCTAATTGATTCAAGCCTAGCTACTGGAGCAAAAGTCTCATCGAAATCCAAACCTTCAACTTGTGAGTAACCTTTGGCCACAAGTCGTGCCTTGTTTCTTGTCACCACTCCGTGTTCGTCTTGCTTGTTGCGGAAGACCCACTTGGTGCCCACTATATTTGCATTGGGTCTTGCCACAAGTTCCCAAACCTCGTTTCTCTTGAAGTTGTTCAACTCTTCTTGCATTGCCACCACCCAGTTCGAATCCTTCAATGCATCCTTAGTCCTGCGTGGTTCCAAAAAGGAGACAAACGAGTAATGCTCACAAAAATTAGCTATACGAGATCTAGTGGTTACTCCCTTTTGGATGTCACCGATGATGTTGTCAATTGGGTGATCCCTTTGAATGCATTGGTGTACTCTTGGGTGGGGCACTTGGAGAGTTGTGTGTTGGTGATCATTTTCTTCTCCCCCTGAATGGTTGCCCTCATTGATTTGTTGATCATCTTCATATTCCTGTGATTGATCTTGTATCGAAGCTCCCCCTTGATTGTTGATCTCCTCTTGTGGTTCACTTTCCTCTTGTATTTGTGACGATGACTCTTGTGGTCGAACTTCACCTAGAGCCATTCTCTTCAATGCTTGATAAGGAGCTTCTTATTTACCTAATTCACATTGATCAACTTGCTCCTTTTGGGAGCCATTGGTTTCATCGAACACTACATCACGTGCCACTTCAACAAGTCCGGAGGCCTTGTTGAAAACACGATAGGCGTAAGTGTTCAAATTATAACCAAGCAAGAAACCTTCATCGGACTTCGAAGCGAACTTTGAAGTCCTGGGCTTCTTGTTCAAGATATAACATGGAGAGCCGAAAACTCGAAAATATGAAATGTTTGGTTTGTTACTGGTGAGTAGCTCATAAGGAGTCTTCTTGAGTAGTCGATGAAGGTAGAGTCGATTTGCGGCGTGGCAAGCGGTGTTAATTGCTTCCGCCCAAAATCGATCCGAAGTCTTGTATTCATCGAGCATTGTTCTTGCCATCTCTATGAGCGTTCGGTTCTTCCTTTCGGCAACTCCGTTTTGTTGTGGAGAGTATGGTGCTGAAAATTCGTGCTTGATTTCCTCCTCATCAAGGTACTCCTCCACTTGTATGTTCTTGAACTCCGTGCCGTTGTCGCTCCGAATACTCTTGATCGATAGTGAGAACTCGTTTTGCGCTCGCTTGAAGAATTTCTTGAGTGTCCCTTGTGTTTCTGACTTGTCATGTAAAAAGAACACCCAAGTGAAGCGAGAAAAATCATCAATAATGACTAAATTGTATTTATTACCGCCGATGCTTATGTAAGCAATTGGACCAAACAAGTCCATATGAAGTAGTTCGAGCGGTCTTGTCGTAGTCATGATGTTCTTTGCGGGATGATGTGCTCCAACTTGCTTCCCGGCTTGGCACGCGCTACAAGGCCTGTCTTTCTCAAAAACAACATCTTTCAAACCTCGGATGTGATCGCCCTTGAGGAGTTTTTGAAGATTCCTCATACCAACATGTGCTAGCCGTCTATGCCACAGCCAACCCATGTTGGTTTTTGCAATCAAGCATGTGTCGAGTTCGGCTTTATCCTTGTTGAAGTCAACAAGGTAAAGCTTTCCCTTCAACATACCCTTGAATGCAACGGAACCATCACTCCTCCTTGAGACGGTTACACCCTCGTTAGTGAACAAGCAATTATAACCTTTGTCACATAATTGAGATATGGACAACAGGTTATAATCTAAAGATTCAACATGTAAAACATGAGAAAGAGTGTGTTCAGAGGATATTGCTATTTTACCGGTACCGAGGACCCTTCCTTGACTATTATCTCCGAAGTAGATGCCTTCGTTTGGGTCCTCGTTTTCTTCATATTCCACGAACATCCTCCTTTCTCCGGTCATGTGGTTGGTGCATCCACTGTCTAGCACCCATTTGGATCCACCAGGGGAATAGGCCTGCAGAAACAAATTATGCCTTGGTTTTAGGTACCCAAGCTTGCTTGGGTCCTTGGAGGTTAGTTACAATACATTTGGGCACCCACACATGGGATTTTGTGTTTCCATGGCGTGGCCCAGCATAATAAGCATAAACTTTACCAAGATTGTTTCTCATTAATACATAAGAGGCATCAAAGGTTTTGAACAAAAGTTGCTGTTGTTTATTGATCGGACTAGTCTGGGTGACCGGACTTATCTGGATGACTGGACTTGTCCGGACCACAACCTGGTTTTTGAGTCTCTTGGGAGGTGTGACGACGCTAGGGTTCGAGAGTAATTAAAAGTGGGCCGTGCACCTCTATTTATATAGGGTTTCTAAAAGTGATCGTTAGGGTTCAGAAAGATCGGACTAGTCCGTGGTGGTCACCGGACTAGTCCGGTGTGCTGTGTGTAGCAAACCCTAAGTGTCCAGGAATATCGGACTAGTCTGGTTGAAAACGGACTTGTCCGATTTCATTACTGGAAATCTTCGGACTAGTCCAATTGCCATCGGACTTGTCCGGACATAAGAAACCCTAAGTGTTTAGGATGACAAGTCCGCACTTGGAGGACTTGTTCGATTTAGATCAGTGTGTATATCGGACTAGTCCGTGTAGACACCGGACTTGTCCGAAATGGATCAGAATGAATATCGGACTAGTCCGGATCACAACGGACTTGTCCGATTTTGTGTGACTTGTGCATTGTGTTGAGGACTAGTCCGCATTGGGGAGGACTAGTCCGAAGTGGATCAGAAAGATATCGGACTAGTCCGGTGGAAACCGGACTTGTCCGATCTAGTGCAGAATGTGATATCGGACTAGTTCGGCTGTTATCGGACTAGTCTGGTCCTGTATAATTTTGTGCATTGTGTGTGTGTGCTTGAAAGTGATTGAGCTCTTGGGTGTGTTTCCTTAACACACTCCATACATAATAATCTACTATTTTTTTCTCCTTGAGCTCAAATTTACTTTGCTTCTCATTTCCCTTCTTTTTGGCATTTTGCTCATTTTTCATTATTTGCCTGCATTCATCTCAAAAAAGGATTAGGATCCCAATTGCTTGTCATAAATCATCCAAAACCCATAAGGGAGTCCTAGATGCACTTTCAGCAACAACGACACATGCATCGGCTGGGCATGTGTCTCCCTCAGCGGAGGCGCGTTGAGTGCGGCGGTGACGAGGTGGTCGACGTCGTTGATCCACTGCTGAGCTGCTCCGTGAGGAGCATCCCCAGCAGGAGGGTTGTGGAGTAGCGTGCGCGCTGTCGCGAGCGCACTCTCCGGGCTTGCAGCCGGTGGCGCCGTGATTGCTGTCACGGCCGGAGTATGCCGTGAAGTGGCGTGTCGGCCCGCAGCCGGCGAAGTGAATGTCGGGCGACGTGAAGGTCCTGACCTTCCTGCCCTAGAGCGGTAGCCTGCCCTAGAGCGGGATGACGCCTGATCCTCCGCCACTGTCTGTCGCCGCGACTGCGCCCTGGATGAACCGGCGTTGGATTGGTCGTTCACCATTGCTGCTGGTGGAGATCTTGACGGGGAAAAAGCCCCCTACCTAGCGCGCCAAATGTCAAAGGTCGTAAACGACACTTCCCCCGGACCTGCTTAGAGAGCAGCCCGCGGAGGTTCTTTGGATTCACGAGGGCTAGTCCCCGGAGATCGAACACAGCAGGGAGGTGAACACAGGGGATTTACGTGGTTCGGGCCGCTGGAGCGTAATACCCTACGTCCACGTGAGTGTTTGTGTATTGCCTTGTTTCAACGTGTATGGGCTTTGGTGTAATTTTTCGTCCCCTGTGAAGGTCGTCTGCAGAGCCCTTTTATAGTTCAAGGACTCTGCAGTCACAAGGTGGGTCCCAGTACCCGACAGGTGGTCCTGGGGAGAGCCAAATCCTATACAAGATCTAGGATTAATTGCTATCTACTTCCCTTTGTCAGGGATGTCAATGCACCGTCCCGTCGCGTCGTGCGCCAGGGCTACACATAGTTGGTGATGATGGTCGTGCACGTCTTGTCCGTCTTGTCCTTGCGGCCCATTCGTCCGTCTTGCGGCGCGGGTTTGTACCGGCTACTCGAACAAGACAAGACACTGGAGCCTTGACTTTTACAAGTGCGGCTTAGCTTGCCTGGGGAAGGCACGCGTACTTAATGTCTGTTTAAACAGCGCACGCGTTCCTTTACTGCGGCTTCCTACCGCACTGAGTTGGCCGTCCGCCACGTGGTTGCGCCGGAGCCTGTCTCTGCGGGAAGCATGGCACTTGAAGAACAGGCCATGTGGTGCATTCGGAGCCCACCCCTATGGAGGGGTGGGGGCTCGGCCCTGCAGGCCACGTGGTAGCTCTGGTGCCTTTCCCTGCGAGGGTGCGGGCTTGGCCCTGAGATCCCGATTGGCCACGTGGCGGCTCCGGAGCCCGCCTCTGCCGGGAGGCGTGGATCCGGTCCTGCCGTCCACGTGGCAGCTTGGGAGCCTCCCCCGACGGGAAGGTAGGAGCTGGTCCTTCCCTCCTCAATGTGGCAGTCTCGGAGTCGGCCTCTTAGGCAGAGGCGGAGTCCTTAGCGGTTTTCTCCTGTGCGCGGGGGTACCCGGTCTGCAGGGTACTGACAGGTGGGATCGGTAAATCAATGCAGTGGAGTACTCTCTCCATCTCCATACATGTGTTATCTTCTCTCTTTCTTTATTTATTTGTTTCTTTCTTTCTGTACTAAAAGCATCAAATATTTTAAAACGGAAGAAATACTTGTTTTTATTTGATTCAGAAAAGAAGAGTTGCAACACTCCGTAAACAGTTGAAATATATACAACATATATTTGCAAAACACAATATATCATGGTGAAAATACAACACAGAACCATGACATGAAACTAATATACATGACCCAACCATGTATGTTGCGACGACGATTGCCTGATACAGGGGCACAGGGCAGCAACAAAAGCCATTGTACACCGGTATACTACGTTGCACCACCATTTCACAACCGCGAAGCTCCCACGCTGGCCAGGAGGAGCAGCCGCAGAGCGACGCCCAGAGCACTGCCTGTTAAACTTAGAGGTACTAATCATCTAGGCATAACTCTAATTGGATTGCTAATCTAATTAACTTAGGACTAATCATGATCGAACAAAATAGTGCATAATCCTCACAAGTTCTAATAATATCAACATGATGATTAAAGAGGAGATTAGGCATACATACATACTTTGGCCAATGTCTGAGGCCGCAGTCATGGCGTGGTCGTGGATGAGCAGCGGTGTCGGTGGTCGTCGGGGGAACCTTCCCCTCACTTCCCGCTCTCTGAGATCGGATTGAACTAACGGTGCCTATGGCGGTCTATTAGGATTAGACTTAAACTAATCTAACTACCTCCTTAATTTATAGAGTGGGCGTGAGAGGGGGGCCCCTGATTTTGAGTCGGTTGGCATCCCCGATCTGGACGCGGTCATGGGGGAGACTCGGTGTGGGGTGGGACCCACACAAACGTGATCACTTTTAACATTCCCTCCCTTGATTACGGAGCTAAAAGCTTACTAACTTATTAGCTTACTTACTTATTTACTTAACTTAGTGTGTATTCTTTCACGCTTTGACATAAAAGACATAACTCATCAAAACAGTCATTTACGCACTGCTTGACTCGAGGACTATGATATGTCTCACATTTAGAAATAACCTTATACTTAGTTTGACCCCTTAGATAGTTCACAGGCTTCCACTTAAAACTCATGCATGTTATGTGTTCACTGAACACTTGGGCGGAAAACCTTTTGTAAACAGTACTGCAAGCTTTCGCTTGATTCATATATGCTCGTCACTAATTGTGATTCTGGATATTATCTTTTACAACACAAAACTTAATGTCGATGTGCTTGACAGTTTCACTCGACTCATTGTTGTGAAATTATGATACTACAAACTTATTATTGTAGTATTACTTAAGTGGTTCATGCTGTCGACCACTCTTAAAACCGGGCAAAGTTTTTTATCGCCTGCTTGTTGGTCTCATCATGAATAACAAAGTTGGTCACACATTGTGGACGATGCAATGACTATTTGTTTGGAGTGTTTCCACGAGATAACTCCATTCGCGAAGGCAGATATATAACTAACGTGGAATACTTAGAATCCAAACAATTTGCGAAACTAAGACTAAGAAGCTCACTTCGTCAAGTGAGTTATGACTTATAATATCTTAACATGAGGCCTTATCTACATTGCACCTTCTTAAGCAAATTCTTAAATGCCCTCCAGTGATAAACCACTAGCACGACCTAATGTCTGTCAAGTATTCCGGTCATAAGCTTAAGTCAAAGTAAACACTTACTCGAGCATACCTTAAGCTTCCGACAACAGAAGCGTATGGAACCGAACTCGTAAGGTCGACCAATCATTTGTTCCCAAAACATACTTAATTCTTAAATTTATCATCCTTGACTATCTAAACAGGCAAAGTATTAATAGCATACATGTCGTACTCCTCGAGTACGCTAAATATGCTATCTTAAATAAGACTAATACCCCTTTACTATAATCAAAGTGAATGACTAATTCCTAGCTTGTAGGATTATTCACCTAGATCCTTTTCTTATAGACAAATCCCTTAATTTTCTTATGAGGGAATTGCATTACTACTTACAAATAATATACAAAATACATTCAACTTAGTATACATGTGAGTGTCCTTCTCACTTATCTTGAAAACCCAAACTAACTTATAGTCTAATAGATCTTAAGATACATTTCTTAATGCTTAATTGAATCTATGAATGGATTTCTCTAAAGAGTATCTCAAGAGCCTCTTGATCATTATGATAAACCTTTCAGTTAGGTCACACTAATGTTCTTATACAAATCTCAATAGAAACGTTGTTTTACATCCATCTGATGTAAAAATATTCATAATGCACTACTAATAAATTAATGATTCTTGAGGCATCCTTAACTGAGACAATTATTTTGCCATTAGTCTGACCACAGATGGAAATTTCCCTTCAGAATCACGCTTAATTTTGTAGGCTCATCACAATCTACTGTTTTGATTCCTTCAGGAACCATTACTAATACTCAAACACTGGCGGTGTACTTAGATATCAACTCATCCATCATGGTTTTACACCATAGATGATTAAGATCGTCTAATAGTATTTTTTTACGTGGTATGACCACCTTTGTGATTTGTCTTATTGTGATCGTGCTGCTATCACTCTTCATCATTATTAGCCACTAATGATGAAGAATCAATAGCAGATATTATGACAACAATGTCTTGCATTGTTAACACAACGTAAGTAAGACATCATAAAGAGTGATTTTTGAAAAGGCGTGATAACATGTACTATTCCTTCCAGATCAGTGTCTTTATAAAGTCAAAACTCCCCTTTATTTATTCATCTTTACTAAATTTTGTTTCTGAATGATCTTACGACCCGATATGGATCAAAACTTATATCAAGCGAGGGTCAACCCAACACTTGACCTTATGCAACTCACATAACTCGTGCATTATGCTTATATTTGGAGATATTGTCGCTTCACATCGTTGATGGTAACAGACTTAAACTGAGTTATTCTTATTATTTTTCTGTTACGGATGAAAGACGAACAACACATAGTAAATCATAAACGAAAAATGTTAATAAATTCAGCTAGGAGGTAGAGAGAGACAATTCGACCTCTCATCATACCATACTCCCCTTGATCATGTCATCTTAATAATAATGACATGTCTTATTTAACTAAACTGATGATAATCAATAACTTATTATTTATTGTTCTTACAACCAAACTTAATAATGTTTTGGGTTACTTTTGTCTTAATGGGAATACCTCATATGAAAATGCTTAAGTGAGGTTTACGTCGTGTCCACAATATACAATGGTGTCTTAGAGGCCCACTTAATATAAAGTTTGACTTAACACGTAAATTGATAGATTAATAACTCAACATACTTAATTAACATACACTATTTTGCTTAGTTATTTTAGGGGTATTCAATTCTTACTTGAATAAAAACTATGTTAATACTAACAATACATGTTCAATGCCTTATTTTGAATATGAAACGTCTTAATGAGGGAGAAACTAATCGATGGAGAAAACTAATTCAATTCCCCCCCTCGAAATATGGCCTTAATGACAATGCCATAATTTTGAAATTGTTTCGAGATCGATTCTAATGCGCTAATCGTAATACTTAGTTTGTGAGTGAAAACTTGAATACTATTTTAAATCGTCATCTGAGGATAAATGTTATAATTGAATGTGCTTAATCGTAATAACAATAACTCAATGAGGTATTTAAATCAAAATTTCAAATATGAACACTTAAACTAAAATACTATTACTGAGGGTATATAATGAATCCTAGGTACAAAACTATAACTTAGAAGAAACACAAGACTAAGTTTCCAACTTTAGCTTCATGACCATAGCGACTTTAATGACCATTCCACTCTTTTATGATCCTCCACTTATCTAATTCATGTCTCAAGAATATGCAGAATTGCATCTTAGTTAATCAATCGAATAGGTTGAAAATAATCTTCAACATTGACTTAACAATTAAAACTCAACTTACCTTTATCATTCTCATGATTGACAGGCTTAATAGTACGATGAGACTTAATGTGATCTTCTTCTTGAACGCATAAATCAATGAGTTTCTTAAGATCCCACTACTCAGACTAAGAGTTGTAACTGATGATAAGGTGCTCAAAATCATCTGGAAGTAAGGAAAGAATGAGGTTGAAAAGAAACTAATCTTTCAACCCCGAATCTAATAGCTTAAGTTTAGTAGCAGTGTCCCACATTCTAAGAATATGCTCACACACACTTTCCCGTTATTCTTTTAGGTGACAAGTTTCTTAACAAGAGCATGCATCGTAGCCTTGTTGCAACCAATTGCATACTTTTCTATCATAAGGAGGTATTTGTGAGCAGTGTTGCATTCAGGAATTTCCTTTCAAACACTCTTAGTAATTGAACCCTTAATCACTTTTAAGCATTTCTTATTTGAGATTGACCACTTAGCACGATCTAAATCAAAGCGAAAGTAGTCCTCTTCATAAGCTTCAATTATTTTAGTGAAAGACTTCTTAGTTTCCCGTCACAAATAACGGGAAGCTGTAAGGATCGAATGCCCAAGAGGGGGGGGTGAATTGGGCTTCTTTTCAAAAATTAAAGCAATAAAACTTAACTACTAAAAGCCCAATTCCCTATGCAAACAACCTATGCATTCAAGTGAATAGTAATTTTGCGGTACATGAAATGCATAAGTGTAACGGGACAAGAAGAGTGTGCAAACTCCCGAGGAGACACGAAGACACGGAGATTTATCCCGTGGTTCGGCAAGATCGTCAAGACCTTCCTACATCCATGTTGTGGCACCCACCAAAGGGTATAGCCACTCCCAAGTCACCGAGACCAGGGATCTTCACTAAAAGTCTCTGTTCGCCAACCCCGACAAGGTGGAGCTCAAGCCTTGTACAAGTTAGATCCTCCGGGCTTCCACAACCGACTTGGCAAGCTCCGGAAGACTCTCTTCAATCACCGACTGTTACACGGTGAATGCAATCACCAAGAGACACTCCCTTACAGCTCTCAATAAACTAGAGACTCCAATCACCAAGAATGGAAGCACACAAGCATCATCTCTAGCAAGTTCTAGCCTATCTCTTGGTGTACAAGTGGTGTAAATGATGTAGAAGTGGTAGCTCAACGTCTTGAATGCTTGGTAATGTGTAGAGTAGCTCTGGGCATCAATACTTATCGAAATGACTGGTTGAAAGGGTATAAATAGCCAGCTTCCATGAAATAGCCGTTGGAAAAGTAGGCTGACATCACTGTTCTGCAAACACTGGATGATCCGATGTTCTCCCTTCAGTTGTCATCGGTCGAATATAAATTAGCTGATGTCACTTTGTCAGGTATGACCGTTGATCGACCGATGTAACACTTGCCTCATCATCGGATGATCCGGTGACACTTGATACAGAATGGTCCAGAAATAATGCTTACTGGAATGATTGACTGATATGTCATGATTGTACATCGGATGATCTGGTGTTACACTTGGTCCAGGGAAATTGCTTACTGGAATGATCGACCGATGTAACACTTGCTTCATCATCGGATGATCTGGTGTATACTTAAGACTGAGGTCTTCTTCTGTTCAGAGCCAACTCGACCGATGTAGTGTTTTCTGGATACATCGGTTGATCCGGTGAGTTGTTTTTGTCTGCTTCGAGTTGTTCTAAGTGATTCTTTTGGAATTTGTTCAAGTGACCTCTTAGACATTGGTTTGAAATGTTCTTCTGATGATGACCAAGTCTTGAGTGCTGTCAATTTTGATGGAATGATTTTGACATATGTGCTTTTTCTTTTAGTCTTCATAAAAATCGATTGACCTCGTAAAATAATTTGTTGAGAGGTCTCCAATTGTATCAAATGAGTAGTAGATGATATAAATATAGAGTCCATTAGGAGTGATGAGTTATACGAGAGACCTTGCATCCACAAACTCATTAGTGATATCCAACGGTTGTCATTAATCACAAAAACCATACCTCATGGGGGCCTAGATGCTTTCAATCTCCCCCTTTTTGGTGATTGATGACAACACAATGAGTAAAACATAACAGTAATGAAATTAAGAATACGATAATCAAAAGAATATGCAGCAAGTACAAGATTCGGCAGACGAAACTCGAAGGCTCAAAAACGATCAATAACATATGAGAGAATTAAGTGGCGGACGGATAACTCAAGAATAGCAAAAGAGTAGCAAATCTCCCAAATTACAAAAGACTCCCAAAATAAATACTCCCCCTACAACTAGGACTCCCCCTGGGACTAAGCTATCCCTCCCCCTGACTCTTCTCCCCCTTTGGCATCAAGACATCAAAAAGGGAAGCCGAGTGCCTAAGGATCCTGAGCGCTCGGGGCAATAACGAACTGGTCACCGTTGGGGGTGCTGTTATCGGAGCTGCTGCCTGCTGCTGCTGAGGCTGGAGTGGAGGGGACGGGGGCTGCGGGAGCTACTGTCGGTGCCTGTTGAGCCTGGCCCGCCGGTAGCGGGGCACTGACAACCGAAGCTGGAGTCTGCTGGAAGAGTGTCGAAGCCGGCATGGGAGAGTGAATCGGTGCACCTGGAGCAAGAACTGGTGATATGCTGATCGTCGGTATCGGCGTGGTCGGCACTGGAGCTGAAAGTGGTGCCAGGATAGGCGGACCTGGAGCTAGACCCAGAAGCTGTGAGGGCAGGGCAATCCCGGTCTGAGTGTAGAGGTTGGTGATCAACCCCAGGATGCCCATCATGGCCTGCTGCATCTGCTGCTGCTGGTCAAGAGAACACTGATGCATCTGATCAATCAGTCTAGTGAGCCTGTCAGTGTCCTCTCGCCTCTCGCGGGCTATCTGACGCTGCATCTCCTGCTGCTACTGCTGGAGCTCCAAAAGATGCGCAACCTGCTCAGCTCTGGCCTGCTCAGCTGCAAGCCGATCCAGTCACTGTTGCTCAACCATCTGCTGAAGTAGAGAAGTGAGCTCTGATGGCTGAGAGACCTGTGCCTCGGACATCGGAGGAGGAGTAGGAGGTGGTACAGTCGAGCCTCCAGCCTCCGCGTCGTGCTGCCTGGGTGAGGGAGGAGGTGGGAAGTACTCCTCGACACTATCACTAGTGTCACTCTCTGACCAGATGTGCTGTAGATCCCCTCCCTGAGCCTCAGCCTGTGCTAGTATCTCATCTTCCTTCTCGAGGTCTGACCAGTCTTCCTCTGAAAGGCGAGCTTGGACCTCACACTCAACTGGACGGCCAAGACGGCGGTCTCCAGGAGCTGGAGCACGATAGTGTCCGAACCTAGTGACACTCTCGTCGGTGTCACGCACGGTTGACCCCTCTGGAGCCAACAGGTAGAGGAGGTGACTGATCCAGTGGCCGAACACAAGCTGCCTCATCATCCCAACTCCATCGGTGATAACATCCTCCATCTCACAGATGAGAATATCCACGATGTTGAACTCCATCCCGTTCATGACATAGAACAAGAGGGTCTGCTGCAGACTGGTAAAGCCCTCAAGGTATCCGGACCTGGGTAGAAGTGTGCGGTGCAAGGCAAGGTGCATAGTGTGTGCAGCTGGAGAGAGTAGAGCAGGTACCCTCGGCTGGTCAAGTGAGAAGGGCTGAGCAAACAGTGAGTGAATCTCCTCAAAAGGTGGTGCCACACCTCCAGTGAGCGGCCTCCTCGGTGAGTCAGCCTGTCCATAGACTAACTCGTGCAGGCAGGTGTCATGGAGATCCACGCCTAGCAGCTATCCCAAGGTCTGTATGGTCAGATGGTGATGCTGGCCCATAAACATGAAGTCAATGGATCTGCGGCCTTCTGAAACGTAGAGTGTGGCATAGAACACTCGGACCCTGTCCTCCACGAAGGCACCCCGCTGGTAAGTCATCAGCTTCACTAGCCCTCTATACCTCTCAAAGTAAGGGCAAATCTCAGTCCCGGCTGCAAGTGCGAGCTAATCCCAGTCAAGAAAGTTATGCTGGAAAAGCTTATGGCCCCGACGTCTGTAAGTCTCATACAGCGACGCCTCTGTCAGGGTCCAGAAGCGGTTGTCCACAAGTGGCTCTCTGGGCTACAAGAACCACTCCTCAAGCAGAATACTCCATCTAAGCTTCCTGAGCTGCTTTGCCTTCAACTTCTTGTAGTCAGTCAGGCGGACACCATCACCAACCCGGACATTGGTGTACTTCTCATAGACGGCTCTTTGGGCCGCCTTGTCCTCCCGAAGCTCAGCTGCAGAAGGTCTCTGTCTCGGGGCTGCAGCTGGATGACCTCCACGGGTCCTGACTGAGCGCCGACGAACAAGCGGCACCTCAAGCTCCTCTGCCTCCTCTGGCTCCTCAGGCACATGTGGTTGCCTCTGTCGGGCCTCCCGGATCCTCAACGATCCTCCTCGGCCACGCTCTTGCTCCTCGGCGGCGCGAGCGGTCATCAGAGCTTTCTTCTCCTCTTTCGACAGCTTCTGCTTCTTAGTTGTCGGCTCCTCAATAGCCTTTCCTTTTCCTTTCTTGTCACGACCCATCTCGAGTGACGACGGCGAAGATGAGATTGCGGGACAAATGATGTCGGCCGCACGAGACGGCGACGCAAAGAACAACGCGGCCGGGCGAACCTTAGCGACGAAGAGGAATGCTGCGGTTGGGCGCATGGAGTGGCGGGCGATGGGCGGTGGTGCATGGCGGCAGCGGTGAAGGGCGACAGCGGCAGTGAAGGGCGGCGGCAGCGCTTGGGGCGCAGGGTGGCGACAACGCTTAGGGTGGCGGCGGCCGGAGGGCGGCGGCGACCGGAGGGTGGCGGCAAGGCGAGGGCACAAAGCGGCGGTGGCGAGGAGGAGGGCACGGAGCGGCGGCGGCGGAGGTTCGACGTCGTGGAGAGAGAAAAATGAAACGAAGAGGCACTAAATAGGTGGGGCCCGAACCCTAGCTCAAATTTTAACATCGGATGATCCGACGTCAGATGAGAGGTGCATCGGTCGAATGGTACAATAAGGGTATTCTAGAGGCACCTTCAGCATCGGATGATCCGATGTGGAAACGATTAACATCGGTTGAATTCGACACAACTCCAGAAATGTGAACATCTGATGCTCTGATGTTTCTTAGAATGAACTCATCAGTTGAATTGACTTTCTTACTGAGCTAACCCTTGTACTTAAGCACAAACTGATCCGACGATGCTTCTGGCCTGAGCATCGGATAATCTGATGTCTACAAAATAGCAACATCCTATATATGTCCTTTGACTTAAACACACAAAGAGAAACACACGTCTTAGGACTTTTTGGGCAACCCCTTACCCCTCAAAAAAACTATAACACTACTTGCCAATAACTTGGCTAAGCCATAAAGCAAATAGAACACCGGAAAGATCAAGGAAAAAATCCAAATAAAATGTAAGGCCCATGCTTTGTGAGCTAGAGGATGAAGACTTCTATCTCTTTGAAGCATGTTCCTTTTAGGCATTAATGCACCTAACACTTTGTTCTTTCCACATCATATAAGTTGAGATATTGCATTTCAAACAAGTCTCTTTCTCATGAAGTGGGTTCCCCTTTGTGACAATCTACCGTATGCAATGCCAAACAATTTTTAATGCAGGAAATTAAACGTGAGTGCAAGTCTATATGGCAAGCATCATGAAAGACATAAATTAAAGCTATCTTGCCAAATTTGAACCTTTCAAAGCCTTCTTCAGGGAGAGCCACTCTCCAAGTCTTGGGGAAACCCAAAAGGACCACCATCCCAAGCTAACCCTTGCTCGCCCCTATCCTTTGAAAGTTAGACAAGACCTATATGTGATGCATTCTTACATGACCATGGCAACTTACATGACGTTCGATGCATCTAGCACATTTAATTCACTCCTTAGTCTAGAAAAGGTTTTCTCATCAAGTGGTTTAGTAAAGATATCCGTCAATTGTTCTTCGGACCTAACACCTCGCAAGGAGATGTCTCCCTTAGCTTCATGGTCCCGCAAGAAATGATGGCGAATATCAATGTTCTTAGTGCGGGAGTGTTGAACGGGGTTTTTAGCAATCTTAACCGCACTTTCATTGTCACAAAGGAGAGGCACACAACCAAGTTTAACACCAAAGTCCAAAAGGGTTTGCTTCATATAAAGGATTTGGGCACAACATGCACTGGCCGCTATATATTCCGCTTCCGCAGTGGACAAAGCAACGGAGTTTTGCTTCTTGCTAGACCAATATACTAGGGAACGCCCAAGCAAGTGGCACCCTCCGGAGGTACTCTTGCGATCCACATGAAATCCGGCAAAGTCTGAATTCGAGTAACCCAAGAGATGGAATTTATCACCTTTGGGTACCACAGGCCTATACTTGGGCTATGCTTGAGATACCGAAGTATCCTAAAGACCACCTTCCGATGCGATTCTTTAGGTGCCGCTTGAAAGCGAGCACACAAGCATACAGTAAACATGATATCGGGCCTATATGCGGTAAGATAAAGCAATGAATCAATCATAGAACGGTAATTAGATTGGTCAACAGGTTTACCGTCCTTATCCACGTCGAGATGACAATTTGTTGCCATTGGAGTACTTCTTGAGCTACAATCTCCCATCTCAAATTTCTTCAAGAGGTTCTTGGTATATTTTTCTTGATAGATGAAGGTCCCCTCTCGAAGTTGCTTGATTTTAAATCCAAGGAAGAAGTTGAGCTCTCCAATCATCGACATCTCGAATTCCCTAGACATCATTTTGCCAAACTCATGGCTAAGAGCTTCGTTAGTTGAACCAAAAATAATATCATCGACATAAATTTGACAAACAAATAGTTCTCCATCGATGTCTTTAGTGAAGAGTGTAGTGTCCACCCTCCCGATCTTGAATCCTTGCATGATCAAGAAATCCCGTAGTCGTTCATACCACGCTCTAGGCGCTTGCTTGAGCCCGTAGAGCGCCTTGTATAACCTATACACATGATTAGGATTCCTAGGATCTTTGAACCCGGAAGGTTGTTCAACATAAACAAGCTCGTTAATGTAACCATAAAGAAAGACACTTTTCACATCCATTTGGTAAATCTTTATATTATGATGTGATGCAAAAGCAATAAGTATACGGATGGCTTCTAGTCGAGCGACCGGAGCAAATGTTTTTCCAAAGTCTAGTCCTTCAACTTGCGAGAAACCTTTGGCACAAGTCTTGCCTTGTTGCGGATCACAACACCGTTCTCGTCTTGTTTGTTGTGGTACACCCACTTTGTCCCGATGACATTCTTGTCCTTGGGTCGCTCCTCCAACACCCAAACTTCATTGCGGGTGAAGTTGTTGAGTTCTTCTTGCATGGCCATTACCCAATTTGGATCTTGGAGTGCTTCCTCAATGTGAGTGGGTTCTATACATGAAACAAACGAGTAGTGCTCACAAAACGTAGCGAAATGGCGAGAACGTGTACTTACTCCCCTTGACGGACTTCCAATAATTTGATCAATCGGATGCGCCTTGGAGATGTGTCCATGCCTCATAAGTGGTTGTGAAGCACTTGGCCGTGGTGATGCGTGTTGCTCTTCTTGTGGTTGGACTCGATCATGGACTTGTTCTCCTTCTTGATGTTGTGTGGCTTGTGAATCTTGTGTCGGCAATGGATCATCCTTTTCTTCTTCATCAACTTGAGGTGCCATAGATGTGTTGATGTTGGAACTTGAAGCTCCCCCTTGATCATGGCTTTCCTCAACTTTAGGCTTTATGTCTCCAATGGTCATGTTCTTCATAGCTTCTCGTAGAGGCTCATCATCTATTTCATCATGACCAAAACTCTCCTCTTGGGAGCCATTAGTTTCATCAAACTCAACATCACAACTTTCCTCAACTAAACCAGAGGTTTGGTTGAATACTCGATATGCTTTTGAGTTTGATGCATAACCAAGAAAGATACCAACATCACATCTTCTTTCAAACTTACCGAGCCTTTTCTTGTGGTAGATATAGCACTTGCACCCGAAGACTCGGAAATAGGAGATGTTGGGCTTTCTCCCAATGAGAAGTTCGTACGGGGTCTTTTGAAGTAGTCGATGTAGGTAGACCCGATTTGCGGCATGGCATGCCGTGTTGATTGCTTCAGCCAAAAACTTCTCGGACGTGCCATAGTCATCAAGCATTGCTCGTGCAAGAGTGATGAGAGTCTTGTTCTTCCTTTCAACGACACCATTTTGTTGAGGAGTGTATGTGGTTGAAAATTCATGCTTCACGCCTTCACGATCACACCACTCCCCAATATTGTAGTTCTTGAATTTGGTGCCATTGTCACTCCGGACCTTGATGATGGGAAGTTGAAATTCCCTTTGGGCACGGTTAGCGAAGGTCTTGAACACTTCCGGAGTTTCACTCTTGTCACCTAGAAACAAAGTCCAAGCATAGCGAGAGTAGTCATCAACTATAACAAGACAATAGAGATTACCACCAAGACTTTGATATGTGGACGGTCCAAAGAGGTCCATGTGGAGCAACTCGAGTGGCTTGACGGTTGACACCATTTTCTTCATCGGGTGGTGTGAAGCAACTTGTTTCTCGGCTTGACAAGCGCTACAAAGCTTGTTCTTCTCAAATGTGACATCCTTCATGCCGGTCACCATCCCGAGCTTGAATGGCTTCTTGAGCTTGCTCATTCCAATGTGAGTGATGCGTCGATGCCATAACCAACCCAAACTCGTCTTGGTGAAAAGACAAGTGGTCAAGCTAGCATCCTTGTCGGAGAAGTCTACTAGGTAGAGATGTCCATGCCAAAACACTTTGAAGATTAGTTCTTTGCTTGTCTCACTAGTCACAACAACATCATTCTTGCTAAAGGTGCACGCTAGTCCAAGATCACATAATTGTGCAATAGAAAGCAAATTGAAACTAAGTGACTTAACATACAATACATTGGAAATAGATAAATCATGTGAAATTGCAATCTTACCCAACCCAATTACCTTCCCCTTAGAGTTATCACCAAAGGTGACTTGTTCATGATTGTCGGGGTTCTCTATGGAGGTGAACATACCATCGTTGCCGGTCATGTGTTGAGTGCACCCGCTATCGAGTACCCAATGCTTTCCTCCGGCTTTGTAGTTCACCTACACACATGAATTCAACTTTTGATATTAGGCACCCAAGCCAACTTAGGTACTTGTATGTGTGATACAAGTGTTTTTGGGACCCAAAGTTGCTTGGGAAGCTTCCCCTTCATGCCCTTCATGTCCTTGTCAATGAACCTTGCCTTCACCTTGCCATCTACTTTACTCAAGAGATAATAGTGATCATTAAAGGTAGACTTGTAGTTAGTAGGCAATTTTGGAGAAGGCCGCTTAGGAAGAGGACACTCCCTTGTATGGTGACCAGTGACCTCGCAGTTTTGGCAATAAGAACCAACTTCCTTGATGAAGCTTGTTTTAAGCTCCGGTGAGGGCATCTTTCCTTTGTTAGGCACTGGGAAGGATCCAAGTCCTCTCTTGTTGAAGGCCCTTGCTTGTTGTAAGAGGATTTCTTTGTGCTTGACTTCTCCCTTAGATAGTATTGCCACACTAGTGCGGAGACTTTCAATTTCATCCATCAAATCCTTCTCCCTAGCATTTTCTTTCAAAGGCAAAGACTTATGCAAGACATTAATGGCATGAGAAACAATAGATACCTTATCATTAAGGATTTCTTTCTTTATAGTTTTCAATTCTTGATCAAGGACTTCATAAGCAAGGTTAAGTACTTGATGCTCTTGGATTAACTCATTGTGCTTTCTCAAGAGTGCTTGGTGTGCTAAGTCAAGCTCGTGATGATCTAGCTTGATTTGAGCCTTATCCTCCTCAACTTGCTCGACATGAGATTTGAGTGTGTCATGCTCCTTAAGTATGCTTTCATACTTGTCAAGCAAATCGAGGTTATCACTCTCGAGCTTAGCACGAGCTTCTTCAAGAGCCTTGACCTTACTCTTTTCCCTTTTAATGATAGTGTGGTATTCATTTATCAATGAAGCTAAGTCATCGGGGGAAAGCTCATCATCGCTAGAGTCATCACATACCTTGGTGTTACCTTTTGCCATGAGGCACATGGGAGGTGGATGAAGAGATGAATCATCATTGTTGGCAATGGCAAGGCCAGCCAAGCTTTATTCTTCAACTTCACTCTCTTCATCACTAGATTCTTCGTCGGTGATCCATTTATTTGCCTCACACATGAACACCTTTTGTGGACCTTTTCTCTTCCTTGGAAAGAGTTTTGCCTTTTTGCCTTTGTCATGCTTCTTCTTCCCAAAGAATCTTGGTTTGGGCTTGTCCTCTTCATCATCCTCATTATCCTCAAGCTTGCGATGCTTGCTCTTGTGGTTCTCTCTTCTTTTGTCTGGTTTTGGACAATCATAGGAGATGTGGTCTTGATCACCACAATTATAGCAAGTCTTGTTGTCATCTTTCCTTGGTAGAAATGCTTTCTTTTTGGGATCAAAGGTGTATCCCTTCTTGGCAATCTTGGAGTTCAAGCGAGAGAATTTTCTCATCATCAATGCAAGCTCATCATCGTCATCTTCACTTGATGCTTGCTCTTCTTCACTTGAGCTAGGCTCGACCACTTTATTTTTCTTGAGATTTGTTTTCTTGGTAGAAGCCTTTAGATCAATTGGCTTTGAAGATGATTCCTCCATCATCCCAAGTACACTCATCTCATGAGCGTGAATCTCTCCAATAAGTTCCGAAACTTCAATGTGATCAAGAGATTCCTTTTGAAGCATGGAGTTGATGATGTTGTACTTTGGCTTAGGAAGGAGCATAAGAATCTTGCGGTTGATGAGTCCCTTGCCAAGAGAAGCAATATCAAGACCATTAATTTCCTCAATGAGAACATTCAAGCGAGAAAACATTTCATTGACATTTTCATGAGGTAGCATTTTGAACTCATTATATTTGGCCTTAAGCATATGATACTTTAGTTCTTTAACATGAGAGGAACCCTCATGAATTTCAATCAAGCAAGTCCAAATTTCACAAGCCTTTTCTTTGCTAGCAATCCTAGCAAACACATCTTGACTAATGCATTCGTAAATAGCATTTCTAGCTTTTACATCCCACTTGATTTGATCTCCAATATAGTTATACTCACCAAAACCCGCATGGGTCGCTTCCCATACCTCAGGAGCAATAGCCTCTAGATAACCACGCATGTGTGCTTTCCAATAGGCAAAGTTCTTGCCCTCGAATATGGGAACCGAACCCCAAATCTTGGCCATTTTAGCTCTCTAGCGGTGAATCTAGAATGATCCAATGAGCAACAAAGCTCTGATACCAATTGTAAGGATCGAATGCCCAAGAGGGGGGTGAATTGGACTTCTTTTCAAAAATTAAAGCAATAAAACTTAACTACTAAAAGCCTAATTCCCTATGCAAACAACCTATGCATTCAAGTGAATAGTAATTTTGCGGTATATGAAATGCATAAGTGTAACGGGAAAGGAAGAGTGTGCAAACTCCCGAGAAGACATGAAGACACGGAGATTTATCCCGTGGTTCGGCAAGATCGTCAAGACCTTCCTACATCCACTTTGTAGCACCCACAAAAGGGTATAGCCACTCCCAAGTCACCGAGACCGGGGATCTTCACTAGAAGTCTCCGTTCACCAACCCCAACAAGGTGGAGCTCAAGCGTTGTACAAGTTAGATCCTCCGGGCTTCCACAACCGACTTGGCAAGCTCTATAAGGCTCTGTCCAATCACCGACTGTTACACGGTGAATGCAATCACCAAGAGACACTCCCTTACAACTCTCACTAGACTAGAGACTCCAATCACCAAGAATGGAAGCACACAAGCATCATCTCTAGCAAGTTCTAGCCTATCTCTTGGTGTACAAGTGGTGTAAATGATGTAGAAGTGGTAGCTCAACGTCTTGAATGCCTGGTAATGTGTAGAGTAGCTCTGAGCATCAAGACTTATCGAAATGACTGGTTGAAAGGGTATAAATAGCCAGCTTCCACGAAATAGCCGTTGGAAAAGTAGGCTGACATCACTGTTCTACAAACACCGGATGATCTGATGTTCTCCCCTCAGTTGTCATCGGTTGAATACAAATTAGCTGATGTCATTATGTCAGATATGACCGTTGATCGACCGATGTAACACTTGCCTCATCATCGGATGATCCGGTGACACTTGATACAGAATGGTCCAGAAATAATACTTACTGGAATGATTGACCGATGTGTCATGATTGTACATCGGATAATTTGGTGTTACACTTGGTCCAGGAAAATTTCTTACTAGAATGATCGACCGATGTAACACTTGCTTCATCATCGGATGATCCGGTGTATACTTAAGACAGAGGTATTCTTCTGTTCAGAGCCAACTCGACCGATGTAGTATTTTTTGGATACATCGGTTGATCCGGTGAGTTGTTTTTGTCTGCTTCGAGTTGTTCTAAGTGATTCTTTTGGAATTTGATCGAGTGACCTCTTAGACATTGGTTTGAAGTGTTCTTCTGATGCTGACCAAGTCTTGAGTGTTGTCAATTTTGATGGAATGATTTTGACATATGTGATTTTTCTTTTAGTCTCCACAAAAATCAATTGATCTCGTAAAATAATTTGTTGAGGGGTCTCCAATTGTATCCAATGAGCAGTAGATGATATAAATATAGAGTCCATTAGGAGTGATGAGTTATACGAGAGCCCTTACATCCACAAACTCATTAGTGATATCCAACGGTTGTCATTAATCACCGAAATCATACCTCATGGGGGCCTAGATGCTTTCAGAAGCTTAGGCTTAGTAGGATGCACTCTCATCAGTGCCAAATCTATTTCGAAGATTGCTAAACCAGCCTCCAACTTATATCGCCAAGTATTGTAATTGTCTTTTCTTAGATAGTTCTCTAGCGAGATAAATCTTAATATCAAATCTGGAATGAAAGATCCTTCATAATGAAATATAATAGAGCATAAGTAAATACATGAACTTGATTATGAACAAAAACATCTTATTTTGTCTTTCACGTTGGTTACTTGACAAAAACACAACATATGAAGTAACTTAATAAAAATGAAACTTAACTTCTAAACGTGTTTTTGCCGTTCACGTTTGTTACTTAACAAAAACACAACACTAAAGGCATAATGATTTCGTCTTTCATGTTGGTTACTCAATGAAAAAACTTAAATAAATTTAATGGATCATTAACAATGTGTTTTGTCTTTCACGTTGGTTACTCAACAAAACACTATGACTTAAGAGGAATGAAGACTTAAACTAAAAATGTGGTACTCTCATATTTCACGTTGGTTACTCAAAGAAATTACCATCACTAATAATAACTTAAAACTTCATGACTTAAAACTTAAAGCAACTTATGCATAACAACTTAAACATAACCACTTAAATTAACTTAACTATGGTAACTCAAAATAACTTAATCATGACAATTTTAACTTTCATGTTGGTTACTCAATAAAATTATCATGACAATGATAAATTTATTTTTCACGTTGGTTACTAAATAAAAGCACCATAACTTATTAACAGTGGAAGCTTAATACTTAATACTTAATTACTCATAATTCCTTATTAAATTAAATAAGTGAACAAGAAAGTATTTAATGTGATTCTTAACATTAAATAATCAAACATTGCAAGAAAACAACAATTAAAATAAAAAAGTATAACAAAATTACTTAGAAATTTTCTGTCCACTTAATTAATTTTGTATGACATTTTATCCCATATTAAAATGCCACCATTTTATTTTCAGCCAAAAACTGAAATACAACAAAACCCACATTTCTAATATTCGCCCAAGTCCATTTCTCAATTTCTGAAAAATACTAATACTGATAAGGCTCAAACTTTCTCTTAGAATTTTCACAAAGCCTTAAAAGAAAATCCTCAGTAAATTATAAAACTCGACCCACAACCCAAGCACTTAATTGCACGCCTATATCAGTGAGTTGGCCCAACGGGCGGTGCCTTCGCCTGCTTAGGTGTCTGGAGAGGAAAGCGGCACGGGGCCCAGATGGCCCGTTGTGCGCGCTCCATAAACAAAAGGCAGTGCGGCCTGCTCGCTGCTTATTCGTCTTGGGGCTGGTAGCCCGGCGGGCCCGCTCCCAGTCTTACGTGGCCCATGGCCATCGGCCTGGAGCGCTAACACATGCCGCCCATGGCTCATGCAACCTTCTTACCGTGATGCGCTCACGACCCATACGATGTTGCGCGCATGGCATGTGGCCTGCGCCTGTTTATCGACGCCATAGAGGCGGGGAACTATATGGCACGTTGGATTTTAATCCAACGACCGCCCGTTGAACTTGGCGACATAAAACGGGCGTCAATCGTCGCCCCCACCCCAAACCCTGAAACATTTCGTCCTTACCTTCTCAGTCCGCCCTCACGCCGCCAGTGAGCGATGAGCTCGAGGCTCAACGTCGCCGGAGATGCAAGAAACCAGCGCCACCACAGCCTCCTCGCTGGCGTGCGTGCTCGCTGCCGGTGGGTGGCATGCATACCGACTGCTGCAGAGGAAACCCCCACCCTCTAGGTTTAGGGTTCGGAGGAGATTAGCCGTCAGTGCCACCCCATGGTCTTCGCTGGTGTGCGTGTTCTTCCATGAGCGCGCCGCTGTCAAAGACAATGTCGTGCGGTGCCCTTACCTGGGTTGATCTGACGAGCCGCCCGCTCGTGCTAGGTCAACCTCGTTGGAGGTGCACAAGGATGGCGACATCGGCGAGTCTCTTAAGGTACATGGATCCACCTCCTTCTTATTTTCCTGATTTCTTACTCTTCGTCGGTCTGTTTTTGATGTCTCAGTTCTTGATTTCTTAATTTTGACTCAAAATCGAAGCAAAATTGGTTTCCCCTCCTACTAATTGTTGTGGATTTGGGCTTAATCAGAATTTAAAAAACCCAAATTAGGGGTGCTCTAGACCTGTTCTCTTGATACCGATGTTAAACTTAGGAGGCACTAATCATCTAGGCATAACTCTAATCAGGTTGCTAATCTAATTAACTTAGGACTAATCATGATCAAACAAAACAGTGCATAATCCTCACAAGTTCTAATAGTATCAACATGATGATTAAAGAGGAGATTAGGCATACATACATACCTTGGCTAATGTCTGAGGCCGCAACCATGGCGTGGTCGTGGATGAGCAGCGGTGTCAGTGGTTGTCGGGGGAACCTTCTCCTCAATTCCCGCTCTCTCAGATCGGATTGCACTAACAGTGCCTATGGCGGTCTGTTAGGATTATCCTTAAACTAATCTAACTACCTCCCTAATTTATAGAGTGGGCGTGAGAGGCGGCCCCTGATTTCGAGTCGGTTGGCGTCCCCGATCCGGACGCGAACACGGGAGAGACCTGGTGTGGGGTGGGACCCACACATACGTGATCACTTCTAACACTACCACCCCGACGTTGCGCAGGCGACGCGGGTCACGCGACACCCACAGCCCCACCCACGCCTCCACTTTCCGAAGAGGACGGCGACAAAAAGAGCACAATAGTAGGAGTAGCGCAAGGGCCGCGCCCGGAGGAACACACCCACCGACGGCTTGAGAGCGCCATGTACAGCAGCGTTGTGGCAGCATGTACGACGCCGCTGGCCACCAAGCTCTGCCTCAGCCTTGCCGCGTCGTCGTGGCTCGCCTCGGCGATGTCCGCGACCGCGTCGGCTACCGTGTTGTCATTGCCTCCGACCTCGACGTCGAAGGGAGGCATCGTCGGTCGGTCTTGGTTTCAGCGAGTAGTGAGCAAGCGATGCGCGCGTGGCTGCCTGCTGGTGGCATAGTGTGGAGATGAACATGTGCAGGACACGGGCAGACTATTTATGGGTGTGTTTGGTTTGAGGGATACGGTGGGACGGGGCGGGACAGGACGATCTCACTTTTCTGTTGTTTGGTTTGGAGACACATGGGATGAAGTCATCTCTCAAAAGAGAATATTCCACCCAGATGCGGGATGAAACCATCCCATCGAAAACATGGGGACGAATCCGTCCCACCTCTGTGGAGGTAGGCGCGCGACCCTCCAGATGTACTCATACTCATTTGTTCATGTCTTATTCTTTCATTCAAACAGGAGACAAGACCATTCTGCCCTACACCATCTCACAAAACAAACAAGAAACAGGGATCATTCATCTCTCTAGACAAACAGAAAACGGGACTATCCCATCACTAAAAATTAGGATGGATACATCTCATCCCACTTTTACTTTCAACCAAAACATCCTTACAAGGTTGCCGTTGGAGGACATGGCACTGTTGACGGACGATCGAGCCTAGCCATCCTGCCCGAGCACGAGCCCGATCCTACCGGCATGGGCAAGCCCGGTTGGACTGTAGAACTCTGAAGGAAACATCCACAGGGTTAGAGGTGGGACAAGGGTCATGCCAGGCCGGCCTGGCACGGCCCATTCATGCTTCGGGCCGAAATGGCCCGAGCCCAAAAGCACATCGGGCCGGCTCGGGCCGGGCCCGACCGGGGTCGGTGGCCAAAAATCCAAGCCCAGGCACGGCCCGGGGCCCCGGCGGGCCCCCTTCGGGTCGGGGTCAGGCCCGAGCACGGCCCAGTTCACTAATTTAAGCCCCACAAACAATTAAAATTTTAATAAAAATCAAGTTTTAAATGAAATAAATGGAAGAAAAATGCAAAAAATATGTAAAAATATTGAAGTGATAGAGAATATTTTTTTGAATAATTTAGGAAAAAAATCATCGAATTTGGACCAAATTTGAAGAAACTATACAAGTTTGAACTTTCAAATTTGAATAAAAATGAAAAAACAACACCAGCCCAACACTATTGGACTGGCCCAACAACATTTAAAAATTGAATTGAGCATAATTTTTTTTTGAATACATAGCCAAAAAGCCTTAAAAATATGAAAAAAATTTGTGAAGATTGAAAGAGTTAAATTACATGTTCTTACAAAAATATTACATTTAAAATAATAATATATTGCAGAGAATGAAAAACAAAGAAAATTGAATTTTGAGTTTTTATGCAATAAATGGACAAAAAAATTCAAAAAAATCTGAAAAAATTATTGGAGTCTAAGGATGTTGTATTTCATGTGTCCTATGAACTTGAGTTTGAGAAACATAATAAAGTGATCAAAACAAAAAAACAAATAAAAAAGGGATTTGTGGAGTTTTTTGTCATTTTAATAATACATCGATTTAGTGAGTGAAATTTTTTATGGGGCTTTTTAATGATAACACCAACCTCCATGATTTTTTAAAGATTTTTGAACTTTGTTTGAATGAAAGTGTGTTTGAATTTGAAGATTGCCTCATATGCTTATTAGCTTTTGAGTGAGAAGAGAGAAAATGTGAATCTTCACATGTTGAAGTACCTCAAAAAATTATTAAAAAATTCATACATGTAGAAATATAGAACATACACATACAAAACAAAATTTGATACAAACATTTTCATTCTTTGGAGATTTACAAAATAGTGAAGAATATGTACATATGATTTGTTTTGGTTGTTTATAAAAATGTACAAAAATATCTATATAAGTTTGAAAATAATTGTTACAAGTGGTAGAGAGTATTTTTTTAAGAATATAGAAAAAAGAATCATCGAATTTGGACTTAATTTGCGGAATCTATACAAGTTTGAATATTTAAATAGGAATCAAAATAAAAAAACCTGCAAACTCAAGAACAGGCGTGTTCGGGGCCGTCGGGCCGGTTCGGACCTTCGGGCCATTTTCGGGCTGCGCCAGCCCGAGCACGACCCACGTCGTCGTGTTGGGCCGTGCCCCAAAACCCAGACCCCGGCACGGCCTGATATTTCGGGCCGGGCCGGCCCGACCCGAACCGCCTTCGTACCGGGCCTCGGGCCGCGGCGTCGTGATTCGGGCCGCCCGGGTTTGGCCCGGCCCAATTCCCACCTCTACACGGGGTGATAGAAAACAGAAACGAAAGGGCCGTAAATGTGAGGAATAGATATTGAGAAAATTAGTAGCCTCTCCTGCCTGATCAGGGTTCAATTCATGCATGCAATGTTCTTCCGGGAGGAAATTACAGCAGCTTTTGCTTTGATTTGCGCAAAAAAACATCGCTGCCATTTGTTTTAAGGCTATAAATTGATTCCTGTTCAACATTATCTTCAGCAAGAACATGGATTGCTAAAGTGATCAGTACTTGTCCCCATTAAATCAACTGAACCCACTGATGTGCTACTGGTGAATAGCCATAACTTGAGTGCTTTTTATCATACAAATAGTAGCAATTATAATGCAAATAAAAAGATAATGATATAGCACTGGGATGGAACTGTTCATAACCAAATTTGAAATTATAATGAGTTAACATCCAGTAACCGAAAAACCGTGAAAAATATTTTCAAGTTCTATTATAAAAAATATTAGGGCCTATTTTAACTCGAAAAACTATCAGGGCCTATTTGAAAAACGTGTTTCATGTCTGGATTATGTCATAAACCTTATTAAACACCCCAAACACTGAAAATAGGTTGTGCCCAAAAACATCCATAACTGTTCTTATTTTTTACACTATGGATCATGAGCTTTATATATATATATATATATATATATATATATATATATATATATATATATATATATATATCTTTTTACGGTCTTATGCCCCATCACGAGAATGAAATGACCCTGAAATTACTCTTATTATCATTGATAAATTGCTATACCAAACGATTGTTCAGAAAAGTAAGAATACCAAAATAAATTCACACATATAATTCAGAGCCAACGCTATTTTTTACATAAACTAAAGGCATACCAGATAGGCCCTTAGCGTGGACACATTAGAGAACAGATTTCCCCTCGGGCCCGAGCTCACATTTTAGGGCGCACCCGTGTTGCATGGAGAGGCTTTGCTTGCCGGGCGTACCAGATCGGAAGACGTTTATAGGTCCTTTTGCTTTTTTTCCTTTCCAAACAGAAATTTAAAATACCTTCTTATATTGTTGTACAAGATATATATCACAACGGGGTGGTGGCGCAGTTGGCTAGCGCGTAGGTCTCATAGCTAAGGCGAGTGATCCTGAGGTCGAGAGTTCGAGCCTCTCTCACCCCAACCTTTTTTTCGCCACCTTTCGTTCGTCAACGGCCCTCAGCGCGTTTACCATCTTGACTCTTGTCTTCACTTTTCTTTTTCTGTGCTTTTTTAGGTTCCAGACGGCCCGCCCATGTCGAGATCAAGCTGCTTTTTTAGGTTACCTGAAATGAAACTCGCAAACATTCTCTTATCTGCGCGACGACCCGTATCCGTCAAATTTTTATAATACGGGTTAGACTATGTCCAACACCTTCTCTATATGCGACCCTATCTCTATTATAACTCTTGAGAGGAGGCCTAAACCCTCTCCAACAGCTGCCCAATCTACGAAACTCATTTTACACATCTTCCCTCCAATTCCCCAAACATGGCCACTCTAGGCGCGATAGGCACCCAACCGACACCTTCTTCTACCTCCGCCTATCTCCGCGTGCCTTCTTCCCCACGCGGTCCACGAGTCGCACCGCTCCTCCCCACGCCCTGATATACCTGTGTTCCTCCCATGCCATGGTACTCCGTCATCATGTGCGCCGCTGCGTCCTGCGCCGACTTCCGCGCGCTCCCATCCTCCCCTACTGGCGTGCCCTGCTCCGCCGTCATGTCGTGCGCCGACTTCCGCGCCCCCGTCTCCTCCCCATGCTTCCCCCGCCGTCAGCACGCGCTGCACTCAGACCCAGGCGTGCTTCTAAGTCCTTAGGGCCTTCGCCTTCTCCCTCTGTGATCACGGCAGCGCCGCGTCCACCCCATTGAGCTGCCCCACCTGACCGCAGCCACCGCACGTGCCGTCATCAGTGCCGCAGACTTCTCCTTCAGATTCCTCCCCGCGGATCCCCCTCCGCCGCTGGTGACCAGTGCGACGGCCAATTTCTCCTTGACCGGGCGCCGGCGGGGACACCCTCTCCACCGATGTCGCTGATTTCACCTCGACTGAGCTGGCGGTGGTGCTCGCTCCCTTCATCAGTCCTCCTCCGCATTGACGCCCCGCTGGGCCGCGCCGCCCTGCTCCTGCTCCTTCGCGCTGACCACCTCCTGCTCCGTTTCGCTGCGTCGGGCTTCCTCCGTGCCGGTGCCGCCGGCGACCTTGTCACGCCCCCGCTCTCCTCCGCACCGCCCGTGCCAGGCCTCCTTCGCGCCGACAATGGCGATGGTGCCGGAGGGCAGCTCCTTGACGTCCATGGGTGTGTTGGCCATAGCCCGGGGGTCACAGCTCATCAGCTTGTCCAGCTACGGCTCCAGCTCGTCGCGGAGGTCCATCAGCACCGTCGAGAACAGCAGTTCGCCGAAGTTGCCGAATGAGTTGCTGGGTGCGGATCAATGAAATGATTGGTACGGATCTGACGTGAGCTCATGTTTTTCTTGCCGCTGGAGTGTCGGGGGGTTACGTGCTCTGCTCCGCAGGCTCGCGTGAACAAGTTCAAACAGTTGTGCATAGCCTAAACTGAGCTTTCTATTGGAGATATGTAAAAAATGAGCTACCATTTTCAGACCTCAGGAGCCCCAAATGCTCAAATAGGTCTTCAGTTTTAGCTCTCATTGTTGGAGATAGCCTTACAAGCTGTTATCCCGTGCGACCTGGTGGCCGGACCGGGGTCAATTTGTTCGTGGCTCCACGAACGTGCGGCCACATGCTAACGCTGACGGCGACTATCCAACAGAACCCACGGCATATGCCGCTGCGCATCAGCAGCATCCGGTGCGCGACCCCATGCGGCCGGAGCCCCTGCTGGGGAGGTGGAGTGGAGTAGTGGACTTGACGACGGCGATGGATTTCTTCTCGGTGATCTGATGGTTCGTCGTCTGCCGAGGAGGCTCTTGTATTTGCGTTTTACATGTATTCCTACCTAAACGCCAGTTGTCATATCAAAGATCAAACCAAGCAAGATTAAAAAACGTGGAATTGTTACACCAGATGTTAGGTCTCATTACGACAACTGGCATTTAGGTAGGAATAGAGGCAGCTTGAGGACAAAAGCCTCCTACTGTTTTTTTGAATCTACCAAATGTAGCAGTATAACTGTGTCGTCAGTAAATTGAATGACTTTTCGCGGATCGAGAAAGGTTTTATCGCCACTTTCGTGATGTTCTCCGGCCTCTTTCGTCATTAAAAAGGACTACACTGACATCTCATCTTCCGGTCGCCCGATGTGAGCGTTTTCCCGACATCACTACATGCCCCCCGGGTCCATGGTTCATGAAAAAAAAAGGTGTTCCTGGAGAATTGCCAAAATCTGAAAAAAAATCATATTTTGAATTTGAAATGAAAAAGGAATTCAGTACCAAAACTGCCAAATACTGTATACAATTTTGTTTATTAGAAAGGATTTCAGTTCCGAGTTGAATTCGCTGCTAGTACTAGTACTAGATCATGCTGCTGTCCTTGTGGTTTCAGGAATCGCATCGTACGTACGCGGTGATCACTTGCAGGAATGAATTACTAAATTAGTACCAGTAGTCCTGGTAATCATGCATGCTTGTCGGGCTCGTTAATCGTGCGCCGCGAGTTTTTAGGGAACCACCGACGAACAAGACGACACACCGACCTGGAAAGCCTCGCGTGGACCGTACCCAGAATCCGATGCACCCAACGGTTTTTAGCACAGTATCATTACACTGTAATGTGCATTCCTAGTGTGCAATAAAGCATAAAACCAGGGCAAATTGACATGCGAAACAAACTCTGGAGAAAACAACGTCACGCCTCCGTCTAGGTGTCAGAACAACGTCCACAACGAGTTGTCTGCTTTCGTAGATAAACACAGTGAGAATGAATGCTCCAGCTGCGAACTCGCACAGCTCAAGATAAACGGATTCCAGCTCATCCGTCCGTTGGGTTACTTCCCCTTCTTTCATTCCCTCTCTCACTCTCTCTCTCTCTGTCCAATGAAAACCTGCGAGGAAAATGTGAAGACTCCAACAGCAACTGCACAGTTTCCCACAGCGCTGTTGATTGATCGTGTCCGGTGTCTCGTAGCCGCAACCTCCACTCCGTCCATGTTCATCAACTAGTGGCAGCGGCAGCGCTGGCGCAACCGCTCACCCACCACTCCTCCTTCCCCTCAATTTCTCGCATTCATTCCATACGATTTACAGGCTGACGCACCAAGTCGCCAAGGGAGAGGAGACAAAGCGGCAACAGCAGCAGCGGCGACGCAGCAATGCAGAGCTCCAAGACCAAGTGAGTACCCGTTGCTTCCTCTCTTCCTCTGTGCTGCCATTTTCCGGTTCCTTGATCTGTGCGAGTGCGATTTCCCGGCGTGGTGGTGGATCTTCGACTTCGAGGGCGCGTGGGGAAGGAGAGGGAGAGACGGTGTTGTCTTGGTGTCTGACAGCTGTTTTGGTTTCATTGGAACGCAGATCTGGCTCGGCCGAGGCGAAGAGCAACGGCAAGCCACTGTCAGAGAAGAAGGGCACGCCGCCGACTCCCAAGGCGCGCAAGCCGGCCGTCCCCAAGGCGAGCGCCGCGCATGGCACGTCGCCGAGCGCGCCGCGTGCGGCTGACAAGTCCCCCGGATCCGCCGACCGCAAAGCGGCCACGCCCAAGACCGCCTCCCGGCTCACGACGCCTCCTGAGGTGAGAGTTCCTGCTGTCGTCCTCGCCGCGCTTCGGTGCCTTGCCTAAAGGTGCATGCTTGTTGTGGAATTCTAAATGTTTTCCTTTTATGGGTACTTTCAGAAGCAAGGGAAGGCCGGGAAGCCTCCGCAGGAGCAGCAGGCCGTGAAGCCTACTCGGGAGCTGCAGGCACAGCTTGCCGCCGTTCAAGAAGAGCTCGTGAAGGCGAAGGAGCTGTTGATGGAGAAGGAGAAGGAAAAGGGGAAGGTTCTCGAGGAGCTGGAGCATGCCAAGAAGGTGGCTGATGAGGCCAATGCGAAGTTGCAAGATGCACTCGATTTGCAGAGGCAGGCCATGGAGACGGCAGTGGCTGGGACGTCCCCCTCGGTGCAGTCAGATCAGGCAAGCGTTGAGTCTGTGCAGAGGAAGCTGGAGAGCATGCAGAGGCAGCAGGAAGCTGATACAGCGGCACTGCGGTCGACGGTGGAGCAGCTTGAGAGGGCAAGGTATGAGCTGGCTGATGCCATCGATGCCAAGAACGAAGCTCTCAGCCAGGCAGATGATGCCACGAGGGCTGCTGAGGTGAAAGCTGAGCAGGTCGAGCTCCTCCATGCCGAGATTAAGCACCTGAAAGAGCTGGTTGATTCCAAGTTGGATGGCAAGGCCAAAAGGACCGCTGAAAGGATTCTAAATCTTGAGTCAGAGAACTCTAAACTAAAACTGGAGCTTGAGAAAGTGAAGGCTGCTGAAGAGCGGGTGGCTGAATTGGAGCGCATGGTTGAAGAACTTAATATTGATGTTGCTGATGCTAGTAATGTAGGCTCAAAATCGAACGAGTTAGCTGATGAATGGCAGAAGAAGGCGCAGCTGTTGGAGGTCAGACTAGAGGAAGCTGAGCAATCTAATGTTTTGAAGGGTGAATCATTGGAATCAGCATTGAAAGAACTGGATACAGCAAGTAATTTGCTCCGGGACAAAGAATCTGTAGTTGCTGTGCTTCAGGACAAGATCAGGCTTTTGAAGGATGAGGTGGCTAGGCGGAAGGGAGATATTGATATGTCTGGCGAGCGGCTTGATGCTGCAGAGAAAGAGGCAGCTGATCTATGGAGAGAGGTTGAAGAGCTTAGGTTGAAGCTCCGTGCAGCAGAGGAAGAGAAAATGAAGGCCCTAAACAGTGATAGCATTTCAGAAATTGAGGCCCTGACTGAACAGAAGAACCTGCTGGCCAAGGAGCTTCAAGCTAGCAAAGATGAAGTTGATGAGGTTAAGAAGGCAATGGATGGTCTGGCCTCAGCCTTGCACGAAATGTCAGCTGAATCTAGAGAGGCACAGGAGAAGTATCTTACCAAACAAGATGAAATCAAGCGTATACAAGTACAGCTAGAGGAACTTAACATGAGTATGAAGAATACTAAGGAGAATTATGAAGTGATGCTTGATGAAGCAAATTATGAGAAAGTTTGCCTGATGAAGTCAGTTGAAAGAATGGAAGCAGAAGCAAGGAACGCCCATGAGCAATGGCATTCCAAGGAGCTAAGTTTTGTGAATTCTATCAAGAAGTCAGAAGAAGAAATGGTCTCGATCAGAGCTCAAATGGACAAGACTTTGGAGGCGGTGAAAGAGAGAGAAACTGAAAATGCAGTGTTGCAGGAGAAGATGCAGCAACTTGAAGCTCAACTAATAGAAGCTAACAAAATCAGAGAGGAAGCTAAGGCTGAGACCTTTCAATGGAAGGAAAAGCTTTTAGACAAAGAGAATGAATTACAGAATATAAAACAGGAGAACAATGACTTGCAGGCAATGGAAGCAGCTGCTTCTGAGAAGATCAAGGAGCTCTCTTCCCTGCTTGCAACTGTGAAGGATGGCACAATGGCCGGTAGTAACCAAGAACAAGATAAAGAGAAGGTAGGCATTGAAGAGGACGATGAACCAGTTGTGGTGGTTGCCAAAATGTGGGAGAACAGTAAGTACGCTGACTATGATTCATCTAAGAAGGAGAATGATGGTGATTCTGATTTGGAATCAAACAAGGAAGACGCAACTCTTGACAGCAACAGCTTGCACTCGACGAAGGAGAACAGTGGCAGCACATCACCAACCAAACAGCCTCAGCAGCAAAAGAAGAAGCCCTTACTAAAGCGATTTGGTGGTTTGCTGAAGAAAAAAAGCGACAATTAGCATAAAAAACATCTGATGACGTTTAGTAATTCTATGCCATGTGAAATATCTTGCTTTAACAGTTTTTGTGCCTTGCCTCATTATTTTAAAACAATAGTTGGGTGTTTCAAAGAATACAGAAGATCGATATTATTTGCAACCCTGAGTTCATTTCTTACATTTTCTATGGTTGATTATTTTTTTTTTCATAATGCTGTTTAATGTTGTTGTACATGAAGCATAGATTATGTATTCAGTTATATAGTGCAGAATTATTTATGAAGCTCTGGGCAGAAATGCCGAGCCCCATGTCCCTGAGCTGAGATTACAGAGTACTGAATAATTATAGTAACCAGTTATGCATTATTGGACGGAAAAGACCTACTAAACATGTGATGGTAATTAGGATTCTTGTTGAGACTGTTGCACCCCTATAATGGAGTTTCTTCCGGTTATTCATGTGCCTCACAAAGAGTAACCAATCTTGAGCCCATTTAAGGACCTTTCTATCGTGAAAGATGGGAATGTGGCTAAGTAAACAAGCTTATCAACACTAAAAAACAAAAATGTCACGGTCCTAGTGACTCATGATGATCTCCCCACAGCTCATTACTAGTCATTATGCGGTTCCATGCCCACCGCCACATCAGTTGGAATTTTCACCAATTCATGCCAAATGTGTGAGTTCAAAGTCCGAACCTTGACAGACGTCTACTGCTTTGTTTTCTTGTGGATGGAGATCTGTGTAGACCCATTGTTACAGGGGAGCCACCTCAGCAGTCAGCACCTCACCTGCTCCTCTCAGTGAAACCATGTGAAGTCTGACATCTCCGCATGAACACAACGGTTGCCTTCAATTTCTATCTGCATCGAAGATTGATATCTTTTCTGCCCTCCAAGTTTCCGGAAATGGAACCATGTGAGGACCTTGTTTCTGGAAACTGTAACATTTCAAGCACAAAGGGGAGCATGTTGCATCGTTAGCATGCATCCAACTTACCTTTCCCTAGTGGACCTGCTACGGAGCAATTCTACAGAATGGATTCTGGAGGTCACATATGCACTGAAAGTTTGCTATTTCCCTGCCGTCGAGGAAAAAAACTGTAAATTCATAGTGCATGATAAATCAATTCATGCATGAAGGTCTACATATATAAAGTGATCATCCATGTTCCAAGAGGAGGGAAACATAAGCTAATTGTGTATTTTGTAGCTGGATTGAATAGCAATCCTAACTCTACTTAAAATGTAAAAACTAGTTATACCAGTGTACAAGGTAAACGTACACTACAGATTCAGAGTACATTATATTAGAAAGAGAAATCCTCGGGTAAGCATTTGCCAAACTTGCTGGATAGGAAGCTCCTGTACTTCCGCTTAAGTTCACTGACTGCAATTACAAGCCTACCAGTTTCAAAAGCTTTGCAAATTGGACTTTTGAAACATCTGGAACATCACTGATGATATTTCCTCGAACATGAAGTGGAATGCCAGACAAACATTTTGTGCGCACCAGAAGCAGACACCCAGTTGCATACTTAACATATCTGGATGGAAAGAATTTGTACATACCTAAGTAAGTAGCACCACCTTTCTGAAGCTCAGATGTCTCCTATCCTTTACAATGACATCTCTTTCCAGCAATAGCCTAGTTAAGGCCATATGAAACTCGGTCTTTTCTGTACATCAAGTTACAGGTGAAATACGTTCAGACATTTTTCATGAATGGATTTTGAACTCGGTACGTAAGGCATCATGCGACTTAACTTGCTAATCGGCCAGCCCATAATTAGACGAACGATCTACACTTACCCCGGGTAGATGATAGCCTCTCGCTGGTTCCGTGATAAACGCACCGAGAGAGACTGCGTGATTCAGAAACCAATATATTTGTCAGGTTCCAAGCATTTGACTACGATACGAATAAGATCGCAATCGCAGTTAACGATTCGGTTTTGTACCGAACCCCCATCAAAATTTGCTACTAATCGGGCTTCGCAACTAGCTCTCACAGCACCCAATCGCATCCACACAGGAGTGAGGCGATGCTGCCGAGAACCCAAACCATTCAAATCACCTACTGACCGATACTACTTACTCAGTTCGATGCCCAACTACACACAGACCAACCAAATTAGCGGATTCTACGCCCAACTGCAGAGCAAATGGATTGAATCGCAAACGGCACACGGCCCGGCGGCAGGGAATCGAACACACCTGCCGTAAGCCCGCAGCTGGCGAGGACGAGGGGGAGGGGGCAGCTCGTCGGAGAATTCCCAACATGTATGTGTTCTGCTTCCACTTCGCCGCCTTGCGGCGTGCGTCGGCGGTCGTTGCCTGCTCGCCGCAGGACGCAGCTGCGGCTGTTGAAGACGGCGGGGAGTGACGTCTTACGTGACCAGGTGGGCCCCCAGCAGGTGAGCACAGCCTCTTACAATCTTGGGCTCGGTTAAATTCACGGCCTGGTTTGATGGCATGCGGCGTGGCCCGTGTCGGCCCACGATGATTGTTTCGGCACTGATGGGTGGAATCAAACAGCTCATCCAAAATCTGCTGGAAGCAACCGCGTTCCTCTTGAAACGGTGGGACAAACCGGGGCACATCCACAAGATGAAGGCGAGGAATTCATTTCTGAATCCAGCAAACCAATCCATCACATCATAACGTCGGAAAGAATCTGCAATATACTTTTTTTTTTTTGAACGAAGGAGCACAAGGGAGCATTTGACAGGAGGTAAACTTTCAGATTCAGGAACACAACAATCTGGACAGGAGATGCTATCTTTAAACCACTGAATATGGATTGAATGAATCTGGTCAGTATATACAATGATTGGACTAGTTGATTGCCCCATCTAGACAGCACTACTGCACTACTCGGTCACACATCAGAGCAGCTTGTCCAATTGGACATTGTGCTTCCCTATTCATTCATTCATATTGTGGTGAATAGCCATCAAATAATGCAGACTTTGGGCCAAGCCACCATGGTCCCGCTAAGCCGTCTAGCATGCGAACCACTGTCATCCAGACAGAAGGGCCTGTTTATCTCGATCCAAATGAAGTCATGGCATGCCGGATGTGGATATCTACAAGTGAGGTGACACTACGTGATGCTTTGTTGATTATGAAGCACCAACTGCCGTTTCTGATGGTTTTTCGTGTGCTTCGTCCTTGCTCAACAACGCTGGTGTGACTGAAACAACACCGATCAGGAATAGCAGCGCTATTGACTGGGTGTCATAAAGGTCACTCAGCGAAGTTAACTCTCCTAGAGCGATTCCAGCCTGGATGTATGACAATGGAAAAGAGAAGCAAACAGCACAACTACATTAGGACAAGGAAGACACAGTAGAAGGTGACAAGCATCAGGTCTAAAGTAAGAAACTTACCCTGACGGTTACATAGGCAGCTGGGATGAGACCAATGAGAGTTGCCAGTAAGAATATATGGTAGGGAACATCTACTATTGGCGAAGCTAAATTAATGAAAGTATTTGGCAATGTTGGGGTGACCCTGAGGAAAAGCATGTAATTCAACAACTTCTCTCTTCTTTTAGCGACCTGCAATGAAAGAAAATTTACTTCTCCTCAGTTATAAGTATCATAGTCCCTCCCAGATGACATTGAATCAAATAGCCTAGCTAAGGTGCAGTGCATTTCAGAACAAAAATTAAAGCATAACAGGAAAATAAATTGTAGGATCTCAATACAACAGCAATTCAAACTCTGGAAACATAACTGCATCAACTAATGTTGGTCTTGAGATTACCTGTTTCTGGAAGAAATTGAGCTTATCTGGCCACAGTGAGAATACCAGTGGCTTTCCAATCATCTTCGACAGGAAATAACATGAAGAAGCACCAGCAGAGGCAGCAAAGACGACAAGGGCAACACCCCGGAGTTGCCCGAATAGAGCGCCAGCAAGCAGTGACATGAATATTGTCCCCGGGATCATGAAAGTCTGCATGAAGATGTACACAGCACAATAACCTACCAACACCTGTAGGGTGTAATCACTAGTATAGTTCTCAAGATGGCCACTGCAAGGAAACCAATTGATGGTCAGCGAACAAAGATTGTGTCCATTTAAGTAGTGATAATTACTATGTACACATCTGCATTATCACTTCAGATATAAAAATAGCAATAGCAGAAAAGAAGACAGAAGGCAATGGACAAGCCATAAATATGACAAGCAAGTAGCTGACGTGCGTAGACAGACCAGATTGTGTGTTTATCCAATATTAAGCTTAAGGCACATGAAACACGGTAGGACGAGTCTGTCAAAGCATATAGCAATTGTGGGTGTCACGAAAGTGACATGGTAATAAGGAAAATAAAGTGACATGATTAAGTTACTTTTTAAAATTTAATCCACAGAAGTGCAGATTTGAATTGGGTAGCAGTTTAAAGCACGGGCAGAATATTTTGTCAGATCTTAAATGGTTCGACTAACATAATAAAGATTAAACAGCAGTATTGGAAGCACGCCGGCAAAACTTATCTTCTAGATTTTACGGGCAGATATAATGGTTCGGAACACAAACAAATCATCCATTTGAAGGTCCCGAGGTTACGAACATCAACGGCGGTTTCACGAGATCCATGCATCACACTGAAGCTAAGAATTCCCACCAAGCTCACGTTGAGATCCGTTTTAAATCACGAGATAACCACTAGCTGGTTCCTTACAAACTACCATCAATCAACTGCTCCATTCCCCAACGAAAGGCAGGTTATTTACCGTTGAAAATTGACATCGCAGGGGAAAAAAGATCAAATCTTTATCGCTAATGGAAATGCATATGTACACTACTCTTCCGTCGATCCGCTAAAACAGAGAAGAAATTGAAGGGGACTCAAGGTGCGACAGCAAACTGGCAAGGCACCGCAACAGGGAAACCAACAGGAGGACGGGAGTAAATTACGTGAGGATCTGGAGTTCCTCGAGGTTGCGTGGCAGCTTGAGGAAGCTGTAGTCGGAGTCCGGCATTGAAAGGTAGACTCCGACGAGCCCGGCGGCGAAGGCGGCGGCGACTCCTGCGCCCAGCGCGGCCTCCCACACCGGGAACCTCTCCTCCCTCCCCATCTCCTCCTCCTGATCCCCTTTCCAAAAATCCAGGGAACGGCCGAGGAGGAGGACGAGGGGTGAAATTGGAGAGGAGGAAGAAGAGAGCTTTCTTTGGCTCTCCTTCTCCTCTCTCCCTTCCCTTCCCTTCCCTTCACACTGCCCCTTTCCTTCTCCTTCCTTCCCCCGGTTGCTTTTCTTGGAGGAGTTTATACGGGAGACGACGGGCTAGAATATTCTCTCTCCTGTTTTTGTTCTCTTTATTTTAGCCTCTTCCTCCTTTTTTGAGCAATTTCAGTTGGCTTCCTGTTCTGTTCTGTTCCTTGGCGTTGTGCAACGATAAACATGCTTTTGGTCAGGTTCCGTTTGGTCTCTGGCAATTTGGGAGCTGTGAGTTTGAATGCTTCGCTTCATTCACCTGTTCATTTTGTTTGTTATTTACGGCACGCCGCCTGCCAATCTCTCCACGTTTTCATCAGGTGAAAAAGAGTGGATTTTTCGGGAGTTTAACCTCAGCCAAAACTTGGCAATGGGTGTGTGCTCGTGCTCCCATTCTTTTGAACTGCTCCTTCGTCTCTTTGGTTTGGTCTTTAGCGGTTGAGCTGACGCGTCGTGGTGCCGAAGCAAGGTGTGCGTTTCTTTCAACTCATCAGCGTCCTCGACTGGGACCGATGCATGCAGCCGCATCGCCGTTGTGGTTGCTGGCTCATGACGCTGGAGTTCTTCTTCTCTGTCGCCGACCACAGCTGCGGCGAGCACATTCTGTGCCGACGACGCGTGAGTTTTTCTACGGCGTCACCACTGAACTCTCGTAATAATCAAGAGAAAATCCAGCATTCCACGCCGATTCTAGCGCTACTCCATTTAAAGCGCTACATGCGACTTCAGAATCAAGTGGCAGTTGGAAATGGAGTCGCAATATATCTTGCATTGCGAATTCTTGCAGTTAGTCCTGAGCTGAGAAGATGCTTGCAAAGACCGCATCACATCACATGGAGCTATATAAGAAAAGATACGGCCGTTGTTGCTTAACCATAAACATCGTCTGACCCGCCGGCCTCTCCATGTGTTCGTTCGCTTGCAGGGTGCCCGCCACCGCCACGTCCCGCGCACTTGACGCACTCGGCTAACCGCTAACTGCCACTGCCATGTTGCAGTCGTACAGAGAATAACAGAGTTTTATCTTGGCCATGTGGTGCACGATCATGGCAGAACAGAAAAGTATTGTGGATCACTCGCAGATTTCAGACAGATTAATGCATGTCTTGCGCGTAGGATCCAATTGGACGAACGAAAGCTACAGCAAGTCTCGTTCAGCGATAGAGTCTCGTTCAGCGATAGCAGATCTCACCAGACAAATCGAGGCGTGCGTCGTCAGCAGCGACTGAATTAACGTGCCGAAAAGGATCCTCGTCAGCCATCACGACGTTTCAACGCGGTAGGCGCTGGAGTAATGTAACACCCATATTTTATGTAATAAAATTTGATCAAACCATAGTGCATGTGTATGTTGCATTTTTTGTGTGAATTTTAAAGTTCAAACGAGTAGCAAATGTTGAAATTTGAATTTGAAATCAAATCAAAAGAAAAGGAAATGAAAAAGAAAAAGAAAAACAAATAAAACCCTTTTTGGGCCAAAACCTCCCCCTGGCCCAACTCTCCCTCCCCTCACCCGCGGCCCAGCTAGCCCCTCCCTCCCTTCCTCTCTCTGCTAGGCGGGGCCCGCCTGTCATCCCTTCTAGGGATGCAACCGCCGCCTCTTTCCTTCCCGCGACGCAACCGCCGCCCGACCCCGCGCCCACGTTCCCCCCTCGGATCCACCCCCCTGTCGATTTTCGCACGCGCACCCCAACCGCACACCCCCTTCGCGCTTAAAAGGAGCCGACGTCCCCATTTTCCTCCTCCCCCGAGCTTTCCCCAACCCTAGCGCCATTGCCGCCGGTAAGTGGCCGCCGTTCTTCGTGTTCTCGTCGATGCAACCCCCTTGTCCTCTTCTTTCTTGGCCTAACGCGATCGCCGCATCGCCAGGAGCACGCCGAACGCACTCACTCGGGTAGATCTTCATTGCGCCACCGAAATTTTCGCACTCCGACGAGCTCCGCCGCCTTCAACCGTCACCGACTGCTCCTCCCCGAGTCCGATCAACACCTCTGGTGAGTCCACGTGATCTCCCCCTTCGTTTCTATGCGCTCAGATTCTAGAATTAGGGTGTAATTCGTGAGATTGGGCGATCTCCGGCGAGCTTGTCGCCGTCGGCCGTCGGGCGCCGCCGCGCACAGCGCTGGCGCCGGCAAGGGGCGACGTGGCCCTATCCTGGCCTTCGTTTGGGTGCCAACGGCTAGGATTAGATCATCATACCGTTTCGGTTATTTAAAATCCTGGCCATCCGATGCAAATCCAACGACCCACATTCAAACTCCTTTTCCCGCCTCCGCATTTGCACCGTGGCCCCTGGAATCTTGCGGGCTACCCCCTAACCTTTACTGGAATTCAAGTCTAGCCCCTGAATTTAGCAAACTAGCCCCTAGACTCCCTGTAATTGGATTTAATCATTTAAATAAGCAATCTAACCCCTGGAAATTTGTAGAATTATTGATTTAGACCCTGTACAGTGTAGTAAACTTATAAACCAGCCCCTGGACTTTTATTTAATTGCTGGATATTGTTTTTGGGAGTATTTAATGTAGAAAATAGATAAAAATGGTAAATAAATATAAAAACAGTAGGAAAATTTGTATAAAATGTTTTTATGTTGTAATTAATTTGTAGAGTTCAAATAAAATATATTTTGACCCTGGAAAATTTATTAAAAATGTTTAAAATACATTTTGGCCATAGAAAATTCAATAAAAATGATTTTAGGCCATAAATAAATCCTAAAAATGTAATAAAATTATAAAATGCATATTTTGGCTATGTAAAATAATAAATACCTCTTAGGGACGCATTAGTATAGAGTTTTATGCCTATGTGTATGTTTGATGCCATGTGTTGTGTGCTCTTTACTTATTTTAGCCTTTATTTCTCTTTGCCATGCTTGGGCAATATATTTAGAGTCGTACTACGACCCCAACTTAAATCTCCAAGACCAAGACTTCACCAACAACCAAGTCTTCGAAGAAGGCAAGTGTCCTTGACCACCTTGTACCAATTTTAGGATTTTAGTTAGATGCATGCTAATTAAATTGATGTCCTATTTCATGTTTCATGCCTTGTTCCATATAATTCCTTGTCAGATGTGGGTTGGGAAGTAAATAGGTAATTAATTATGCTTAGCCATGCTTAGACATTGAGAATGGGTTTTCCTACAATTGTGACATGTTAAACTTTATGATTACTTTAATTGTGGTGGATACACAATAGTAGTGGATAGGAATCTGGTGGTTGAATAGATTTGGTATGGTGCAGTTTGCACGAGACCCGGGATTGGGTTTGGTACCTCCGGATTCTAAGGACCGGTTTATGGAGGAAGCCACTAAGATTTATAGTACCACCACGAGACTGAGATGGGACAGCTTGGTCAATTAATTAGGTTTCTCCCGATGAAATGCTAGTAGTTAGATGGTGCGGGGAATGATGCAGGGGTACTGCTCTAGGAACCGCAAGGCTCAAGAGGGGGCTCTGAGGCGGAGGGTTACTCCGGGAATGCCTCAGTGGTAGAAACCTTAGAGGGCTAGCACTAGTTGGGAGTACCTTTGTAAAGACCGTGTTGTGATCTCCTGGCCTCACACCAAAGGAAGTGTGTAATCTGGTTAGCTACCACGGGCAAACAGGGAGGTTCACTTAGTCCACCTGGCAACAGGGGATGAAATCACTGCTTGTGGGGAAAAGGTACACTCTCTGCAGAGATTTGGTAAAACTGTCATGACAACCGTGCTCACGGACAAGAGCGACTTGGGGCCAGTTCATAATTAGTTTATAGTTGGTAAATGGTGGTTATTTATGATTCAAGTTACATTCATCATCCTTAATTATGTGTTGAATTACTTATTGAATGATGAAATTAATAATTGAAAGCTAAGGTTAGGTTCTAAGAATAGTGCTTAAGCCATAATTGGCCTTCCCTTGCTTTAGCCAATCATGTCATTCTCTTCCCACACTTGCTGAGTACTTTATGTACTCAAGCGTTTACTTTTCCATTAGAATATGAAGAAGAAGCGGCACCGGAAGACTTTATCATCAACCCGGAAGACTTGGGCTAGGCTGGCGATCCTCCGCGTGACTGCCTGTGGAGATGGAGCTGTTCTTATCTATTTGACCTTCCGCTGTAGTATAATCTTTGTGAACTGTTTAGATGTTGTAAATAGGTTTGTGGTGTGTAATTGTAGACCTTCGGGTCGTATTGTAAGACTATTTATGTACTCGAACTTGGCTATGTAATGATGTTTCACTTTCGTCAACGCATGTACGGTTCAACTGATCCTGGCGTACATGTGATTAGCGTCTGTTCATCTTTACGATGATCGGGCGTGACAAAGTGGTATCAGAGCCGTGTTGCCCGTAGGACGCAAGCCTAGTTAGAAATGGATGAAAATAAGGACTATACTATTTTCTTATAAAATAGTATTTCCAAAACTTTGTGCTTTCCATCTCAACCCTTGTGCTTCTTATCTTGTTGTACTTATTGTTTTAATTCTAACTTAATTTATTGATTATTGATCTTACTCTCTTATTTTCAAATGTTTGTAGATGGCGCGCACCAAGCAGACGGCGCATAAGTCGACTGGGGGTCGTGTTCCTCACCACGCCCTGGCCAGCCGCTCCGCACCTCACACACCCAGGAGGGAGACAGTGCTGATCTCTTCTGGACGTGTTGTCCCGAGGATGCGTGCCCGTCTTCGCTCTCTTCTTTGTGCTGCGGGGTACCGTGAGTACCGTGTTCGCTTCGTCTACCACACCACCAGGGTCTCTGTACCCTCTACTGGTGGACTGGAGTGGTTTTCTCAGCTGTCCGTCTACTACGACTCGGAGCTGCTGCACTCACACTTCTCTCCGTGTTGGAGGAGCTCCCAACGTGCGGCTGAGGAGGATGCTACGTGGGAGGAAACTACCTACTGGAGTCACGCCCACAGGTTCCTCCTCGGGTGCACAGAGCACGCGTACACCCCTCAGCGCCCTAGTGGCACAGCCGACTTCACTGGACGTGACGTCGAGGGGCCTCTGCACCACGCTCAGTGCGAGAGTCTTGCGGACGATGTTGTGGAGTTGTCTTCACGACTCCAGCGTTGTCAGCAGGAGCTTCAGGACAGCAGGGACCTTGTAGACAGCTACGAGCGACTTCGCCGACGCTACGCGAGGATCACTGCAGCTGACCCGAACTCTCCTCAGTACTCTTTGGACGTTGAGCCGTGGGACCCGAACTCTCTGGATCGTCGTGAGAACTCACCCGTGAGATCGGGGGAGGACACGGAGGAGGAGGATCCCGAGGAGGAGACCGAGGAAGACTCCGACGAGTAGGGATAGACTTGTTACCCTGTTGGACGACTCAAGACACCTACCCTTAGTATGTAGGAGCGTGTAGCTGCGCCCTCTCTAGTCTTGAGTTGTATTACCTTTGGTATTGTATTAGTTTGCTTCATGTTATGTGTGTGTGTGCGACGTGAGTTGTGGAATGCTTCGGCATCCTGTCCACATCCACGTCATTTGTATATAGGCTTGTTAGTATGTCGTGCGAGTTGTGGAATGCATTAGCATCCTGTTCACATTCGCACTAGTTGATTAATGAATTTGCTTGCTTTATATATATATGTTTCCCTTGATACATGTAGTTGGGATCGTTTTCCATAGCGTACCCTTCTATATCTTATCTATGGTCCTAAAGTTTCAATTATTCCCTATACAGATGGCTGGAAGAGGTAGAGGTAGAGGTCGTGGAAGGGGTGTTGTGCCCCAATATGAAGGACTTGGAGGTGTGCCGGGATGGAATGGTAGGGGTGCTCGAGGAGCCCCAGTAGCGCAGTAGATGCAGCAGATGATGGCCATACAAACCCAACTACTCAACAACCTCACCCAGATTGTTACCAACATGCAGCAAGCCCCACCCCCACCACCACCACAATACAACCTTCCACCACCACCACCTTACCCGCCCAGATCCTTTCTAAGGGACTTGCTAAACACTCATCCACCCACCTTTGCCACAGTCACTGAACCAATGGCTGCCGAGGATTGGCTTCGAATGATTGAAAGCAAGTTGAGGCTCATACACTGTGAAGGAAGAGAGAAGGTACTTCTAGCCTCTCATCAACTCCAAGGACCGGCAGCTGACTGGTGGACCACCTTTACTGAAGCCCACCAAAGTTCGGAGAACATCACTTAGTAAGAATTCAGGATCGATTTTCGCAATCACTTTGTGCCTGAGGGAGAAATACAAGCAAGACGTGAGGAGTTCCTTATGTTAAAGCAGGGCCGTATGACTGTGAGAGCCTACTTGAATGCATTCACCCAGTTATCCCGCTATGCCCCAACAGATGTGGATACTGATTCCAAGAAACAATTCCGTTTCAAGAATGGATTGGACAAGGACTTGAAGTTTGCCACGTCTTCCAGCAACTACAGCGACTTTCAGAAGTTGGTTGACAAAGCTTTTGAGGTGGAGAGGACTAAGAAAGAACTGGATGATGATGAAAGGAAGAGGAAGTTAGCTCTGAGCCATGCCTCTAGTAGCAATGTACGCCCTCGTCTCAACCCTCAGCCTGCTAACCAGATGACTCGTCCTATGAACTACTCAGGACAAAGATTCCCAAACCCTGACTATAGGCCACCCACACCCTACAATCAGCAGATGCGCCAGCAACAATAGCCTCCACGCCAGCCAATGCAACCCCCTCGCCAGCAGATGCAACCACCTCGCCCTTCAGCTCCAGCTAACCGCCCCAATGGTCAACCCCTAAGAAATCAATCAGGAGGTAACAAGGGCCAGAACAATGCTGCAGGAGTTCAATGTTACAAGTGTGGAGAATGGGGACATTACTCCAACAATTGTCCGAAGAAGCAGCAGAACGCACCTGGACGTGTCAATCATGTGACTCTGGAGCAAGCGCAGGAAGCACCTGATGTGGTGATCAGTACGTTTTCTGCTAATTCCCACCCTGCCACAATATTGTTTGATTCAGGTGCTACACATTCATTTATATCCAAAGATTTCATAAAGAAGCATGACATGGTAGTTGCATTCTTGAATCGGCCATTGTTGATAAACTCTCCTGGAGGAGAGATGGTGGCAAGGCATCTATGCCGTAAAGTGAGTATAAACATAAGGGGGTAGTCTTTTGGGCCAACCTAATAGTGTTGGACTCACAAAGATTAGACATCATTTTGGGAATGGACTGGCTAACAAAGAATCAAGGAGTAATTCATTGTGCAACTAGGACAGTTTGCTTAACACACCCAGATGGCACTATGGTGGAGTTCAAGCCAGATCAGACACAAGAGACATTTGTACAACTCAACCATCTTGAGAGTACAGAAGGCATCAGGGTTGTGAGTGAGTTTCCGGATGTATTCCCAGATGACTTACCAGGTATGCCCCCTGATCGAGAGATTGAGTTTATCATTGATTTAGTACCTGGAACGACCCTAATATATAAGAGGCCGTATAGAATGGATGCTAAACAACTAGCTGAACTAAAGGATCATATTGAGGAGTTATTGGGGAAAGGATATATTCATCCTAGCTCATCGCCTTGGGGAGCACCAGTCATATTTGTACCTAAGAAGGATGGTACTCAAAGGTTGTGTGTTGATTATCGTGCCTTAAATGCGGTAACAATCAAGAATAAGTACCCACTGCCAAGAATTGAAGATTTATTTGATCAGTTGAGAGGAGCATGTGTGTTCTCTAAGATTGATCTTCGCTCGGGTTATCATCAACTGAAGATTAGACCCTCAGATATTCCCAAGACTGCATTTGTCTCTCGATATGGATTATATGAGCATACAATTATGTCGTTTGAATTGACCAATGCTCCGACATATTTTATATATCTAATGAACAAGGTATTCATGAAGTACTTGGACAAGTTTGTAGTGGTGTTCATCGATGACATACTTATCTACTCCAAAACTGATGAAGAGCATGAGGAACACATCAGGATGGCTCTACAGAAGCTTCTCCAACACCAATTATATGCCAAACTTAGTAAGTGTGAGTTTTGGCTAAAGGAAGTTTCATTTTTCGGTCATGTCATATCTGAAGGAGGTATAGCAGTGGATCTAGGCAAAGTGGCCGATGTTCTTAAATGGGAAACACCTGAGAGTGTACATGATATACAAAGATTTTTAGGCATGGCTGGTTATTATCGTTGGTTCATCGAGGGATTTTCAAAGATCTCCCGATCACTAATTAAGTTGCTTGAGAAAGGAGTTGTTTTCAAGTGGACCCCCAAATGTGAAGTGAGCTTTGCCGAGTTGAAGAAGAGGTTAACCAGTGCACCATTATTGGTGATGCCTGATATGCAAAAAGAGTTTGTAGTTTATTGTGATGCATCTGGTCATGGTTTAGGATGTGTCTTAATGCAAGGAGGACATGTTGTAGCCTATGCTTCAAGACAACTTCGGAAACATGAGAGGAATTATCCAACCCATGATTTAGAATTGGCAGCTGTTGTCCATGCATTGAAGATATGGAGACACTACTTGATGGAAAAAAGAACCGAGATATACACGGATCACAAGAGCTTGAAATACATATTCACACAACCAGATCTTAACCTCAGACAACATCGTTGGTTGGAGTTAATAAATGATTTCGATGTGGGAATCAACTACCATCCAGGAAAGGCTAATGTGGTCGTTGATGCTCTAAGCAGGAAGGGACAATGTAATAACTTGTCACTACAAGCTCTTCAACCCCAGTTATGTGAAGAGTTTGCAAGGTTAAACTTATGCCTAGTATCTAGTGCTGAAGCAGTTGCTATGGAAGTAGACTCAACCCTTGAACGTGATATACGAGAAGGACAAAAGAATGATGAGAAGGTCAAGGATATCAAGCAATTGATAAAGAAGGGAAAAGATCCAAACTTTATGGAAGATGAACAAGGAACCCTATGGCTTGGAAGGAAGATTTGTGTTCCAGATATCAAGGAGATTAGAGAGTTGATACTAAGGGAAGCTCATAACTCATCTTACTCCATTTATCCCGGAAGCACAAAGATGTATCAAGACCTTAAAGATCGATATTGGTGGCATAGAATGAAACGGAATGTAGCAGAATATGTGGCCATATGTTATACATGTCAATTGATTATGGCGGAACACCAAAGACCAGTAGGGTTGTTGCAACCAATCAAAGTGCCAGAATGGAAGTGGGAAGAAATTAGTATGGATTTCATTGTGAGACTACCAAGGACACCGTCTGGATATGATTCTATATGGGTTATAGTGGATCGTTTGACTAAAGTTGCCCACTTTATTCCTGTGAAAGAAACATACAATGGTCCCAAGTTGGCGGAACTGTATATCTCCAGGATTGTATGCTTACATAGAGTTCCTAAGAAGATTATTTCAGATCGAGGCACTCAATTCACTTCAAGATCCTGGCAGAAGTTGCATGAATCAATGGGTACCCGTCTAAACTTTAGTTTGGCGTATCATCCTCAGACTGACGGTCAGACAGAACGCACCAACCAGATATTAGAAGACATGTTAAGAGCGTGCGCTCTAAAGAATAGCCAAAGTTGGGATAAGAATCTGCCATATGCCGAATTTCTTACAACAACAGTTACCAAGCCAGTTTGAAGATGTCTCCTTTTGAAGCATTGTATGGGCGGAAATGTAGGACACCGTTGTTTTGGAATCAAATTGGGGAAAGCCAAGTATTTGGTCCTGATGTATTGAAAGATGCTGAAAGACAAGTGCAAGAAATTCGGAAGAACCTAAAGGCAGCCCAAACGAGACAGAAGAGTTATGCAGATACTTGAAGACGCGATCTAACCTTTGAGGTCGGTGATTATGTGTACTTGAAGGTGTCACCTATGAGAGGATTGAGAAAATTTAAAGTAAGAGGCAAGTTGTCACCCCACTACATTGGTCCGTTCAAGATCTTAGAACGATGAGGAGAAGTGGCTTATCAGCTTGAGCTTCCGCCGCACTTGTCAGATGTACATAATGTATTTCATGTGTCACAACTTAAGAAGTGTCTGAGAGTGTCTGAGGAATGGTTACCTATGGAAGCAGTTGATGTACACGAAGATTTGTCTTATGTGGAACAACCTGTCAAGATACTTGAGACATTAGAAAAGGTTACCAGAAGCAAAGTCATTCGCATGTGTAAAGTGCAATGGAAACATCACTCAGAGGCAGAAGCAACATGGGAAAGAGAAGAAGATCTCAAGGCGGATTTCCCTCATCTATTCTCTTAGGACGTCCGGATCTCGAGGGCGAGATTCCTTTTAAGGGGGGGGGGGGTGGTAGAGTTGTAACACCCATATTTTATGTAATAAAATTTGATCAAACCATAGTGCATGTGTGTGTTGCATTTTTGTGTGAATTTTGAAGTTCAAACGAGTAGCAAACGTTGAAATTTGAATTTGAAATCAAATCAAAAGAAAAGGAAATGAAAAAGAAAAAGAAAAACAAATAAAACCCCTTTGGGCCAAAACCTCCCCCCTGGCCCAACTCTCCCTCTCCTCACCCGCGGCCCAGCCAGCCCCTCTTTCCCTTCCTCTCTCTGCCAGGCGGGGCCCGCCTGTCATCCCTTCCAGGGATGCAACCGCCGCCTCTTTCCTTCCCGCGACGCAACCGCCGCCCGACCCCGCGCCCACGTTCCCCCCCCCCCCCTCGGATCCACTCCCACCCGTCGGTTTTCGCACGTGCACCGAACCGCACACCCCCTTTGCGCTTAAAAGAAGCCGGTGCCCCCATTTTCCCCCTCCCCCGAGCTTTCCCCAACCCTAGCGCCATTGTCGCTGGTCAGTGGCCGCCTTTCTTCGTGTTCCCGTCGATGCAACCCACTTGTCCTCTTCTTTCTTGGCCTAACGCGATCGCCACATCGCCAGGAGCATGTCGGACGCACTCGCTCGGGTAGATCTTCACTGCGCCACCGAAATCGTCGCACTCCGACGAGCTCCGCCGCCTTCAACCGTCGCCGATGCCTCTGCTCCTCCACGAGTCCGATCAACACCTCTGGTGAGTCCACGTGATCTCCCCCTTCGTTTCTGTGCGCTCAGATTCTAGAATTAGGGTGTAATTCGTGAGATTGGGCGATCTCCGGCGAGCTCGCCGCCGTCGGCCGTCGGGCGCCGCCGCGCACAGCGCTGGCGCCGGCAAGGGGCGACGCGGCCCTATCTTGGCCTTCGGTTGGGTGCAAACAGCTAGGATTAGATCATCATACTGTTTTGGTTATTTAAAATCCTGGCCATCTGATGCAGATCCAACAGCCCACATTCAAACTCCTTTTCCCGCCTCCGCATTTGCACCGTGGCCCCTGGAATCTTGCGGGCTACCCCCCTAACCTTTACTGGAATTCAAGTCTAGCCCTTGAATTTAGCAAACTAGCCCCTGGACTCCGTGGAATTGGATTTAATCATTTAAATAAGCAATCTAACCCTTGGAAATTTGTAGAATTATTGATTTAGCCCCTGTACAGTGTAGTAAACTTATAAACCAGCCCCTGGACTTTTATTTAATTGCTGGATATTGTTTTTGGGAGTATTTAATATGTAGAAAATAGATAAAAATGGTAAATAAATATAAAAATAGTAGGAAAATTTGTATAAAATTTTTTTATGCTATAATTAATTTGTAGAGTTCAAATAAAATATATTTTGACTCTAGAAAATTTATTAAAATTTTTAAAATACATTTTGGCCATAGAAAATTCAATAAAAATGATTTTAGGCCATAAATAAATCCTAAAAATGCAATAAAAAAATATAAAATGCATATTTTGGCTATGTAAAATAATAAATACCTCGTAGGGACGCATTAGTATAGAGTTTTATGCCTATGTGTATGTTTTATGCCATGTGTTGTGTGCTCTTTACTTATTTTAGCCTTTATTTCTCTTTGCCATGCTTGAGCAATATATTTAGAGTGGTATTACGATCCCAACCTCAATCTCCAAGACCAAGACTTCACCAACAACCAAGTCTTCGAAGAAGGCAAGTGCCCTTGACCACCTTGTACCAATTTTAGGATTTTAGTTAGATGCATGCTAATTAAATTGATGTCCTATTTCATGTTTCATGCCTTGTTCCATATAATTCCTTGTCACTTGATGTGGATTGGGAAGTAGATAGGTAATTAATTATGCTTAGCTATGCTTAGACATTGAGAATGGGTTTTCCTACAATTGTGACATGTTAAACTTTATGATTACTTTAATTGTGGTGAATACACAATAGTAGTGGATAGGAATCTGGTGGTTGGATATATTTGGTATGATGCAGTTTGCACGAGACCCGAGATTGGGTTTGGTACCACCGGATTCTAAGGACCGATTTATGGAGGAAGCCACTAAGCTTTATAGTACCACCACGAGACTGAGATGAGGCAGCTTGGTCAATTAATTAGGTTTCTCCCGATGAAATGCTAGTAGTTGGATGGTGCGGGGAATGATGCAGTGGTACTGCTCTGGGAACCGCAAGGCTCAAGAGGGGGCTGTGAGGCGGAGGGTTACTCCGGGAATGCCTCAGTGGTGGAAACCTTAGAGGGCTAGCACTAGTCGGGAGTACCTTTGTAAAGACCATGTTGTGATCTCCTGGCCTCACACCAAAGGAGAGTGTAATGTGGTTAGCTACCACGGGCAAACAGGGAGGTTCACTTAGTCCACCTGGCAACAGGGGATGAAATATCTGCTTGTGGGGAAAGAGTACACTCTCTGCAGAGATTTGATAAAACTGTCATGACAGCCGTGCTCACGGACAAGAGCGGCTTGGGGCCAGTTCATAATTAGTTTATGGTTGGGAAATGGTGGTTATTTATGATTCAAGTTACATTCATCATCCTGAATTATGTGTTGAATTACTTATTGAATGATGAAATTAATAATTGAAAGCTAAAGTTAGGTTCTAAGCATAGTGCTTAAGCCATAATTGGCCTTCCCTTGCTTTAGCCAATCATGTCATTCTCTTCCCACACTTGCTGAGTACTTTATGTATTCAAGCGTTTACTTTTCCATTAGAATATGAAGAAGAAGCGGCACCGGAAGACTTCATCGTCAACCCGGAAGACTTGGGCTAGACTGACGATCCTCCGCGCGACTGCCTGTGGAGATGGAGCCGTTCTTATCTATTTAGCCTTCCGCTGTAGTATAATCTTTGTGAACTGTTTAGATGTTGTAAATAGGTTTGTGGTGTGTATTTGTAGACATTCGGGTCGTATTGTAAGACTATTTATGTACTCGAACATGGCTATGTAATGATGTTTCACTTTCGTCAACGCATGTACGATTCAACTGATCCTGACGTACATGTGATTAGCGTCTGTTCATCTTTACGATGACCGGGCGTGACAAGTAACCAGCCTAGGCGATCGATTTGCAGTTACTACTGTTTGGTGAGATCCAATGGATTACCGTACTGCTTCAATTTGCGGTAAGTAGGTATATTAACCAGTAATTTCAGCTCCGCCTCTCACGTCACGTGATGCGTTAAATAATTATAGAATACTCCGCTGTGGTCAAACTAACCCTACGCGCTTTTTTACTGATCGAGATGTTCCATCTGCTCTACCAGTAAGATAATCATGCAACGGTGAGGGGAGGGGGCTGTCATGTCAAAGCGAGCTGTCACTTTGGTGTTTATCTGCAGGTGGATCGATCCGCGGCTTTTGCGCATTTCAAATCGACATCAAGATGTCCATTTCATCTAGAACGGCGCACTTTTCATTTGTGATTGAGGGCCCCTGCCCCTGCACACCAACATCACATGCCAACACTGATGGCGGTGACGGATTAGACAACGCCACGTTTTACCGGTAGTTGGATAGAGACACATGGAATTAGTTAGTCCTTGTGTCAGCCTGTCAGGCAGGCTTGATCCCTCCTCATATAGCGTGCCGTGGACGGTGGACCAGCCATGGATCTCGACAGTGAGCCGATGTGATGTGGCTCTCGCATGGTGGACAAAACTTGGCAACTTGAATTTACCCTGCAGGGTTAGAAAACTCTGGGATGATGTTTCCCTTTTTAGGACGAAGATATGGTGTTGCTTCTAAAGTTCTGACTTTGAACGGTTTAAAGATAAAGGTGTTAGAGAATCAATCGCATCAGACTTAATTTGGCACATAACGGCTCCTACACTATCAGTCCATCTTCTCAATACTTAATGTTCAGTCCATCTTTTCTACATCATGTAATTTCCGGAGTTAACGCTCGGTCCATCTTCTCCACCTTCTGTAATTCCCGGAGTCATAACTCCTTATGCATGTACCTCTGCCTATATAAGGCTCACTGGTCAATGGAAACAACCAGTGTGCTTTGCACCCTATCATGGTAATTAGAGCACAGTAGTATCCTTTTTTCCCCGCCCTCCCATTCCCTTGCAATGACCTCTACAATGTCTATCGCAGACAGTCATACCACTAGCAGCTCCTGATCCTCTACCCTTGCATCGAGTCAATCTTCCTCCATTGCCATTGTCACTCAATCAATGAATATCACAAGTCTTATCACGGTGAGGCTCGACATGTTCTCTACTGCATATCGTCGTTGGAAGAGACTCTTTCTCGTTGTTCTCGGTCAGTTCAATCTTCATCATCACATCAACGAATCTGAACTGCGCCAGATGATCCTGTCTGGATTCAAGAGGATCTCACTGTTCTTATGTGGATCCACGCGACATTAGCTGATGATCTTCTTGACTTCGTCATGGATGATGATGTCACTGCTCTTGGCGTCTGGAACAAGATCGCAAATTATTTTCTTGGCAACAAGTCCAGCCGTGCGGTTCGGCTTTAGCAGGAACCCCACAACCTTTAACAAGGTGACTTATCTGCCTCTGCATATTGTCACAAGTTGAAGACACTTGCAGTGCGCCGTATATCATGTTTATGATTGAAAAAGTCACGAGAATAGAGTTCGTGAAAGATGTGGAGCACACTCCCTTGAGGCCCCAAAAGCCTCCCCAAGCCACTGTCCAAACTGCTCCATCTTCCAATGTCCAGTGAAGAGGCTCCGAGGAGAGCTCGGAGAGATGCAAGGATTGCTCCCACCACTGGGGCCCCTCCTCAAAAAGGGTCTCCTAGTGGTATCTTGAAATACTTGGCTGCCATTTTTGGCTCATGCAAGAAGGCTGAGAAGCTGAACAAGGCAAGGAAGGCCGACATGAGATATGTCAAGTAAAATGTCAAGCAAATCTGTCAGAAGCTGGAGATTGAGCCCATCAGATCTCTAATTATCTCGGATGACTTCGCATCTGATTTCACTGAGCTTGGACCTTTGACTCCCTCCGAGCTTGCTTACTTCGACATTGGGGGCACTTCGAGTGGTTCCGCTCCTCCTCCTTCCCAACCTGAAGACGAAGATGAAGACGAAGAGAGGACCGACAGCGAGGAATGAGCCACTAGATCCCTTCTCTCCTTCTTTTTGGTGTCTTGATGCCAAAGGGGGAGAGATTGAGGGGGAGTCACTAGGCCCTAGTTGTAGGTTGTGAGATGAGAGCTCCATTTGTGTTTGTCGAAGTGCAACTATGACACTTCCCCCGGTACTAATAAATGTAGCCCGCGGATGTTCTTGTTTCGGTTGGGGCGCTTAAAGATCAGGAAAAGGAAGGTGACACGGGAGATTTACATGGTTCATGCTGCCTGAGCATAACACCCTACTCCACGGGTTTTGTGTTGTTGTATTGTGTGAGTCTGTTGCGCTAGTATGCTGGCCTGCCTTGATGAGATGTGTCTGGGTTCGTGCGGCACAACCCTTTTATAGTTCCAAGGACTAACCGTTACAAATCTTGCCTGACCCGACATGTGGCCCTGACATATTTAATGGCCTAATACACTGTATAAAGGGTATTAAGCATGATTAATAGTGTGATAACGTGCCCTAATGGCTGCGTTACCCCTATTAATGGTGTACTAATTGTGTGTCATTAATATAGTATTAATGACATATAATCAGGTCTTATAACTACCGCTTTAATCGCCCTTGATTGTTCGTATAGAAAGAGAACTGCCAATGTGCTCATTGGTGAAGCAGGTCCGGAGACTCCACATGTGGCAGCTCCGGAGCTTTCCCTTGCGGGAGGGTAGGTCCGGAGCTGCTGTACACACGTCGGCACCGGAGCTCCTCTCTGCTGGGGGTTAGGTCCGGGGTCGTTGTACACGTGTTGTCGCTGGAGCTTTCCTTCGTTGGGACTTTAGTTCCAGTTTTCCTTTACACGTGTTTACCCAGGAGCTACCCATATGAGGGGAGCGGGTCCGGTGCAATGTGACATGTGGGGCCTGTAGAGACCTTCAACTCTGACAGATAGAACTCCCTTGTACTCTTCGCGGTACCGAGGGGTACCCGGTACACAGGGTACCGATAGTGGCCCCCGAGCCCACCTCTGGGAGAAACCCTTTGGGTTAAGTTATTCTACCGAAGGTGGGTCCATTCTTGATTCCCGCGCTTCGATTTCAAGAGTCTTCGGATGTGCCATTGGAGCGATGGTCCGGGAGTGAACCATCGACGCGTGGCTTATTATGAATGCGGTAGATAAGATCTTTTAGTGAGGATCTCATGCAATTGAAGGTCGCCGGTTCCCAATACAAAAACCGTATCGATTCCGCTCGCCCTGTCAGGGTGCCGCCATCAGGTTTCCCACCATTCTTCATGACAACAATTCACCTAGGGTAAGAACCTCGATCTCTTCGTCGGGGTGGCCCTGGGCCCATTCGTCATTGACGGGGTAGACTTTTGAAAAGTGCCTTCGCTCTCCCTCGGTTTCCATCCAAGCGTCGCAGAGGCTTACTTAAGAGGGAAAGTGCGCACAGTTTGGGGACTATGTACGCCTTCGATCAAATTTGCGCTCAGAGCCTCCCAAACTCCACCTAACTTCCCTTCCTTTGCTCCGCTTCACCGCGATGGAGTTGGGTCATCCCAAGAGCCGCCTCAAGAGCAAATACGATTTGATGAAGGTCCGAACCTACATGGGGTGGTCCAGTGACTCCTTCGGCCACCTGATCCGCGCCGGCGAGCTCCCGTTCAAGAAGGAGCGTCGTGGTGACATGGTGTACTTTTCGGCGTACGCTATGGTGGGATTGATCCCACCTTTTTCTACCTTTATTTTGATGCTGCTAGAATTTTATGGTCTCCAGTTGTATCACCTCGGCCCCCATTCTCTTCTTCTCGCAGCGACGTTCGTCCACTTTTGCGAGATGTGGGTGGATATCCCCCCCTGCGTTGAGCTGTTCCACACCTTCTTCACCATCCACACTACCGGTAAGGGGAATGAGCTTCTTGGCTTCTACTATTTCGTGAAGCGCAAGAACTGCCCCTTCACATATTTGAAGTCATTTCCTTCCGGTAAATGGGATGACTGGAAGAAAGACTAGGTCATCATTGCAGTGGAGGAGCACAAGAAGTTAGAACTGCCCAAAGGCCTCCCCAACGTTGACACCGATGCTTGGAGTGTGGTTTCGGTGCTGTCAGATGCCTTCAACCCCGCCTCGACCAGGATCTGTGAATGCGTGGAGGGTGGAGTGACTCAGATGGTCTTCGGCAACTTCCTGGTCAATAGATGGGCTCCGCTGAGGAAGAGGGAGAAGCTCGCGTGGGCCCTCAATAGTGTGATGGATGACGACCAAATTGAAACTGGTTTGAAATCCAAATTGGATGACGAAGCTTTGAGGCTTCATCTCAAGAAATTCCAGCATGGGATAAACATCGATGGCGACGACTTAGTTCCGCCGTCAGCTGTCCTCCCCCTTAACATGGAGGTGCAGTTCAGCAGAGAGCTCCAGAGGAAGATGTCAGCGCTTGATGACCTTGGTGAGATGGAAAGGCATCCGACCACCAGGGTGGTGATCCCCGGAGCTTCCGAAGGAGGACCTGCCTTCGCCCCGAGCCGGAGGGTTGAAGACACAGGCAAAGGCAAGGGCAAGGAGCCAGCCGAACCCTCCAGCCGGAAGAGGAAGTTGAAGCATGCTGACGGGAGGTCCGTCAGGGTTGCTCCTTCTACGACATCTCCTTCTCCCCGGTGGGGGAGGTCTTCTGCAGCTGCACCTTCTCCGATGCAGGCGTCTACAAGAGGCGGCAGCTCCGGGCAATCAACTCTGGCCTCAGTGCCAGCTAAAAGCTCTAGGTCCAGGAGTTCTTCCCGACCAAGAGAAACTCCGACCGAGAGGACTCCGACTGCTTCAAGTGACTCTCAACTGAGGTCTGAAGCCGTTGTCTCACCAGACTTGGTGGGCTCTGGCTCTGGGCCTCAGAAGAAGAGGTTCCGAGGCAACTGGGGTGGTAGCATCCCTAGCATTAATTGCCCACCTTGAAATTCTAGTCTTGTTTTCGAAATATCTTTAATCTTCTCTTCCCTTTATTTCTAGGGTATCGAAGAAAGGTTAGGAACTTTGACTCCTATCATAGCGACTGGGGTTGCGAATGCTGAAGCTCCGGCTCCAAGCATCGAGCCTCCTCCTCAAGTGGTGGCAGAAGTTGCGACAGCTCCGGCGCCAGCTGTCGTGGACTTGAATTCGGAGTCCTCTCCCGAAGCTCATGTGGTAGCGTCGGACCACAGGGGAGAAGTCGAAGATGTACCCCTGGCGACGGTGGTGGAGGCTAAGGCTCCAGCACCGGCGATGCCAGAAGTTCCAGCCTTTGAGCCGGAAGTTGTCGAAGCCCTGGTCGCTGAGCCAGAGGTAATTGAAGCCCCAGCCATTGAGCCAAATATGGTTTAAGGTTCAACCCTTGGGCCAGAAGATGTTGAAGATCCGGCGGCTGAGCTGGAATTGCTTGAAGTTTCGGTCGTTGGACCAGAAGTGACCAAGGCGCCGGTGTGTGAGCCGGCTGTGGTAGGGGTGCCAAATGAAGCCCCTGTCACTGCCCCGAAAGTAGCTGTCCCGAAGGTACCTGGGCCAAAGCCGGAGCAGCACAAAGAAGTAGCAACATGTCCTCCACCCTCGGAGCCAACAACTGAAAGCCTGGAGGTAGCACCTTCAACTTTTGCTCCAGAGGTGGGAGTTCCTCCAGTGGGTTCCTCTTTTGCTGCTACTGAAGGGCTCCCGGAAATCGGTCCCAGTGCCGCAGAAGCTCAAGGGTCCTCTCTTGTAGAGTGGGACCCTATTTTTGTAATGGTGAACCCTCTGGAGCCTGCAGAGATGATCCCAGCAGGTCCGAAGCCTATCCCTCCGGCGTTGTCCATAGATAATGCCTGCTTCAGTGTATGACAAGTCCAACTTGCCTTCAATAATGAGAGCAAAGCCCTAGAGGAGAAGCGCAACACCTTGAGGTGTTGGCGCAATAGACTCCATTTTGAGACTAGGCTTTCCCAGACGAGGTTAGCTGACCATGAGGAGTGGATAAAGAAGGATAAGGCACTGTTAGAATACTGGGACAAACTGCTTGAGGAGAAGGAGGCCCCCATCCGGGCGCTCGACGCTAACTCTAGGGAAATCCTTGAGCAAGCCAAGGAGAGGCGTGATGCTGCTGATGAGCATCACAAAAACCTCAATGAATTGAATGAGGTTCTCCTAAAGCGTCGGGCGGACCTGGAGGTGAGGGAAGAGAAGCTTCTTGAGAAGCAGAAGGATGTTGTGAAGAGGGAAGCGGAGGTCACCCAGAAGTTGACTCTGGGTGAACAGAATTTGGCGGATCGTAACAAAAAGCTGGATCTATGGAGCAAAGAAGAGAAAAAGAAGTACTGAAAACTGGGACAGGAGCTCTCAAAAAGAGAGGCTGACGTTGCCACTAGGGAAGGGAAGGTGAAAGGCAGGGAGAGGGACTTGGCGGAAAGGCAGAACCGCAGCCACCTCCAGGAGAAGGAGCTGATTGACTGTGAGAAGCAAGTTGCTGAGAGTATGCAACAACATGCTAAATTGGTCGAGCGCCTTGCCCGGGAAGGTTCGGAGCTTGCGGTTGCCCGGAAGTCACTGGAGGAGCTGCAAAGCTTGAAGGAGACTGAGTCCATCCAAGTGTGGGACTTCTTGGGGCGGGCCAACAATGCACTGCCACTGCTAGGCTTCAGCCCCGTACGTCTGGACAACCCAAAGTTGGACTTGGACCGAGCGTTGGTGGCCCTCCATGGTGCTGGCGACAAACTTGACACGATGGGCGACGTCATTGCGGACCAGCTGGAGACAGAGGGGAAGACTCTGGCTACAAATGTCACAGAATACGTGCTGACGTGCTATGTAAGCCGAGACCCCCAATTCTCCTTGGACCCAGTGCTTGAAGGTCCCGTTGCCGAAGAGGAAGACGCCACCAAGGCCAGTGTCCAAGAGGTCGCCCAGAAGGTCGCAACATTCTTCCGCAGGACTTAGATCCTCCAGTAGCTAGGACTTCTTCCTTTTGACTTCTACTGTAATCCCAATTTTGTAATCCAGTGCTTCAAATTAATGAAATCCATTTTGCTTGCCATGAACTTCATTTTTATTTTTGTCTTCAATATAGTGTGCTCTGTCTTATTGGCCCCTAGTACATATGTACAATTAAAGTTTGTACATGTACCAAAGGTTTTGACAGTATATTGATGACTTGAATGCTTCGCACTTGTAGATTTTAGGTCTGAAGTCTTCAATTATGAGACATCGACGGCAGGCCCTCTGGGATTGGCGGAGCTTGGTAGCTCCGACAGTACCCAGTATCAAATATGAACGTTGACGATTAGAGCTTGGCAGCCCCTGATGTCACCGCACGAATAGTTGAATTTAGGCCCCCCGGGGGTTGTCAGAGCTTAGTAGCTCCGACGTCAACCACCACCACTTTGAATTCCTATTTTTCCTACACATTAAATACAAGGAAAAATTAAAATTCGTCTTCTTGTGTATAAATCATTTGTGTCTTATTTTTCTTACTTGAGTTTTATTCTGAAGTAACTCAACACAGTAACAAGTATATTTATATAACCCTTTCAGACTCTTATGCTTTTCTAGTATTCACCCTACTAATGCCTGCCGGAGTGTAGGTAGAGTGGCGTACTTAGGATGCAGGACAAGGCTAAGTCGATAGCTCACTCCAGACCTATGTTGGCTTGACGTTCAGGCAAATAGACTATACAACATGTTAAGACCCAAAAAGATCAACAATATAACTTGCAATGTATATGAATAATTTGGGTAAAAACTCAAGAAGAATTGCACAACTTCATTATAGATAAGAAGGTAAAAAACGATAAATTGGTAGATCGAGCCTTGCACAAAAAATAAATGCACGTGGAGTCTGTTTTTACACAACAATGTCTTTCATTATAGGTCCATATTGCAGGGGAGAAAAGAACACATTTAGGGTTCGGGACCAAGCTAAATGTGCTATACATCTTGTACTAACCCAGGGTAGGTAGTTACACTTTTAGTGCCGTGACTGTCTCAAGTGTTACTTGAACTCTCCGGACCCTCCCGGAGGGGTCCGAATGTTCTCCTGGAGGACCTACCCATCTCTGTATAATGACTCTATAACATATATTGTGTGTAATTACAGACTCACCTCCATGATTCTAAGCATAAAACTTACGGAGGTGCTTGATGTTCCAAGGATTGGGAAGCGGAGTCCCATCCTCTGTTGCCAAGCGAACGCATCTGGATCGGGATACTTTAATTACTCGGAAGGGACCTTCCCAAATGGGGGAAAGTTTGTTCATCCCTTCACGGGTTAGTATCTTCCGAAGCACCAGGTCGCCTTCTTCAAGATGTTGGTTGCGCACATGCATTTTATGATAGTGCCGGAGCGCTTGGCGATAACGTGCATTTTGAACAGCTGCTTGGTACCTTCCCTCTTCGATGAGGTCAAGGTCTTCACGCCGCAGATGGTCCTGCGTGGCTTCATCGAAGGTCCGGACCCGGAGGGACTCCAAGGTGATTTCTGGAGGAAGGACTGCTTCAGCTCCGTACACTAGGAAGAATGAAGTCTCCCCAGTTGACCGGTTAGGTGTTGTCCTGTTCGCCCATAGTGTGGATGGAATCTCTTCAATCCAGTTGGCTCCATGCTTTCTTAGGCGCTCGTACGAGCTCATCTTGAGTCCCTTTAATATTTCTGCATTTGCTCTCTCGGCTTGTCCATTACTTGCTGGGTGAGCTACAGAGGCATAACTAAGTTGAATGCCGAGGTCTTCACAATATTCTTAAAATGCAACACTTGTGAATTGAGTTCTGTTGTCAGTTATGACTTTGTTCGGAACTCCAAATCTGCATGTAATGTACTTCGATAACTTGATTGTAGGTTGCTTGTTGATTGTTACCACTGGAGTTGCTTCCGACCACTTGGTAAACTTGTCAATGGTGACATACAGGAACCTGTAACCTCCGACAGCTTTTGGGAATGGTCACAAGATGTTCATACCCCACACAGCGAATGGCCATGTTGGAGGTATCATTTGCAGTGATTGAGCCGGTGTGTGAATTTGTTTTGCATGGAACTGGCACGCTTCACATTTTTTCACTAGCTCAACCGCATCCTGGAGTGCTGTAGGCCAGTAAAACCATGCTGGAAGGCTTTACCGACCAACGTGCAAGAAGATGTGTGATTCCCACACTCACCTCCATGGATTTCCGCGAGAAGCTCACAACCTTCTTCTCTTGCAATGCACCACATTAGGATGCCGTTGGCACTGCGTTGGTAGAGATCCCCTTCTACCAACGTGTATCTTTTAGCCAATCTGACAATCCGGTCAGTGGTTACACCGTCTTCAGAAAGAATGTTGTCTTTCAAGTAGCTCCGGATCTCCAAGATCCATGCATCGGAGCTAACTTGAGCTGTTGAGTCTTGCGTGCTGGGTTGCTCGGAGCTTCCAACAGCACCTACGACCCTTGGTGGACGCCATGGTAACAGGGCCATCGGGACTGCCAGCTTCGAGGTGCTGGTCTAGCCCCCTTCGCCCAGTTCGGCAGGCTGAGCTGTTGGTCTTGACAACCTTCAGACGAAGATTCCGTCAGGAGCCGAAGCTTCGGTTGAGGCTTTCGTCGAGAGTTCGTCAGCTTCAACGTTGTGAATACGTTGTACATGTTGGAGATCCAGGACTTCAAAGTCCTTAAGAAGCCTCTGTACTTCAAGGAGATAAGCAGCTAGCTGGGGATTATTGCATCAACATTCACCTTTGAATTGTTTGATGATAAGCTGCAAATCTCCCTTCACTAGCAGTTGTTTGACACCAAAGGATAGTGCCATCTTTATTCCGTAGATGAGAGCTTCATACTCTGCCATGTTGTTGGTTGCCTTGAAATCAAGGTGAACCATATATTTGACCTTCTCCCCAGTCTGAGCGAGGAGGAGGATTCCAGCTCCGGCCACCTGCTTCTGCACAGAGCCGTCGAAGTAGAGGGTCCAGTGAGGCTCAGTGAAGACCAGAGCCTTGAATTTTAGCTTCTACTCACTGGGGCCCCCAGGGTTTGATGGAGAAGGAGTCCATTCTGCCACAAAGTCAGCTAAAGCTTGACCTTTGATCGCTTGACGTGACACAAATTCGAGATCGAACTCGGCCAGCTCCACTGCCCACTTTGCAATATTCTCAGTAGAGTTAGGGTTATGCAAAATAGCACGCAGTGGAAAGGAAGTTACCACTGAGATTTTGTGGGCTTGAAAGTAGTGATGAAGCTTTCTTGAGGCAATAAGTACTGCATAAAGCAGCTTATGCACTTCAATGTATCTTGTCTTGGCATCATGAAGTACTTTGCTGATGAAGTATACTGGGCGCTGGACAATCCGGACCTTCTTAGAAGGGCCCGAAGCTTCTTCTCCATCAACCCGGACCTTATTGGAAAGGTTCGAATTGTCTTGGTCAGCCTGGAGCGCCTCCTCCGGTGAATGGGTTTGGTCTCCTAGCATCCTGTCTTGATGTTCCGTGTCTGGGGGCTGGGACCCAAACTCTCCTTCAGGTAGTTCCGGACCCTCCCGGAGGGGTCTGGACTCCTGAACTGGAAGTGGCTCCGGTCTTTCTATGACCAGGACCATACTGACAACTTTGGTAGTTGCCGAAATGTAAAGCAGTAAAGGCTCACCAGGATTCGGAGCTACCAATATCTGCACTGTGGTGAGGAGCTGTTTTAGCTCTTCAAACGCCTTTTCTGCTTCTCCAAACTAGTGAAATGGTCCGAACTTCCTCGGGAGTTTGAAGAAGGGTAGCGACCGTTCTTCCAGTCTTGAGATGAAACGGCTGAGCACAGCTAGACATCCAGTTAACTTCTGGACATCCTTAATGACGGCTGGGGGCCGCATATCTTCTACGGTCTTGATCTTCGCCGGATTTGCTTCAATTCCTCGGTGAGTCACCAAGAAACCCAAAAGCTTCTTGGATCTAACCCCAAAGACACACTTGTCCGGGTTTAGCTTGGTGCGCGTGGTGCCCAGCTTGTCGAAGACGGCTTGTAAGTTGTCAAGGAGTGACTCCTTGTTCTTGATTTTTACCACGATGTCATCAACGTACACCTCCACCAAGTCTCTGATTAGCTCTCCGAATGTTTTGTACATAGCTCGTACAAATGTTGAAGCAACATATTTGAGACCAAAGGGCATGGTAGTATAACAGTACAATCCATCTACTGTTATGAAGGCAGTATGCTCTTCATCTTCCTTAGACATTTGGATTTGATGATATCCAGAATATGCATCTAAGAAACACAATAGCTGAATATGACCTAGAGGGGGGGGGGGGGTGAATAGGCCTTTTTTAATTTTAGTCAGAACCTGCAACACTTAACAGACAGATCAAACCCCGAGATATCGTACTAGTCCGGTACAGTGAGGACTAGTCCGGTGCGTGCGGCCTAAATTGATCAAGTTCGATCAATGATTTCAATGCAAGCGCAGTGTGAAATGGAATATAGTATGTAACTTGCAAGTATTGAGTCAATGAAGTTAAGTGTAGTGCAAATTAACTTTGATTTGAATGTTTTAACGTAAGATGGACAAAATCAATCAAACCCTAGAATATGATATGAGAAACTTAAGAACAAGATTGACACACATTTTTTATCACGTGGTTCAGTTCCCACAGAGGCAACCTACATCCATGTTGTGGAGCCCACAAAAGGACCGGGTCTTCACTGACCCTAACCTCGTCGAATCGCCACAAAAACCAATTCTTCTTCCACTATCACAAAGGGGAAAATCACCAAGTTCAAGGGGCCTTCTCACAAGTTGAGGGATCCCCAAGATTACAATTCAAACACCACCAAGAACACACTCGTGAGATCAACATGAAACAACAGGAGTGTGTTAGAGATCAAACCCAAGAGCTCAATCATATGTAATCATAAGTGAATCCTCAAGGGATTGATCTTTCTTGCATTGGATTGCGTGGAGAGATGTGTTTCCTAGGCTCTTGGAGGGTGTGACGGCGCAGGGGGTCGAGAGTATTGATAGTTGGGCTGTGCACATCTATTTATATTAGGGTTTTCAAAAGTTACCGTTAGGGTTTCGAGGGTCCGGACTAGTCCGTGGTGGAGTCCATACTAGTCCGGTGTTCGATGTGCAAGAAACCCTAAGCGTCCAGGAATATCAGACTTGTCCGGCTAGGAGCGGACTTGTCCGATTTTAGTCAGAAAGGTCTTCGAACTTGTCTGTGGTAGTATCGAACTTGTCCGGTGTGGTGCTACCCTTAGTGGATATAGGACAAGTCCGCACTTGGAGGACTTGTCCAATTTTAGTCAGAGGCATTATCAGACTAGTTTGGACATTATCGGACTAGTCCGGTGCGAACAAGTCCGCATTGGCTGGACTTGTCCGAACCTGTCTAGAGAGGATATCGGACTAGTCCGGTGTATATCGGACTAGTCCGTTTTTCCTGTGAAATGTGAAGTGTGTGAGGATTTTTATGCTTGAGCTCTTGGGATGTGTTATACCAACACACTCCCTACACAATGATGTATTCTATTCAGCTCTTGAGCTCTTTTCCGAATTGATCCTCATTCTCCTTTATTTTTGGCGCTTTCTTCATTCTTTCATTAAGACCCGTGCTCATCTCAATAATTTGGTTAGGATCTCATTTGTTTGTCCTAAATTAACCAAAACCCACAAGGGAAGCCTAGATGCACTTTCAATCTCCCACTTTTTGGTGATTGATGACAACCAATTGAGATTTCACAAAATATGATAAAAATTGAGATTTTCATAAAGTGTGCACATATGAGCTTGAAACTTATTTAGCAATGACAACATAATACATATGTGCACTCTTTATGGTGGGATGCAAAATTAAGTGCGTGAGAGCAGTAATCATGATGACAGTGAAATAATTGACATCAATATATCAACAACAAGCATATAAGTCAATTTCAGAGCAAAATCACAGATTTCATAAATATGAGCATAAATAGTTCATAGCATTGTATCACAAGACTAAAAGTACCAAAAGAGCATAATATTAAGTCTTACAACCCAAAAGAAACAAAAAGATGCATAAGTGAAGCTCTCATCTCTCAACCTATAGCTAAGACCTAGTGACCCCCCCCCCCTCAATCTCTCCCCCTTTGGCATCAAGACACCAAAAAGAAGGAGAGGAGGGATCTAAGATTTTCAGTCCTCACTGTCGGTCCTCTCATCATCATCATCATCATCATCTTCATTCTCGGGCTAAGGAGGAGGAGGAGGAGGAGGAGGAGGAGCGGATCCACTCGAGCCCACAATGCCAAAATAAGCAAGCTCGGAGGGAGTCAAAGGGCCAAGCTCGGTGAAATCTGAGGCTGAATCATCAAAAATGACTAGAGATCCAATGAGCTCAATCTCCAGCTTCTGGCAAATGTGCTCGACATATTCTTTGACGTACCGCATATCGGCCTTCCTCGCCTTGTTCAGCTTATGCGTGTTCACTTCTGCCTTCTTGCATGAGGCAAAGATCGCTGCCAGGTACTTTAGGATTCCACTAGGGGACCCTTTTTGGGGAGGGGCCCTAGTGGTGGGATCAGCCCTTGCATCACCTCTAGCTCTCCTCGGTGCCTCTTCACTAGACACTGGAGAAAGAGCAGCTTGGATTGTGGCTTGAGGAGGCTTTTGGGGCCTCAGAGGGGTGTGCTCCATGTCCTTCACAAACTCGATCCCTGTGACATTCTGAATCATGATCATCAAGTAAGGTGCATAGCCACAGGACCCGTTAGGAGTGCAGGAGATGTTCACCATGTCATTCCTTATGTAGTCAAAGACATCAAAGTTCCTGTCTTTGCTTATCACTTTCATCAGTGTCCTTAGATAGCCTTGGACACTTCCTGCATCCCCATCCTCCGGGGCAATAGTCTTCCTCAGAACCCTGTTGAGGACCACAAATAATGGCTTCATATTCTTGGTGGAAGGAGGGTTGAAGGTAGAGCAGGTGTCATATAGGAACTTCATTTTGTCCTTCTCAAGGACCCTAATGTTGTGAATGATCAAGTTGTCATTGCTTGAGCTATCAAAATGTAGTAACCTTGAAAATTCATCATAGGTGATGGTGTACTTGGATCCATGAGTCATCCAAGTCACCCTTTCCTCCTCATCACTGGCAAAGAAACAAGTAGCATAAAATTGGGCAATGAATTCATCGTTCCAATTGTCTCGGAAGGCAAACAGATCCTTCAATCCATGCCTCTCCACAGCTTGAACTACTTCATCAAAGGTTGAGCAGCTCTTCTTGTCAAAGTGTGCCCAATCAATCTATTGGCTGCGCACAACTGGGGTCTTCATAGTGAGGTAGACTGAACTGTAGAAATCTGCATGAAAGTTGCTCCAAAACCTAGCATCGACAGCTTTCTTGGAACAATTGTAGCAATGAATGAATCCGAGTATGGAAGCAGTGTCGCTTACCTTGCCGTTGAACTTCTCCTCGGAGGGATCTCGGTTTACCTGCCTCGGAGCATGCAACTTGAGTGGGCCGATCGAGCTCGTGGCAATCCCTTTGCCCTTGCACTTAGCTTGGCGAACAACCACCGAGCTAGGGCCACCATCTGCTGAAGCCTTGGAGGCAGGCTTCTTGGCGAGCACCTTGCGTCGAGCCTGGGGTGGAGAAGGTGTCGGCTCGGATGGGCGCTCTTGGCGCTTCTTGCCTTGGCCCGTCTAGGACCGAAGAAAGGCATCTTGGTCCATCTCGGCCTCGAAATCAAAGATCTCGTCGATGGAGCTCGACATTGTCTTGAGAATGGATTACACAAGGTATGGATGAGAATTGATGGCAAGGAAGTGCATTGAGGAATGAGTAATTAGGGTTGAGTTCAGAAAAAAATCGGACTAGTGCGACATACAGGTACATACTAGTCCGAGTGACCGGACTTGTCCGTACATGGACCGGACTAGTTCGGTGTTCATCACCCTAAACCCTAACTAGACAGCCAATGGTGTTGCTCAGTGCAAGAATAGCTCAATATTGATGTAATACATCAAGGAAGCATGTATTTGGTGAAAGGAACTAAGCTATTTGATCAACATCGATGGAAATCACGATTTCTAAGGTTTGGGAGGAAATTTTACCGAAATTCCTCGATTCTTGGAGATGGAGGGGTTGAAGGAGTGTAACACCCTAAATTTTCGCATCCTGCATTGCATACATGATCATGCATTAAACATTAGAGGGATAAAAGAATAAAAGAAAAGATAAAACATACATATATGTATGTAGCAAAAGAAGAAATTAAAATAATAATAATAGATAAAAAATATATATATATAAATAAATCATGTAATAATAAATATATATATATATATAAAATAATGAATAAATAAATGAATAAGATAAATAAAATAAATAAAATATAAATAGTAAAATATATAATAATAACAATATAAAAAGAATAAAAAAATAATAAAATAAAAAGAAAAAAATATATAAATAATAATAATATAAATAATAAATAAATAATATAAAAGAAAAAAAAAGAAAAAAAAAGAAAAAAAACCCACCGGCCAGGCCGCCGACCGGCCCAGCTGGCAACGCCCCGCCAGCCGCCCACGCCCACGCGCGACCCGCCGACCGAGGCGCCTGGCCCCGCGTCCCATCGCGCCGAACGCGTGGCGCCGCGCATGCCCCGCCCGGGCCCCGCTGAAACGCGCCGCCCGCACGGCCTCCGCTCCCGCCCGCCAACCGCTCCCGCCCCTCCCGCGATTTTCCCCTCCCGCCGATTTTCCCGGCTCCCACGATTCCCGGCGCAGCGCGCACGGACTCCCGCCCCCGCGCCTATAAAAAACACCGTAGGCCTAGGTTTTTTTCCCCGATCCCAACAGCCGCCGCCATAAAGAACCGCCGCCGGTACAAAGCACCAGAAAGCAGAGCTGCGCGCCAGGGGAAGAAAAGGAAGAAAAAAAAAGAGGAAGAAGAGGAAGAAAAAGAGGAGAGTGCCGTCGTCCACCGGAGATCGTCGCCGTCGTCGTGCCGCCGAGGGACTGCTGCACCATCCACTTCGTCTGCGCGTCGCATTTGTTCCGCGACCGTCAAGCCGTCGGATCTACGGTAGGATTTGTTCCCGATGCGAATTTTAGCGACCGTATTGAATCTAATATACGTAAATTGATTTTAGTTGCACCATAATTTTATTTTCAGCAGCATTAATCCACCCTAAAACCCCCGTAAACTCGTATGAACACGTATGAACTAGTTGCATCTAATTAATAAACAACCATAGTTAATTAATTACTGTACTTTGCATGCATGCATATCATCACATGTTGATTAAAGTGTGTGCATCATATTCAATTGTATGTATTTTCTTGTATGTGTGATCACGAGTAGAGGGAAGTGCTCAAGAGATCGTGTACGAGGATTTCCAAAATCAAGACTTTGAAGCGTTTGAGCAACCCCGTCCGTCGGAGCAAGGCAAGTGTCATTGAAGCATATTGATCCTGTTTTAAAATAAATGTTTTGTTTGTAAAACTGCATGCTGTGTCAATTTGATGGGAATCCTATGGTAGGAAGTTTACTAGATTTGCTAAACCACCCTTGTCACCTGGAATTTATGGTAGAGAGTCGGGAAGGGTTTTTACCTTTTTGCTTCGTTTAATTAATTGGGATGGAAAAACCAACACTACACATTTAATTATGTATTAATGATATTCTGGTTAATGTGGACTGGTTAAACCTGGTTTGGTAATGGGTGATCTAAGCAAGCCTGGTATGTGGATGGGTTGGATGTTATGGTGGTTTGCTTGCTTTAGATCTAAGGACCGGTTCATGCGAGAATAATCCAGGACTACAGTGCCACCACGAGGCCAAGTTATGGGTGCAGCGTAGCTGATTAATTAGGGCTTTGCTAGTGCTGTTTGGACCATTGTGGATGCTTGGGGAAGGGGTAGTCGGATTGGGTTTGTTGATGATTGGTGGGACTACCCTGGGATCCGAATGGCTCAAGAGGGGGCCCTTGGTTGAAGATGTGCTCAGTTGGAGGCATCGCCACCGGTGAAACCTCAGTGGGGTCTAAATAGGCTAGTAATCCCTTTGTAAAGGCTATTTTGTGATCTCTTGGCCACACACCAACGGAAGTGTGTAATATGACTGACGGGTCATGGGCATAAGGGAGATTCTTAGTCGCCGAAAGGTGATGAAATCACGAACACGTGGGTAAAGAGGTACAAACTCTGCAGAGTTAAATAAAACTATCATGATAGCCGTGCTCCCGGTTATGAGCACCTGGACAACTTCCATGATTAGAGGGAAATTGGGATTTGGGATGGTTATGGTTATGATTATGATTATGGTTATGATAATGGTTATGGTTATGATTATGATTATGGTTATGATAATGGTTATGGTTATGATTATGATTATGGTTATGATAATGGTTATGGTTATGGATGGAATTATGGTTATTGGTAATGGTGAATTATGGACTGGTATTATTATGGTTACATGGCTTATGATGGGATTACTTCACATAAATATGATACATTGCTTTTCAAATGTTTTACTGTACTTTTCAGCACTTAGCCATCATTACATTCGTCATTTGAATAAGCCACATGTCATACTTTCCACACTTGCTGAGTACGACATGTACTCACTCTTGCAATCCCCCCCCCCCCCCAACAGTTGCAGGTCAGGATTGTGAGTTTAATGGCGATAATGCGGAGTTCTAGGCCGTGTCTACCGTCAGCTTTTGCCTGTGGTGTTGCATGGAGCTGCGATATCCCTTTTGCTTAGTTTGCTTAGTCAGTTTATTTCCACTGCATTAGTTGAACTTATCATTAATATTCATTAGAGCTTGTATTCGAGGATAATATGGTTTCTGTAATAAAATTTGATAATTAATCTTGTTTTGTGGTAATTTTCTGTATACTCTTTTTGTGATTGCACTCGTGTATGTGTGTTGAACATCCTGGGCACACATATACGTTAGCTTGGTTCATTTTTGGAACCGGGCGTCACAGATTGGTATCAGAGCGAGGTTGACCGTAGGACGCATCCTAGATAGAATGGACACTCTAGAGCACATAGGAGCACTCAGGAATCGATGTGTTTTTGCTTGGAGTGCTGTTTGCTTGCTTGTGTGCTTAATAGAGGATTTTGGGATGCCTTAGCATTGCCATGTCCACCTAGGCTAGTGTAGCTAGCTGTTTAGTTTCATATCCCTTGATGCATATAGTTGGGGACGTTTCTAAATTCTTACCTATTGCTTTTCTTCATATGGTGAGGACTCGCAACCAGAGGGATGTCAATAATGAGGAGGAGAACAATGGAGTGCCTCAGAACAACAACGGACAAGGACCTGCTCATGGAGCTATCAATATTGAGCAGCTTTTGGCTATGCAAAACCAGCTCATGCAGACCATGATACAAACTATGGGACAGCTGCAGGCTGGTAATAACATCAACAATCAGCCCCACATGCCTCCACCGCCACCCCCGCCTCCTCATAACCGATTGTGAGAGTTTATGAGGACTAGGCCGCCAACCTTTGCTCAAGCTGCTGACCCTATGGATGCTGATGATTGGCTCAAGTCCGTGGAGAAGAAGCTAGCCATTGTCCAATGCAGTGACCGAGAGAAGGTCCTATTTGCTTCTCATCAACTCGTTGGAGCAGCCGCAGATTGGTGGGATTCTTATTGCAATGCTCATGAGAACCAAGAGAGAATTACTTGGGCCGAATTCAAGGAGAATTTTCGTTCTCATTATGTGCCGGAAGGTGTTATGCTCTTGAAGAGGCAAGAATTCGAGAACTTAAGGCAAGGAAGATCAAGCGTGAGTGAATATCTCAACAAGTTCACTCAACTCTCAAGGTATGCGCCCGAGGATGTTAGTCGAGACAGCCAGAAGTAATATTTGTTCATGAGAGGCCTCAACAATGAAATCCAAGTGCAATTTCTCAATTTTGATTATGTTAATTTCCAGAAGCTTGTGGACAAAGCAATTGTGGTTGAGAACAAGATCCGTGAGATGGAACAAGACAACAAGAGGAAGGCGCCACACCAGGGACAGCAACAAGGAAGTAACGTGCGCCCTCGCTTTGCGCCGCCCAATGCGCCATATTACAACTCCTATATTCCTGCTCAGCGCCCTAGTTATGCACTGCGTCCAACTCAGTTTGTGCAGCAGCGCCCTGTCATGCAAGCAATGCCTTATGAGCCTCGTGCTAATTTTCCTGCTGCAAATGTTCAAAACCAAGCTCGTCCCAATAATTCTGGTGGAGTTAAGAGGTGCTATACTTGTGGAGAAGCTGGGCACTTTGCAATCAATGTCCTAAGTCAAGCCTTGGTCAAGGAAGCAATGTGCCGAGGCAAAACCCAAGACCCAATGGAGGACAACCACGAGGAAGTCGTGGACAGCAGAATTTTGCTCGTGGCAACGTGAACCATGTCTCTACGGAGGATGCTCAACAAGCAGATGACGTGGTCATTGGTCTGTTCTCGCCAACTCCAACCCCGCGACTATGTTATTTGATTCTAGAGCATCGCATTCATTCATTGCATCAAAGTATGTTGCCAAGTATAGTTTGCCTATCTCTCATATGAAGTTTACTCTGTTGGTTAAGTCTCCTGGAGGAGAGATGAGGACAAATATAGTATGTCCAAAGGTAAGCCTTAGAATAAGGGGGGTAGACTTCTCCGCCAACCTCATTGTTTTGGATTCTCAAGGGTTGGACATTATACTTGGTATGGACTGGTTAAGGAAGCACAATGGAGTTATTGGGTGTGCCACGAAGACGGTGAAGTTGACCAATGAGGAAGGGATCACCGTAGAATTTGAAGCATCTCAAACCGCACCGAAGCAATCGGAGCTGAACCATGTGGACGGTGCCGCAATTGAGGAGATTCCGGTAGTGTGTGAATTTTTGGATGTTTTTCCAGATGAGTTGCCAGGTATGCCACCCGATCGAGACATTGAGTTTGTTATTGATTTAATACCTGGAACTGCACCTATAGCTAAGAGGCCGTATAGGATGCCTCCTAAGGAATTAGCAGAGCTCAAGAAGCAGATTCAAGAACAACTAGAGAAAGGTTTTATTCGCCCTAGCTCTTCACCTTGGGGAGTGCCCGTTCTATTTGTAGACAAGAAGGATGGAACGCAAAGGATGTGCGTGGATTACCGAGTTCTCAACGAGGTGACCATCAAGAACAAGTACACCTTGCCCCGCATAGAGGATTTGTTTGATCAGATGAAAGGCGCCTGTGTGTTTTCCAAGATTGATTTGAGGTCGGTATACTTCAAATGAAGATTAGACCATCGGATATACCCAAAACAGCTTTTAGGACACGGTATGGATCTTGTGAGTACACCGTGATGTCTTTTGGATTGACAAATGCACCTGCCTACTTTATGTACCTCATGAATAAAGTCTTCATGGAGTACTTGGACAAGTTCGTTGTGGTGTTTATTGATGACATTATGATCTACTCGAAGGATGAGAAGGAACACGAGGAACACTTGAGGCTTACGTTGCAAAAATTGAGGGAGCATCAATTGTATGCCAAGTTCAGCAAGTGCCAGTTTTGGTTGAAAGAGGTGCCATTTTTGGGTCATATAATCTCAGGAGGAGGGGTATCGGTTGACCCCGGAAAGGTGAGAGACGTGTTGAAGTGGGAGCCGCCACAGAATGTCAAGGAAATTCGGAGTTTCCTTGGAATGGCTGGATATTACCGCCGATTCATCAAGGATTTCTCCAAAATAGCCAAGCCTATGACCGAATTACTCATGAAAGGGAAGGCATTCCGATGGACTCAAGCTTGTCAGGATAGCTTTGAGGAGTTAAAGAAAAGGTTGACAGCCGCGCCGGTGTTAGTATTACCGGACGTAAGCAAGAGTTTCGACATCTATTGTGATGCATCAAGACAAGGACTTGGATGTGTATTGATGCAAGAAGGTCAAGTGGTCACCTATGCGTCAAGACAATTGAAGAAACATGAGCAGAATTACCCAACACATGATTTAGAACTTGCAGCCGTGGTACATGCACTGAAGATTTGGAGACACTATATTCTTGGACATAGGTGTGAAATTTATACGGATCACAAGAGTCTTAAGTATATTTTCACACAGACAGACCTGAATTTGAGGCAACGAAGATGGTTGGAGCTCATCAAGGATTATGATGTGGGAATCAACTATCATCCGGGAAAAGCCAATGTAGTGGCCGATGCCTTGAGTCAGAAAGGAGTAATCCATCAACTTACAGTTCGAGAGTTGCCGTCCGAGTTATGTAAGGAGTTTGAACGGTTGAACCTCGGTTTTGTAAATGAGATGGAGATGATGGAGTTAAATCCGACCTTGGAGCAAGAAATTCGAGAAGCACAGACCATAGATGAGGAGATCAAGGAAATCAAGGAAAGAATCGAAGAAGGGAGAGAATTCAGATTTGATGAAGATGAACATGGTACCTTATGGCTTGGAAAGAGAATTGTTGTGCCTAATGTAAAGCATATTCGAGAAACAATATTAAAGGAGGCACATGACTCGCCATACTCAATTCACCCTGGTTGTACGAAGATGTACAAAGACTTGAAGACTTGCTATTGGTGGAATAGCATGAAGAAGGACATAGCTAAATACGTAGCACTGTGTGATGTGTGCCAACGAGTCAAGGTGGAACATCAAAGGCCAGCCGGATTATTGCAACCGTTGAAGATTCCGGAATGGAAGTGGGAAGAAATTGGAATGGACTTCATAGTTGGGTTACCCCGTACTCAGTCCGGGTATGACTCAATTTGGGTAATTGTGGATCGCTTAACCAAGTCAGCTCATTTTGTCCATGTGAAGACCAAATATACAGCTGCACGATTGGCCGAAATATACATAGAGCATATTGTGTGTCGACATGGAGTCCCTAAGAAGATAGTCTCGGATAGAGGTGCTCAATTTACCTCCAGATTTTGGCAAAAATTGCATGAAGCTTTGGGAACGAGGTTGAATTTTAGTTCAGCATATCATCCTCAAACGGATGGACAAACCGAGAGGACCAATCAGATTTTGGAGGACATGTTAAGAGCTTGTGCATTAAAGCATGAGAAAAGTTGGGATAAAAGCTTACCCTACGCAGAATTTTCATACAACAATAGTTACCAAGCAAGTTTGAAGATGTCACCATATGAAGCGCTTTATGGGAGGAAGTGTAGGACACCTTTATTCTGGAATGAGGCAGGAGGAACTCAAGTATTTGGTCCGGATTTGTTGCAAGAAGCCGAAAAGCAAGTCCAAATAATTCGTGAAAACTTGAGGGCTGCCCAATCAAGACAAAAGGGCTATGCGGACAATAGGAGAAGGAAATTAGCCTTTGAAATTGGAGATTTTGTTTACCTCAAGGTGTCACCTATGAGAGGTCATAAGAGGTTTAACATAAGAGGCAAGCTCGCACCTCGCTATATTGGACCATTCAAGATTTTGGACAAAAGAGAAGAAGTAGCATATAAGTTGGAGATGCCAGCTCATCTTTCAGACGTACACGACGTGTTTCACGTGTCTCAACTCAAGAAGTGTCTCAGAGTGCCGGAAGAACAAGTGCCGATGGACGAGTTAGAACTTCAGGAGGATTTGTCTTATGTTGAGCAACCTATCAAAATCTTGGACGTGAAGGAAAGGGTCACGAGAAATAAGAGGATCCGTTGGTGGAAAGTGCAATGGAAACACCATACAGAAGCCGAAGCTACGTGGGAACGTGAAGAAGAACTGAAGGCAGAATTCCCGCATCTTTTCTCCACGCTGTCGAATCTCGAGGGCGAGATTCACTTTAAGGGGGGTAGGTTTGTAACACCCTAAATTTTCGCATCCTGCATTGCATACATGATCATGCATTAAACATTAGAGGGATAAAAGAATAAAAGAAAAGATAAAACATACATATATGTATGTAGCAAAAGAAGAAATTAAAATAATAATAATAATAGATAAAAAATATATATATAAATAAATCATGTAATAATATATATATATAATAATGAATAAATAAATGAATAAGATAAATAAAATAAATAAAATATAAATAGTAAAATATATAATAATAATAATATAAAAAGAATAAAAAAATAATAAAATAAAAAGAAAATATATATAAAAAATAATAATATAAATAATAAATAAATAATATAAAAGAAAAAAAAAGAAAAAAAACCCACCGGCCAGGCCGCCGACCGGCCCAGCCGGCAACGCCCCGCCAGCCGCCCACGCCCACGCGCGACCCGCCGACCGAGGCGCCTGGCCCCGCGTCCAATCGCGCCGAACGCGCGGCGCCGCGCACGCCCCGCCCGGGCCCCGCCGAAACGCGCCGCCCGCACGGCCTCCGCTCCCGCCCGCCAACCGCTCCCGCCCCTCCCGCGATTTTCCCCTCCCGCCGATTTTCCCGGCTCCCGCGATTCCCGGCGCAGCGCGCACGGACTCCCGCCCCCGCGCCTATAAAAAAACGCCGTAGGCCTAGGTTTTTTTCCCCGATCCCAATAGCCGCCGCCATAAAGAACCGCCGCCGGTACAAAGCACCAGAAAGCAGAGCTGCGCGCTAGGGGAAGAAAAGGAAGAAAAAAAAGGGGAAGAAGAGGAAGAAAAAGAGGAGAGTGTCGTCGTCCACCGGAGATCGTCGCTGTTGTCGTGCCGCCGAGGGACTGCTGCACCATCCACTTTGTCTGCGCGTCGCATTTGTTCCGCGACCGTCAAGCCGTCGGATCTACGGTAGGATTTGTTCCCGATGCGAATTTTAGCGACCGTATTGAATCTAATATACGTAAATTGATTTTAGTTGCACTATAATTTTATTTTCAGCAGCATTAATCCATCCTAAAACCCCCGTAAACTCGTATGAACACGTATGAACTAGTTGCATCTAATTAGTAAACAACCGTAGTTAATTAATTACTGTACTTTGCATGCATGCATATCATCGCATGTTGATTAAAGTGTGTGCATCATATTCAATTGTATGTATTTTCTTGTATGTGTGATCACGAGTAGAGGGAAGTGCTCAAGAGATCGTGTACGAGGATTTCCAAAATCAAGACTTTGAAGCGTTTGAGCAACCCCATCCGTCGGAGCAAGGCAAGTGTCCTTGAAGCATATTGATCCTGTTTTAAAATAAATGTTTTGTTTGTAAAACTGCATGCTATGTCAATTTGATGGGAATCCTATGGTAGGAAGTTTACTAGATTTGCTAAACCACCCTTGTCACCTGGAATTTATGGTAGAGAGTCGGGAAGGGTTTTTACCTTTTTGCTTCGTTTAATTAATTGGGATGGAAAAACCAACACTACACATTTAATTATGTATTAATGATATTCTGGTTAATGTGGACTGGTTAAACCTGGTTTGGTAATGGGTGATCTAAGCAAGCCTGGTATGTGGATGGGTTGGATGTTATGGTGGTTTGCTTGCTTTAGATCTAAGGACCAGTTCATGCGAGAATAAGCCAGGACTACAGTGCCACCACGAGGCCAAGTTATGAGTGCGGCGTAGCTGATTAATTAAGGCTTTGCTAGTGCTGTTTGGACCATTGTGGATGCTCGGGGAAGGGGTAGTCGGATTGGGTTTGTTGATGATTGGTGGGACTACCCTGGGATCCGAATGGCTCAAGAGGGGGCCCATGGTTGAAGATGTGCTCAGTTGGAGGCATCACCACCGGTGAAACCCCAGTGGGGTCTAAATAGGCTAGTAATCCCTTTGTAAAGGCTATTTTGTGATCTCTTGGCCACACACCAACGGAAGTGTGTAATATGACCGACGGGTCATGGGCATAAGGGAGATTCTTAGTCGCCGAAAGGTGATGAAATCACGAACACGTGGGTAAAGAGGTACAAACTCTGCAGAGTTAAATAAAACTATCATGATAGCCGTGCTCCCGGTTATGAGCACCTGGACAACTTCCATGATTAGAGGGAAATTGGAATTTGGGATGGTTATGGTTATGATTATGGTTATGATAATGGTTATGGTTATGATTATGGTTATGATAATGGTTATGGTTATGATTATGATTATGGTTATGGTTATGGATGGAATTATGGTTATTGGTAATGGTGAATTATGGACTGGTATTATTATGGTTACATGGCTTATGATGGGATTACTTCACATAAATATGATACATTGCTTTTCAAATGTTTTACTGTACTTTTCAGCACTTAGCCATTATTACATTCGTCATTTGAATAAGCCACATGTCATACTTTCCACACTTGCTGAGTACGACATGTACTCACTCTTGCAATCCCCCCCCCCCCCAACAGTTGCAGGTCAGGATTGTGAGTTTAATGGCGATAATGCGGAGTTCTAGGCCGTGTCTACCATCAGCTTTTGCCTGTGGTGTTGCATGGAGCTGCGCTATCCCTTTTGCTTAGTTTGTTTAATCAGTTTATTTCCGCTACATTAGTTGAACTTATCATTAATATTCATTAGAGCTTGTATTCGAGGATAATATGGTTTCTGTAATAAAGTTTGATAATTAATCTTGTTCTGTGGTAATTTTCTGTAAACTCTTTTGTGATTGCACTCGTGTATGTGTGTTGAACATCCTGGGCACACATATACGTTAGCTTGGTTCATTTTCGGAACCGAGCGTCACAAGGAGCGGACAAGTCCGTGGTCTTCAATCCCTATGCAAGGGAGGTCGTTTTCCACCCAAACTTGGAGAGTTTTCATAGAGGAATCGCCAAATCGCCGTGGGGAGCTTGAGCGAGGAGAGAGAGAGCGTGAGCCAAGTGTGAGGATGAAGAAGATTAGGGTTTGACAGCGGCTAGGGTTATGGAGTCGAAAAATCAGACTTGTCCGAAAATAATCGGACTAGTCCGAACTCTTCGAGAGCATAAATCGGACTATTCCGTGGTCTGCCGGACTAGTTCGGACTACCAATCACTCTGCGGACTAGTCTGCAGGGGCGGACTAGTCCGGGCAACCACGGACTAGTCCGTGGTCACCAAAAAAGAAACGCTTAGCCCATTCGTATATATTTGAAGGTACTTATTAAGAAAATAGGGGGGGCAAAGCAAATCAAATAATCTTGATGAATATGATCAGTAAGCTTACAACAATCAAGCAATGACCATAATTCATCAAGATCAAGTAGTTGAAATAATTTCTGGAGAAAATTGAGAGAGATGATTTTTGCAAATTAAACAATATATTTTGAAGAGTCCATACATGTATGCAAGTTTTCAAGCCACATTCCATGCATCAAGGATATTTAGTTCATTTCGAAGCTCGCAAAAGCGTTTTTCATCAAGTGGCTTGGTAAATATATCGGGTAGTTGTTTTTCTGTGTGGACATGGGAAATAGCTATGTCTCCTTTCATTGAATGGTCTCTCAAAAAGTGATGCCGGATGTCTATGTGTTTGGTTCTAGAGTGTTCAACTGGATTATGAGCAATTTTGATGGCACTCTCATTATCACAAAGGAGTGGAATACGGCTCATATTGTAACCGTAATCACTTAGAGTTTGTCGCATCCAAAGAAGTTGTGCACAACAACTCCCGATTGCAACATACTTCGCTTCGGCCGTGGATAAGGCAATGGAATTTTGTTTCTTGGAGGACCAAGAAACTAGGGATCTACCTAGGAATTGGTAGGTGCCGGAGGTACTTTTTCTATCTACTTTGCATCCGGCATAATCTGCATCGGAGTATCCAATGAGATTGAACTTGGAACCTTTGGGACACCAAAGGCCTAGGTTGGGTGTATGAACTAAATATCTCAAGATCCTTTTAACGGCTGTCAAATGACACTCCTTAGGATTGGCTTGAAATCCCGCACACAAACATACACTCAACATAACATCAGGCCTAGATGCACATAGGTAAAGTAAGGATCCAATCATGGAGCGATATACCTTTTGATCCTTGCATGGTCCATCTTCACTGAGATCCAAGTGTCCATTAGTTGCCATGAGAGTCTTGATAGGCTTCGCCTTGTCCATCCCAAACTTCTTGATTATGTCTTGAGTGTACTTGGTTTGGCTTACGAATGTCCCTTCCTTTTGTTGTCTCACTTGGAATCCCAAGACGTACTTCAGCTCTCCCATCATAGACATCTCAAACCTATCTGTCATAATCTTACTAAATTCTTCACAAAAGTATTTGTTAGTTGAACCAAAGATAATGTCATCAACATAGATTTGACAGATAAAAAGATCATTGTCGAAGTGTTTTGTAAACAATGTATAATCTGCTTTTCCAATCTTGAAACCGTTTTCAATTAAGAAATCTCTAAGACACTCATATCAAGCTCTAGGAGCTTGTTTGAGGCCGTAGAGAGCCTTACACAGTTTAACGACGTGGTCGAGGAACTCTTTGTCTTCAAATCTGGGATGTTGCTCTACGTACACCTCCTCGTTGATTGGACCGTTGAGGAAGGCGTTTTTCACATCAATTTGGTAGAGCTTAAAATCATGGTGAGTAGCATATGCAAGCAATATTCTAATTGATTCAAGTCTAGCTACGGGAGCAAAGGTTTAATCGAAATCCAAACCTTTGACTTGTGAATACCCTTTAGCCACAAGTCGTGCTTTGTTCCTTGTCACCACCCTGTGTTCGTCTTGTTTGTTGTGGAAGACCCATTTGATGCAGACGACGTTCGCGTTAGATCTTTCGACGAGTTCCCACACCTCGTTCCGTTTGAAGTTGTTCAGTTCTTCTTGCATCGCCACCACCTAGTACGGATCTTTCAATGCATCCTCAATCCTGCGTGGTTCCAAAAAGGACACACAAGAGTAATGCTCACAAAAGTTAGCTATGCGGGATCTAGTTGTTACTCCTTTTTGGATGTCACCGATTATGTTGTCGATTGGGTGATCTCTTTGGATGCATTGGTGTACTCATGGGTGTGGCACTTGCGGTCTTGTATCTTCATGATCTTCTTCTTCTCCCCCTAGATGGTTGCCCTCATTGACTTGTTGATCATTTTCATCTTCTTGAGGTTGATCATGTGTGGAAGCTCCCCCTTGATCATTGGCCTCAACTTGCGGTTCATCTTCCTCATGCACATGTAGAGGTCGCTCTTGTGGTCGAACATCGCCCAAATCCATTCTTCTCAATGCTTGACATGGAGCTTCTTCTCTACCTAGCACACATGGATCAACTTGCTCCTTTTGAGAGCCGTTAGTTTCCACTACGTCACGTGCTACTTCAACAAGTCCGAAGACTTTGTTGAAGACACGATAGGCGTAAGTGTTCGAATCATAGCCAAGCAAGAAACCTTCATCGGACTTCGAAGCGAACTTTGAAGTCCTCGGCTTCTTGTTCAAAATATAGCTTTTAGAACCAAAGACTCAAAAATATGAAATATTTGGCTTGTTACAGATGCGTAGCTCATATGATGTCTTCTTGAGTAGTCGATGAAGGTAGAGACAGTTTATGGCGTGGCAAGCGGTGTTAACCGCTTCCGCCCAAAACCGATCCGAGGTCTTGTATTCATTGAGCATTGTTCTCGCCATCTCTATGAGGGTTCGGTTCTTCCTTTCGGAAACTCCATTTTGTTGAGGGGAATAAGGTGCTGAAAACTCATGATTTATCCCTTCTTCGTCCAGGTACTCCTCAACTTGAGTGTTCTTGAATTCTGTGCCATTGTCGCTTCGTATGTTCTTGACCTTCAATGAGAACTCATTTTGGGCTCGCTTGAGAAACTTCTTGAGGGTTCCTTGAGTTTTTGTCTTATCATGCAAAAAGAAAACCCAAGTGAAGCGCGAAAAGTCATCAACAATTACTAAGCCATATTTGTTACCACCGATGCTTATGTATGCAATTGGACCGAAAAGGTCCATGTGAAGTAGCTCGAGCGGTCTTGTTGCAGTCATGATGTTCTTCGAGGGATGAGGTGCTCCAACTTTCTTCCCGACTTGGCACGCGCTACAAGGCCCGTCTTTCTCAAAAACAACATCCTTCAAACCTCGGATGTGATCGCCCTTGAGGAGTTTTTGAAGATTCCTCATACCAACATGCGCTAGCCGTCTATGCCACAGCCAACCCATGTTGGTCTTTGCAATCAAGCATGTGTCAAGTTAGGCTTTATCTTTGTTGAAGTCAACAAGGTAAAGCTTTCCCTTTAACACGCCCTTGAATGCAATGGAACCATCACCCCTTCTAGAGACGGTCACACCCTCATTAGTGAACAAGCAATTATAACCTTTGTCACATAATTGAGATATGGACAACAGGTTATAATCTAAGGAATCAACATGTAACACATGAGAAAGTGTATGTTGAGATGATATAGTAATTTACCGGTACTGAGCACCTTTCCTTGACTATTGTCTCCAAAATAGATGCCCTCGCTTGGATCCTCATTTTCTTCATACTTAACGAACATCCTTATTTCTCCGGTCATATGGTTAGTGCAGCCACTGTCTAGCACCCATTTCGATCCACCGGAGGAATAGGCCTACAAAAACAAATCATGCCTTGGTTTTAGGTACCCAAGCTTGATTGGGTCATTTGAGGTTAGTTACAAGAGATTTGGGCACCCATACATGAGACTTGGTGTTCCCATGGCGTGGCCCAACATAATGAGCATAAACTTTACCAAAATTGCTTCTCATTAGAACATAGGATGCATCAAAAGTCCTAGATAATATTTGTTGTTGTTTATGAACAGAACTAGTCTGGGAAACTGGACTTGTCCGGAGTACCGCACTTGTCCGAGTATGGACCAGACTAGTCCGGTGATCATATGTGTTGACTTTAGGCTTTCTAGCTTGAGAGGAGTTTCCCTTCACAAAGGCAATGCTTTCTGTCGGTACCCTAAAAACCGTACACCCCCTGAGATTACAAAGATCTCAGGGGAAGGATGACTACTCGAGTTGAAGACCCTCGGAGGCCCACTTGTCAGACATGACCGGACCAGCTTTTCCAACATGGTTAATCCCTAGGTCGCCACGTGTACTACCGAACCGAAGCTACCGCCCACAAGGGGGAAGCACCGGACTGAGTACCGAAACAACACCTCCGGACCTAACCCCTGACCGAGAGAAGCTCCGGACCTAACACGTGTCAAGTAGCCCCGGAGCTTCCTGCTTCCCGCAACAAGCTCCGGAGCTGCCACGTGTCTAAACATCGGAGCAAGCCGCCTCTAACCTCCGGGAGACCTTGTAACTGCTCCGGATCTTTAAAGGAGAGCCAAGGACTTCAAGACCTGTTTAAATGTCATTAATGCTATATTAATGACACTTAAACGGACGATCTTAACACCTGTAACGGCACTGTCGAAGCCCGTTACAGGATCATTAACAACAATTAATCGTGTATCAATACTAGTAACCGCCAGGGCCACATGTCGGGCCAGGCAGCTTGTAACGGCCTGTATTTGTACTATAAAAGGACAGGCTGACGAGACACAGACGGTAGATCATACGTGATAAGCCAATACAACATCAACACCCCCGTGGAGTAGGGTATTACGCTCAGGCGGCCCGAACCACGTAAATCCTAGTGTCTCCAGTGTTAAACCGCAATTCACCTTCTTGAGTCTCCGCACGCCCACACCGAACTACGAACTCCTTCAACACTTTAGCTGTGTCAGGAGATCTGCCGACTCCAACAGTCGACAGTTGGCGCGCCAGGTAGGGGGGCGCCTCAGATTTTCTAGAATGGTGAACTCCGCGGCTGGATCATCCAATGGCCAACCTGCTGCTCAAGCTGTTGAGGGCAATCCCTCCAACAGGCAGCCACCAGCAGGAGCCTCGGCACCAGCAGGAGCCACTCTCCCACCACCACCGTCTTCTCCGGCGAATCGTGCTGGACAACGTGATGGTGCTCCGGCGTCACTGACTGCGTCAGCAAGTCATGACAATCCGGAACATGCGCTCCATGCAGTGCGTGCTCTTCTCCAACGACCACCACCTCCGGACGCATCTCGAGATGCAATGGAGCAGTGGAGGGCCGATGTGGAGCATTTGGTCGCAGCAGCGGCCGAACGCCTCAACAACTAGGGACCTCCTCCTTCCGGACGAGCCCCGTCGCAGCGGCGGACTTTGTCTGGGAGACTTGGTCCGCACGTCTCCAACAATAGGAGACGTTCTGCGTCACAGCAGGTGACATCGTTGCCCTCCAGGGCACGACGTACCCATACGGTATCTAGGCTTTCAACTCATGACCTCCGGGCGGAGTTGGATCGCCGATACCGCCAACAGGATGGCCGTGTCCACATCGAGCGTGCTCGTGAAAGACAGGAAGCTCAGGACCTTTCTATTCTGGAAGGAGTAGGAGGAGGCTGTTCAGCCCTAGCCATGCACCTGCGCATGGTTAGATGGCCACAGAAGTTCCGGCCACACCTGCCGGAAAAATTCGACGGGACTGTCAGTCCCGCTGAATTCCTTCAAATATACTCCACTGCAATCTTGGCAGCTGGAGGAAACGAGGCTGTAATGGCCAACTACTTTCCAGTGGCCTTAACCGGGACCGCCAGGTCCTGGTTTATGAGCCTTCCACCCAACTCTATCAACAGTTGGGAAGAGTTGTGCCGTCAGTTCACTGCCAACTTCGGGAGTTCATACACCCGACCAGGCACTGAGCTGGATCTTTTTGCGGTCGTGCAAAAAGGGGGAGAATCTTTGCGGTCCTTCATCCAGAGGTTCTCTCAGGTACGCAACACAATCCCTTCTATCTCAAGCGCTTCTGTCATTGTGGCATTCAGACAGGGCGTACGGGACAAGAAGATGTTGGAGAAGCTGACGATCAAAGAGATCACCAGCGTCACGGAACTCTTCAGCCTGGCAGACAAATGTGCCAGAGCTGCGGAGGGCCGTGAAATGCACTCCAAACCAGCCTCGGAGGATCACAAGAAATCCTCTAAAGAAGAAGCTGCTACCTCCGAGGGTGGCAAGAAGAAAAAGAAGACCCACGACAAGAAGAAGCCGTCGGCCGGTACATCCAACGTTGCAGCTGCTGCAACTCCTGGTGGCCGGGGGCCACGCCCCGAGAAGCGACCTCGACCGTCTTCCGAAGACGGTGGCAAACCCAAAGTGTGGTGTCCCATTCACAAAACGGGCAGCCACGGTTTGGAAGACTGCCGAGAGGTCCAAAACCTTGCCGAGCGCTACAGCAAGCGCCGGGAAGGATCCCCTTTCCGACAGAGGGAAGGAAAACAGAAGGTCGACGAAGCTCCGGCTGAAGAGGAGTTAGGGTTTCAGGATCCCAAAAAGGTCCTGAAGGCCATCTACACCTCCGTCTACAACGACTCTGACGTCTCTGACAACGAGCGTCGGAAAACCATGAACACCATTTTTGGTGGGTCATGGGACATCACCTCCCATCGCGTCATTAAGACTATGCGGCGGGATATGGCCGCTGTAGCTCCTACAGCTAGACCGGAGCCACATCGAAAGTGGATGGATACATCCATCACTTTTGATGCTTCGGACTATCCATGAAGCATGGTTGGAGCTGGACAGTTACCTTTGATGGTATCTCCCACCATCAATAACCTCCAGCTTCATCATGTTATGGTGGACGGAGGTTCGGGGCTGAACCTCATAAGCTTTGAAGCTTATACCAAGCTTCAGCTCCGACCTTCGGATCTCCAGCCCTCTCGACCTTTCTCCGGAGTAGGTCCGGGTGCAATTACTCCACTCGGAGCTATAACTCTCCCCGTTACCTTCGGGACACGGGAGAAGTATCGCACCGAGAAGTTAGTCTTTGACGTCGCTCAGATCAACTTACCATTGAACGCCATCTTGGGTAGACCTGCCCTATACAAATTTATGGCAGCTGCTCATTATGGATACTTGGTGTTGAAGATGCCAACACCAGTAGGCGTTCTCCGGATCCGCGGAGATCGCACCGCCGGGGTAACTGCTCTGGAGGAGCTCCATGCATTAACCACGGCGCAAGAGGAGGACTCCAGACAGGAGCAAGCTCCAAAACCCCCGAGCATTCGTCAACGGGGCTCAAACTCTGCACCACGTGTGCAGCCAAGCGGCGACACCGACATTCCCATCAAGGTCGTCCAAATTGGTTCCGATGCCGCTCAAACCACCCGTATATCGGGAGGGTTGAACGACAAATAGGAACTCGCGCTCATCACTTTCCTCCGGGCTAATGTTGACGTGTTTGCCTGGCAACCGTCACAAATGCCTGGGATCCCCAGGGAAGTGATTGAGCACAATCTGAAGATTTACCCCGATGCTCCACCTGTGCATCAGAAGCCTCGGAAGCAATCCGTAGAGCGGCAGAACTTCATCCGACAAGAAGTGAAGAAGTTGCTCGAAGTCGGATTCATCCTAGAAGTCTTCCATCCAAAATGGCTGGCGAACCCAGTCGTTGTGCCCAAGGCCGACGGGAAGCTTCGGATGTGCATCGAATACACCACACTGAATAAGGCATGTCCAAAAGATCCATTTCCACTACCTAGAATAGATCAGATAGTGGATTCCACCTCTGGGTGTGAGTTACTGTGTTTCCTAGACGCATATTCTGGGTATCATCAAATCAGGATGTCTAGGGAGGATGAAGAGCACACTTCCTTCATCACAGTAGATGGATTGTATTGTTACACAGCCATGCCATTTGGTCTCAAGAATGCAGCTTCAACTTTTGTACGAGCTATGTACAAAACTTTTGAAGAACTCATCATAGATATAGTGGAAGTGTACGTCGATGACATCGTGGTCAAGGTCAAGAACAAGGAGTCCCTGTTGGACACCTTGCAGGCTGTCTTCGACAAGCTGCGGGCAACCCGCACGAAGCTAAACCCAGACAAGTGTGTCTTCGGGGTTAGCTCCGGAAAACTTCTGGGTCCTGGTAAGTCACCGGGGCATAGAAGCTAATCCGGCGAAGATAAAGGCCATTGAAGAGATGCAGCCACCAACCCGCATCAAAGACGTCCAAAAGTTAACTGGGTGTCTAGCTGCCCTCAGTCGGTTCATATCAAGACTGGCGGAACGGGCGCTCCCCTTCTTCAAGTTGTTGAGGAAGTCTGGACCATTCCAATGGTCCGAAGAAGCAGAGAAGGCATTCCAGGAGCTGAAACAGTTCCTCACCACCCTACCAATTCTGGTAGCTCCAAACCCTGGTGAGCCTTTACTACTTTACATTTCAGCTACTGACGAGGTTGTCAGTATGGTTCTGGTTGCGGAGAGACCAGAACTATCCCATACTCAGGAATCCAGACCCCTTCGGGAGGGTCCGGAGGTCCTTGAAAGTGAGTCTGGGTCCCAGCTCCCAGACTAAAATCCACAAGAAGTCACTTCAGAAGACTCAGACCCCTCCGAGAGGGTCCAAGTCATTTCTGAAGAAGCTCCAGGTTCCTCCAGCCAGAACCCGAAGGTCCCTGAAGAGAATCTGGACTCCTGCGACAGGATCCGGATCAATAGAGAGGAAGCTCCGGACCCCTCCGGGAGGGTCCGGACCATTCAACGTCCGGTATACTTCATCAGTGAAGTATTACATGATGCCAAGACTCGATACCTAGAGGTGCATAAGCTGCTTTATGCAGTTCTTATTGCCTCTAGGAAGCTCCGACACTACTTCCAAGCTCACAAAGTCTCGGTGGTGACCTCTTATCCACTTCGAGCGATCCTGCATAATCCCAATTCAACTGGGAATATTGCAAAGTGGGCAGCGGAATTGGCTGAATTCGATCTCGAATTTATTTCAAGACAAGCAATCAAGAGTCAAGCGTTGGCAGATTTCGTGGCGGAATGGACTCCCTCTCCATCAAACCCTGGGGGCCCCAACAAGCAGAAGACGGAACATCAAGTTCCAACCTTCACCGAGCCTCATTGGACTCTTTACTTCGATGGCTCCATGCAGAAGCAGGGGGCCGGTGCTGGAATCCTTCTCCTTGCACCGACTGGGGAGAAGGTAAAATACATGGTACACCTTGACTTCAAGGCAACCAACAACATGGCGGAGTATGAAGCACTCATCTGCGGGCTAAAGGTGGCACTGTCATACGGTGTCAAGCAACTGCTGGTCAAAGGAGATTCACAGCTCATCATCAAGCAGGTGAAGGGTGAATGCTCCTGCAATAATCTCCAGCTAGCTGCTTACCTCCTTGAAGTCCAGAGGCTTCAGAAGGACTTTGAAGTCCTAGACCTCAACCATGTTCATCGTGCCCACAACGCTGAAGCTGACGAACTCTCGACCAAAGCGTCAACCGAAGATCCAGCTCCTGACGGAATCTTTGTCCGGAGGTTGTCAAAACCCACAGTTCAGCCTGCCGAACTGAACGAAGGGGGCGAGATCAGCATCCCGAAGCTGACGGTCCCGATGGCCCTGTTACCATGGCAGCCATCAAGGGTCGTAGGTGCTGCCGGAAGCTCCAAGCAACCCAGCACGCAAGACTCAAATGCTCAAGTCAGTTCCGATGCATGGATCTCAGAGATCCAGAACTACTTGAAAGACAACATCCTTCCTGACGATGATGTATCCGCTGACCGGGTAGTCAGATTGGCTAAAAGATACACACTGGTAGAAGGGGATCTCTATCGGCGCGGTGCCAACGGCATCCTAATGCGGTGCATCACAAGGGAAGAAGGCTGCGAGCTTCTCGCAGAAATCCATGGAGGCGAGTGTGGGAACCACGCATCTTCCCGCACGCTGGTCGGAAAAGCCTTCCGGCATGGCTTCTACTGGCCTACAACGCTCCAGGATGCCACTGAGCTGGTAAAGAAATGCGAAGCATGCCAATTTCATGCAAAGCAAATTCATACACCCGCTCAGCCCTTACAAATGATACCTCCTACATGGCCCTTCGCTGTGTGGGGGATGGACATCTTGGGACCCTTCCCAAGAGCCGTCGGAGGTTACAAGTTCCTGTACATCGCCATCGACAAGTTCACCAAGTGGCCGGAAGCAACTCCAGTTGTGACGATCAACAAGCAATCTGCTATCAACTTTCTGCAATCCATTGTAAGCAGATTCGGAGTCCCAAACAAGATCATCACTGATAATGGGACTCAATTCACAAGCTCCGCATTCCAAGGGTATTGCGAAGACCTCGGCATACAGGTTTGCTACGCTTCCGTAGCTCATCCCGCCAGCAATGGCCAAACTGAGAGAGCAAATGCAGAAATCCTTAAAGGACTCGAAACGCGCACCTATGAGCGTTTGAAAAAGCACGGAGCCAATTGGATCGAAGAGCTTCCGCCCACTCTATGGGCCAACAGGACTTCTCCAAACCGGTCAACCGGAGAAACACCCTTCTTTCTGGTGTACGGAGCTGAAGCAATCCTTCCTCCGGAAATCACCATGGGTTCGCTTCGGGTCCGGACCTTCGACGAAGCCGCGCAGGACCAGCTCCGGCGTGAAGACCTAGACCTCCTCGAGGAGGGAAGGTGCCAAGCAGCTGTTCAGAATGCCAGATATCGCCAGGCTCTACGGCGTTATCACCAGCGGCATGTACACAACCGACAGCTCGAAGAAGGCGATCTGGTGCTACGGAGAATACTATCCAGAGAAGGGCTAAACAAACTTTCCCCCGGCTGGGAGGGGCCCTTCCGAGTGATCAAAGTATCCCGTCCCGGAAGCGTTCGCTTGGCTACTGAGGATGGGACACCTCTCCCAAATCCTTGGAACATCGAGCACCTCCGTAAGTTCTACACTTAATTCCACGGAGGTGAGTCTTGAGTAACTTGAGATGTATGTTATAGAGTCATTGTACAGAGTCGGGTAGTTCCTCCGGGAGAGCAGCCGGACCTTTTCCGAAAGGTCTGTAAAGCTCAAGCAGCACTTGTTACAGTATCCGGACTAAAAGCGTGGCTAACTACCCTGGGTCAAACGAGAAACCAAGTGCACTTAGCCTGGTCCCGTACCCTAAGAGTGTACTTGTTTCCCCTGTACCCCGGACCTATAATGAAAGACATCTTCATGAGAAATAGACTCCACGTGCATTTATTTTGTGCAGGCTCGATATTTTTCTCTTTCTTGTCTATAAAAGAAACGTGCAATTCTTAAAAAATTTTAGTTTGACCGGTTTATATACGACTCGAGTTGAATTGTCAGAACTCTTGGATTTAAATATTGTTTATGGCCAACTCGCTTGAAAGCCGCCAAGCCAATCTAGGGCCGGAGTGCGCTATCGACTTAGCCTGGTCAAGCACCCTAAGTACGCCACTCTACCTACACCCCGGCAGGCCAAAGTAAGGCGGGTCCATGGATAGTTGGATCTAAGAGAAAAGACAACGCATCCAGTTGTATTTAAAATCGCGTTCAACTTAAAATTTACTTGAGAATCGTAAGCCGCGATGAAATTATAGACAAGGAACAAATTTTATCGTTTTTCTTGGCTTAAGTGTGCAGGAAAAATAAAATATACGTTGATGGAGAAAATCCGGAGCTAACCAAGCTCCGACCCCCTCAAGGGGGTCAACCATCGGCGCTGAGTAAAAGATGGTGAGAAGACCCCGTACATGGAGTCTGTTGCCAACTTACCAAGTGTTGCTAAAGGTCATTGCTGGAGCTACTAAGCTCCGACACCTTGGAGTACTAACTATCGACACTCTACGTGTTGATAGAAGCTATTGCCGGAGCTACTAACCTCCAGCGATGGACAATACTGAAGCTTCTAAGCTCCGACAACTTCAGGGGACCTTCACTATCAAAGACTTCAGAACTAAATTCTACAAGTTCGAAGCAAATTCGTCTTCAACAAAACTCAGTATCCTTTTGGTACATGTTCACAATCAAATTGTGTACATCTACCAGGGGGCCAAGAGAAGATAAAGATGTTGAAGACAAAAAATGAAATTCGCAAAAATTTGGGGATTTCATTTATCTGGAGACAGGAGATTACATCTGGAGACAAGGGAGTACAAAATTGAGGAAGAAGAGAAAATACAAGCGGGGGCTAAAGAGATGATCCTAGACCCTATGGAAGAACTCGGCGACCTTCTGGGCGACCTCCGATACGCTGGCTCGGGTAGCTTCGCCTTCTCCTTCGACGGGACCTTCAAGCACCGGGTCCAGAGGAAATTGAGGGTTCCGGCTGGTGTAGCACGTCAACACGTATTCTGTGACGTTCCTCGCCAGGGATTGCCCCTCAACCTCCAGTTGGTCCACGATGACGTCGCCCACCTTGGAGAGCTTGCTGCCTGCTGCGCTCAACGCTTGCAGCGCGAGGTCCGGCTCCGGCTCCGGATCATCCGGGCGCACGGGGCTGAAACCCATCGGCGTCAGCGCATCGTTGGCCTTGTCCAGGAACTCCCAAATCTGCAGGGAGTCCACTGTCCTCAGGCTCTTCACTTCTTCCAAGGATCTCTTGGCCGCCGTCAGTTCGGAATTCTCGCGGGCGAGGCGCTCAACTTCTTTGGCGTTTTGCTGAATTTTTGCAGCAACCCGCCTCTCAAGTCTTCCGAGCTCCTCCTCCCGGAGGTGGATCTTGTTCCGACGGTCGACCAGGTCTTTCTCCCTAGCCTCCACTTTCTTCTCCCGGGCAACAAGGGCACACTCGTATTCGTAGAGTTCCTGCCCTCGCACCCAGGTCTTCTCCTCTTCCTCGAGGCAGCGCTCTTCCAACTTCTTAGTGCGCTCCTCGAGGCCCTTGTCCGCCAGAGCTGTTTTCTCGGCGAGCTCCTCTTCCCTTCTCAGGATGTCACCCCGCAGCTCCAGGAGTTTTTGCTCTTCGTCTTCGAGCCGTCTCTCCCTCCCTTCGAGTGCCTCTCGGCGCTTGATGAGAGCTGCGTTGATGGCTTCAAGCTGCTCGAACCGAGCATTGGCCGCGTCGTTGGCAGCCTTGGCCTGATCATGGAACTCCCGAGAATGAGCGTCGAGGGCATGGGTCATGTTCTCCCTCTCATCCAGCAGCTTCTCCCAACACTCCAGGCGGATCTTCTCCCGCTTGATCCACTCCTTGTCATCCGCATGCCTCGACTGCGCCAGCTTAGTCTCGAAGTGGAGCCGATTACGCCACCGCCTAAGGGTTTGGCGCTCCTCTTCAAGAGCCTTGCTGTCATGGAAGAAGGCCAGTTGGACCTGACGTAGACTGGAGCAGGCGTTGTCGATAGACATCGACAGCGGGATGGGCTCCGGACCTGCTGGGGTCTCCTCCGCTGGTTCCAGCGGGTCTTCACATACAAAAACTGGGTCCCACTCTACGAGAGCGGAACCCTGAGCTTCCAAAGCGCTAGGGCCTTCCTCCGGGATGGCCTCAGTCGCCATCGAAGAAGGCCCCGCCGCCAAGTCTTCATTCGCCCCCTCAGGCAGGGGGCCGGCGACTTCGTTTAGGCACTCTCGCTCTGCCACAGGTACCATTGATGTCGTCGCCTTCGGAGCAGGAGCTACTGCTGGCTCCGATCGGGGCACCTCTTCTGAGGGAGACCCGAGCTCCCTCGCCTCTTCAACCGCCGGCTCTGCGACCGGCGCTCCAACAACAACCGGCTCAGCGACCGGTGCATCGGAGGTAACCGACTCAACTGTCGGAACTACCTCGACTTCCGGCTCGCACGCTGGAGCTTCAATCACCTCCGATTCAATCGTCGGGGCTTCAACGAGTTCCGGCTGCGAGACCGGGACTATTACTTCTTCCGGCTCTGCAGTCGGAGCTTCCATTACTGCATCACAAGGACCCGGAGCTTCAATCTCCGAGACAAGTGCCGCCGGCATGTCTTCACTCCTGTGGTCTGGCGCTACCACGGGAAGTTCTGGGGACGAGTCGAGGTTCATGACCACGACAGCTGGCGCCGGAGCTGTCGCAGCCTCAGCCACCATCTGGGGCGGAGCCGGGACAGGAGCGGAAGCTCCCACGGCCTCAGAAACCGTGGCCGAGGGTGGAGCTTCACTCCCTTTCTTAGGGACGCTGCAGAGGATGGATAAAGAGAATTAACAAACAATCACTACAACTAAAAAGTTAACCAGGGTAAACATCAAAAATTACCTTGGAAGGCTCCCGCACCAGCTTGCGCGGAACCTTTTTCTCGGACGTTCCGGGCTGGCCAGGGTCGGCGTAGGAGCTCTAGGAGGCCCCCCAGAACTCGCCGCAGCCACGGGAGATTCCTGGGTCGAGGCTCTCCTCGATCGGGAGGAACCCCTGGACTTGGAGACTCCAACCGCCCCGGGGGCCGGAGTCGTACACCCGAAGCTAGCACCACCGGAGGGCTCTACCACGGAGACGGAAGCGCTTCGGGAGGATCCCACTGCAGGAACAGTCTCGTTCCGGGAGGACCCCACCATGGGGACAGTCGCCACGGCACCAGAATATCTTCCCCCTTGGGGAGAAGGAGCCAAGGTAGAAGCAGCGGGCATGACGGACCTTCCGTCGACATGCCGCAGCTTCCTCTTCCGACTCTCCGGCTCCTCCGCCAGCTCCTTGCCCTTGCCGATGACTTCAACCCTCGGCTGTGGAGTAGGGACTGAGCCATCTTCGGGCACCCCAGGGATTGCCACCCGGGTGGTTGGTCTCCTCTCGACGACGCCAAGGTCGTCAAGCGCAGGCATCTTCCGCCGGAGCTCTCTGCTGAACTCCACTTCCACGTTCAGAGGGAGAAAGGCCGGCGGCGGAGTCAAGTAATCTCCGTCAACGTCGATGCCGTGCTGGAATTTCTTGAGGTGGAACTCCAGGGTCTTCCCCACCATGTCGGACTTCAACCCGGTTTCAACCCGGTCCTCGTCCATCACGCTGTTGAGGGCCCAGGCGAGCTTCTCCCTCCTCTTCAGCGGCGCCCACCTGTTGGTCAGGAAGTTGCAGAACACCGCCTGGGGAGTCAATCCTCCCTCCACACATCGGCGGATCCTGGTCAGGACAGGGTCAAAAACTTCCGCCAGCACCGGGACTTCACTCCATATCAACGTGTCGATGCCGGGCAGACTGTCTGGCAGTTCCAACCGCTCATGCTCCTCCACCCTGATGACAATCCAATCTTTCTTCCAGTCATCCCACTTCCCGGAAGGGAACGACCGGAGGTACTTGAACGGGCACTTCTTGCGCTTCACGAAGTAGTAGAAGCCAAGGTACTCGTTGCTCTGGCCGGTGGTGTGAACGGTGAAGAAGGTTCGGAAGAGCTCAACGCAGGGGGGGATGCCCACCCACATCTCGCAGAAGTGGACAAAGATGGACACAAGGAGAATGGAGTGGGGACCAAGGTGGTATAGCTGCAGACCATAGAAGTCTAGCAGCATCAAGAAGAAAGAAGAAAATGGTGGGATCAGTCCCACCATGGCGTACGAAGAAAAGTACACCATCTCGCCAGCGCGCTCCTTCTCAAAGGGGAGCTCTCCGCCGGCACGGACCGAGCAGCTGAAGAAGTCCGAGGACCACCCCATAAGGGCCCGGACCTTCTTCAAATCGTTGTCGGTCTTCAGGCGACTCTCGCGCAGACCCAACTCCATCGCAACACAGCTAGGCAAGAGAGGAAGAGCAAAGTACGAGTCGGGAGTTTGAGAGCAAGATCAGATGGGAGGCGTAAAGAACTCCCGACGGTGCGCCCTTTCCTTCTTAAGTAAGCCCTCACAACGCTTGGATGGAAACTGCAGGGGAGTCGAAAATACTACTCAAGAGTTCAACCCAGCCGATGACAAGGGGGCCCGGGACCACCCCGACGTTCAAGTCGAGGTTCTCACCCAGGCGAACGGTTGTCATCACGAGGCGGGAAACCCAAAGGCGGCGGCCTGACAAGGCGCGCGGAACCGATACGGTTCTCGTATCGGAAACCGGCGACCTTCAATTGCGTGAGATCTGCACGCCAAAGATCTTATCTGCCGCCTGAGGTGTGCCACGCGTCGTGATTTAACTGTAAAATCCTGCCAACGGCACCTCCGAAGACCTTTGAAGACCCAGTTCAAGAGTCGCAAAGGTGGACCCACCTCCGATGGAACGACTTCACCCCGGTGACCTTCCTCGGAGGTAGGTCCAGGGGGCCACTGTCGGTACCCTAAAAACCGTACACCCCCTGAGATTACAAAGATCTCAGGAGAAGGACGACTACTCGAGTTGAAGACCCTCGGAGGCCCACTTGTCATACATGACCGGACCAGCTTTTCCAACATGGTTAATCCCTAGGTCGCCACGTGTACTACCGAACCGGAGCTACCGCCCACAAGGGGGAAGCACCAGACTGAGTACCGAAACGACACCTCCAGACCTAACCCCTGACCGAGAGAAGCTCCGGACCTGACACGTGTCAAGTAGCCCCGGAGCTTCCTGCTTCCCGCAACAAGCTCCAGAGCTGCCACGTGTCTAGACATCGGAGCAAGCCGCCTCTAACCTCCGGGAGACCTTGTAACTGCTCCGGATCTTTAAAGGAGAGCCAAGGACTTCAAGACCTGTTTAAATGTCATTAATGCTATATTAATGACACTTAAACGGACGATCTTAACACCTGTAACGGCACTGTCGAAGCCCGTTACAGGATCATTAACAACAATTAATCGTGTATCAATACTAGTAACCGCCAGGGCCACATGTCGGGCCAGGCAACTTGTAACGGCCTGTCTTTGTACTATAAAAGGACAGGCCGACGAGACACAGACGGTAGATCATACGTGATAAGCCAATACAACATCAACACCCCCGTGGAGTAGGGTATTACGCTCAGGCGGCCCGAACCACGTAAATCCTAGTGTCTCCAGTGTTAAACCGCAATTCACCTTCTTGAGTCTCCGCGCACCCACACCGAACTACGAACTCCTTCAACACTTTAGTTGTGTCAGGAGATCTGCCGACTCCAATAGTCGACACTTTCCTTGTTATTTTTATGGCTTCTAGAATATTGCTTTTCACCATAAGAATAACCAATGCTACATTTGACATTAGGAGGTCTTGTACCAAGTATGCACTACGTGCATATTTCATCTTCTCCTTGTCAAATATGCCACTTTGGGAAGAATGCTTGTCCTTGGTAGAGGTTGACTTTTCCTTCAAGCTAGTATCAATTTTAGCACATGAACAAGTAATAGTAGCTTCAGTTTTAAGTGGTTGGGAAGGTGAGCTTGAAGAGGATGAGGGGTCATTTTGTTTGAGTGACTCAACTTGTACCTCAAGGATTTTGTTAGCCTTGGATAGGTTAGCAAGTTCGTCCTTGATGGTGGTGTTTGAGTCGCTTAACTTCAAGCAAGCTTCCTTGCTTGAGGCTAACTCAAGTTCCAGTGACTTGCCTCGCTCCTTTTCAAGTTCAAGAAGTTTGTCAAGTTCAAGATATTCCTCCTTTTGGGAGATGATCGTATCTTTTTGACGGTTGATCAACTTTTCCTTCTCAACAAGCTGATCAAGTAGAAAATTCATTTGTGTAGCTGTTTTCTTATCTAAGCCAACAAGCATGTCTTCATTATCACTAGCAACTTCACTATCACTAGAATAGGAATGCAAGGAATAGGATTTGGTTGTTACCTTTCGTTTACCTTCCTTTGCCATGAGGCAAGTGTTGTTTCCCTTCCATGCTCCTAGAGTTGGGAAGAGGGTGGACTTCTTGGATGTCTTCTCGATGAATATGCTAGCCATCTCCTCTTGCTCTTCGGATGAGGACTCGTCATTTGAGCCCCACTCCTTTCCTATATGCGCTTGTCCATCTTTCTTCTTTTTCTTGAAGAATTTCTTCAGTTGAGGTCTTGTTTCCTTTGTTTTCTTCTTGTTTTCTTCGTATGGCAAATCAACTATAAAGTGGTCATATTCACCACAGTTATAGCAATGTACGCCTCAACTTTGGTCTTGACTTCTCATTATATTTTCCTTCACTTGATTTTCCCCCTTGTCTTTTCTTCATCATTTTCTTGAATCTCTTCATAAAGAGGATCATGTCCTCTTCATCGATGTCGCTGCTCTCGTCATCGCTATCCTCTTCTTGTTGAGCTTCTCGAGCTTCCTTAGACAAGGGCTTGCAAGTGGAATTCAAAGTGACCCCTTTCTTCTTTGCCGAGGTGAGGTTGGCAATCTCCTTGACATGCTTTGCCTGCTTTTCCATCATCTCGAAATTGATGATTTTCCCAAGTAGCTCATTCGGGGTCATTTTCTTGTACCTGGGGCTTTCTCTAATCATCGAGCACAAGGTGACGTTGCGAGGCATGAAATCTCTAAAGATGAGCTTCACCACCTCGTGATCGTTCCACTTCTTGCTTCCGTATGCTCGAACCTTGTTGATGAGCGTCTTTAAGTGGTTGTACATGTCTTGTGGCGACTCATCTCCTTCAATGGCGAATCTTCCCAATTCGCATTCGATCATTTTAATCTTCGCCTCTCGCACATGACGATCGTCTTCATGTGCAGTTTACAATGTGTCCCATATTTCCTTTGCAATCTCGAGTACATCCACCTTGGTGAACTCGTCCCGACTTAGTGATGAGGTGCTGACTGCTGCAGCTTGGGCATTTCGATGGATTGCTTGCTCTTGGCTAGGCGTGAGCTCCTCATCGTTGTCGGGGATATCTATTCCTGTAACCACAATGTGCCACAAACTGGGATTGAGTGAGATCAAGTGCATTTTCATGTTTTGCCTCCACATTGAGTAGTCATTGCCATCAAAGTATGGGGCTTTTCCAAGGGGAATAGATAGGTAGTGATTGTTGTTAGAATTTAAATGATCATAACTAAAAGGATATTGGGAGTAGTCAGTGTGACTACCCCCCTTCTTCTTCTTCTTCTTCTCGTCCTCAACCTTCACTTTCCCTTTCGAGAGAGCTTTCTTCCTTAGGAGCGCCTTGAGTTCAAGCATCTCCTCATCGTCATCCTCGAAGTCCTGGATGGCATCAAGGAGCTTCTCCAACTTTTGAGCTTTTTCGTCTTCAACCTTCTCTCGGTTAAGACTTTTGTGCACATCCTTTATGTCCGACATGTTCTCTTTGAGCGATTAGTCTCTTGCGAAGAGTCCTGCTCTAGTACCAATTGAATGTGGCCTAGAGGGGGGTGAATAGGCCTTTTTGAATTTTAGTCGGAATCTGCAACACTTAACAAACAGATCAAACCCCGAGATATCGGACTAGTCCGGTACAGTGCGGACTAGTCCGGTGCGTGCGGACTAAATTGATCAAGTTTGATAAATGATTTCAATGCAAGCGAGTGTGCAGCGGAATATAGTATGTAACTTGCAAGTATTGAGTCAATGAAGTTAAGTGTAGTGCAAATTAACTTTGATTTGAATGTTTTAACGTAAGATGGACAAAATCAATTAAACCCTAGAATATGATATGAGAAACTTAAGAACAAGATTGACACACGATTTTTATCCCGTGGTTCGGTTCCCACAGAGGCAACCTACATCCACGTTGAGGAGCCCACGAAAGGATTGGGTCTTCACTGACCCTAACCTCGTCGAATCGCCACGAAGGCCAATTCTTCTTCCACTATCACAAAGGGGCAAATCACCAAGTTCAAGGGGCCTTCTCACAAGTTGAGGGCTCCCCAAGATTATAATTCAAACACCACCAAGAACACACTCGTAAGATCAACAATGAAACAACAGGAGTGTGTTAGAGATCAAACCCAAGAGCTCAAACGTGTGGAATCGTATCTCTCCTTTGATCCAAAGTGAATCCTCAAGGGATTGATCTTTCTTGCATTGGATTGCGTGGAGAGATGTGTTTTCTAGGCTCTTGGAGGGTGTGATGGCGCAGGGGTCAAGAGTATTGATAGTTGGGCCGTGCACATCTAATTATATTAGGCTTTTCAAAAGTTACCGTTAGGGTTTTGAGGGTCCGGACTAGTCCATGGTGGAGTCCGTACTAGTCCGGTGCGCGACATGCAGGAAAACCTAAGTGTCCAGGAATATCGGACTTGTCCGGCTAGGAGCAGACTTGTCCGATTTTAGTTAGAAAGGTTTTCGGACTTGTCCGTGGTAGTATCGGACTAGTACGGTGTGGTGATACCCTTTGTGGATATAGGACAAGTCTGCACTTGGAGGACTTGTTCAATTTTAGTTAGAGGCATTATCAGACTAGTCCGCTGCGCACAAGTCCGCATTGGCTGGACTTGTCCGAACCTGTCCAGAGAGGATATCGGACTAGTCCATTGTGTATCGGAATAGTTCGTTTTTTCTGTGAAATGTGAAGTGTGTGAGGATTTTTATGCTTGAGCTCTTGGGATGTGTTATACCAACACACTCCCTACACAATGATGTATTCTATTCAGCTCTTGAGCTCTTTTCCGAATTGATCCACATTCTCCTTTCTTTTTGGCGCTTTCTTCATTCTTTCATGAAAACTTGCACTCATCTCAGTAATGTAGTTAGGATCTCATTTGTTTGTCATAAATCAACCAAAACCCACAAGAGAAGCCTAGATGCACTTTCAATAGCTCACACCCGGAGGTGGAGTCCACTATCTGATCTATTCTAGGTAGTGGAAATGGATCATTTGGACATGCCCTATTTAAGGTGGTGTAGTCGATACACGTCCGAAGCTTCCCACCGACCTTGGGTACAACAACTGGGTTTGCCAGCCATTTTGGGTGGAAGACTTCCTGGATGAATCCAGCTTCGAGTAACTTCTTGATTTCCTGTCAGATGAAGTTTTGTCGCTCGATTGATTGCTTTCGAGGCTTCTGGTGTACAGGCAGTGCATCTGGATAAATCTTCAGATTGTGCTCAATCACTTCCCTAGGGATCCCAGACATTTGTGACGGTTGCCAGGCAAACACGTCGAGATTAGCCCGGAGGAAAGTGATGAGCGTGAGTTCCTATTTGTTGTTTGGACCTCCCGATATACGGGTAGTCTGAGCAGCATTGGAACCAATTTGGATGACTTTGATGGGAACGTCGGTGTCACCGCTTGGTTGCACACGAGGTGCGGAGGTAGAGCCTTTATGACGATTGCTCAGAGGATTCGGAGCTGGCTCCTTACCGGATGCTTCCTCTTGCGCTGTGGTAAGCACATAGAGTTCTTCCAATGCAGTGACTCTTGCAGTGCGATCTCTGCAGATCCGGAGAACGCCTGCAGGTGTTGGCACCTTCAACACTAAATAACCATAATGGGTTGCGGCCATGAACCTATACAAGGCAGGCCTACCCAAATGGCATTGAACGGCAGACTGATTTGCGCTACGTCGAAGACCAACTTCTCGGTTCTGTAGTTCTCTCGAGTCCCGAAGGTCACTGGGGGTATGATGGAACCGAGTGGGGTAATGGCCCCCGAACCTACTCCAGAGAAAGGTCGAGAGGGGCGAAGGTCCGAAGGTCGGAGCTGAAGCTTGACGAAGGCTTTGAAGCTTATGAGGTTTAGCCCCGCACCTCCGTCCACCATCACATGGTGAAGTTGGATATTGTTAATGGTGGGAGACACCATTAACGAAAGTTGGTCGGCTCTGATCATGTTGCGAGGGCAGTCTGAAGCATCAAAAATGATGGGAGTGTCCATCCATTTCTGATGAGGCTCCGCCTTAGCAGTGGGAGCTGCAGCGTCCATATCCCGCTGCATTGTCTTGAGGATGCGGCGAGAAGTAATATCCCAAGAACCGCCAAAAATGTCATTAATACCAGTAACGCCGCCATCAAGGCGCGTTATCACACTATTAAGGGTAATTAAGTATAATAACTGTGTATTAAGCATCAGTAACCGCCAGGGCCACATGTCAGGCCAGGCTGATGATGTAACGGTCAGTCCTTGTACTATAAAAGGAGTGACCAAGCGATACACAGGGGGGACTCTGATCTCACAAAGGCTTCCACACGCGCTCAAGACTCCCAACACTGGTCTCTCACACTTAAGCGCTCATACGCTCAATACAACCACAACACACACCCGTGGAGTAGGGTATTACGCTCAGGCAGCCCAAACCACGTAAATACTCGTGTCAAATCACCATCTTGCTCTGAATCTCCGCGCGCCCACAACCGAACTAAGAACTCTGCGGGCTGCCAACGGTAGTACCAGAAGAATTGCTGGAATCACCCTCTGACAGTTGGCGCGCCAGGTAGAGGCGCCTGAGGTTCAAAGATGGTGAATTCTGCTGCTGGATCGTCCAACAGTAACCATGCTGTGCAACCTACTGGAGGCAATCCCTCCAACATGCAGCAACCAACAGGTATTGTGGCTCCAGCAGGAGTCATGCCACCACCACCACCGTCCACACCAGCGAATCAAGCTGGACAGCGAGATGGGGCACCTATGTCGGTCACTGCATCGGCGAACAACAACCCTGAACATGCGCTTCATGTTGCGCGTGCTCTTATCCAACGTCCACCGCCTCCAGGAGCATCCCAGGGTGCAATGGAGCAGTGGAGAGATGATGTGGATCATTTGGTTGCAGCAGCAGCCAATTGCATCAGCAATCAAGGTCCCCCCCCCCCTTGGGGCGGGCCCAATCACAACATCGGACCCTGTCGTGTAGACTTGGTTTGCACGCTTCACAACACAGGAGGTGTGTTGCATTCCAATAGGCAACGTCGCTGCCTTTCGGGGTGTGACGTACTCACACGATAACGAGGCTTTTGACTCATGACCTCCGGGCTGAGCTCGATCGTCATTATCGATAACAGGATGGCCATGTCCACATCGAGCGTGCACGCGAGAGGCGTGAGGCTCGGGACAACCATGATCTTGAGGGAGTAGGAGGAGGTTGTTCTGCCTTGGCCATGCACCTACGTATGGTCAGATGGCCGCAGAAGTTCCGGCCTCACCTGCCGGAGAAATTTGACGGGACTGTTAATCCTGCCGAATTTCTTCAAATCTACTCCACCGCTATCCTTGCGGCTGGGGGAAATGAGGCCATGATGGCCAACTATTTCCCTGTGGCTTTAACTGGACCGCCAGGTCTTGGTTCATGAGCCTTCCGCCTGACTCCATCAACAGTTGGGCGGAGTTGTGCCAACAATTCACTGCAAATTTTGGGAGCTCATACACCAGACCAGGCACGGAACTGGACCTTTTTGCTGTCAAGCAAAAGGGGGGAGAGTCCCTGCAATCTTTCATCCAGAGGTTCTCCCAGGTAGGAAATAGCATTCCTTCTATCTCAAGCGCTTCTGTTATTGTAGCATTCAGGTAGGGCGTTCGAGATAAGAAGATACTGGAGAAGCTGGCGACTAAGGAAGTCACCAGTGTCACGGAACTCTTCACCTTGGCAAACAAGTGTGCCAAGGTTGCGTAGGGTCGTGAAATGCACTCCCAACCACCTCCGGAGGCCAACAAAAAGTCCTCCAAGGGTGAAGCCACTACCTTCGGGAGTGGCAAGAAGAAGAAAAAGTCCAACAACAAGAAGAAGCCGTCGGCCGGCACACCTAGTGCCGCTGCTGCCGCAACTCCGAGTGGTCGGGGGCCACACCCCGAGAAATGACCTCGGCCGTCGTCTGAAGATGGTGGTAGCTCCAAGATGTGGTGCCCCATACACAAAACGGATAGCCACAACCTGGAAAACTGTCGAGAGGTCCAGAACCTCGCCGAGCGTTACAACAAGCGTCGGGAAGAAGCTCCTTTCCGTCAAAGGGAAGGAAAACAAAAAGTCGACGAAGCTCCGGCTGAAGAGGAGTTAGGCTTTCAGGACCCCAAAAAGGTCTTGAAGGCTGTTTACACCTCCGTCGACGACGATTCCAACGTCTTCGACAACGAGCATCGGAAGACCATGAACACCATCTTTGGTGGTTTGTGGGACATCACCTCCCGTCGTGTCCTCAAGACAATGCGGCAAGACATGGCCTCTATAGCTCCCACTGCCAGGGCGGAGCCTCACCGGAAGTGGATGGATACAGCCATCACCTTTGATGCTTCAGACTGCCCGCGGAACATGATCGGAGCTGGTCAACTTCCACTGATGGTATCTCCGACCATCAACAACATCCAGCTCAACCACGTAATGGTGGACGGAGGTTCGGGGCTGAACCTCATAAGCTTCGAAGCCTTCGTCAAGCTTCAGCTCCGACCTTCGGATCTTCACCCCTCCCGACCTTTCTCCGAAGTAGTTCTGGGGGCCATAACTCCACTCGGTGCCATTACTCTCCGGGTGACCTTCGGAGCTTGGGAGAATTACAGGACCGAGAACTTGGTCTTCGACGTGGCACAGATCAACTTGCCATTCGAAGCCATCTTGGGCAGGCCAACCTTGTACAAATTCATGGATGCTGCTCATTATGGCTACTTGGTGTTGAAGATGCCAACACCCTCAGGTGTTCTCCGGATCCGCAGAGACTGCACCACCGGAGTTACTGCTCTGGAAGAACTCCATGCGCTTGCTACAGCGCAGGAGGAAGAATCTGGAAAGGAGCAAGCTCCGAAACCCCTGAGCATTCGTCATCGAGGCTCAACCTCCGCACCTCGTGTGCAGCCAAGCGGCGACACCGACATTCCCGTCAAAGTCGTTGTTGGTACCCTGCAGACCGGGTACCCCCGCGCACAGGAGAAAACCGCTAAGGACTCCGCCCCTGCCTAAGGGGTCGAATCCAAGGCTGCCACGTCGAGGAGGGAAGGACCAGATCCTACCTCCCCGTCGGGGGGGGGGGGGGGGGGAGGCTTCCAAGCCGCCACGTGGCTGGTAGGACCGGACCCACGCCTTCCCGCTGAGGCGGGCTCCGGAGCTGCCATGTGGCCGATCGGGGCCTCAGGGCCAAGCCCGCCTCCACGCAGGGGAAGGCACCGGAGCTACCACGTGGCCTGCAGGGCTGAGCCCCCACCCCTCCACAGGGGTGGGCTCCGAATGCGCCACGTGGCCTGATCCTTCAAGTGCTTTACTTCCCGCAGAGGCAGGCTCCGGCGCAACCACGTGGCGGACGGCCAACTCAGTGCGGTAGGAAGCTGCAGTAAAGGAACGCGTGCGCTGCTTAGACAGGCATTAAGTACGCACGCCTTCCCCAGGCAGGCTGAGTCACGCTTGCAAAATTCAAGGCTCCAGTGTCCTGTCTTGTCCAAGTAGCCAGTACAGACCCACGCCGCAAGACGGGCAAATAGGCCGCGAGGACAAGACGGACGAGACGTGCACCACCATCATCACCAACTATGTGTAGCCCTGGCGCGCGGCGCGATGGGACGGCACATTGAAGCCCCTGACAAAGGGAAGTAGATAACAATTAATCCAAGATCTTGTATAGGATTTGGCTCTCCCCGGGACCACCTGTTGGGTCCTGGGTCTCACCTTGTAACTGCAGAGTCCTTGAACTATAAAAGGACTCGGCAGACGACCTTGACGCGGGACGAAAAATTAGACAAAGGCTCATACACGCTCAAGCAAGGCAATACACAAACACTCCCGTGGACGTAGGGTATTACGCTCCGACGGCCCGAACCACGTAAACCCCCTGTGTTCATCATCCTGCTGTGTTCGATCTCCTGGGACTAGCCCTCGTGAATCCAAAGAACATCCGCAGGATGCTCTCTAAGCAGGTCCGGGGGAAGTGTCTTTTACGACCTTCGACATTTGGCACGCCAGGTAGGGGGCTTTTTCCCTGTCAAGATCTCCACCAGCAGCAATGGTGAACGACCAATCCAACGCCGGTTCATCTAGGACGCAGTCGCGGCGACAGGCGGTGGCGGAGGATCAGGCGTCATCACGCTCTAGGGCCGGCTACCGCTCTAGGGCAGGAAGGTCAGGACCTTCACGTCGCTCCGCTGTCACTTCGCCGGCTGCAGGCCGACACGCCACTCCACGGCGTACTCCGGCTGTGACAGCAATCACGGCGCCACCGACTGCAAGCCCGGAGAGTGCGCTCGCGGCAGCGCGCGTGCTACTTCACAACCCTCCTGCTGGGGATGCCCCTCAGGGAGCAGCTCAGCAGTGTATCAACGACATCGACCACCTCGTCACCGCCGCACTCAACGCGCCTCCGCCGAGGGAGACACATGCCCAGCTTATGCATGTGTCATTATCGCGAACACCGACAATCGACCGGTGGACGGCAGACTCACGCTCGACTAGGATCTCAACAACAGATCTGAGAACCGGGCTGCAGCGCCGCAGGGCCGGGGAGGACTGCCGAGTCACCATCGAGCGCCAGAGGGAACGTCGGCGCAACCTCAAGGCAGATTACAGCATGCTGGGCCCCATGCCCCAGGCTCACGCTGTGCCTCCAACACACCAGGCGTACGTCGCGCCTCCACCGCACCAGGCGTACGCCGCGTCTCCTGCACAGGCGTATGCAACTCCACCTCAGCACCGGGGTATGCGCTGCCGCCGCCGGCACCAGTCAGCCCAAGCCAAGGGTGTGCAGCGCTAGCGCCTCACCTCCATTTCGTGGTCTGGCCACGAAAGTTCCGGCCACACATGCCGGAGAAGTACAACGGGAGTGTCAACCCGATCGAGTTCCTGCAGATCTACACCACTGCGATACTAGCTGCAGGAGGCGATGAGGCCATTATGGCTAACTACTTCCCCGTCGTCCTGACCGGCCCAGCTCGGTCATGGCTCATGAACCTGCCCCAGGGGTCCATAACCTCCTGGGATGAGTTGTGCCGACAGTTCGTGGCTAACTTCGGTAGTTCCTACAAGCGCCCCGACACCGAGCTTGACCTCCACGCTGTTAGGCAGCGCGCTGGAGAGTCGCTGTGATCGTTCATCCAGCGGTTCTCCCAGGTACGGAACACCATCCCTCATGTTGCTAGCGCATCGGTTATCGTCGCGTTCAGACAAGGTGTGAGGGACAAGAAGATGCTCGAGAAGCTAGCCACGCACGAGGTGCGTGATGTCTCCGAGCTGTTCTCCCTGGCAGACAGATGTGCTAGGGCAGCTGAGGGGCGCAACTGGCACTCCCATCCATCCTCAGAAGCAAGGGAAGCCACCCCGACTGAGGAAGGAGCCTCCGCGAGGAGCAGCGGCAAGAAGAAGAAGAAGGGCAGTGGCAAGAACAAGCCAAAGCCCGGAGCCCAGGCAATGGCGGATGTGGCGCCCAGCGGAGCCCGAGCGTCGCGCCGAGACAAGCGCCCTAGGCAGTCGCCTGATCCCGAGGAGCCTGACTTCAAGTGCCCGGTGCACCGTACAAATAGCCATAGTGCTAGCGAGTGTCGGGAAGTGAAGAGATTCGCGGAATGATTCCGCGAACAGAAAGAGAGGCTGCAGTGCCAGGAGGGTGCACCCCTCCGCCAGAGGGAGGGCAAGCAGAAGGCTGATCCTGAGAAGGAGGATGACAGCGAGATGGGGTTCCAGGAACCCCAGCAGGCGGTCAAGGCCGTCTTCGAGGGTGGCGACTCCGACTCCAGCAGTGATAAGGAGCGCCGCAAGACCCTCCATGTCTTCTACGGGGGAGCCACCGACCCCACGTCCTGAAACGCGGTGAAAATTTGCGTCGGGCAGTGGCCGCAGTGGCCCCTGCCCCAAGTCCAGCTCCCCACCACAAGTGGATGAGCACGGCGATCAGCTTCGACGCTTCGGACTGCCCGAAGAACATGGCAGGGGCAGGAGTGCCCCCGCTGTTGGTGTCCCCGACCATCGCCAACGTGAAGGTCTTTCACGTGTTGATAGATGGAGGGGCGGGCCTCAACCTCATCTCCACGGCGGCTTTCCGAAAGCTGCAGCTGCCGATGTCCTAGCTCACACCCTCGAGCCCATTCTCGGGTGTCGGACCTGGGCAAATCCTCCCATATGTTAACATACACCTCCCGGTGACTTTCGGGACCCTAGAGAACTATCGTAAGGAGAGCATTTTATTCAACGTGGCAGACGTCGACCTCCCCTTCAACGCAATCATCGGGAGGCCACCCCTCTACAGGTTCATGGTTGTAGCCCACTACGGCTACCTCGTCCTGAAGATGCCGACGCCTTCCGGTGTCCTCAGGATCAGAGGGGACCGCTCAGCCGCAGTGTCAGCCTTGGAGCAGCTCCAAGCACTTGCAGCGGGGAGGGTTCTGGCCCCAGGAGGATCGAAAGAGAGTCGTCCAGAGCAAGGCCTGGCGCAACGAGCCTCCACTACTGCGCCTCGTGTGCAACCTGCCAACGACGACGACGTCCCCGTGAAGGTCGTCAAGATTGGCTCCGAGGCTGCCCAGACAACCCGTATCATGGGGAACCTGGAAAGCAAATAGGAATGCGCGCTCATCACCTTCCTCTGGGACAATGTCAATGTGCTACCCCGATGCCCGACCGGTACAGCAGAAGCCCATAAAACAGTCCATCGAGCGGTAGAACTTCATCCGTGAAGAAATCAAGAAGCTGCTCGATGCTGGTTTCATTCGGGAGGTTCACCACCCATGGTGGTTGGCCAACCCTGTTGTCATTCCCAAGGCTAACGGGAAGCTCCGGATGTGCATCGACTACACCAATCTCAATAAGGCATGTCCCAAAGATCCATTCCCTCTTCCTAGGATAGATCAAATAGTAGACTCAACATCAGGCTGTGATCTTCTGTGTTTCCTAGATGCGTATTCTGGTTTTCACCAAATACCTATGTCTAGGGAAGATGAGGAACACACTGCTTTCATAACAGTAGACGGCCTGTATTGTTATGTCTCCATGCCTTATGGTCTCAAGAATGATCTTCCCACCTTTGTACGTGCAATGCATAAGACATTCGGGGACCTCATTAGAGATCTGGTAGAGGTGTATGTCGACGACATCGTGGTAAAAATCAGGGACAGCACATCCCTATTAGACAACCTAGCCCGAGTCTTCAGCAAGCTGCGCACGACACGCATGATGCTGAACCCCGACAAGTGTGTCTTTGGGGTCTCTGCAGGGAAGCTCCTTGGTTTCTTGGTATCGCACCGAGGGATCGAAGCTAACCCAGAGAAGATCAAGGCAATAGAGCTGATGCGGCCGCCTACCCGCATCAAGGACGTGCAGAAGCTTGCAGGATGTTTGGCAGCCCTCAGTCGGTTCATCTCAAGACTGGCTGAGCGAGCCCTGCCCTTCTTCAAGATTATGCGGAAGTCAGGTCCCTTTGAGTGGACTGACGAAGCTGAAGCGGCCTTCCAGGAGCTCAAGAAACACCTGACGACGCTACCCATTATGGTGGCGCCAGAACCCGACGAACCGCTCCTGTTGTACATCACCGCAACAACGGAAGTGGTCAGCATGGTCTTGGTTGCAGAGCGGCCGGAGCTGCTACCGCAACAAGCACCAGAAGGAGCCCCAGAGGGGGAGGCCGAGCCTCAAGGCCCGAACCCAGAAGAGCCCCCCCCCCCCCCCCCCCCCCCGCTGTGAGTTCCAGTGACCAAGTCCCTTACGGGTCCCAACCCCGGAGGCCCAGCTAGACCCTGGGAGCCACATTCCCCAGGATGCAGACGCATTGCAAGGAGCCCCGAACCCCCCGGGGAGGGTTCGGACCTCCCAACGGCCAGTCTACTACGTCAGTGAGGTCCTCCATGAAGCAAAAACAAGATATTTGGAGGTACACAAACTGCTATATGCAGTGCTCATAGCGTCGAGGAAGCTCCGACATTACTTCCAAGCTCACCGGGTTTCAGTGGTCACCTCCTTCCCACTGAAAACCGTACTCCACAGCCCCAATTCGACTGGCAACATTGCCAAGTGGGCAGCGGAGCTGGCTGAGTTCGAGCTGGAGTTCTTACCTCGACACGCAGTCAAAAGCCAAGCGCTGGCGGACTTCTTGGCCAAATGGACCCCATCGCCAAGCAACGAGGGGGGCCGGACAACGGCGAAACGGTGCCCAAGGCTCCAGTTTTCACCAATACCCCTTGGACGCTCTACTTCGACGGCTCCTTGCGGAAGCAGGGGGCCGGGGCCGGGGTCCTGCTCATCACCCCGACTGCGGAGCAGTTCAAGTACATGGTGCGCCTCGACTTCAAGGCGACAAACAACATGGCGGAGTATGAAGCCCTAATCTTTGGGCCGAAGACTGCCCTGACCCTCAATGTCCGACAGCTTGTGGCTAAAGGTGGTTCTCAACTGATCATCAAGCAAGCCCGAGGAGAGTGCAGCTGCAACGACCCTCAATTAGCAGCATACCTGCTGCACGTCCGGAAGCTGGAAAAGGACTTTGAAGTCTTGGACTTGTGCCATGTACCCCGAGCCGACAACTCAGTCGCAGACGACCTGTCAACGAAGGCCTCCAAAGGGGCCCCAGTGCCCCAAGGAGTCCTCGCAAGGATGTTACCGCGACCAACCGCCCGAGCAGCCGAACCGGGCGAAGGGGGCGAGCCCAGCACCTCGAAGCTGGCAGTCCCGACAACCCTGCTACCATGGAGTCCGCCAAGGATCGTATGCGCCATCGGGGGCTCCGAGCTACCGGGCGCCCAAGATCCAGAGGCTCAAGCAAGTTCCGATGCATAGATCTCGGAGGTCTGGATGGCTAAAAGGTACATGCTGGTGGAAGGGGATCTCTACCGGCGTGGCGCCAACGACATCCTACTGCGATGCATTACCCGGGAGGAGGGCTGCGACCTGCTCGCAGAGATCCATGGAGGCGAGTGCGGGAACCATGCGTCCTCCCGCACGCTGGTTGGTAAAGCCTTTCGGCATGGCTTTTACTGGCCGACAGCACTCCAGGATGCCGCTGAGATGGTAAAGAGATGCAAGGCGTGCCAGTTCCATGCCAAGAAGATCCACACACCAGCTCAGGCGCTGCAGATGATCCCTCCCTCATGGCCATTCGCTGTATGGGGGTTGGACATCCTGGGACCCTTTCCCAGAGCCGTCGGAGGATTCCGGCATCTCTACATCGCCGTAGATAAGTTCACCAAGCGGCCGGAAGCCGCCCCAGTTGTCACATCCACAAGCAGTCGACAGTAAAATTCATCAAGTCGATCGTCTGCCGGTTCGGGGTCCCAAACAGAATCATAACTGATAACGGGACCCAGTTCACAAGTGCAGCGTTCCAGGAATACTGCGAGGACCTGGGGATCCAAGTCTACTATGCATCAGTTGCTCATCCAGAGAGCAACGGGCAGGTCGAGAGAGCCAATGCAGAGATCCTCAAGGGCCTCAAGACTCGCACATTCTCACACCTTGAGAAACATGGTGTAAATTGGGTGGATGAGCTTTTGTGTGCGCTGTGGGCTAGCCGGACATCAACCAGCCGGGCCACGGGGGAAACACCTTTCTTCTTGGTGTACGGGGCAGAGGCCGTCCTCCCCCAGAAATTACCATGGGCTCCTCCCGTGCCCGGAGGTACAACGAAGCCGCGCAGGACTAGCTTTGGCGTGAAGACCTGGACCTCGTCGACGAGGGACGAGTGCGAGCGGCTCTCCGAAATGCACGGTACAGGCAGGCGCTCCGGCGCTACCATCAGAGGACAGTGCGGAGTAGGGAGCTAAAGGTAGACGACCTGGTGTTGCACCGCATACTCTCCCGGGAAGGGTCTAACAAACTCTCCCCCAGCTGGGAGGGTCCCTTCCGGATAACAGAGGTTTGCCGCCCAGGATGCGTCCACCTGGCTACAGAGGATGGACATCGATTACCCAACCCTTGGAACATCGAGCATCTCCGTAAGTTCTACCCCTAGACCAGGGTTAGGGCAACGCTATTTCATTGTAAAAGTTGCATACTGCCTCAAGACAGCACTTAGCATAAGGCGATGGGGCTCCGAGTGCACATTCCGCTTAGCCTGGTCCAGAACCCTAAGTAGGTGCACTCGACTTCATCTGACACCCAGGCCGGGTTATTCCCCTTGTAAAGTCTGCTCCATCTTATGAGAAGCTACAATGAAAGAATGTTGTCCTGCCTGGTATAGGGTTTGTCAATTCAAAAAATTATCTTTAATTTTTATGATGTTGCTGTAAGCCCGCCATAGCTCGTGATCTATCGTGAGTGCTGTCGTTTTCCCCCTGCTTTAGCAATAGTGGGAGCCTTGCTGTCTGGACTGCAGGTGGGGTTGCTTGAGGTACCTGCAATGCGCCTGGGGCCTCGGATGTTCCAATACTCGGGGGCCTGTGTCTCCAGATGGTCTCCCCCGGAAAAGGCTTACGCCAAGCGGGAGGTCCAGGGCCACAGCCTGCTTAGCCTAGTCCCGTACCCTAAGCCTGTGCGCTCTGCCTCCCCAGCGCTATAGCCGAGTACTGGGGGCCAGATGGACCACCCTTGAGTAGTATGGACGACGAGTCCTAGGTGCAGAAGCACTGAATTACCCAAGCCCCACGAGTCAGCTCAGTATCGTAAGACAAGCGACACTACAAAAAGAGCAGGGGTAAAGTGACGAGCGGACATAATTACTTCTCTTTTTTGATCTATGTACAGGTCTTTGAGGAAGTTATTCCAGCAACCACCGTCAGAGTACCCGCGAAGACAGTGGGCACCGCCGGCCTGAAGCTCCGGCGGCACCCCCAGGGGGCCCGCTGTCGACCTCTCGCTAAAAGATGGCGGGCACCTCCGGCCTGAAGCTCCGGCGGCACCCCCACGGGGCCCACTGTCGACCTCTCGCTGAAGATGGCGGGCACCACCGGCCTGAAGCTCCGGCGGCACCCCCAGGGGGCCCGCTGTCGACCTCTCGCTGAAGATGGCGGGCACCGCCGGCCTGAAGCTCCGGCGGCACCCCCAGGGGGGCCGCTGTCGACATACCTGCATACTCAGCTACGGCAATGCTACCTACGAATCCTAGGCTCCTCCTGCACCGGTCCGCCCTAAAGCCTAAGTGTATGACAGGTGTGCCCATAACAACTGGCCACGCCTGTCAGGGGGCCATACTTTGGGGGACAGCAGGTCCTGGAAGCTAAGGAACAACAAGCAGCTGGAAGACATTGCTGGAAATAAAAGCAAGCTGAGTATAAAAGGGCACCACAGACAGATTTTTTATCGCACAAATAAAGAGTTTGTCATCACAGCCAGCCACAAGACAAAAACTTAAACAGACGCTCGGGGAGCCCTTAGCCGCTCCGCTGGAACCTTGAGGCGATGAGTGCCACCGCATTCGAAACTTCAGACTTGGCGGCCACTTCCCTCTCGGTGATGGGCCCCTCGAGGACCGGCTGCAGGGAGACATTGGGGTACCAGCTCCGGTAGCAGGACAGGATGTGCGTCGCCACCTCCTTCACCAGCATCCGTCCCTCGGCCTCCAGCTGGTTGTCAAGGATGGCCCCCAGCGAGCGCATCCTCGAGCTGGTGGAGTCGGGCACCGGGAACACCTGACTCACCTCCTGCGCCGGTTCCCCCACGTGCGCCGGGCTGAAGCCGAGCGGCACCAGAGTCGAGTCGGCACCACCAAGGAACTCCCAGACCTTTCGGGCCTCGGCGGAGCGCGCCGCCCGGAGCTCCTCCACCTCCTGCTGGGCCGTCGCCAGTGCCCGGGGGCCGTCGTCCAGGAACCACTTCTCCTTGGCTGCCAGGGCCCTCTCACGCTCGCCGACCCCCGCCTCGCGGCGGTCCAAGTCACCCTCCTTGAGGGCGACGTTGAACTCGCGGTCCAGGAGGGCCTGGCGCTCGACGGACTGGGCTTGCTGCGCCTCGGCCACGGCTGCTTCTCGGCGGTCCAACTCGGCGGCACGGACCCTCGCCCCTTCCTGCTGGAGGATGAGCCCGCGGCAGGTCGCCTCCACTTCGGCCTGCTTCGCCCCCAGCTCCTGCTCCCGTTCGGCTAGAGCAGCCTCTCGGAGGGACAGCAGGTGCTGAAGGTCCTCGCAGGCCTGGAGGCGGGAGCTGGCCTCGGTGTGGATGGCCTCGGCGTCAGCCTTCAGCTTCTGGGTGACGGCGTCCAGCTGGGCGATGAGGTCGTGCTCCTGCTCGAGGATCTTCATCTCCTCCCGAACGACCGCCTCCCGCTGGGCCGCTCGGCTCTTCGCCAGCCGGGTCCGGGCCTCCAGGGTCCTCGCCCATTCCCGGAGCCGGTCGTCCTCGTCCTCGAGCCGCCCTTTCTCCCGGGCAAGGGCCGCCTGGGCCTGCCGGAAGCCGGAGCAGGCCATGGCCATAGCCTCGGACAGGGGGAGAGGCTCCGCCGTAGCAGCGGGCCCCTGCCTCCCCACTTACTCAATGTCGTCCTCCATTTGGAGGACCACTTGGGAGGCGGGGACCAGGGCTCCCTCCCGGATGGCAGCACCTAGGGCAGTGGCGCCAGCCGACGTAGCAGTGTCGGAGGGTGCGGCAGCATCAGCCGGCACGAAGTAGCCGGTGGACACGGAGTCGTTGGCGGGCGCGGCGGCGGTTGTCGGCGCGCGCGGCTGGGCTTCGGCAGCCGCTGCGGGGACCTCGGGCACGGAGGCCCGAGGCACCTCGGCGGCAGCAGCCTGGTGCACCGGAGCAGGGCCCGAGTGTAAGGATCGAAACGCCCAAGAGGGGGGAGGGTGAATTGGGCTTTTTCAAATTTTAAGGCAATTTAAAAACTTTAACTGTTATGCCCAATTCCCTATGCAAGTCAACTACGCAATCAAGAGAGTTAAGAGCGGAATAGTAAAACGTAATAGTAAAGGGGTAGGGAGAGGAATGCAAACACTCGAAGACGCGGAGACACGGCGATTTTTCCCGTGGTTCGGTAAGATCACTAGGATCTTGATCTTCCTACATCCACGTTGTGGCACCCACCAAAGGGTATTGCCACTCCCAAGTCACCAAGACGAGGGAATCCACTAACTTTCTCCGTTCGCCATCTCCGGCAAGGTGGAGCTCAAGCCTTGTACAACTTCGGTCCTCCGGGCTTCCACAATTGTCTCGGCAAGCTCCGGAGCGATCTCTCTACTCTCCTCTTGATACAAGGTGAATGCAATCACCAAGAATGCACTCCCTCACGGCTCTCACTGGTCTAGAGACTCCACTCACCCAGAGAGGACGCACACAAGCTTCTCTCTAGCTAGGTCTAGCCTATATCTTGAGGTGTAGATGGACGGAAAGGGTGTGTAAATGATTGTTCTAGGTCTTGGACACTTGAGGATGTGTAGGCATGCTCTGGTTGTCAAGTGTTGTCGAAATGACTAGTGGAAGGGGGTTAAATAGCCAGCCCAACTGAATTAGCCGTTGAAAAAGTTGGCTGATTACTTTTTCTGTGTACATCGGATGATCCGATGACCACCTTTTCTGAGCATCGGTGTAATTAGGTTAGCTGACGTCACTGTGTCAGAAGTGACCGTTATTCGACCGATGCTACCCCTTCTCAATCATCGGATGATCCGGTGAGCTTTGTCTTCAGATTTGGTCCAGAAATAATGTTTTTGTTGAATTAGACCGATGTACACTTTGCTTCTGCATCGGATGATCCGGTGAGTGTTTCTCCAGAATTGTTGAGACACATTAATCTTTCTGTTGAACTTCACCGATGTCCACTTGTCTCTATCATCGGATGATCCGGTGTGCACTTCATTCTGAGGTCTTCTTCTTCTGTTGAGCCCCAATCGACCGATGTGTGCATTTTCCAAACCATCGGACGATCCGGTGAGTGTAATTTGTTTGCTTCGCGTTGAACTTTTAGAAGCTTCTCGAGTGACCTCTTTGACACTTGTTGCAAATAATGTTCTAATGAATATTGATCTTCTTGTGTTGCCAATTTTGATAGAATAGAGTTGTTGTGTGAGTTCTTCATTTAGCCTTCATGAGAATTGAATAACCCCCTTAGAATAGGTCGTTTGAGGGGTCTCCATTCGTATCCAATGAGTGGTAGATGATTTGAATAGATAGTCGTTAACGCTTGATGTGATATAGGTGAAACCTTGCATCCACAAACTCATTAGTAATTACGAATGGTTGTCATTAATCACCAAAACCATACCTCACGGGGGCCTAGATGCTTTCAATCTCCCCCTTTTTGGTGATTGATGACAACACAACGAGTAGAGCATAGAAGTAAATGAATTTAATAACACAATGCTCATAAAGATTGTAACTGGAACAAAATGCAACACAAGGAGCTCGAAGGCTCAAACAGAGATCAAATAAGTCATGAAATAGCACACTGAATTACAATAGAAGCAAACTGAATTACAATAGAAGCAAATGACAATAAGTCCAAATAGATAAAGGTAAAACTCCCCAAACTCCCCCTAAGACCAAGACTGACTCGACCAAGACTGACTCCCCCTAGAGCTAAACTCCCCCTGACTCTAACTCTTCTCCCCCTTTGGCATCAAGACACCAAAAAAGGAAGATGAGTACCTAGGACTCCGGAGCACTCGGGGCGACGGTGAAGCGGTCGACGTCGGCGGTGCTGTTGTCGGAGCTGCTCGAGGTGGAGGTCGCAGGTACTGGCGCTGGAGCGGGAGGAGCTGGAGCTGCTGACGCTGCTGGGGAATCTGCTGGGACTGCTGGCGCTGCTGGGGGATCTGCTGGGACTGCTGGCGCCAGCGGAGAAGGTACTGCCGGTGGAGGTGAGAACTGGAATGGCACTATCGAGGCTAGTAGAGGTGACATGCTGAAGCTTGGTATGGGCGACGCCGGTGCTGGAGTTGCAGTAGGTGCCAGTGGAGAAGCTGCTGGAGCCTGACCAAGACCCGGCTGCTGAGGCGGAAGGGCTATCCCGGTCTGCTGGTAGAGGTTGGTGATCAACCCCAGGATGCCCATCATCGCCTGCTGAGTCTGCTGCTGTTGGTCCAGGGTCCTCCGGTGCATCTGATCCACCAGGCTCGTGAAGCGGTCAGTGTCCTCTCGCCTCTGGCGGGCGATCTCCAACTGCATCTCCTGCTGCTGTCTCTGTAGCTCCGCGAGCCGTGCAGCCTGCTCCGCTCGGGCCTGCTCAGCTGCAAGCCTGTCCTGGCGCTGCTGCTCGACCATCTGCTGGAGCAGCGAGGTGAGCTCTGATGGCTGTGACACCTGAGCCTCGGACACTGGAGGTGGTGGAGCAGTCGAACCTCCCGCCTCCGCGTCGTGCTGCCTCGGAGAAGGAGGCGGAGGGGGGAAGTACTCCTCGACGCTGTCGCTGGTGTTGCTGTCCGACCAGACGTGCTCCAGTCCTTCACCCTGTGCCTCTGCCTGGGCGAGCGCCTCGTCCTCCTGGGCTAGCTCGGTCCAGTCCTCCTCGGAGAGTCGGGCTCTGACCTGTCGCTCGACTGGACAGCCAAGGCGGCGGTCTCCAGGAGTGGGCACTCGGTAGTGGCCGAACCGAGTGGCGTGGAGCTCTGTCAGAGGAGCAGTGGCTGGCGAGTCCTCAGGTGCCAGCAAGAACAGCAGACGGCAGATCCAATGCCCGTAGACCAACTGCCTCAACATCCCGACTCCGTCAGTGATCACGTCCTCCACCTCGCAGATCAAGATGTCCACGATATCAAATTCCATCCCGTTCATCACATAGAACAGGATGGTCTGCTGGAGGCTCGTGAAGCCCTCTAGGTAGTCGGACCTCGGTAGAAGGGTACGCCTGAGGATGTGGTGAACTGTCCGAGCGGCTGGAGTGAGGAGAGCTGGCACCCTCGGCTGGTCTGGTGTGAAAGGAGGGGTGAACATACCTCTGATCTCCTCAAACGGCGGTGACACTCCCCCTGTCAGCGGCCTCCTCGGCGGGTCGGCTCCTCCGTAGACCACCTCGTGCAGACAGGTGAGGTGTGTGTCCACTCCAAGCAGCTGTGCCAGTCGCTCTCGAGACACGGTGTGCTGCTGCCCCAGAAACATGAAGTGGATCGAGCGCCGACCCTCTGAGATATAGAGAGTGGCGTAGAAGACTCGAACCCACTCCTCCACGTAAGCGCTCCTCTGGCGTGAGAGCAGCTCCACAAGGCCTCTGTACCTCTCAAAGAATGGCCTGATCCCGTGTCCAACTGCTGTTGCAAGCTGATTCTAGTCGATGTAAGTGTGCTGGAACAGCTTATGGCCCCGACGCCTGTACGTCTCGTACAGGGACGCCTGTGTCAGGGTCCAAAAGCGGGGATCAACCCTAGTGTCCCTGGGCTGCGGGAACCACTCCTCTGGCAACGCTGTCCATCTGAGCTTCTTCAGTTGTTTTGCCTTGAACTTGCGATAGTCTGTAAGCCTGACATCCTCGGCAACTCTGGCAGCGGTATCCATCTCGTAGATGGCCCTCTGGGCCGGGGCCGGTCTCGAGCTGGGTGCAGTCTGACAGGCCGGTGAACATCAATGCCGGGCGGGCGCGGTGCTGAAGCGGAGCTATGCGGCGGGACATGAAGTCCCTCAGCACCATGGCAGACGACAGCCCGTGGTCTGCCAACATCTGGATCCTCTCCAGCACCGGGTTGAATGCCTCCTCCTGCTTTGGGCACTCCTCCCAGAATGATCGCTCGGAGTAGGGGATCCCGGTGGGGAGCCACATCCGGTCGTGGGCCTCGACCTTGGCGATCATCCAATCTTCGCGCCACAGCTCCCACCGCGCGGAGTTGAAGGAAGCAATGTGCCTCGTGGGGACCTTTGTCCGACGCTGGAAGTAGTAGGCACTGAGGTGCTCCTTCGAACTCCTGTTGGTGGCCCTCAGTACAAAAAAGTACCGGAAGAGCTTTACCGACGACATCACCCCCACGAACATCTCGCAGAGGTGAGCGAAGACTGCCAGCATGGCGATCGAGTTCGGTGCGAGGTGGTGGAGTTGGAGGCCGAAGGTCTCCAGGAGCATGACCAGGAAGGCGGATGCTGGCGGGACGAAGCCGGCTAGCACGTACGACAAGAAGAGGACCATCTCCCCGGTGGAGAGGCTCAGCGGGAGCCTCCCGAGATGGAGCCACGACTCCCGCTCAGGAGTATGCCAGCCGAGAAGTCAGCGCATCGAGGCCAGGTCAGCGGGCCTGGACAACCTAGACTTGGGCAAGATGCTCGCCATGAGGATTGAGGGAGGAGGCTCTGGATGGGGAGACTGGGAACTAGAGCGCAAGAACTGGGCTTGAGGCAAAAGCACGAGCGCAGGGGAGCAGAGGCGAGAGAAAGGACCCTCAGGGGGAAAGTTTTCTTTTTATGCACCCCTGCAGGCCAACAGGCGCAAAAGCGTGGATCACCTCAGCCTCAGTAGAAGAGTAGCGAACTCGTATGGGCAATGACATGAGGGCCCGGGTCGCTCGACAAAGAAGGCGAGCCGGGCAGCTAGCCATGCAGGAGGTAACTCGGCGGTTTCCGAAAGGGCGAAAGCAGCGGAAGTGCAGGAGCCACCTTGGGAACCACCGCAGTTAAAGCACGATTGAAGGCAGGAGTCACATCGCACGACGCCTGTTCAGCACCTTCACTTACCGGAAGGAGACACGTCGCCTCAATGGCAGGGGCGTGTCGCCTGGGGAACTGCCTCGAAGTGGAATCGGAAGAGTTGCGCGGGAAGAAAAGTAAAAAGACCCCACCTGCGGTATCGACGACTCTCCTGAGGTGGGCTCGGGGGCCACTGTCGGTACCCTGCAGACCGGGTACCCCCGCGCACAGGAGAAAACCGCTAAGGACTCCGCCCCTGCCTAAGGGGTCGAATCCAAGGCTGCCACATCGAGGAGGGAAGGACCATATCCTACCTCCCCATCGGGGGAGAGGCTCCCAAGCCGCCACGTGGCTGGTAGGACCGAACACAAGCCTTCTCGCTGAGGCGGGCTCCGGAGCCGCCACGTGGCCGATCGGGGCCTCAGGGCCAAGCCCGCGTCCACGCAGGGGAAGGCACTGGATCTACCACGTGGCCTGCAGGGCTGAGCCCCCACCCCTCCATAGGGGTGGGCTCCGAATGCGCAACGTGGCCTGATCCGTCAAGTGCTTTACTTCCCGCAGAGGCAGGCTCCGGCGCAACCACGTGGCGGACGGCCAACTCAGTGCGGTAGGAAGCTGCAGTAAAGGAATGCGTGCGCTGCTTAGACAGGCATTAAGTACGTGCGCCTTCCCCAGGTAGGCTGAGTCGCGCTTGCGAAAGTCAAGGCTCCAGTGTCCTGTCTTGTCCAAGTAGCCGGTACAGACCCACGCTGCAAGACGGGCGAATAGGCCGCAAGGACAAGACGGACGAGACGTGCACTACCATCATCACCAACTTTGTGTAGCCCTAGTGCGCGGCGCGACGGGACGGCACATTGAAGCCCCTGACAAAGGGAAGTAGATAACAATTAATCCAAGATCTTGTATAGGATTTGGCTCTCCCCGGGACCACCTGTCGGGTCCTGGGTCTCACCTTGTAACTGCATAGTCCTTGAACTATAAAAGGACTCGGCAGACGACCTTGACGCGGGACGGAAAATTAGACCAAGGCTCATACACGCTCAAGCAAGGCAATACACAAACACTCCCGTGGACGTAGGGTATTACGCTCCGGCGGCCTGAACCACATAAACCCCCTGTGTTCATCATCCTGCTGTGTTCGATCTCCTGGGACTAGCCCTCGTGAATCCAAAGAACCTCCACGAGCTGCTCTCTAATCAGGTCCGGGGGAAGTGTCATTTACGACCTTCGACAGTCGTCCAAATTGGTTTCGACGCCACTCAGATCACTCGTATATCGGGAGGTCTGAATGACAAATAGGAACTCGTGCTCATCACTTTCCTCCGGCCTAATGTTGACGTGTTTGCCTGGCAATCGTCACAAATGCTTGGGATCCCTAGGGAAGTGATTGAGCACAATCTGAAGATTTATCCTGACGCTCGGCCTGTACATCAGAAGCCTCAAAAGCAAATCAGTAGAGCGACAAAACTTCATACGTCAAGAAGTGAAGAAGTTGCTCGAAGATGGATTCATTCGAGAAGTCTTCCACCCAAAATGGCTGGCAAACCCAGTCGTTGTACCTAAGGCCGGCAGGAAGCTTCAGATGTGTATCGACTACACTACACTGAATAAGGCATGTCCAAAGGATCCATTTCCACTACCTAGAATAGATCAGATAGTGGATTCCACCTCTGGGTGTGAATTGCTGTGTTTCCTAGACGCATATTCTGGGTATCACCAAATCATAATGTCTAGGGAAGATGAAGAGCATACTTCCTTCATCATAGTAGATGGATTATACTGTTACACTGCCATGCCATTCGGTCTCAAAAATGCTGCTTCAACGTTTGTGCGAGCTATGTACAAAACTTTTGGAGAGATCATCAGAGACGTAGTGGAAGTGTACATCGATGACATCGTCGTCAAGATCAAGAACAAGGAATCATTACTTGACACCTTGCAAGCTGTCTTCGACAAGTTGCGAATCACACGCACAAAGATGAACCCAGACAAGTGTGTCTTTGGGGTTAGCTCCGGAATGCTTCTTGGATTCTTGGTGAACCACCAAGGAATAGAGGCAAATCCGACGAAGATTAAAGCTATTGAAGACATGCAGCTACCAGCTCGCATCAAGGATGTCCCGAAGCTGACTGGATGTCTAGCCGCCCTCAGCCGGTTCATCTCAAGACTGGCGGAACGGGCGCTACCCTTCTTCAAATTATTGAGGAAGTCTGGACCATTCCAATGGTCAGAAGAAGCAGAAAAGGCTTTCCAAGAGCTAAAGCAGCTCCTCACCACTCTACCAACTTTGGCAGCTCCTGACCCTGGTGAGCCACTTCTGCTTTACATTTCGGCAACTGATGAAGTTGTTAGCATGTTCCTAGTTGCAGAAAGACCTGAACCATCCCCAGTTCATGAAACGAGACCCCCCCGGGGGGGGGGGGGGGGGGAGGGTACGGAACTACCTGAAGGCGAGTCTGGATCCCAGCTCCCAGACGCGGATCCTCGAGGTAAAATGCCAGAGGATCAAACTCCTTCAAATGAAGGAGTTACTGTTGCTGAAAAAGAAGATCCGGACCCCTCCGAGAAGGTCCGGGTAACTTCAGAAGAAGCTCCGGGTTCTTCTAGTGATAACCTAGAGGTCCCCGAAGAAGGTGTGGACCCTTCCGGGAGGGTCCAGGTTGATGAGGAGGAAGCTCCAGGCCCCTCAGGGAGGGTCCAGACAGCCCAGCGCCTAATATAATTCATCAGCGAAGTACTTCATGACGCCAAGACTCGGTACTTAGAGGTGCATAAACTGCTTTACGCAGTTCTTATTGCCTCTAGGAAGCTTCGACACTACTTCCAAGCTCACAAAAATTCAGTGGTAACCTCTTATCCACTGCGTGCAATCTTGCATAACTCCAACTCTACTGGGAACATTGCAAAGTGGGCAACGGAATTGGCCGAGTTCGATCTTGAATTCGTCCCAAGACAAGCGATCGAGAGTCAAGCATTGGCGGACTTTGTGACAGAATGGACCCCCTCTCCATCAAATCCTAGGGGCCCCAGTGAGCAAAAGCCGGAACCCAAGGTTCCGGTCTTCACTGAACCTCACTGGACTCTTTACTTCGATGGATCTATGCAGAAGCAGGGGGCCAGAGCTGGAATCCGTCTCCTCGCTCTGATCAGGGAGAAGGTCGAATACATGGTTCACCTTGACTTCAAGGCGACCAACAACATGGTGGAGTATGGAGCACTAATCTATGGGCTCAAGGTGGCACTATCATATGGTGTCTAGCAACTGTTGGTAAAGGGTGATTCGCAGCTCATAATAAAACAAGTCAAAGGTGAATGCTCCTGCAACAACCCTCAACTAGCTGCTTATCTTCTTGAAGTCCAGAAGCTTCAAAAGGATTTTGAAGTCCTGGATCTTTGCCATGTCCAGCGTCTCAACAACGCCGAAGCTAACGAACTCTCGACGAAAGCTTCAATGGTAGCACCTATTCCTGACGGAATTCGTCCGGAGATTGTCAAGACCAACAGCTCAGCCCGCCGAACTGAGCGAAGGGGGTGAGCCAGCACCTCGAAGCTGGCGGTCCCGATGGCATTGTTACCATGGCGTCCATCAAGGGTCATAGGTGCTGCAGGAAGCTCCGAGCAACCCAGCACGCAAGACTCAAATGCTCAAGTTAGCTCCAATGCATGGATCTCGGAGATCCGGAGCTACTTGAAAGGCAACATCCTTCCTGAAGATAATGTATCTGCTGACCGGATAGTCGGATTGGCTAAAAGATACACACTAGTAGAAGGGGATCTCTACCGGCGTGGTGCCAACGACGTCCTAATGTGGTGCATTACAAGGGAAGAAGGCCGCGAGCTCCTCGCAAAAATCCATGGAGGCGAGTGTGGGAACGCGTCTTCCCGCACGTTGGTCGGTAAAGCCTTCCGGCATGGTTTTTACTGGCCTACAACACTCCAGGATGCAACCGAGCTAGTGAAGAAATGCGAAGCATGCCAATTTCATGCAAAGCAAATTCACACACCAGCACAACCCCTACAAATGATACCTCCTACATGGCCATTCGCTGTGTGGGGGATGGATATCTTGGGACCTTTCCCAAGAGCCGTCGGAGGTTACAAGTTCCTGTACATCGCCATCGACAAGTTCACCAAGTGGCCGGAAGCAACTCCAGTCGTGACAATAAACAAGCAATCAGCTATCAATTTCTTGCAATCCATAATATGCAGATTTGGAGTCCCAAACAAGATCATAACTGACAAGGGGACCCAATTTACAAGCTCTGCATTTCAAGGATATTGCAAAGACCTCGGCATTCAAGTCATCTACGCTTCCGTAGCTCACCCAGCAAGCAATGGCCAAGCTGAGAGAGAAAATGCAGAAATCCTAAAAGGACTCAAGACGCACACATATGAGCGCCTAAAAAAACATGGAGCCAACTGGATTGAAGAGCTTCCGCCAACCTTGTGGGCAAACAGGACAACTCCAAACTGGTCAACTGGAGAGACACCCTTCTTCCTAGTGTACGGAGCTGAAGCAGTTCTTCCTCCGGAAATCACCTTGGGGTCACTCCGGGTCCGGACCTTCGACGAAGCCACGCAGGACCAGCTCCGGCATGAGGACCTTGACCTCGTTGAAAAGGGAAGGTGCCGAGCAGCTGTTCAAAATGCATGATACCGCCAAGCGCTCTGGCGCTATCACCAAAGGAATGTGCACAACCGACAACTCGAGGAAGGCGATCTGGTGCTGCGGAGAATACAAACTCGAGAAGGGTTAAACAAACTTTCCCCCAGCTGGGAAGGACCGTTCCGAGTGATCAAAGTATCCCTTCCCGGATGCGTTTGCTTGGCAACCGAGGATGGGACACCGCTCCCTAATCCTTGGAACATTGAGCACCTCCATAAGTTCTACGCTTAATATCACGGAGGTGAGTCAGTAATTACATATGATGTATGTTATAGTGTCATTGTACAGAGTCGGTGTGACATCCTGGCTCAAGGCTTAATAGGATTGATAGAATAACTCATACCACTAAGGTATACCTTCTTTTCCAGAAGCTCACCCGCAAAGAACTCTGCGGTTAAGCGTGCTTGGCCCAGAGCAATTTGAGGATGGGTGACCGATCGGGAAGTTTTCCCTGGTGCGCACGAGTGAGGACAAAGTGCGCTGAAAAGACTAGTGTTGGTCAGTGGGGCTAGTCTATGATCCTATAGAGCTGCCAGGAGTAGAGACCGCTAGGCTCGTAGTGGCTGGGGTGTTACAGAATGGTATCATAGCCGACCCTCGCGATTTCACGGGTGCATATGGGTCAGGGACGTGGGTACGTACGCGTGACGCGTGAGTCCTCTAGGAGGGACACGGTATGGTATGTATGCCAGTACTGAACGTATGAACGTGGCCAAGAGGGGACGTTCCTGGCTTGAGAGTTGACCCACGAGGACGTTGGTCTTCTAAGAGGGGTGGATTGTGACATCCTGGCTCAAGGCTTAATAGGATTGATAGAATAACTCATACCACCAAGGTATACCTTCTTTTCCGGAAGCTCACCCGCAAAGAACTCTGAGGTTAAGCTTGCTTGGCCCGGAGCAATTTGTGGATGGGTGACCAACCAGAAAGTTTCCCGGGTGTGCACGAGTGAGGACAAAGTGCGCTGAAAAGACTAGTGTTGGTCAGTGGGGCTAGTCTGTGATCCTATGGATCTGCCAAGAGTAACAACCGCTAGGCCCATAGTGGCTGGGGTGTTACAGTCGGGTAGCTCCTCTAGGAGGACAGCTGGACCTTTCCCTGAAGGTCCGCAAAGTTCAGGCAACACTTGACACAATCTCAAACTAAAAGTGTAGCTAGTTACCCTGGGTCAAACAAGAAATGCAACACACTTAGCCTGGTCGTACACTAAGAGTGTACTTGTTTCCCTTGTACCTCGGACCTATAATGAAAGACATCATTATGTGAAAATAGACTCCATGTGCATCTATTTTGTACAGGCTCAATATTTTTTATTTTTCTCTTTCTTGTCTATAACAAAATTGTGCAATCCTCAAGAAACTTTAGCTCGAACAATTCATGTATAATTCAAGTTGCATTGGTAATTCTTTCGCGTCTTAACATTGTTGAATGTCCTACTCGCCTGAACGCCAAGCCAATCTAGGTCCGGAGTGTGCTATCGACTTAGCCTGGTCCTGCACCCTAAGTATGCCACTGTACACCCTGGCAGGTCTAAGTAAGGTGGGTCCAGAAAACGATCGGACCTGGAGAAGATAAGCAAATGCACTTGATTGTATATAGAATTGCAGCCGACCTAAAAATTTCTTTCGGGAATAGTAAGCCGCAAACAAGTTATATATAAGAAATGGATATTACTGTTTTTCTTGACTTTAGTGTTCAAGAAAAATAAAGATCTCATGATGATGGTGGATGATGCTGGAGCTATCAAAGCTTCGACATCCCCTAAGGTGGCCCGCTATTGATGTTTTAAACATTGATAGTAGGCATCGCCGGAGCTATCAAGTTCCGACAAATCCAGGGAGCCAGCCGTCAATGTGAAGAAAAGATGATAGAAGGACACCCAAATGGGGTTTGCTGTCGACGCTCTACGCGTTGCAGTGGTCGCTACAGGAGATACTAAGCTCTTACAACTTCAGGGGTCCCTACTATTGACGACTTCGGACCTACACTCTACAAGTTCGAAGCACGAAAGTCTTCAACAAAATGCTACATCCTCTTGGTACATGTTCACAATCAAATTGTGTACATCTACCAGGGGGCCAAGTGAGACAAATGTTGAAGACAAAAAATGAAATTCATAAATTTCTTGGATTTCATTCATCTGAGGACAAGAGATTACAAAATTGGAGAAAAAGAAGAAAAGATACAAGTCGGAGCTACAACAAGAAAATACTAGATCCTACGGAAGAACGAGTCAACCTTCTGGGCAACCTCCGACACGCTGGCCTTGGTGGTATCTCCCTCTCCATCGATGGGACCTTCAAGCACTGGATCTAGTGGGAAGTGAGGATCCCGACTTGTGTAGCATGTCAGCATGTACTCTGCGACGTTCTGCACAAGGGATTTTCCTTCAGTCTCCAACTGATCCGCGATGACATGGCCCATCTTGTTGAGTTTGTTGCCCGCCGAGCTCAACGCCTTCAATGCTTAGTCCAGCTCCGGCTCCGGATCGTCCGGACACACGGGACTAAAGCCCAGCAGCGTCAGCACGTCATTGGCTTTGCCCAAGAAGTCCCATACTTGTTGGGACTCCGCAGCCCTTGAGCCTCGCACCTCTTCCAAGGACCTCTTGGTCGCCGCAAGCTCCCAACCCTCTACCAAGGACCTCTTGGCCGGACAGCTGAACCTGACGAAGGTTGGAGCAGGCGTTGTCGATGGATAACGACAAAGGGATTGGCTCCGGACCTGTCGGGGTCCTCTCTGCTGGCTCCAGCGGGTTCTCCATAACAAAAATCGGGTCCCACTCTACAAGAGCGGTCCCATGAGCTTCCGCGGCACTAGAGACACCCTCCAGGATAGCCTAGGTCGCCGCCGAGAAAGGTCCTGCAATGGAAGTTCCTACCTCCGGAGTCGGCTCCGAAGGTCCTGCCGCCAGGTCATCAACAATTGGTCCCTCTAGCAAAGGACCGGTCGCTCCGTCTGGGCATCCTGGCTCGGGCACGGGTACCTCCGGAACCACCACCTTCGGGGCGAGCGTTGAAGATTCGAACGGAGCTGAGGCAACTTCCAGCTCCGGTGCTGGTGCCTCTTCCATTGCCGGTTCAGGCGCCGGCGCTTCAACCTCCACCGGTTTTGGTGCCGGCACCTCCGCGACAACCGGCTCAGGTGCCGGGACTTCATCAACCATCGGCTCTATCGCCGGGGCTTCAATAACATCCTGCTCTAAGGCCGGAACTGCAGCAACCTCCAGCTCTGAGGCTGGAGCATCCATCATCTCAACATCCAAAACTGGAGCTTCAACCTCCAGAGCTGGTGTCGCTGGTACATCTTCATTCCCATTGTCCAGCAGTACCACGGGAGCATCTGGAGATGAATCGAGGTCCAGAACCTCGACAGCCGACGTCGGAGCTGCCGAAACCTCAGGCACCTCCTGGGGCGGCGCAGGAACTGGAGCCGGAGCCTCTACCTGCACAGCATCAGTTGCTGTCGCAGGAACCGGAGCTTCAACCCATTTTTTGGATACCCTGTGGATGAAGGACTAAGAAACTCAAAATATGATTACGATAAAAACAACCAACTGAGGTAAAAAAGCAAATTTACCTTGGGAGACTTCTGCTCCAGCTAGCGCGGAACCTCTTCGTCTGACGCTCGGAGCCCGACCCAGTCGCAACTGGGGTAGTAGCTCCGGAAGGCCCTCCGGAGCTTGCTGCTGCCTCCAGCGACGTCTTGGTTGAGGCCCCCCTCGACTGGGAGGAACCCTCGGACCTAGAGCCCTTTGCTAGCTCCAGCGATGTAGTTATCTGGGCGGAGCTGGCGTTCTGGGGAGACACTGATGCTGGAATGGTTGTCGCCGTAGAAGACCTCCCCCGTCGGGGAGAAGGAGCTGTTGTGGAAATAGCAGGTCTGATGGACCTCCCGTCAGAGTGCTTCAACTTCCTCTTTCGGCTCGAGGACTCAGCCAAATCTTTGCCCTTGCCTACGACTTCAACTCTCTGTCTCGGGGTAGGAGCAGGGCCACCCTTGGAAGCTCCGGGGATCGCCAGCTTGGTGGTGGGACGCCTCTCAACTTCACTGAGGTCGTCAAGCACCGACATCTTCCGCCGGAGCTCCCTGCTGAACTCCGTCTCCATATCCAAAGGGAGGAAAGCCGCCGGCTGAGTCAAATCATTGCCCTCGATGTCGATGCCATGCTGGAACTTCTTGAGATGAAGCTCCAAGGCTGCGCCTTCCAGATTGGACTTCAAACTGGTCTCAATCCGGTCATCATCCATAACGCTATTGAGGGCCCTGGCAAGCTTCTCCCTCTTCTTCAGCGGAGCCCACCTATTGAACAGGAAGTTGCAGAAGACCGCCTCGGGGGTCACTCCTCCTTCCACGCACTGGTGGATCCTGGTCAAGGCAGGGTTGAATGCCTCTGACAGCACCGGAACTTCACTCCAGGCTTCAGTGTCAACGTTGGGAAGGCCTTTAGGCAGCTCCAGCTTCTCGTGCTCCTTTGCCGTGACGACAATCCAATCCTTCTTCCAGTTGTCCCACTTGGTGGAAGGGAACAACCTCAAGTACTTGTATGAGCATTTCTTGCGCTTCACAAAATAGTAGAAGCCAAGATACTCATCACTCTTGCCGGTGGTGTGGATGGTGAAAAGGGTGCGGAAGAGCTCGACGCAAGTGAGAATACCCACCCACATCTCGCAGAAGTGGACGAAGGTAGACACGAGAAGAATGGAGTGGGGGGCAAGATGGTACAACTGCAGACCATAGAACTCTAACAGCGTCAAGAGAAAAGTGGAGAAAGGTGGGATCAGTCCCACCATAGCGTACGCAGAGAAGTACACCATGTCGCCGGCATGCTCCTTCTTGAAAGGGAGCTTGCCGGCGCGGACCAGGTGGTTGAAGGAGTCGCTGGACCACCCCATGTAGGTCCGTACATTCTTCAAATCGCCGTCGGTCGTGAGACGGCTCTTGCGGAGACCCAAATCCATCGCAGCACGGCGGGGCAAGAGAGGAAAAGCAAGCGAAATTTTGGAGGATTCAAGCGCAAGTTCAAATGAAGGCGTAAGGAATCCCCAAACGGTGCGCGCTTTCCTTCTTAAGTAAGCCCCCGCAACGCTTGGATGGAAACCGCAGAGGGGCCAATGATACAGTTCAAAAACTTCACCCTGCTAATGACAAGGGGGCCCGGGGCCACCCAGACGATCAAATCGAGGTCCTTACCCCAGGCGAACAGTTGTCATCATGAGAGAACGGAAGCCCGACGACGGCGGCCTGACCGGGCGCGCAGAACCGATACGGTTTTTGTATTGGGAACTAGTGACCTTCAATTGCGTGAGATCCACACGCGCAGATCTCACCTGCCGCATCCTGAAGATGCCACGCAGCAGTGGTTTAACCGCGAACCATCACCTCAACGGCACACCCAAAAATCCTTGAAGACACGGCGTCAAAATCGAAAGATGGACCCACCTCCGGCAGAATGACTTAATCCAAAAGGTCTCTCCTGGAGGTGGGCCCAGGGGGCCACTGTGGGTACCATGCATATCGGATACCCCTTGGGACAGCAAAGAGTGTGAAGGAACTCCACCTATCTGAGTTGAAGACCTCCAAAGGCCCCACGTGTCATACGAAACTGGACCTGGCTCCCTTCTATGGTTAGTCCCAGTGTTGCCACGTGTATCGTAAAACCGGAGCTACATTCTATACATGGGAAAGCTCCAGACTAGATACCTGTGTGGCACTCACGGACCTAACCCCCGACAGAGGGAAGCTTCGGTACCGACACGTGTACAACATTGTGACGCCCGGTTCCAAAAACTGAACCAAGCTAACGCATATGTGTGCCCAGGATGTTCAACACACATACACGAGTGATTCACAAATGATAAACAGATAATTACCACAGCTCAAATTATTAAATAAGTACTCTTATTACATAATTCATTATATCCTCGAATACAAACTCTAATGAATATTAATGATAAGTTCAACTAATGCAACGGAAATAAACTAATTAAGCAAACTAAGCAAAAGGGATAGCGCAGCTCCATGCAACACCACAGGCAAAGTTGACAGTAGACACGGCCTAGAACTCCGCATTATCGCCATTAAACTCACAATCCTGACCTGCAACTGTTGGGGTGGGGGATTGCAAGAGTGAGTACATGTCGTACTCAGCAAGTGTAGAAAGTATGACATGTGGCTGATTCAAATAACGAATGTAATAATGGCTAAGTGCTGAAAAGTACAGTAAAACATTTGAAAAGCATTATACTATGTCTATGTGAAACAATCCCATCATAACCATCATATTAACAAAATGTAAACCATACCCAATTATTGCCAACATCACCATTATCCATGTCCAATTACCATAACTCAAATTCATATCCATGACCATAATCCATAAACCATAACCATTACCAAACCATAACCATAAACCAACCATAACCGTTACCAGACCATAACCATCCTAAATCCCAATTCCAACTCTAATCATGTAGGTCATCCAGGCGCTCATGACCGGGAGCACGGCTATCATGATAGTTTTTAACACTCTGCAGAGGTTGTACCACTTTACCCACATGTTTGTGATTTCATCACCTTTCGATGACTAAGAAACCTCCATTATGCCATCTCACACTTCCGTAGGTGTGTGGCCAAGAGATCACAAAATAGCCTTTCAAAAGGGACTACTAGTATGTACGGGCCCACTAAGGTTTCACCGGCAGGCTTGAATCTCCATTCTCCCACCCACGGGCCCCCTCGTGTGCCATGCGGATCCCAGGGCAGTCCTCCTCGACTCCCATTCCCCGCGCCATCCAATGGTCCATACAATACTAGCAGCGCTCCTAATTATTTAGCTACGCCGCACCCATACTTGGCCTTGTGGTGGCACTGTTGACCTAGCATATTCTTGCATGAACCGGTCCTTAGATCTAAAGCAAGCAAACCACCATATCATCCAACCCATCCACAAAACCATACTTGCGTAGATCTCCTAAATTCCATGTTTCTAAATTAATCATCATCTTATTACCATCCCAAGTTGCGGTAATTAAAGTTGTCAACCACATTATTTAAGTTACCCATAACCCATGTAGCGATGCGGTGCAAAAACAAAAATACCCATACCCGACTCATCGTGTATATCCCGGCGACAAGGGGTGGCAAACAACGCTAGTAAACTCCTACGTATGGGTTTCCCATCATATTGACACAAGCATGCAAGTTCGCAAATAAAACATTTAATAAAAGGGATCAATATGCTTCAAGGACACTTGCCTTGCTCCGACGGATGGGGTTGCTCAAGCGCTTCAAAGTCTTGATTTTGAAAATCCTCGTATGCGGCCTCTTGAGCATGTTCCTCTACGCGTGATCATACATACAAGAAAACATATACAATTCAACAAGATGCACGCAAAATAATCAACATGCAATGACATGTATGCATGCACAATTCAATAATTAATTTACTACAGTTGTTTAATAATTAGATGCAACTAGTTCATACGTGTTCATATGAGTTTACGGGGGTTTTAGGGTGGATTAATGCTGCTGAAAATAAAATTATGGTGCAACTAAAATCAATTTACGCCTATTAGATTCAATATGATCGCTAAAATTCGCATCGGGAATATGGCCTACCGTAGATGCGATGGCTTCGATGATCGCGGGATGGGGACAATGCGTAGACGAAGTAGATGCATCCTCCGGCGGCACGATGACGGCGGCGCGATGTCGACGATGATCTCCGGCGGACGGTGGCGCCCTCCTCTTTTTCTTCCTCTTCTTCCCCTTCTTTTTCTCCTTTTTCTTCCCTGGGCGCAGCCCTCTGGTCCCTGGTGTTTTTCCCGGCGACTAGGGTTTTTTCCTGGGAACTCTGGCGTCGGGATCGTGAGCCTTCGATCCCTTTTTATAGGGGCGGCGGGACAGGCGATCGAGAGTCGGTTCCGGAGCCGGCGGGATCGGGCGTTGGCGCGACACGGTGGTTCGAGAGCGGATCGGGATCGGGGGGGGGGAGTCGGGGCGGGACGGGACTCGGGGGCGGGGACCGACTCGGTTGGGAGGCGGGGGCGGGCCAGGCGCGCGCGCGATGGGACGCGGGCGGCCGAGCGCGCGGAGTCGGGGCGCGTGGCCAGCGGGAGCCGGGGCTGCTCGGCTGGGCCGTCCGGGCGGCCTGGCCGGCGGTTCCCCTTTTTTTTATTTTTCTTTTTTTATTTAGTATTATTATTATTTTATAATTTATATTTATTTATTATTTTATTATTTTTTTATACTTTCTTTTATTATATAATTTATTATATATATATTATATATATATTATTTATATTATATATATATTATCTATTATTAATTATTATAATATATATTATTAATATTAATATTTTATTTATTTTTATATATTGTTATATATATTATTTATATTTATATTTATATATATTATTATTATTATTTTTATACTTATTCCTTATTACAAGTTTTAGGTTATTTTTATTTCTTTTCCTCTATTAATGTTTAATACATGATCATGTATGCAATGCATGATGCGAAAATTTAGGGTGTTACAAACAGCGCCGAACCTACTCGTCCAAGATAGTAAGCTCCGGAGCTGCCACGCGTCCAGCCGCCGGACCTTCAACCTCAACAAGCAGACTGGTGGACCTCCAACGGCTCAAACCTTCAAGGAACAATTAAAGCTTCTAGACCCGATTATGTGTCATTAATGCTATCTTAATGACACACGATCGGAGGACCCTTAATACCAGTAACGCCGCCATCAAGGCGCGTTATCACGCTATTAAGTGTAATTAAGTACATTAATTGTGTATTAAGCATCAGTAACCGCTAGGGCCACATGTCGGGCCAGGCTGATGATGTAACGACCAGTCCTTGTACTATAAAAGGACTGACCAAGCGATACACAGGGGGGACTCTGATCTCACAGAGGCTTCCACACGCGCTCAAGACTCCCAACACATTGGTCTCTCACACTTAAGCGCTCAGACGCTCAATACAAGCACAACACACACCCGTGGAGTAGGGTATTATGCTCAGGCGGCCCGAACAACGTAAATACTCGTGTCAAATCGCCATCTTGCTCTGAATCTCTGCGCGCCCACAACCGAACTAAGAACTCTGCAGGCTGCCAACGGTAGTACCAGGAGAATTGTCGAAATCATCCTCCGATAGAACCATTGGATTAAAGATCACAGTGATTCTTCTGATGTTTGCTTTATAGCAAATAGATCCAATTCAGTGCCAGGTCGGGTGTAAGAACTCTCGAAGTTGGCAGTGAATTGTTGGCATAGCTCCGCCCAACTATCAATGGAGTCGGGCGGAAGACTCATGAACCAGGACCTTGTAGTCCCAGTGAAAGCCACTGGGAAGTAATTGGCCATCACAGCCTCATCACCCCCCGCTGCCAGTATGACAGTAGAGTATATTTAAAGGAATTCGACGGGGTTGACAGTCCCGTCGAATTTTTCTGGCAAGTGAGGCCGGAACTTCTGTGGCCATCTGACCATGCGCAAATGCATGGCCAGGGCAGAACAGCCTCCTCCTACTCCTTGAGGAGCTGTGTTGTCTCGAGCCTCTCTCCTTTCACGAGCACGCTCAATATGGACACGACCGCCCTGCTGCCGATAACGGCGGTCAAGTTCCAACCGCAGGTTATTGGTCAGAATCCTGGTGATGGTATGGGTGCATCGCGCCCCGGGAGGCAGTGAAGTTACCTGCTGGGATGCAGCACGTCTCCTAGGCTGGGAGACTTGTGGACCAAGTCGGTCGGACAAGGTCCGTCGTTGTGATGGTGCTCACCCTGAAGGGGGAGAACCTTGATTGTTGAGGCCAGCAGTTGCTCCATGGCACCCTGGGGTGCTCCTTGAGGTGGTGGGTGTTGCAGGAGAGCTCGCGTCAGCAATGAGCGCGTGCTCAGGATTGTTGTTTGTTGATGCAGTGATCGACGCAGATGCACCATCTTGACGCCCAACATTGTTAACTGGAGCAGATGGTGGTTGTGGAGCCATATTGCCTGCTGGAACAATGGCACCAACTGGCTGCTGTGCGTTGGAGGGATTGTCTCCAGCAAGTTGTCCAGCATGGTTGCCATTGGATGATCCTATGGCGGAATTCACCATCTTAAGATCTTGTGAAGCGCCCCTACCTGGCGCGCCAAATGTCAAAGTGCAGCTACGACCATTCCCCCGGTACTACTAAATGTAGTCCGCGAAGGTTCTAGTTTCGGTTGGGGCGCTTAAAGATCAAGAACAAGAAGGTGACACAGGAGATTTACGTGGTTCGTGCCACCTGAGCGTAACACCCTACTCCACGGGATTTGTGTTGTTGTATTGTGTGAGTCTGGTGCGCTAGTATGCTGGTCTGCCTGGATCATATGTGTGTGGGTTCGTGCGGCGCAACCCTTTTATAGTTCCAAGGTCTAACCGTTATAAAGCTCTGACTCGACATGTGGCCTTGGCATATTTAATGGCCTGATACACTGTCTAAAGGGTATTAAGCATGATTAATAGTGTGATAACGTGCCCTAATGGTTGCATTACCCCTATTAACGGTGTAATGATCGTGTGTCATTAATATAGTATTAATGACACGTAATCAGGTCTTGTAACTACCGCTTTAATCGCCCTTGATTGTTCGTAGAGAAAGAGATCCGCCAATGTGCTCGTTGGTGAAGCAGGTCCGGAGACTCCACACGTGGCAGCTCTGGAGCTTTCCCTTGCAGGAGGGTAGGTCTGGGGCTGCTGTACATGCGTCGGCACCGGAGCTCCTCTCTGCTAGGGGTTAGGTCTAGGGTCGTTGTACATGTGTTGTCATCAGAGCTTTCTTCGTTGGGAGTTTAGTTCCGGTTTTCCTTTACACGTGTTTACCCAGGAGCTACCCATATGAGGGGAACGGGTCCGGAGCAATGTGACATGTGGGGCCTGTAGAGACCTTCAACTCTAACAGGTAGAACTCCCTTGTACTCTTCGCGGTACCGAGGGATACCCGATCCACAGGGTACCGACATGATCATTTTGGGTTGTAAATCTTTAATGCTCTCTTATGCTTTTGGACTTGTGATGTGGTACAATGACTATATCTATGCTTTTGCTTTTAAAATATGTGATGAAACTTTGATATAATATGTGCTTATGCTCTGAAATTGACATTTATGCTTGATGTTGTTAAATATATGTCAATTATTTCTTTCTCATCACAATTATTGTTCACACACATGTAGTTTGGCACTGTCGGTGTTTGGATCCGGCAGATCTCCCGACACTACCTTTGGTAGATCGAGGAGTTATAGTTCGGTAATGGGCGCGCAGAGATTCAAGAAGGTGAAAGGCAAGAGTACACAGGGATTTATGTGGTTCGGGCCGCCTGAGCGTCATACCCTACTCCACGGGTGTGTTGGTGATGTATTAAGCGTGTGAGTCTAGAAGAAGCTCCAAAAGAAGAAGCTCGTCTAGCTCAGGGGGTTCAGTAGTGGTCTGGAACTATCCCTTGTGTATTGTTGATCAGTCCTTTTATAGTACAAGGACTGGTCGTTACAACGTTAGCCTGGCCCGATAGGTGGCCCCGGCAGTTACACATGCTTGATACACAATAAATGGGGTTAATTACCCTTAATAGCCTGGTAACGGGCCTTAACAGTGTCGTTACCAATATTAAGGATCATCTGATCGTGTGTCATTAATATGGCATTAATGACACTTAATCGGGTCTTGAAGTCTTTGATTGATCCTTGAAGGTCCGGAGCTGTTGGGGGGTCCACCAGCCTGATAGTTGAAGTTGAAGGTCCGGTGGTCGCCACGTGGCATCACCAGAGCTTTTCGTCATGGACGAGTAGGTCCAGTGCTACTGGACACGTGTCAGTACTAGAGCTTCCCACTGTTTGGGGTTAGGTCCGGGGGTGCCATACTGGTATTCCGACCGGAGCTTCCCATGTGTGGGTGATAGCTCCGGTCTTGTGATACACATAACGGCCCTGGGACTAACCATGTTGGGGAAGCAGGTCCGGCTATGCCTGACATGTGGGGCCTTCGGAGGTCTTCAAATCTGGTAGATGGAGTTTCCATGTGATCTTTGCAATCCCAAGGGGTATCCGGTACGGAGGGTACCAATAGTGGCCCCTGGACTCACCTCCGGGAGAGACCTTTTGGCTGAAGTCATTTCACCGGAGGTGGGCCCATTCTTCTGTTTCTGAGCCGTGTCTTCAAGGGTCTTTGGTTGTGCCGTTGGTGGTAGTTCGCAGTTAAACTTCCGCCGTGTGGCATATCTCAGCGTGCAGATCTCACGTAATTGAAGGTCGCCGGTTCCCAATATGAAAATCGTATCGATTCCGCGCGCCCTGTCAGGCCGCCGACTTCGGGTTTCCCACCTTTCATGATGACAACCGTTCGCCTGGGGTAAGAACCTCGACTTGATCGTCGGGGTGGCCCCGGGCCCCCTTGTCATTGGCGGGGTGAAATTTTTGAATGGTATCGTCAGCTCCTCTGCGGTTTCCACCCAGGCGTTGTGGGGGCTTACTTAAGAAGGAAAGCACGCATCTTTTGGGGTTCTTTACGCCTTTCCATCGTCCTTGCGCTCAAACCTCCCAAACTTTTGTTTGCCTTTCCTCTCTTGCCTCGCTGTGCCGCGATGGAGTTGGGTCTCCGCCAGAGCCGACTGAAGACTGATGATGATTTGAAGAAGGCCCGGGCCCTCATGGGATGGTCCCCCGACTTCTTCAACCACTTGGTCTGCGCCGGCAAGCTTCCGTTCGAGAAGGAACACGCTGGCGACATGGTGTACTTCTCTGCGTACGCCATGGTGGGACTGATCCCACCTTTCTCCTCCTTCTTCTTGATGCTGCTAGACTTCTATGGTCTACAGCTGTACCACCTTGGTCCCCACTCCATTCTACTGGTGTCCATCTTTGTCCACTTCTGCGAGATGTGGGTGGGCATTCCCCCCTGCATTGAGCTTTTCTGCACCTTCTTCACTGTCAAAACCACAGGTCGGAGCGACGAGTACCTTGGCTTCTACTATTTTGTGAAGCGCAAGAAGTGCCCGTACAAGTACTTGTGGTTGTTCCCTTCTGGGAAGTGGGACGACCGGAAGAAGGACTGGATTATAATCAGGATGGAGGAGCACAAGAAGCTGGAGCTGCCGGAAGGCCTCCCCAACATCGACACTGCAGTTTGGAGTGAAGCTCCGGTGCTGTCGGATGCCTTCAACCCTGCACTGACCAGGATCTGCCTGTGCGTGGAAGGAGGGGTGACTCCCCAGGCGGTGTTTTGCAACTTCCTGACCAACAGGTGGGCTCCGCTGAAGAGGAGGGAGAAGTTGGCTTGGTCCCTCAACAGCGTGCTGGACGACGACCGGATCGAGACTGGTTTGAAGTCAAACATGGAGGGTGCAACTTTGGAGTTCCACCTGAAGAAGTTCCAGCACGGCATCGACGTCGAGGGCAATGACTTGGCTCCACCGGCAGCTTTCCTCCCTCTGAACATGGAGGCAACATTCAGTAGGGAGCTCCGGTGGACGATGCCGGTGCTTAACAACCTTGGTGTCATTGAGAGGCGCTCGACCACCGGGTTGGCGATCTCCGAAGCCCCAGAAGGTGGCCCCGTCCCCGCCCCTAAGCCAAGAACCAAAGTCGTGGGCAAGGGCAAGGAATTGGCTGAGCCCTCGAGCCGTAAGAGGAAGCATGCCGACAGAAGGGCCAGGCATACTTCTTCCATGGCGTCTCCTTCTCCCCAGGGGGGGAGGTCTACGACGGCGGCGTCTACTCTAGTAGCGGCTTCTTCTCGGGGTGCTAGCTCTGGCTAGGTGACTCCGGTACCAGGGCCAGTTGAGGGCTCCGAGTCTGGAGGTCCTTCCCAGTCGAGGGGGGCCTCGACTAGAGCAACGCCGCCAGCAGCAGCAAGCTCCAGGAGACCTTCCAGGACTACCACGCTAGTGGCAGCTGGGGCCAGTCCAGAGCACCTGGAGAAGAGGTTATGCAGTAACTGGTGCGGAAGCCTTCTGAGGTAATTTTTGATTTTTTTACCTCAGTCAGTTGTTTTATCGTTAACTGTATTTTGAGTCTCTTCGTCCTTCATTCATAGCGTGCCCAAGAAAAGGGTTGAAGCTCCGGTCCCTGCAGCAGCGGTTGAGGCTGTGCAGGCTGAAGCTCCAGCTCCGATTCCAGCTCCGCCCCAAGAGGTGGCTGAGGTTGCGGCAGCCCCGGCGCCAGCTGTCGCGGTTTTGGACGACTCATCCCTAGAAGCTCCCGTGGTAGCGCCGGACCACGGGACTGAAGATGTACCAGCAGCGCCAGCATCGGAGGTTGAAGCTCCGGGCTTGGATGTTGTGATGTTGGACGCTCCGACCGTAGAGCCAGAGGAATATGTGATTTCAGCCCTGGAGCCGGATGTTGTTGAAGCCCCGACGGTCGAGACGGTGGTTGATGAGGTCCCGGCAGTGGAGTCGGGTGTTGATGAAGCTCCGACACTTGAGCCGGTCGTCGAGGAAGCTTTGGCGGTAGAGCCAGTTGCTGCAGAAGTTCCGGCTGTGGAGCCGGTCGTTGAAGAGGTTCCGGCGTCCGAGCCAGCTGCTGCGGAGCTGTCGGCGCCTAAGCCTTTGGTGGTCGAAGCATCAGCGCCGGAGCCCATGTCGATTGAAGCGCCAGCACCTGAGCCAGAGGCAAAGGAGGCGCCTGCTGGCCCCCCACTGGAGGGGCCAATTGTTGATGACCTGGCGGCAGGGCCTTCGGAGTCAATTCCGGAGGTCGGAGCTTCTGCGGCAATCACCTCCTCGGTGGCTGCCGAGGCTATCCCGGAGGATGGCCCTAGTGTCGTGGAAGCTCACGGTACCGCTCTCGTAGAGTGAGACCCAATTTTTGTTGCTGAAGATCCGTTAGAGCCAACGGAGATGACCCCAACAGGTCCGAACCTGATCCCCCTATCATTGTCTACCAGCAACGTCTGCTCTAGCCTTCGCCAAGTCCAGCTGGCCTTCTACCACGACAGCAAGGCCCGCGAGGAGGAGCACCAAACCCTTAGGAGGTGGCGCAACCGACTCCATTTCGAGACCAAGCTGGCGCAGTCGAGGCTGGCTGACGACAAGGATTGGGTGAAAAGGGAGAAAGTCCGCTTGGACTATTAGGGTAAGTTGTTGGATGAGAGGGAAAGCATGACGCGGACCCTCGACAACCAGTCCCGGGCCATCTATGATCAGTCCAACGCTGCAAATAGCGCAGCTGATGAATGCCAGGAAAGGCTCTCCGCCATCCACGATAGTCTTGTCAAGCGTCAGGAGGCTCTTGAAGCGCGCGAAAGATGGCTCGAAGATGAAGAGTAGAAATTCCTGGAGCTACGAGACGACCTCGTGAAGAGGGAGGAGGAGCTTGTCTAGAAGACAGCTTTGGCTGACAAGAGCCTCGAAGAATGCACCAAGAAATTGGATGAGCGTTGCAAGGAGGAGGAGAAGAAGGCCTGGGAGCGAGGGAAAGAACTCTACAAGCAGGAGAATGCCATCGCCACCCGGGAGAAGAAAGTGTGGGGCCGGGAGAAAGATCTCGTCAACTGCCAGGATGAGATCCACCTCCGGGAGGAAGAGCTCAGCAAGCTCGAAAGGCAGGTTGCTGAAACAATTCAGCAGAATGCCAAAGAGGTGGAGTGTCTTGCTCAGGAGAGCTCGGAGCTGGCGGCGGCCAAAAGATCCTTGGCGGAGATGCCTGGTGCAAGGGCTGCGGAGTCCCAACAAGTTTAGGACATCCTGGGCAAGACCAACGACGCGCTGACGCCAATGGGCTTCAGACCCGTGCGTCCGAATGATCTGGATCCAGAGCTGGACCAGGCGTTGGAGGTGCTGGGTTCAGCAGACAACAAGCTCTCCAAGGTGGGTGATATCATCACGGACCAATTGGAAGCGGAGGGTCAGTCCCTGGTGAAGAATGTCACAGAGTTTGTGCTAACGTGCTACACCAGCCGGGACCCTCAATTCCCTCTGGACCCGGTGCTTGAAGGTCTCATCGAAGGAGAGGGTGAAGCCGCCCAAGCCAACGTGTCGGAGGTGGCCCAGAAGGTCGCCCAGTTCTTTCATAGGGTCTAGGACCATCTCCCTGTAGCTCCCGCTTGTATTTTCTCTTCTTCTTCTCCAATTTTGTAATCTCTTGTCTCCAGATGAATGAAATCCAAATTTTTGAGAATTCAAATTTCATTTTTTGTCTTGAACACCTTTGTCTCGCTTGGCCCCCTAGTAGATGTACACAATTTAATTGTGAACATGTACCAAGAGGATGTAACAATTGTTGAAGACTTGCGTGCTTTGAACTTGTAGGTCTGAAGTCCTCGATAGTGTAGGCCCCCTGAGGCTGTCGGAGCTTAGTGGTTCCGGCATTGACCATCGTTGGAGCTTAGTAGCTCCGACAGTAGTCTCCATCGACGTGTAAAGCATCAATAGTTAGCCTTCTTGGTGTCGGAGCTTGGTAGCTCCGGCTCCATTCACCATCGTCATGAAATGTTTATTTTTCCTGCACATTGAAGTTAAGAAAAACAGTAAAATTTGTTTCCTATCTATAACTTCATTGCGGCTTACTGTTCCCGAGAAAGTTTTAGGTCGAACACAATCCCAAATACAATCAAGAACACTGTCTTGCTTCCTTCAGGTCCGATCTTTTCTGGACTTGCCTTACTTCGGCCTGCCGGGGTGTAGGTAGAGTGGCATACTTAGGGTGCAGGACCAGGCTAAGTCGATAGCACACTCCGGCCCTAGATTGGCTTGGCGGCATTCAGACAAGTAGGCCATCAACAATGCTTGAACCCGGAAGGATAGACAATGCAACTCGAATCGTACATGAACTGGTCGAGCTAAAGTTTCTTAAGAACTGCACAACTTTGTTATAGACAAGAAAGAGAAAAATAAAAAATATTGAGCATGTACAAAGTAAATGCACGTGGAGTCTGTTTTTACACAGTGATATCTTTCATTATAGGTCCGGGGTACAGGGGAAACAAGTACACTCTTAGGGTACGGAACCAGGCTAAGTGTGTTTTGCTTCTCGTTTGACCCAAGGTAGCTAGCTACACTTTTAGTTCTGAGACTGTGACAAGTGTTGCATGGACGTTGCGGACCTAACAGGGTAGGTCCGGCTGCCCTCCTGGAGGAGCTACCTGACTCTGTACAATGACTCTATAACATACACCATGTGTAATTACAGACTCACCTCCGTGATATTAAGCGTAGAACTTACGGAGGTGCTCAATGTTCCAAGGATTTGGGAGAGGTGTCCCATCCTCGGTTGCCAAGCGAACGCATTCGGGACAGGATACTTTGATCACTCGGAAGGGTCCCTCCCAGCTGGGGGAGAGTTTGTTTAACCCTTCTCTGGATTGTATTCTCAGTAGCACCAGATCGCCTTCCTCGAGCTGTCGGTTGTGAACATGCCGTTGGTGATAGCGCCGAAGAGCTTGGCGGTATCGGGCATTCCGAACAGCTGCTCGGCACCTTCCCTCTTCAAGGAGGTCAAGGTCTTCACGCCGGAGCTGGTCCTACGTGGCTTCGTCGGAGGTTCGGACCTGGAGCGACCCCAAGGTGATTTTCGGAGGAAGGACTGCCTCAGCTCCGTACACCAGGAAGAAGGGTGTCTCTCCAGTTGATCGGTTTGGAGTTGTCCTGTTGGCCCATAGAGTGGGCGGAAGCTCTTCAATCCAGTTGGCTCCATGTTTTTTGAGGCGCTCATATGTGCGCGTCTTGAGTCCTTTCAGGATTTCTGCATTTGCTCTCTCGGCTTGGCCATTGCTTGTCGGGTGAGCTATGGAGGCGTAGCTAACTTGGATGCCGAGGTCTTTGCAGTATCCTTGGAAAGCAGAGCTTGTGAATTGGGTCCCATTATCTGTTATGATTTTGTTCAGGACTCCAAATCTGCATACGATGGACTGCATGAAGTTCATAGCTGATTGCTTGTTTATTGTCACAACTGGAGTTGCTTCCGGCCATTTGGTGAACTTGTCAATGGCAATGCACAGGAACTTGTAACCTCTGACGGCTCTTGGGAAAGGTCCAAAGATGTCCATCCCCCACACAGCGAAAGGCCATGTAGGAGGTATCATTTGTAGAGGTTGAGCTGGTGTGTGAATTTGCTTTGCATGGTACTGGCATGCTTTGCATTTCTTCACCAGCTCAGTTGCATCTTGGAGCGCTGTAGGCCAGTAGAGCCATGCCAGAAGGCTTTACCGACCAGCGTGCAGGAAGACGTGTGGTTCCCACACTCGCCTCCATGGATTTCTGCGAGGAGCTCGCAGCCTTCTTCCCTTGTGATGCACCACATCAGGACGCTGTTGGCACCGTGCCGGTAGAGATCCCCTTCTACTAGCTTATATCTTTTAGCCAATCTGACTATCCGATCAGCGGATACATCATCGTCAGGAAGGATGTTGTCTTTCAAGTAGCTCCGGATCTCCAAGATCCATGCATCGGAGCTTGCTTGAGCATTTGAGTCTTGTGTGTTGGGTTGCTCGGAACTTCTGGCAGCACCTACGACCCTTGATGACTGCCATGGTAACAGGGACATCGGGACCGCCAGCTTCTGGATGCTGGTCTCGCCCCCTTCGCTCAGTTTGGCAGGCTGAGCTGTGGGTTTTGACAACCTCCGAACGAAGGTTCCGTCAGGAGTCAGAGCTCCGGTTGACGCTTTCGTCGAGAGTTCGTCAGCTTCAGCGTTATGGACATGCTGGACATGTTGGAGATCCAGGACTTCGAAGTCCTTCTGAAGCCTCTGTACTTCAAGGAGATAAGCAGCTAGTTGAGGATTGTTACACGAGCATTCACCCTTCACTTGTTTAATGATGAGCTGCGAATCTCCCTTGACCAACAGCTGCTTGACACCGTATGATAGTGCCACCTTTAGTCCATAAATGAGTGCTTCATACTCCGCCATGTTGTTGGTCGCCTTGAAGTCAAGGTGGACCATGTATTTTACCTTCTCCGCGGTTGGAGCGAGGAGAAGGACTCTAGCTCCAGCTCCCTGCTTTTGCATGGAGCCGTCGAAGTAGAGGGTTTAGTGAGGTTTGGTGAAGACCGGAGCCTTGAGTTCCGACTTCTGCTCACTAGGGCCCCCAGGGTTTGATGGAGAGGAGGTCCATTCCGCCACAATGTCCGCCAGTGCTTGACTCTTGATAGCTTGTCTTGGGACGAATTCTAGATCAAATTCGGCCAATTTTGTTGCCCACTTTGCAATGTTCCCAGTAGAGTTGGGATTATGCAAGATTGCACGTAGTGGTTAAGATGTCACCATTGAGATCTTGTGAGCTTGGAAGTAATGGCGAAGCTTCCTGAAGGCGATGAGAACTGCATAGAGCAGCTTGTGCACCTCTAGGTATCGAGTCTTAGCATCATGTAGTACTTCGCTGATGAAGTACACTGGGTGTTGGACTGTCTGGACCCTGCCGGAGGGGCCCGGAGCTTCCTCCACATCGACTCGGACCCTCCCGGAGGGGTCCGGACCTGCTTCGGGGACCTCCGGGTCCCTGCTAGAGGAACCCGGAGCTTCTACTGGAGTGACCCGGACCCTCCCGGAGGGGTCCAAGTCTTCTGGAATAACTCCCTGTTGATCCAAGTCTGGGGGCTGGGACCCAGACTCACCTTCAGGAACCTCCGAACCCTCTCGGAGGGGTCTTGGTTCCTGAGCTTGTGATGGTTCTGGTCTCTCCACGACCAGGACCATGCTGACAACCTCGTCGGTTGCTGAAATGTAAAGCAGTAAAGGCTCACCAGGGTTCAGGGCTACCAAGGTTGGTAGAGTGGTGAGGAGCTGCTTTAGCTCCTGGAACGCCTTTTCTGCTTCTTCAGACCATTGAAATGGTCCAGACTTTCTCAATAGCTTGAAGAAGGGTAGCGCCCATTCCGCCAGTCTTGAGATGAACCGGCTGAGGGCGGCTAGACATCCAGTCAGTTTCTGGACATCTTTGATGCGGGCTGGTGGCCGCATCTCCTCTATGGCTTTAATCTTCGCTGGATTTGCCTCTATGCCCCGGTGGTTTACCAGGAAACCGAGAAGCTTTCCGGAGCTAACCCCGAAGACGCACTTGTCTAGGTTCAGCTTCGTGTGGGTGACCCGCAGCTTGTCGAAGACAGCTTGCAAGGTGTCAAGGAGTGACTCCTTGTTCTTGATATTGACGACGATGTCATTAACATACACTTCCACTACGTCTCTGATGAGCTCTCCAAAGGTTTTGTACATAGCTCATACAAATGTTGAAGCTACATTCTTGAGACCAAATGGCATGGCAGTATAACAGTACAATCCATCTACTGTGATAAAAGAAGTATGTTCTTCATCTTCCCTAGACATTCTAATTTGATGGTACCCAGAATATGCGTCTAGGAAATACAGTAACTCACACCCGGAGGTGGAATCCACTATCTGATCTATTCTAGGTAGTGGGAATGGATCTTTTGGGCATGCCTTATTTAGTGTTGTGTAGTCGATACACATCTGAAGCTTCCCGTTGGCCTTGGGTACAACGAATGGGTTTGCCAGCCATTTTGGATGGAAGACTTCTCGGATGAATCAAGCTTCGAGCAACTTCTTCACTTCTTGTCGTATGAAGTTTTGTCGCTCGACGTATTGCTTCCGAGGCTTCTGATGTACGGGCCGAGCGTCAGGATAGATCTTCAGATTATGCTCGATCACTTCCCTAGGGATCCCAGGCATTTGTGACAGTTGCCAGGCAAACACGTTGACATTAGCCCGGAGGAAAGTGATGAGTGCAAGTTCCTATTTGTCATTCATACCTCCCGATATACGGGTGGTTCGAGCGGCATCGGAACCGATTTGGACGACTTTGGCGGGGATGTCGGTGTCGCCGCTTGGTTGCACGTGAGGTGCGGAGGTTGAGCCTTGTTTACGAATGCTCGGAGGTTTCGGAGCTTGCTCCTGCCTGGATTCTTCCTCCTGCATTGTAGCAAGCGCATGAAGTTCCTCCAAGGCAGTCACTCCGACAGTACGGTCTCCACGGATCCAGAGAACGCAAGCTGGTGTCGGCATCTTCAACATCAGGTAGCCATAATGAGCGGCATCCATGAATTTGTACAAGGCGAGCCTGCCCAGAATGGCGTTGAAAGGCAAGTTGATCTGAGCGACGTCAAAGATCAACTTTTCAGTGCAATAATTCTCCCGAGTCCCGAAGGTCACGGGGAGAGTAATGGAACCGAGCGGTTTTATGGCCCCCGGACCTACTCTGGAGAAAGGTCGGGAGGGGCGAAGGTCCTAGGGTCAGAGCTGAAGCTTGACAAAAGATTCGAAGCTTATGAGGTTCAGCCTCGAACCTCGTCCACCATTACATGGTGGTGTTGAATGTTGTTGATGGTAGGTGATACCATCAAAGGTAGCTAGCCAGCTCCGATCATGTTCCGAGGGCAGTCCAAAGCATCAAAAGTGATGGTAGTGTCCATCCACTTTCGATGAGGCTCCGCCCTGGCTGTAGGAGCTACTGAGGCCATGTCCTGCCGCATGGTCTTGAGGACACGGCGGGAGGTGATGTCCCACGAACCACCAAAGATGGTGTTCATGGTCTTCCGACGCTCATTATCGGAGATGTCAGAGTCATCATCGACGGAGGTGTAAACAGCCTTCAGGACCTCTTCAGTCGGAGCTTCATCGACTTTCTGTTTTCCTTCCCTCTGACGGAAAGGAACTTCTTCCCGGCGCTTGTGGTAGCGCTCGGCAAGGTTTTGGACCTCCCGGCAGTCCTCAAAGTTGTGGTCGTTCGTCTTGTGTATAGGACACCATATTTTGGAGTTGCCACCGTCTTCAGAGGATGGCCGAGGTCGTTTCTCAGGGCGTGGCCCCCGGCCACCCGGAGCTGCTGCAGCTGCAGCGGTGGATGTGCCAGCCGACGGCTTCTTTTTGCCGTTGGACTTTTTCTTCTTTTTGTCACTCCCGGAGGTAGTGTCTTCGCCTTTGGAGGATTTTTTTGCCATCCTTCGGAGGTGGTTTGGAGTGCATTTCACGGCCCTCCGCAGCTTTGGAACACTTGTCTGCCAAGCTGAAGAGCTCCGTGACGCTGGTGATCTCCTTGACCGCCAGCTTCTCCAGCATCTTCTTATCCTGTACGCCCTGTCTAAATGCCAAGATAACAGAAGCGCTAGAGATAGAAGGAATGGTGTTTCGCACCTAGGAGAACCTCTGGATAAATGAGTACAGGGATTCTCCCCCCTTCTGCACAACTGCAAAAAGGTCCAGTTCGGTGCCTGGCCGGGTGTATGAACTCCCAAAATTGGCAGTGAACTGTTGGCACAATTCCTCCCAACTATTGATAGAGTTGTGAGGAAGGCTCATGAACCAGGACCTGGCGGTCCCAGTCAAAGCCACTGGGAAGTAGTTGGCCATTACATCCTTGTTACCTCCGGCCGCAAGGATTGCGGTGGTGTAAATTTGGAGAAACTCGGCGGGATTAATAGCCCCGTCAAATTTCTCTAGCAGGTGAGGCCGGAACTTTTGTGGCCATCTGACCATGCGTAGGTGCATGGCCAGTGCAGAACAGCCTCCTCCTACTCCCTCGGGAGCAGGGCTGTCTCGAGCCTCTCGCCTTTCACGAGCACGCTTGATATGGACACGACCATCCTGTTGATGGTAATGGCGATCAAGCTCCGCTCGGAGGTCATGAGTTGACATCCTGGTTACTGTATGAGTATGTCGCACCCCGGAAGGTAGCGACATAACTTGCAGTGACGTAGCACGCCTCCTATTCTGGGAAGCATGCAGAATAAGTCTGCCAGACACGGTCTTGCGCTGCGATGGGGCCCGCCCCAAAGGAGGAGGACCTTGTGTAACACCCTCATTTTCATGCATCATGCCCTACATGCACTCATATACATGATTAACATTAACCCATAACAAGAGGAACGAGTTTAAAATTGATTCGGAGCATTTAAAATTGATTTGGAACAAAACCGCACTTAAAAATGTAGGAAAGTGCAGACTAGTCCGGTTTTGCTGAGGACTAGTCCGATTCCTTTCTAACTAAAAACGGACTTGTCCGTTTTTGCTGCGGACTAGTCCTATTCTGCCCCTGGAAACTTTCGGACTTGTCCGATTTTGTGCGGACTAGTCCGATATTCCATGAATCCTTGAAAATTTGCTAAGTCCCTGGACTTTTCCGGACTAGTCCGGTGTTCCAGCGGACTTGTCCGTTTTCCTTTCTGTTCAAATTCGGACTTGTCCGATATTTCGCGACTCCGAGTTAATCTTTTGTTTTACAACTTGTTTCTTGGGTTTCACGTTAAGTGGGCCTAGGGACATCGTGCCTAACTCTTTTAGAGCCCATGTGGGACTCTAAACCGGCCTCTACTCATCCCAAAACTCGAAATCCATCTAACCCTAGCCTCCACCTCTATATAAACAGCCCCACCCCTTGGTTTGACATCTATTTGCCACTTTTCCACCCACCCGAACCCTAGTTCGTGGGGAGCCACCATCAAGGAGGGAGGAGAAGATCCCAAGCAAGAAGAAGAAGAGAAGGAAACGAAAGAGGATCAAGATCTCCACTAAGTTTCGTCCTTCACCACCAATTCATCTCCAAGTTCATCACCAACCCTAGATCATCAAGATCTAAGTGCTACCTCCAAGTTTCTTGATTCATTGGAGTTCTAAACACCTGGTATAACTCCTATTCTCTTTCCTTACGTGAATTCAACCCCTAATCTCCGAAATTACGTCGATCTAGAAAACCCTAATTTGCCGATCTCGTCAAGTGCGGACTTGTCCGGTCCCTAGCGGACTAGTCCGATCTTCCTGGTTAAATTGTGTTGAATTAACTCTAAAATTTGATCTAATCAACTCCGAACCTGTATAAACTTGTTAAAAGCTATTAGAACTAGTTAGTTAACATTAAAAGTGTAACATCCTAAATTTTCGCATCTTGCATTGCATACATGATCATGCATTAAACATTAGTAGGATAAAAGAAAAATAATAAAACATAAAAGATGGAGCATATATATATAAATGTATGTAGCAAAAGAAGAAAAAGAAAATAATAATTATAGCCTAAAACTTGTAATAGGGAATAAGTATAAAAATAATAATAATAAAATATATATAGATGTATATAAATAATATATATAACAATATATGAAAATAAATAAAATAATAATATTAATGAGATACATTATAATAATAATAAATAATAAATAAATAACATGAATAATATATATATAATATATATATAATAAATAACATAATAAAAAAAAGGGTATAAAAAAGTAAGTAAAATAAAAGAATATAAATTATAAAATAATAATAATACTAAATGAAAAAAAAAAAGAAAAAAAAACTACCGGCCAGCGGCCGAGCCGCCAGCCGGCCACGCCGCACGCGACCGCGCCAGGCGCCTCGGCACCCGCGCCTGCCGGCTGACCCCACCCCCGGCCCCGCCCAGCCCCTGCGCGCTGCCTGCCCCGGCCGACCCCACGCCCGCACGCGCCCCGCAGCACCGACACCCCCGCCGCCCGAGGCGCCGGGCCCCCGCTCCCACGCCGCCTCCCGCCGCGCGCCCCGAGGCGCTGACCCCCGCCGCCTGGCCCGCCCCCCCCCCCCCCCCCCCCCGCCCGTTCCCGCCCTCCCGCGCTCCCACCCGGCTCCACGCGCCCCAGCGCGCGCACCGCACCAGGCCCCGCCCCGCCGCCAACGCACTGCTCCCTGGGTCCCACGCGACCGCGCCCCGCCCAGCCCCTGCGCGCCGCGCGAGTCCCGCCAGTGCACGCCCGAATCCCGCGATTCCCGGTGCAGCGCGCACGGACTCCCGCCCCCGCGCCTATAAAAAGGACCGTAGGTCCCTAGGTTTCTCCCTAGCCGCCGGTTGCAGCAGGAAAAAGCGCACCAGAGAGCAGCGCCGCCGCCAGGGGAAGGAAAGCCACGCCGCCAGGAAGAAAAGAAATAGAAAAGCACCGGAGCCGCCGCCGCCAGGGGAAGAAAAAGAAGAAAAAAAGAGGAGAAGAAGAGGAGGAAAAAGAGGAGGGTGCCACCGTTCACCGGAGATCGTCGTCGTGCCGCCGAGGGACTGCTGTGCCATCTACTTCGTCTACGCGTCGCATTTGTTCCGCGACCGTCAAGCCGTCAGATCTACGGTAGGATTCGTTCCCGATGCGAATTTTAGCGACCATATTGAATCTAATAGACGTAAATTGATTTAGTTGCACCATAATTTTATTTTCAGCAGCATTAATTCACCCTAAAACCCCCGTAAACTCGTATGAACACGTATGAACTAGTTGCATCTAATTAATAGACAACCGTAGTTAATTAATTATTGTACCTTGCATGCATGCATATCATCGCATGTTGATTAATGTGTGTGCATCATGTTGATTTGTATGTATATTCTTGTATGTGTGATCATGAGTAGAGGGAAGTGCTCAAGAGGTCGTGTACAAGGATTTTCAGAATCAAGATTTCGAAGCGCTTGTGCAACCCGATCCGCCGGAGCAAGGCAAGTGTCCTTGAAGCATATTGATCCTATTTTAAATTAAATGTTTTGTTTGCAAAACTGCATGCTGTGTCAATTTGATGGGAATCCTATGGTAGGAAGTTTACTAGATTTGTTTAACCACCCTTGTCACCTGGAATTTATGGTAGAGAGTCGGTAAGGGTTTTTACCTTTTTGCCTCGCTTGATTAATTGGGATGGGGAAGCAACATTACATATTTAATTATGCATCAATGATATTCTGGTTAATGTGAATTGGTCAATACGATGGGAGATCTAAGCAAGCCTGGTATGTGAATGGGTTAAATGTTATGGTGGTTTGCTTGCTTTAGATCTAAGGACCGGTTCATGCGAGAATAAGCCAGGACTACAGTTCCACCACGAGGCCAAGTATGGGTGCGGCGTAGCTGATTAATTAGGGCTTTGCTAGTGCTGTTTGGACCATTGTGGATGCTCGGGGAAGGGGTAGTCGGATTGGGTTTGTTGATGATTGGTGGGACTACCCTGGGATCCGAATGGCTCAAGAGGGGCCCTTGGTTGAAGATGTGCTCAGTTGGAGGCATCGCCACCGGTGAAACCTCAGTGGGGTCTGAATAGGCTAGTAATCCCTTCATAAAGGCTATTTTGTGATCTCTTGGCCATACACCAAAGGAAGTGTAATTGGCATAAGGGAGGTTCTTTAGTCGCCGACGGGTGATGAAATCACGAACACGTGGGTAAAGAGGTACAAACTCTGCAGAGTATTAAAACTATCATGATAGCCGTGCTCCCGGTTATGAGCGCCTGGATGACCTACATGATTAGAGTTGGAATTGGGATTTGGGATGGTTATGGTTTGGTTATGGTTATGGTTGGTTTATGGTTATGGGTCGGTAATGGTTATGGTTTATGGATTATGGTCACGGATATGAATTCGAGTTATGGTAATTGGACATGGATAATGATGATGCTGGCAATAATTGGATATGGTTTATATTATGTTAATATGATGGTTATGATGGGATTGTTTCACATAGACAGTATAATGCTTTTCAAATGTTTTACTGTACTTTTCAGCACTTAGCCATTTATTACATTCGTCATTTGAATCAGCCACATGTCATACTTTCCACACTTGCTGAGTACGACATGTACTCACTCTTGCAATCCCCCACCCAACAGTTGCATGTCAGAATTGTGAGTTTAATGGCGATAATGCGGAGATCTAGGCCGTGTCTACCGTCAACCTTGCCTGTGGTGTTGCATGGAGCTGCGCTATTCCCTTTTGCTTAGTTTGCTTAGTTGCTTAATTAGTTTATTTCCGCTGCATTAGTTGAACTTGTCATTAATATTCATTAGAGCTTGTATTCAAGGATAATATAGTTTGTGTAATAAAATTTGATAATTAATCTTGTTCTGTGGTAATTTTCTGTATACTCTTTTGTGATTGCACTCGTGTATGTGTGTTGAACATCCTGGGCACACATATACGTTAGCTTGGTTCATTTTTTAGAACCGGGCGTCACAGATTGGTATCAGAGCCACAGGTTTGACCGTAGGATGCAGCCTAGATAGAATGGACACTTTAGAGCACATAAGAGCACCCAGGAATCGATGTATTTTGCTTGGAGTGCTGTTTGCTATACATATATTGTTTGCTTGTGTGCTTAATAGAGGATTTTGGGATGCCTTAGCAATGCCATGTCCACCTAGGATAGTGTAGCTAGCTGTTTAGTTTCATATCCCTTGATGCATATAGTTGGGGACGTTTCTAAATTCTTACCTATTGCTTTTCTCTAGATGGTGAGGACTCGCAACAAGAGGGATGCTAATGATGAGGAGGAGAACCATGGAGTACCTCAGAACAACAACGAACAAGGACCTGCTCATGGAGCCATCAATATCGAGCAGCTACTAGCTATGCAAAACCAGCTCATGCAGACCATGATACAAACAATGGGACAGCTGCAGGCTGGCAATATCAACAATCAACCACACATGCCTCCACCGCCACCCCCGCCTCCTCATAATCGATTGGAAGAGTTCATGAGGACTAGGCCGCCAACCTTTGCTCAAGCTGCTGACCCTATGGATGCGGATGATTGGCTCAAGTTCGTGGAGAAGAAACTTGCTATTGTCCAATGTAGTGACCGGGAGAATGTCCTATTTGCTTCTCATCAACTCGTTGGAGCAGCCGCCGATTGGTGGGATTCACTATGCAATGCTCATGAGAATCAAGAGAGGATCACCTGGGCGGAATTCAAAGAGAGTTTCCGTTCTCATTACATACCGGAAGGTGTTATGCTCTTGAAGAGGCAAGAATTTGAGAATTTAAGGCAAGGAAGATCAAGCGTGAGTGAATATCTCAATAAATTCACTCAACTCTCAAGGTATGCGTCTGAGGATGTTAGTCGGGACAGCCGGAAGCAATATTTGTTCATGAGAGGCCTCAACAATGAAATCCAAGTGCAATTGCTCAATTGTGATTATGCCAATTTTCAGAAACTTGTGGACAAAGCAATTGTAGTTGAGAACAAGATCCGTGAGATGGAGCAAGAAATCAAGAGGAAGACGTCGTATCAAGGACAGCAACAAGGAAGTAATGTGCGCCCTCGCCTTGCACCACCCAATGCACCCCATTACAGCTCCCCTATTCCTGCTTAGCGCCCTGGTTATGCACCACACCCAACTCAGTTTGTGCAGCAGCGCCCTGTTATGCAAGCAATGCCTTATGCGCCTCGTGCTGATTTTCCTGGAACCAATGCTCAAAACCAAGCTCGTCCCAATAATTCCGGTGGAGTTAAGAGGTGCTATACTTGTGGAGAAGCTGGACACTTTGTGAATCAATGTCCTAAGTCAGGCCTTGGTCAAAGAAGCAATGTGCCGAGGCAAAACCCAAGACCCAATGGAGGACAACCACAAGGAAGTCGTGGACAGCAAAATTTTGCTCGTGGCAACGTGAACCATGTCTCCACGGAGGATGCTCAACAAGCGAATGACGTGGTCATTGGTATGTTTCTTGCTAACTCCAACCCCGCGACTATGTTATTTGATTCTGGAGCATCGCATTTATTTATTGCATCGAAGTATGTTACCAAGTATAGTTTGCCTATCTCTCATATGAAGTCTACTCTATTGGTTAAGTCTCCTGGAGGAGAGATGAGGACAAATATAGTATGTCCAAAAGTAAGCCTTAAAATAAGGGGGGTAGAATTCTCCGCCAACCTCATCGTTTTGGATTCACAAGGAATAAGAGGATCCGTTGGTGCAAGGTGCAATGGAACCACCATACGGAAGTCGAAGCTACGTGGGAACGTGAAGAAGACCTGAAGGCAGAATTCCCTCACCTTTTCTCCACGCTATCGAATCTCGAGGGCGAGATTCACTTTAAGGGGGGTAGAATTGTAACACCCTAAATTTTCGCATCTTGCATTGCATACATGATCATGCATTAAACATTAGTAGGATAAAAGAAAATAATAAAACATAAAAGATGGAGCATATATATATAAATGTATGTAGCAAAAGAAGAAAAAGAAAATAATAATTATAGCCTAAAACTTGTAATAAGGAATAAGTATAAAAATAATAATAATAAAATATATATAAATGTATATAAATAATATATATAACAATATATGAAAATAAATAAAATATTAATATTAATAATATACATTATAATAATAATAAATAATAAATAAATAACATGAATAATATATATATATATATATAAAATATATATATAATAAATAACATAATAAAAAAAGGGTATAAAAAAGTAAGTAAAATAAAAGAATATAAATTATAAAATAATAATAATACTAAATGAAAAAAAAAGAAAAAAAACTACCAGCCAGCGGCCGAGCCGCCAGCCGGACACGCCGCACGCGACCGCGCCAGGCGCCTCGGCCCCTGCGCCTGCCGACCGACCCCACCCCCGGCCGCGCCAGCCCCTGCGCGCCGCCTGCCCCGGCCGACCCCACGCCCGCACGCGCCCCGCAGCACCGACACCCCGCCGCCCGAGGCGCCGGGCCCCGCTCCCATGCCGCCTCCCGCCGCGCGCCCCGAGGCGCTGACCCCGCCGCCTGGCCCGCCCCCCCCCCCCCACGCCCGACCCCCGCCGCTCGAGGCGCCCAGCCCCTGTCAGCGCCGCCTGTGCCCCCCCCCCCCCCCCCCGCCCGCCTCGATCGCCCCCCCCCCCCCCCCCGCCCTCCCGCGCTCCCACCCGGCTCCACGCGCCCCAGCGCGCGCGCCGCACCAGGCCCCGCCCCGCCGCCAACGCACCGCTCCCTAGGTCCCACGCAACCGCGCTCGCCCAGCCCCTGCGCGCCGCGCGAGTCCCGCCAGTGCACGCCCGAATCCCGTGATTCCCGGCGCAGCGCGCACGGACTCCCGCCCCCGCGCCTATAAAAAGGACCGTAGGTCCCTAGGTTTCTCCCTAGCCGCCGGTTGCAGCAGGAAAAAGCGCACCAGAGAGCAGCGCCGCCGCCAGGGGAAGGAAAGCCACGCCGCCAGGAAGAAAAGAAATAGAAAAGCACCAGAGCCGCCGCCGCCAGGGGAAGAAAAAGAAGAAAAAAAGAGGAGAAAAAGAGGAGGAAAAAGAGGAGGGTGCCACCGTTCACCAGAGATCGTCGCCATCGTCGTGCCGCCGAGGGACTGTTGTGCCATCTACTTCGTCTACGCGTCGCATTTGTTCCGCGACCGTCAAGCCGTCAGATATACGGTAGGATTCGTTCCCGATGCGAATTTTAGCGACCATATTGAATCTAATAGACATAAATTGATTTAGTTGCACCATAATTTTATTTTCAGCAGCATTAATTCACCCTAAAACCCCCGTAAACTCGTATGAACACGTATGAACTAGTTGCATCTAATTAATAGACAACTGTAGTTAATTAATTATTGTACCTTGCATGCATGCATATCATCGCATGTTGATTAATGTGTGTGCATCATGTTGATTTGTATGTATATTCTTGTATGTGTGATCATGAGTAGAGGGAAGTGCTCAAGAGGTCGTGTACAAGGATTTTCAGAATCAAGATTTCGAAGCGCTTGTGCAACCCGATCCGCCGGAGCAAGGCAAGTGTCCTTGAAGCATATTGATCCTATTTTAAATTAAATGTTTTGTTTGCAAAACTGCATGCTGTGTCAATTTGATGGGAATCCTATGGTAGGAAGTTTACTAGATTTGTTTAATCACCCTTGTCACCTGGAATTTATGGTAGGGAGTCGGTAAGGGTTTTTACCTTTTTGCCTCACTTGATTAATTGGGATGGGGAAGCGACATTACATATTTAATTATGCATCAATGATATTCTGGTTAATGTGAATTGGTCAATACGATGGGAGATCTAAGCAAGCCTGGTATGTGAATGGGTTAAATGTTATGGTGGTTTGCTTGCTTTAGATCTAAGGACCGATTCATGCGAGAATAAGCCAGGACTACAGTTCCACCACGAGGCCAAGTATGGGTGCGGCGTAGCTGATTAATTAGGGCTTTGCTAGTGCTGTTTGGACCATTGTGGATGCTCGGGGAAGGGGTAGTCAGATTGGGTTTGTTGATGATTGGTGGGACTACCCTGGGATCCGAATGGCTCAAGAGGGGGCCCTTGGTTGAAGATGTGCTCAGTTGGAGGCATCGCCACCGGTGAAACCTCAGTGGGGTCTGAATAGGCTAGTAATCCCTTCGTAAAGGCTATTTTGTGATCTCTTGGCCATACACCAAAGGAAGTGTAATTGGCATAAGGGAGGTTCTTTAGTCGCCGACGGGTGATGAAATCACGAACACGTGGGTAAATAGGTACAAACTCTGCAGAGTATTAAAACTATCATGATAGCCGTGCTCCCGGTTATGAGCGTCTGGATGACCTACATGATTAGAGTTGGAATTGGGATTTGGGATGGTTATGGTTTGGTAATGGTTATGGTTGGTTTATGGTTATGGGTCGGTAATGATTATGGTTTATGGATTATGGTCACGGATATGAATTCGAGTTATGGTAATTGGACATTGATAATGATGATGTTGGCAATAATTGGATATGGTTTATATTATGTTAATATGATGGTTATGATGGGATTGTTTCACATAGACAGTATAATGCTTTTCAAATGTTTTACTGTACTTTTCAGCACTTAGACATTTATTACATTCGTCATTTGAATCAGCCACATGTCATACTTTCCACACTTGCTGAGTACGACATGTACTCACTCTTGCAATCCCCCACCCAACAGTTGCAGGTCAGAATTGTGAGTTTAATGGCGATAATGCGGAGATCTAGGCCGTGTCTACCGTCAACCTTGCCTGTGGTGTTGCATGGAGCTGCGCTATTCCCTTTTGCTTAGTTTGCTTAGTTGCTTAATTAGTTTATTTCCGCTGCATTATTTGAACTTGTCATTAATATTCATTAGAGCTTGTATTCAAGGATAATATAGTTTGTGTAATAAAATTTGATAATTAATCTTGTTCTGTGGTAATTTTTTGTATACTCTTTTGTGATTGCACTCGTGTATGTGTGTTGAACATCCTGGGCACACATATGCGTTAGCTTGGTTCATTTTCGGAACCGGGCGTCACAAAAAGCAATCAAGTAACAAGTTCTACCTTGCATTTGCATTAATCATGCATGTCATGTCATATTGAGTAATATTTGTACACTCTTTGATTGTGTTTCTTGTCTTGTATGTTTATTGTGTGGATTAGACGGATTTGCGCTAGAAAGTGTCGCGGAGGATCTACAGCACCAGGAGTTTGAAGGCTTTGACCCTAATCAATAGCAAGAGCAAGGCAAGTGTCCTTGAAGCATATTGATCCTGTTTTTTTTAAATAAATGTTTTGTTTGTAAAACTGCATGCTTGTGTCAATTTGATGGGAAATCCTATGGTAGGAAGTTTACTAGTTTTGGTTTGACCACCCTTGTCACCTGGAATTTATGGTAGAGAGTCGGGAAGGGCCTTTTTACCTTTTTGCTTCGCTTAATTAACTGGGATGAGAAACAACTATATCACTCAATTTAATTATGTATGGATGAGATTATGGTTAATGTGAACTGGTTTAATATGGTATTGTAATGGGTGATCTAAGCAAGCCTAGTATGTGGATGGGTTGGATGTTATGGTGGTTTGCTTGCTTTAGATCTAAGGACCGGTTCATGCGAGAATAAGCCAGGACTACAGTGCCACCACGAGGCCAAGTATGGGTGCGGTGTAGCTGATTAATTAGGGCTTTGCTAGTGCTGTTTGGACCATTGTGGATGCTCGGGGAAGGGGTAGTCGGATTGGGTTTGTTGATGATTGGTGGCACTACCCTGGGATCCGAATGGCTCAAGAGGGGGCCCTTGGTTGAAGATGTGCTCAGTTGGAGGCATCGCCACCGGTGAAACCTCAGTGGGGTCTGAATAGGCTAGTAATCCCTTTGTAAAGGCTATTTTGTGATCTCTTGGACATACACCAAAGGAAGTGTAATTGGCATAAGAGAGGTTCTTTAGTCGCCGACGGGTGATGAAATCACAAACACGTGGGTAAAGAGGTACAAACTCTGCAGAGTCTAATTAAAACTATCATGATAGTCGTGCTCCCGGTTATGAGCGCCTGGATGACCTACATGATTAGAGGGAAATTGGGATTTGGGATGGTTATGGTTTGATAATGGTTATGGTCTGGTAATGGATATGGTTGATATTATGATTATGGTTATGGTTATGGTTTATGACATTGATTATGGTTATTGGTAATGGTGAATTATGGACTGGTATTAATATGGTTACATGGTTTATGATGGGTTTACTTCACATACATATGATTCATTGCTTTTCAAATGTTTTACTGTACTTTTCAGCACTTAGCCATTATTATTGTCGTCATTTGAATCAGCTGCATATCATACTTTCCACACTTGCTGAGTACGACATGTACTCACTCTTGCGATCCCCCCCCCCAACAGTTGCAGGTCAGAATTATGAGTTTAATGGCGATAATGCGGAGTTCTAGGCCGTGTCTACCGTCAGCTTTGCCTGTGGTGTTATTGGAGCTGCGTTATACCCTATTGCTTATGCTGCCTAGCTGTTTAGTTTGCTTAATTAGTTTATTTCCGCTGCATTAGTTGAACTTGTCATTAATATCTATTAGAGCTTGTATTCGAGGATATAATGAATTATGTAATAAGAGTACTTAGTTAATAATTTGAGCTGTGGTAATTATCTGTTTATCATTTGTGAATCACTCGTGTATGTGTGTTGAACATCCTGGGCACACATATGCGTTAGCTTGGTTCATTTTCGGAACTGGGCGTCACAGATTGGTATTAGAGCCAGGTTGACCGTAGGACGCAGCCTAGATAGAATGGACACTTTAGAGCACATAGGAGCACTCAGGAATCGATGTGTTTTTGCTTGGAGTGCTGTTTGCTATATATATTGCTTGCTTGTGTGCTTACTAGAGGATTTTGGGATGCCTTAGCATTTCCATGTCCACCTAGGCTAGTATAGCTAGTTGGTTAGCTTCATATCCCTTGATGCATATAGTTGGGGACGTTTCTTAATTCTTACCTATTGCTTTTCTTCATATGGTGAGGACTCGCAACCAGAGGGATGGCAATGATGAGGAGGAGAACAATGGAGTGCCTCAGAACAACATCGGACAAGGATCTACTCAGGGAGCTATCAACATTGAGCAGCTATTGGCTATGCAAAACCAGCTCATGCAGACCATGATACAAACAATGGGACAGCTGCAGGCTGGCAATATCAACAATCAGCCACACATGCCTCCACCGCCACCCCCGCCTCCTCATAACCGATTGGGAGAGTTTATGAGGACTAGGCCGCCAACCTTTGCTCAAGCCGCAAACCCTATGGGTGCGGATGATTGGCTCAAGTCCGTGGAGAAGAAGCTAGCCATTGTCCAATGCAGTGACCAGGAGAAGGTCCTGTTCGCTTCTCATCAACTCGTTGGAGCAGCTGCGGATTGGTGGGATGCTTATTGCAGTGCTCATGAGAACCAAGAAAGAATCACTTGGGCCGAATTCAAGGAGAATTTTCGTTCTCATTATGTGCCCGAGGGTGTTATGATCTTGAAGAGGCAAGAATTTGAGAATTTAAGGCAAGGAAGATCAAGCGTGAGTGAATATCTCAATAAATTCACTCAACTCTCAAGGTATGCGCCTGAGGATGTTAGTCGGGACAGCCGGAAGCAATACTTGTTCATGAGGGGCTTGAACAATGAGATCCAAGTGCAACTACTCAACTGCGATTATGCCAATTTTCAGAAACTTGTGGACAAAGCAATTGTGGTTGAGAACAAGATCCGTGAGATGGAGCAAGAAATCAAGAGGAAGGCGTCGTATCAAGGACAGCAACAAGGAAGTAATGTGCGCCCTCGCTTTGCGCCGCCAAATGCGCCTCATTACAGCTCTTTTATTCCTGCTCAACGCCCTGGTTATGCACCGCGCCCAACTCAGTTTGTGCAGCAACGCCCTGTTATGCAAGCACCTAGGCCTCCAATGCCTTATGCACCTCGTGCTAATTTCCCTGATGCTAATGCTCAAAACCAAGCTCGTTCCAATAATTCTGGTGGAGTTAAGAGGTGTTATACCTGTGGAGAAGTTGGACACTTTGCGCATCAATGTCCTAAGTCAGGTCTTGGTCAAGGAAGCAATGCACCGAGGCAAAACCTGAGACCTAATGGAGGACAACCACAAGGAAGCCGTGGACAGCAGAATTTTGCTCGTGGCAACGTGAACCATGTCTCTACGGAGGATGCTCAACAAGCGGATGATGTGGTCATTGGTATGTTTCTTGCAAACTCCAACCCACTATGTTATTTGATTCCGGAGCATCGCATTCATTCATTGCGTCAAAGTATGTTGCCAAGTATAGTTTGCCTATCTCTCATATGAAGTTTACTCTATTGGTTAAGTCTCTTGGAGGAGAGATGAGGACAAATATAGTATGTCCAAAAGTAAGCCTTAGAATAAGGGGGGTAGACTTCTCCGCCAACCTTATAGTTTTGGATTCTCAAGGATTGGACATTATACTTGGTATGGACTGGTTGAGGAAGCACAATGGAGTTATTGAGTGTGCCACAAAGACGGTGAAGTTGACTAATGAGGAAGGGATCACCATAGAATTTGAAGCATCTCAAACCGCACCGAAGCAATTGGAGCTGAATCACATGGACGGTGCCGCAATTGAGGAGATTCCGGTAGTGTGTGAATTTTTGGATGTGTTTCCAGATGAGTTGCCAGGTATGCCACCTGATCGAGACATTGAGTTTGTTATTTATTTAATACCTGGAACTGCACCTATAGCTAAGAGGCCGTATAGGATGCCTCATATGGAATTAGCGGAGCTCAAGAAGCAAATTCAAGAGCAATTAGAGAAGGGTTTTATTCGCCCTAGCTCTTCACCTTGGGGAGCGCCCGTTCTATTTGTGGACAAGAAGGATGGAACGCAAAGGATGTGTGTGGATTACCGAGCTCTCAACGAGGTGAAAATCAAGAACAAGTACACCTTTCCCCGTATAGAGGATTTGTTTGATCAGATGAAAGGTTCCTGTGTGTTTTCCAAGATTCATTTGAGGTTGGGATACTTCCAAATGAAGATTAGACCATCGGACATACCCAAGACAGCTTTTAGGACACGGTATGGATCTTATGAGTACACCGTGATGTCTTTTGGATTGACAAATGCGCCTGCCTACTTTATGTACCTCATGAATAAGGTCTTCATGGAGTACTTAGATAAGTTCGTTGTGGTGTTTATTGATGATATTATGATCTACTCGAAGGATGAGAAGGAACATGAGGAACACTTGAGGCTTACGTTGCAGAAATTGAGGGAGCATCAGTTGTATGCCAAGTTCAACAAGTGTCAGTTTTGGTTGAAAGAGGTGCCATTTTTGGGTCATATCATCTCAGGAGGAGGAGTATCGGTTGACCCTGGTAAAGTGAGGGACGTGTTGAAGTGGGAACCGCCACAAAATGTCAAGGAAATAAGGAGTTTTCTTGGGATGGCTGGATATTACCGTCGATTCATCAAGGACTTTTCCAAGATAGCCAAGCCTATGACAGAGTTGCTAATGAAGGGAAAGACGTTCCAATGGACTGAAGCTTGTCAAAACAGTTTTGAGGAGTTGAAGAAGAGGTTGACAACAGCCCCAATTTTGGTATTGCCGGATGTAAGCAAGAGTTTCGACATCTATTGTGATGCATCAAGACAAGGACTTGGATGTGTATTGATGCAATAAGGTCAAGTGGTCGCCTATGCGTCAAGACAATTGAAGAAACATGAGCAGAATTACCCGACACATGATTTAGAACTTGCAGCCGTGGTACATGCATTGAAGATTTGGAGACACTATATTCTCGGACATAGGTGTGAAATTTATACGGATCACAAGAGTCTTAAGTATATTTTCACACAGACAGATCTGAACTTGAGGCAACGAAGATGGTTGGAGCTCATCAAAGATTATGATTTGGGGATCAACTATCATCCGGGAAAAGCCAATGTAGTGGTCGATGCTTTGAGTAGAAAAGGAGTAAGTCATCAACTCACGGTTCGAGAGTTACCATTCGAGTTATGTAAGGAGTTTGAACGGTTGAACCTCGGGTTTGTAAATGAGACGGAGATGATGGAGTTAAACCCAACCTTGGAGCAAGAAATTCGAGAGGCCCAAACCGCAGATGAAGAGATCAAGGAAATCAAGGAAAGGACTGAGGAAGGGAGAGAATTCAGATTTGATGAAGACGAACATGGTACCTTATGGCTTGGAAAGAGGATCGTTGTGCCTAATGTAAAGCATATTCGGGAGACAATATTAAAGGAGGCACATGACTCGCCTTACTCGATTCACCCAGGTTGTACGAAGATGTACAAAGACTTGAAGACTTGCTATTGGTGGGATAGCATGAAGAAGGACATAGCCGAATATGTTGCATTGTGTGACGTGTGCCAACGAGTCAAGGCGGAACATCAAAGGCCAGCAGGGTTATTGCAGCCATTGAAGATTCCAGAGTGGAAGTGGGAAGAGATTGGTATGGACTTTATAGTTGGATTACCGCGAACCCAGTATGGCTATGATTCAATATGGGTCATTGTAGATCGGTTGACAAAATCAGCTCACTTTATTCCTGTCAAGACCACATATACCACCGCGAAGCTAGCAGAATTGTATATGGAGCATATTGTGTGCCGACATGGAGTACCGAAGAAGATAGTCTCGGATAGAGGTTCTCAATTTACTTCCAGGTTTTGGCAAAAGTTGCATGAAGCTTTGGGAACGAGGTTGAATTTTAGTTCAGCATATGATCCTCAAACGGATGGACAAACCGAGAGGACCAATCAGATTTTGGAGGACATGTTAAGAGCTTGTGCTTTAAAGCATGGGAAAAGTTGGGACAAAAGCTTGTCATACGCGGAGTTTTCATACAACAATAGTTACCAAGCAAGCTTGAAAATGTCACCATATGAAGCGCTTTATGGGAGGAAGTGTAGGACACCTTTATTCTGGAATGAGGCGGGAGAAACTCAAGTATTTGGTCCAGATGTGTTGCAAGAAGCCGAAAAGCAAGTCCAAATAATTCGTGAAAACTTGAGGGCTGCCCAATCAAGACAAAAAGGCTATGCGGACAATAGGAGAAGGAAATTAGCCTTTGAAATAGGAGATTTTGTTTACCTCAAGGTGTCACCAATGAGAGGTCATAAGAGGTTTAACATAAGGGGTAAGCTCGCACCTCGCTATATTGGACCATTCAAGATTTTGGACAAAAGAGGAGAAGTAGCGTATAAGTTGGAGATGCCAACTCATCTTTCAGATGTACATGATATCTTTCATGTTTCCCAGCTCAAGAAGTGTTTGAGAGTACCGGAAGAACAAGTGTCAATGGAAGAATTGGAACTAGAGGAAGATTTGATGTATGTCGAGCAACCGATCAAAATCTTGGAAACTAAGGAGAGAGTCACAAGGAACAAGGTCATTAGATGGTGTAAAGTTCAATGGAAGCACCACACAGAAAAAGAAGCGACGTGGGAATTGGAGTATGATCACAAGAAGGAATTTCCGTATCTCTTCTCTGCCGCGTCGAATCTCGAGGGCGAGATTCATTTTAAGGGGGGTAGGTTTGTAACACCCTCATTTTCATGCATCATGCCCTACATGCACTCATATACATGATTAACATTAACCCATAACAAGAGGAAGAGTTTAAAATTGATTCGGGGCATTTAAAATTGATTTGGAACAAAACCGCACTTAAAAATGTAGGAAAGTGCGGACTAGTCCGGTTTTGCTGAGGACTAGTCCCATTCCTCTCTGTCTAAAAACGGACTTGTCCGTTTTTGCTGCGGACTAGTCCGATTCTGCCCCTGGAAACTTTCGGACTTGTCCGATTTTGTGCGGGCTAGTCCGATATTCCATGAATCCTTGAAAATATGCTAAGTCCCTGGACTTTTCCGGACTAGTCCGATGTTCCAGCAGACTTGTCCATTTTCCTTTCTGTTCAAATTCGGACTTGTCCGATATTTCGCGACTCTGAGTTAATCTTTTGTTTTACGACTTGTTTCTTGGGTTTCACGTTAAGTGGGCCTAGGTACATTGTGCCTAACTCTTTTAGAGCCCATGTGGGACTCTAAACCGACCTCTACTCATCCCAAAACTCGAAATCCATCTAACCCTAGCCTCCACCTCTATATAAACAGCCCCACCCCTTGGTTTGACATCTATTTACCACTTTTCCACCCACCCAAACCCTAGTTCGTGGGGAGCCACCATCAAGGAGGGAGGAGAAGATCCCAAGCAAGAAGAAGAGGAGGAGGAAACGAAAGAGGATCAAGATCTCCACCAAGTTTCATCCTTCACCACCAATTCATCTCCAAGTTCATCACCAACCCTAGATCATCAAGATCCAAGTGCTACCTCCAAGTTTCTTGATTCATTGGAGTTCTAAACACCTGGTATAACTCCTATTCTCTTTTCCTTACGTGAATTCAACCCCTAATCTCCGAAATTACGTCGATCTAGAAAACCCTAATCTGCCGATCTCGTCAAGTGCGGACTTGTCCGGTCCCTAGCGGACTAGTCCGATCTTCCTGGTTAAATTGTGTTGAATTGACTCTAAAATTTGATCTAATCAACTCCGAACCTGTATAAACTTGTTATAAGCTATTAGAACTAGTTAGTTAACATTAAAAGCAATCAAGTAACAAGTTCTACCTTGCATTTGCATTAATCATGCATGTCATGTCATATTGAGTAATATTTGTGCACTCTTTGATTGTGTTTCTTGTCTTGTATGTTTATTGTGTGGATTAGACGGATTTGCGCTAGAAAGTGCCGCGGGGGATCTACAGCACCAGGAGTTTGAAGGCTTTGACCCTAATCAACAGCAAGAGCAAGGCAAGTGTCCTTGAAGCATATTGATCCTGTTTTTTTTAAATAAATGTTTTGTTTGTAAAACTGCATGCTTGTGTCAATTTGATGGGAAATCATATGGTAGGAAGTTTACTAGTTTTGGTTTGACCACCCTTGTCACCTAGAATTTATGGTAGAGAGTCGGGAAGGGCCTTTTTACCTTTTTGCTTCGCTTAATTAACTGGGATGAGAAACAACTATATCACTCAATTTAATTATGTATGGATGAGATTATGGTTAATGTGAACTGGTTTAATATGGTATTGTAATGGGTGATCTAAGCAAGCCTGGTATGTGGATGGGTTGGATGTTATGGTGGTTTGCTTGCTTTAGATCTAAGGACCGGTTCATGCGAGAATAAGCCAGGACTACAGTGCCACCACGAGGCCAAGTATGGGTGCGGCGTAGCTGATTAATTAGGGCTTTACTAGTGCTGTTTGGACCATTGTGGATGCTCGGGGAAGGGGTAGTCGGATTGGGTTTTTTGATGATTGGTGGGACTACCTGGGATCCGAATGGCTCAAGAGGGGGCCCTTGGTTGAAGATGTGCTCAGTTGGAGGCATCGCCATTGGTGAAACCTCAGTGGGGTCTGAATAGGCTAGTAATCCCTTTGTAAAGGCTATTTTGTGATCTCTTGGCTATACACCAAAGGAAGTGTAATTGGCATAAGAGAGGTTCTTTAGTCGCCGATGGGTGATGAAACCACAAACACGTGGGTAAAGAGGTACAAACTCTGCAGAGTCTAATTAAAACTATCATGATAGCCGTGCTCCCGGTTATGAGCATCTGGATGACCTACATGATTAGAGGGAAATTGGGATTTGGGATGGTTATGGTTTGATAATGGTTATGGTCTGGTGTAAGGATCGAAACGCCCAAGAGGGGGGGTGAATTGGGCTTTCTTTCAAATTTTAAGACAATTAAAATTTAACGACTAAAGCCCAATTCCCTATGCGGTTTATCTATGCAATCAACGTAAATATAAATTGCGGAATAAAGATTGCATAATGTAAAGAGGAGGGAGAGGGATGCAAACGCTCAAAAGACACGGAGACACGGAGTTTATCCCGTGGTTCGGCAAGATCACAAGGATCTTCCTACATCCACGTTGTGGCACCCACCGAAGGGTTTTGCCACTCCCAAGTCACCGAGACAAGGGGGTCTTCACTAATCTTCTCTGTTCGCCATCTCCGGCAAGGTGGAGCTCAAGCCTTGTACAATCCTTGATCTTTCGGGCTTCCACACACACCTTCGCAAGCTCCGGAAGGATCTCTTCAACCTCTCACTAGCCTAGAGACTCCAATCACAGAGAAAGGACGCACACAAGCTTTTCTCTAGCTAGATCTAGCCTATACAAATGATCTAATGGGTGTAGAAGTGTAAGCTCTTGGTATTGAGTGCTCTTGGATGTGTTGTTAGCTTCTGAGTATCAAGACTTGCCGTAATGACTGGCTTAGGGGGTATTTAAAGCCAACCTCCCTGAAATAGCCGTTGGAAAAGTAGGCTGACAGAACTTTATTGTACACATCGGATGATCCGATGTCTCCCCTTGGTTATCATCGGTCTAATTAAGATGGTTGACGTCATGGTGTCAGATATGACCGTTGTTAGACCGATGTAGCTTCATCTTCATCATCGGATGATCCGGTGGCTCTTCCTTCAGAATTATCTTGAACTTGAGGCTTACTGGAGTAATCAACCGATGTTCACACCTCTGTACATCGGATGATCCGGTGCTTCACTTGGTCCAATGATGTTGCAAACTGTACTGATGGACCGATGTGACTGAGCCATACATCGGATGATCCGGTGAGTGCTTTGCTCTGAGGTCTTCTTCTTCTGTTGACACAACTCGACCGATGTAGTCAACTCAGAAATCATCGGATGATCCGGTGTGTTCAACTTGTTGACTTCGAGTTGTTTTGAGTTGTTCTTTTGGAATTTGAACTTGTGACCTCTTTGACACTTGTTTGAAATGATGTTCTAATAGTCTTCAAGCATTGAGTGATGTCAAGTTAGAGCTTTCACTTCTTGTCTTCATATGATTCGATTTGATCTCATTAGTTGATTTTATATGGGTCTCCAATGTCATTTTGATTTCATTTGATTGAGTTATTATTGGGACCTTGCATTCACAAATTCATTAGTAAAATCGAATGGTTGTCATTAATCACCGAAACCGTACCTCATGGGGCCTAGATGCTTTCAATCTCCCCCTTTTTGGTGATTGATGACAACACAATAATTTAAAGCGCAATAGTAATGAATTTGAAGGTACAATACTCAAAAAATGGATATGCAATGAATACAAGATAGGACACAGTGACCTTGTAGAAATCAAATGAAGTGGCGTGAAAAACTTAATTGATTAATACCATAAGCAAATGACACAAGTAGAAAGGTGCTTAATTAATATTACAAAAAGTACGCAAGCAGACAAAAATTAAATAAGAAATAGATAGAAATAAAAACTCCCCCTGAGACTAGGAAACTACTCCCCCTGACTCCTCTACCTCTTCTCCCCATTTGGCATCAAGACACCAAAAAGGGATCAGAGAGCCTACTGACCCTGAGAGCTAGGCGCGATGACGAACTGGTCACCGTCGCTGTCGTCGGAGCTGGAGTCGCCGGTCGCAGGAGCTGGAGCGGAGGGAGCTGGGGGAACTGTTGTCAGTGCTGGAGAGGAGGTAGCAGGTACAGGAGGCGCCGGTGGAGCTGGAGCTGGAGGAAACGGAGCACTAACCACAGATGCTGGCGTCTGCTGGAATAGAGTCGTCGCCGGCAGAGGAGAGTGGATCGGTGCGCTGGGTGCCAGAAGAGGTGACATGCTGATAGAAGGAATCGGAGTAGCAGGCACCTGAGTCGCACCTGGAGCCAGTCCCAGTCCAGGCTGCTTTGGAGGAAGGGTGATCCCAGTCTAAGTGTATTGGTTGGTGATCAACCCTAGGATCCCCATCATAGCCTGCTGAGTCTGCTGCTGCTGGTCGAGGGTACGGCGGTGCATCTGATCAACAAGGTTCGTGAACCGGTCCGTATCCTCTCGCCTCTATCGGGCGATCTCCAGCTGAAGCTCCTCCTACTGCCTCTGAAGCTGTGTCAGGTGAGAAGCTTGTTCTGCCCTAGCCTGCTAAGCTGCGAGCCTGTCCTGGCACTGCTGCTCTATCATCTGCTGAAGAAGTGTCGACAGCTCTGACGGCTGTGACACCTGCGCCTCGGACACAAGAGGTGGTGACGGTGGTGGAGCGGCTGAACCTCCTGCCTCTGCATCATGCTGCCTCGGTGAAGGAGGAGGAGGAGGGAAGTACTCCTCGACACTCTCGTCTGTGTCGCTCTCGGACCAGACGTGCTGCAGGTCTCCTCCCTGAGCCTCTGCCTCAGCTAGACACTCATCCTCTTTCTCCAAGTCAGACCAGTCTTCCTCGGACAGCATCGCCCTGACCTGACGCTCAACAGGGCGGCCAAGGCGGCGGTCCCCTGGAGCTAGAGCTCGGTAGTGTCCGAACCGTGACACACTCTCGTCAGAGAGACGGCCGTGTGCGGCGGACCCCTCGGGAACCATCATGGTAAGCAGGTAGCTGATCCAGTGCCCATAGACAAGCTGTCTCATCATGCCTACACCGTCTGTGATCACATCCTCCATCTCGCAAATGATGACATCCACTATGTCAAAGTCCATCCCGTTCATGATGTAGAACAGGATCGTCTGCTGGAGGCTAGTGAATCCCTCAAGATAGCCGGACCTCGGCAGGAGCATGCGGCGCAAGGCGAGGTTCACTATGCGCGCAGTTGGGGTCAACAAAGCCGGCACCCTCGGCTGGTCTGGAGAGAACGTGGGTCCAAACAATGATCTGATCTCCTCCATAGCAGGAGCCACTCCTCCAGTGAGCGGCCTCCTTGGCGGATCTGCCTGTCCATAGACCTTCTCATGTATGCAGGTGTCGTGTAGGTATACTCCAAGCAACTGTCCCAGCGTCTGTCTCGTCAGGTGGTAGTGCTGACCCATGAACATGAAGTCAATGGATCTTCTGCCCTCCGAGACATAGAGGGTGGCGTAGAAGACGCGGACCCAATCTTCCACATAGGCACTCCGCTCATATGCCATCAACTCCACCAAGCCTCGGTATCTCTCAAAGTACGGACGGATCTCCGTCTCTGCTGCCAAAGCTAGCTGTCCCCAATCCAGATAATTGTGTTGGAACAGCTTGTGGCCTCGGCGTCTGTAAGTCTCGTAGAGAGACACCTGCGTGACAGTCCAGAAGCGACTATCCACCAAAGCTTCCCGGGGCTGCGGGTACCACTCCTCCAGTAGCACATTCCATCTGAGCTTCTGAAGCTGCTTTGCCTTCAGCTTCCTATAGTCCGTGAGACGGACTCCCTCACCGACACGGACTGTCGTGTCCATCTGGTAGATGGCCCTCTCGGCCTCCCTGTCCTCACGACGGTCGTCTGCCGTCGGTCTCGGACGTGGAACTGCAGGGGAGTGTCCCCCACGGGTCCGGGCGGAACGCCGGCGGACGAGAGGCGCTTCAGGCTCTTCTTCGGCGTCTGAATCATCGATCATGGGAGGCTGCCTCGAACGAGCCTCGCGGATCCTCAGGGACCCTCCTCGGCCACGCTCACGCTCCTCGGCGGCACGAGCGACCATCAATGCCTTCTTCTCCTCTTTGGACAGCTTTTGCTTCTTCGCGGCGGGCTCCGCGATGGCCTTGCCCTTGTTCTTCTTGTTGCGAGCCATTGCAATCTCCGAGTTGAGCTTTGACGGGGTCGACCGCACGGGGAAACGACAATTGTGTCGCGGACGAAACCCTAGCAGCGATGGAGCATGGGAGGCACCACGGAGATGTCACCGGGGGGGCTGCTGTGGTGCCGAGGTGGAGCAGAGGCGGCGCTTGGATGCGGTGGTGAGTGGTGGAGACGGCGGTGCGGCGAGCGGCGCGAGGGTGGAGGCGGCGGCGCGGGTGTGTGGTGCTTTGAGTGGCGGCGGCGCTGGGCGGCGGCGGCGGCGGCCGGATGTCGGCGGCGACGGCCGGAGGGAGAGGCGGTGGCGCGCGGTCGGTGGACGGCGTGATCGGCGGCGGCGAGGGCACGGGAGAGCAAAGCGTCGGGGAGAGAGAAACGGGCCGGCGGCGCACGGGTTTAAGTAGTGGGTCCCAAACCCTAGCCGTTATTTTAACACCGGATGGACCAATGTTAGATGGAATGTACATCGGTCGAATGCCACAGTAAGGATATTCAAAAATTGCTGTTGACATCGGATGAACCGACGTTTAGGGTTTGTATCATCGGTCGAATGGCACAGTAAGGGTGTTCAAAAGAAGGACCACAGCTCCAGAAAAGAGAACACCGGATGGACCGATGTTTTTCGGAATGAACTTGTCGGATCATTTGAGTTTCTGACTGAACTGGCCCTTGAAGATTGAACACCTATTGGTCCGATGGGGGGTTGACCTAGGCATCGGATAATCCGATGACTACAGAACAAAAACATCCCATATGTGTCCTTTGAACAAACAACCAAGCAAAGAGAAACACATGTCTTAGGACTTTCTGGGCAACCCCTTTCCCCTCAAAGATACTAATATGCCAATAACTTGGCTAATCCTTAAGGCAAATGGAACACCGAGAAAGACATGGGAGGAAATTATCCAAATAAAATGTAAGGCCCATGCTTTGTGAGGTAGAGTATGGAGACTACTATCTCAATAGAGCATGTTCCTCTAGGCATTAACGCACCTAACATTTTGTTCTTTCCACCTTATATGAGTTGAGATGTTGCATTTCAAACAAGTCTCTTTCTCATGAGGTGGGTTCCCCTTTGTGACAATCTACCGTATGCAGTGCCAATCATTTTATAATGCAAGAAATTGTAAATCTATATGGCAGGCATCATGCAAGACATAAAGTAAATCTATCTTGCCAAGTTTGAACCTTCCAAAGGCTTCCTCAGGGAAAACTATTTCTAGCTCGCCCCTATCCTTTGGGAGTTAGACAAGACCTATATGATATGCATTCTTACATGACGTTTGTTGCATCTAGTACATTTAATTCACTTCTTAGCTTAGAAAAGGTTTTCTCATCAAGTGGTTTAGTGAAGATATCCGCCAATTGTTCTTCAGACCTAACACCTCTCAAAGAGATATCTCCCTTAGCTTCATGGTCCCTTAAGAAATGATGGCGAATATCAATGTGCTTAGTGCGGGAGTGTTTAACGGGGTTTTTAGCTATCTTAACCGCACTTTCATTGTCACAAAGGAGAGGCACACAACCAAGTTTAATTCCAAAGTCCAAAAGGGTTTGTTTCATGTAAAGAATTTGGGCACAACATGCACCGGCCGCAATGTATTCCGCTTCCGCCGTGGACAAAGCGACGGAATTTTGCTTCTTGCTAGACCAAGGGACTAGGGAACGCCCAAGCAAGTGGCACCCACCGGAGGTACTCTTGCGATCCACACGACATCTGGCAAAGTCCGAATCCGAGTATCCCAAGAGATGGAAGGTTGTACCTTTAGGGTACCACAAGCCCATACTAGGGGTATGCTTAAGATACCTAATATCCTAAAGACCGCCTTCTTATGCGATTCTTTAGGTACCGCTTGAAAGCGAGCACATAAGCATACACTAAACATTATATCAGGCCTAGATGCGGTAAGATAAAGCAATGAACCAATCATAGAATGGTAGTGAGATTGGTCAATAGGTTTACCGTCCTTATCCGCGTCGAGATGACAATTTGTTGCCATTGGAGTGCTTCTTGAGCTGCAATCTCCCATCTCAAATTTCTTCAAGAGGTCCTTGGTGTACTTCTCTTGATAGACGAAGGTTCCCTCTTGAAGTTGCTTGATTTGAAATCCAAGGAAGAAGTTGAGCTCTCCAATCATTGACATCTCGAATTCCCTAGACATCATTTTGCCAAACTCATGGCTAAAAGCTTCGTTAGTTGAACCAAAAATAATATCATCAACATAAATTTGACAAATGAACAAATCTCCGTTGATGTCCTTGGTGAAGAGTGTGGTGTCCACCCTCCCGATCTTGAATCCTTGCATGATGAGGAAGTCCCGTAGTCGTTCATACCACGCCCTAGGTGCTTGCTTGAGCCCGTAGAGCGCCTTGTGCAACCTATACACATGATTAGGATTCCTCGGATCTTCAAACCCGGGAGGTTGTTCAACATAAACAAGCTCGTTAATGTAGCCATTAAGAAAGGCACTTTTCACATCCATTTGATAAAGTCTAATACTATGATGTGAAGCAAAGGCAAGAAGTATACGGATGGCTTCTAGCCGGGCGACCGGGGCAAACGTCTCCCCAAAATCTAGTCCTTCAACTTGCGAGAACCCTTTGGCCACAAGTCTTTCCTTGTTGCGGACCACAACGTCATTCTCATCTTGTTTGTTGCGGTACACCCACTTTGTTCCGATGACGTTCTTGTCCTTGGGTCGCTCCTCCAACACCCAAACTTCATTGCGGATGAAGTTGTTGAGTTCTTCTTGCATGGCCATCACCCAATTTGGGTCTTGGAGCGCTTCCTCAATGTGAGTGGTTTCTACACACGAAACAAAAGAGTAGTGCTCACAAAACGAAGCAACGTGGCGAGAACGTGTACTTACACCCCTTGACGGACTTCCAATGATTTGGTCCATTGGATGCGCCTTGGAGATGCGTCCATGCCTCATAAGCGGTTGTGAAGCACTTGGCGAAGGTGATGCGTGATGTTCCTCTTGTGGTTGGACTTGATCATGGACTTCTTCTTCTTCTTGATGTTGTTGTGCTTGTGAGTCTTGAGTTGGCAATGGATCATTCTTCTCTTCTTCGTCAACTTGAGGCGCCATAGAGGTGTTGTTGTTGGAACTTGAAGCTCCCCCTTGATCATGGCCCTCTTCAACTTCCGGCTTGATGTCTCCAATGGTCATGTTCTTCATGGCTTCTCGTAGAGGCTCATCATCTATTTCATCATGAGCAAAACTCTCCTCTTGGGAGCCATTAGATTCATCAAACTCAACATCACAACTTTCTTCAACTAAACCGGAGGTTTGGTTGAATACTCGATATGCTTTTGAGTTTGATGCATAACCAAGAAATATACCAACATCACATCTTCTTTCAAACTTACCGAGCCTTTTCTTGCGGTAGATATAGCACTTGCATCCAAAGACTCGAAAGTAGGAGATGTTGGGCTTTCTCCCAATGAGAAGCTCGTACGGGGTCTTTTGAAGTAGTCGATGTAAGTAGACCCTATTTGCGGCATGGTACGCCGTGTTGATTGCTTCGGCCCAAAACTTCTCCGATGTGCCATAGTCATCAAGCATTGCTCTTGCAAGAGTGATGAGTGTTTTGTTCTTCCTTTCAACAACACCGTTTTGTTGGGGGGGTGTATGTGGCCGAAAATTCATGCTTCACGCCTTCATGGTCACACCATTCCCCAATGTTGTAGTTCTTGAATTCGGTGCCGTTGTCGCTCCGGACCTTGATAATGGGAAGTTGGAATTCCCTTTGAGCACGGTTGGCAAAGGTCTTGAACACTTCCGGAGTTTCACTCTTGTCACCTAAAAATAGAGTCCAAGCATAGCGAGAATAGTCATCAACAATAACGAGACAATAGAGGTTACCGCCAAGGCTTTGATATGTGGACGGCCCGAAGAGGTCCATGTGGAGTAGTTCAAGTGGCTTGGAGGTTGACACCATTGTCTTCATTGGGTGGTGTGAAGCAACTTGCTTCCCGGCTTGACAAGCGCTACAAAGCTTGTTCTTCTCAAATGTGACATCCTTCACACCGGTTACCATCGCAAGCTTGAATGACTTCTTAAGTTTGCTCATTCCAATGTACGCTATGCGTCGGTGCCATAGCCATCCCAAGCTTGTCTTAGTGAAAAGACAAGTGGTCAAGCTAGCATTCTTGTTGGCGAAGTCCACTAGGTAGAGATGTCCATGCCGGAATCCTTTGAAGACTATGTCTTGGCTAGTTTCACTACTCACAACAACATCATTCTTGCTAAAAGTGCACGTTAGTCCAAGATCACATAGTTGTGCAATAGAAAGTAAATTAAAGCTAAGTGACTTAACGTATAAGACATTCGAAATGGACAAGTCATTTGAAATAGCAATTTTACCTAACCCAATTACCTTTCCCTTAGAGTTATCACCAAAGGTGACTTGTTCACGATTGTCGGGGTTTTCTATGGTGGTGAACATACCATCATTGTCGGTCATATGTTGAGTGCACCCGCTATCGAGTACCCAATGCTTTCCTCCGGCTTTGTAGTTCACCTACACACATGAATTCAATTTTTGGCTTTAGGAACCCAAGCCAACTTAGGTCCTTGTATGTGTGATACAAGTGTTTTTGGGACCCAAAGTTGCTTGGGGAGCTTCCCCTTCATGCCCTTCATGTCTTTGCCGATGAACCTAGCTTTCACCTTGCCTTGTACTTTACTCAAGAGATAATAATGATCATTGAAAGTAGATTTATAGTTAGTAGGCAATTTAGGAGAAGGTCGGTTAGGAAGAGGACACTCCCTTGTGTGGTGACCGGTGACCTCACAATGTTGGCAATAAGAACCAACTTCCTTGATGAAGCTTGTTCTTAGCTCCGGTGAGGGCACCTTTCCTTTGTTAGGCACCGGGAAGGATCCAAGTCCTCTCTTGTTGAAGGCCTTAGCTTGTTGGAAGAGAATTTCCTTGTGCTTGACTTCTCCTTTTGAAAGTCTAGCCACACTAGTGCGGAGACTCTAAATTTCTTCCAACAAGTCCTTCTCCCTAGCATTAGCTTTCATAGGCAAAGACTTGTGCAAAGCATTAGTGGCATGAGAAGTAATGGATATCTTATCATTAAGAGTTTGCTTCTTCATATTTTTCAATTCTTGATCAAGCATGTCATGAGCAAGGTTAAGTGTTTGATGTTCTTGTATTAACTTGTTGTGCTCTTCCAAGAGTGTTTGATGTGCTAAGTCAAGTTCATGATTATCTATCTTAATTTTAGCATTTTCTTCCTCAATTTGCTTGACATGGGATTTGAGCGTGTCATGCTCTTTAAGTATGCTTTCATACTTGTCAAGCAAATCAAGGTTAGTACTCTCAAGTTTAGCACGAGTTTCTTCAAGCACTTTAACCTTACTCTTTTCTCTCTTAATGATAGCATGATATTCATTTATCAAAGAATTTAAATCATCGGGGGAAAGATCATCATCACTAGAGTCATCACATACCTTGGTGTTACCTTTCACCATGAGGCACATGGGCGGTGGATGAAGAGGTGCATCATCATTGTTGGCAATGGCGAGGCCGGCCAAGCTTTCTTCTTCCTCTTCACTCTCTTCATCACTTGTTTCTTCATCGGTGACCCATTCATTTGCCTCACACATGAACACCTTTTGTGGGCCATTTCTCTTCTTTGGGAAGAGTCTTGCCTTCTTGCCCTTGTCTTGTCTCTTCTTCCCAAAGGCTCTTGGTTTGGGTTTGACCTCTTCTTCATCATCATCACTTTCTTCAAGCTTGCGTTGCTTGCCCTTGTAGTTCTCTCTCCTTTTGTCCGGTTTTGGACAATCATAGGAGATGTGGCCTTGTTCACCACAATTGTAGCAAGTCTTGTGATCGTCTCTCCTTGGTAGGAACGCTTTCTTCTTGGGATCAAAGGTGTATCCCTTCTTGGCGATCTTGGAGTTCAAGCGTGAGAACTTTATCATCATCAAGGCAAGCTCATCATCATTATCTTCACTTGATGCTTGCTCTTCTTCACTTGAGCTAGGCTCGACCACCTTCTTCTTCTTGAAGCTCGTTTTCTTGGTGGAGGCCTTTAGAGCAATAGTTTTTGATGATGATTGCTCCATCATCCCAAGTACACTCATCTCATGAGCGTGTATTTCTCCAATGAGCTTCGAAACTTCAATGTGGTCAAGTGACTCTTTTTGGAGCATGGAGTTGATGATGTTGTACTTTGGCTTGGGAAGAAGCATGAGGATCTTACGGTTGATGAGTCCCTTGCCAAGAGACGCAATGTCAAGAGCATTAATCTCCTCAATAATAACATTTAAGCGTGAAAACATTTCATTAACATTTTCATGAGGAAGCATCTTAAATTCATCATATTTTGCTTTAAGCATGTGATATTTAAGTTCCTTTACACGAGATGAACCCTCATGAATTTCTATCAAGCAAGCCCAAATTTCACAAGCCTTTTCCTTACTAGCAATCCTAGAAAAGACATCTTGACTTATGCACTCATAGATTGCATTCCTAGCCTTAGCATCCCATTTAATTTGATCACCAACATAATTATGTTCTCCAAACCCCGCATGAGTCGCTTCCCATACTTCGGGAGCAATAGCCTCTAGGTAAGCGCGCATGCGTGCTTTCCAATAGGCAAAGTTCTTGCCCTCGAAGATAGGAACCGAACCCCCAACCTTGGCCATTTTTGCTCTCTAGCGGTGAAGCTAGAATGATCCTATGAGCAACCTTGCTCTGATACCAATTGTAAGGATCAAAACGCCCAAGAGGGGGGGTAAATTGGGCTTTCTTTCAAATTTTAAGACAATTAAAAGTTAACAACTAAAGCCCAATTCCCTATGCAGTTTATCTATGCAATCAACGTAAATATAAATTGCGGAATAAAGATTGCATAATGTAAAGAGGAGGGAGAGGGATGCAAACGCTCAAAAGACACGGAGACACGGAGTTTATCCCGTGGTTTGGCAAGATCACAAGGATCTTCCTACATCCACGTTGTGGCACCCACCGAAGGGTTTTGCCACTCCCAAGTCACCGAGACAAGGGGGTCTTCACTAATCTTCTCCGTTCGCCATCTCCGGCAAGGTGGAGCTCAAGCCTTGTACAATCCTTGATCTTCTGGGCTTCCACACACACCTTGGCAAGCTTCGGAAGGATCTCTTCAATCTCTCACTAGCCTAGATACTCCAATCACAGAGAAAGGACGCACACAAGCTTTTCTCTAGCTAGATCTAGCCTATACAAATGATCTAATGGGTGTAGAAGTGTAAGCTCTTGGTCTTGAGTGCTCTTGGATGTGTTGTTAGCTTCTGAGTATCAAGACTTGCCGTAATGACTGGCTTAGGGGGTATTTAAATTCAACCTCCCCGAAATAGCCGTTGGAAAAGTAGGCTGACAGAACTTTATTATACACATCGTATGATCCGATGTCTCCCCCTTGGTTATCATCGGTCTAATTAAGATGGCTGACGTCATGGTGTCAGATATGACCGTTGTTAGACCGATGTAGCTTCATCTTCATCATCAGATGATCCGGTGGCTCTTCCTTCAGAATTATCTTGAACTTGAGGCTTACTGGAGTAATCAACCGATGTTCACACCTCTGTACATCGGATGATCCAGTGCTTCACTTGGTCCAATGATGTTGCAAACTGTACTGATGGACCGATGTGACTGAGCCATACATCGGATGATCCAGTGAGTGCTTTGCTCTGAGGTCTTCTTCTTCTGTTGACACAACTTGACCGATGTAGTCAACTCAGAAATCATCGGATGATCCGGTGTGTTCAACTTGTTGACTTCGAGTTGTTTTGAGTTGTTCTTTTGGAATTTGAACTTGTGACCTCTTTGACACTTGTTTGAAATGATGTTCTGATAGTCTTCAAGCATTGAGTGATGTCAAGTTAGAGCTTTCACTTCTTGTCTTCATATGATTCGATTTGATCTCATTAGTTGATTTTATATGGGTCTCCAATGTCATTTTGATTTCATTTGATTGAGTGATTATTGGGACCTTGCATTCACAAATTCATTAGTAAAATCGAATGGTTGTCATTAATCACCGAAACCGTACCTCATGGGGCCTAGATGCTTTCATCTGGTAATGGATATGGTTGATATTATGATTATGGTTATGGTTATGGTTTATGACATTGATTATGGTTATTGGTAATGGTGAATTATGGACTGGTATTAATATGGTTACATGGTTTATGATGGGTTTACTTCACATACATATGATTCATTGCTTTTCAAATGTTTTACTGTACTTTTCAGCACTTTGCCATTATTATTGTCGTCATTTGAATCAGCCGCATGTCATACTTTCCACACTTGCTGAGTACGACATGTACTCACTCTTGCAATCCCCCCCAACAGTTGCAGGTCAGAATTATGAGTTTAATGGCGATAATGCGGAGTTCTAGGCCGTGTCTACCGTCAGCTTTGCCTGTGGTGTTATTGGAGCTGCGTTATACCCTATTGCTTATGCTGCCTAGCTGTTTAGTTTGCTTAATTAGTTTATTTCCGCTGCATTAGTTGAACTTGTCATTAATATCTATTAGAGCTTGTATTCGAGGATATAATGAATTATGTAATAAGAGTACTTAGTTAATAATTTGAGTTGTGATAATTTTCTGTTTATCATTTGTGAATCACTCGTGTATGTGTGTTGAACATCCTGGGCACACATATGCGTTAGCTTGGTTCATTTTCGGAACCGGGCGTCACACCTTGGTTGCTGATGCGGTCGGCTGCTGCTGCAACCAGATGTTCCACATCAGCCCTCCACTACTCCATTGCACCCTGGGATGCACCTGGAGGTGGTGGACGTTGCAGGAGAGCACGCGATGCATGAAGCACGTATTCAGGATTGTTGTTATTCGCCGATGCAGTGACCAACGTCGATGCACCGTCACGCTGCTCAGCTTGACGTGCTGGTGCACGCGGTGGCGGTGGAGGCATGACTCCTATTGGAGCCACGGCATCTGCTGGTTGTTGTATGTTGGAGGGATTGCCTCCAGCGGGTTGAACAGCAGGGTTGCCGTTGGATGATCCAGCAGCTGAGTTCACCATACTCGAAATCTCGGGCGCCCCTACCTGGCGCGCCAACTGTCGGTGTTGGGATCCGGTAGATCTCCCTACACTACCTTTGGTAGATCGAGGAGTTGTAGTTCAGTAATGGGCACACAGAGATTCAAGAAAGTGAAATACAAAAGTACACAAGGATTTACGTGGTTCGTGCCGCCTGAGCGTAATACCCTACTCCACAGGGTGTGTTGGTGATGTATTAAGCGTCTGAGTCTAGAAGAAGCTCCAGAAGAAGAAGCTCATCTAGCTCAGGGGGTTCAGTAGTGGTCTGGAACCGTCCCTTGTGTATCATCGATCAGTCCTTTTATAGTACAAGGACTGGACGTTACAACGTTAGCCTGGCCCGACAGGTGGCCCCGGCGATTACACATGCTTGATACACAATAAATGGGGTTAATTACCCTTAATAGCCTGGTAACGGACCTTAATAGTGTCGTTACCAATATTAAGGATCATCCGACCTTGTGTCATTAATATAGCATTAATGACACTTAATCGGTTCTTGAAGTCTTTGATTGATCCTTGAAGGTCCGGAGCCGTTGGGGGGTCCACCGGCCTGATAATTGAAGTTGAAGGTCTGGCGATCGCCACGTGGCAGCACCGGAGCTTATCGTCGTTGACGAGTAAGTCAGGTGCTACTGGACACGTGTCAGTACTGGAGCTTCCCTCTGTCTGGGGTTAGGTCCGGGGGTGCCATACTGGTATTCCGACCAGAGCTTCCCATGTGTGGGTGATAGCTCCGGTCTTGTGATACACGTGGCGGCCCTGGGACTAACCATGTCAGTGAAGCGGGTCCGGCTACGCCTGACATGTGGGGCCTTCGGAGGTCTTCAAATCTGGTAGATGGAGTTTCCTTGTGATCTTTGCAATCCCAAGGGGTATCCGGTATGGAGGTACCGACAGGCACCTCACCACATATGCCTTATGTTGTTATGCTTAATTTGTTCCAAACACATATGTGCACACTTTATGAAAATTCTGTATTTTTATCATATTTTGTGAAATTTCAATTGGTTGTCATCAATCACCAAAAAGGGGGAGATTGAAAGTGCATCTAGACATCCTTTGTGGTTTTTGGTTGATTTATGACAAACAAATGAGATCCTAACCAAATTGTTTAGATGAGCGCAGGTTTTAATAAAATTATGAAGAAAGTGCAAAAAGAAAGGAGAATGAGGATCTATACAAAAAAGAGCTCAAGAGATGAATAAATTAGATCATTGTGTATGGAGTGTGTTGTAGAAACACACCCCAAGAGCTCAAGCACAAGAAAACTCATTCACTGCACAAATTTACAAAGGACCAGACTAGTCTAATATACCCCGGACTAGTCCGATAATCCCTCTGTTCAAAATCGGACAAGTCCTCCCAGTTCGGACTTGTCTGCACAGTCCAGGTTTACACAGACTGGGCTAGTCCAATATTACCACAGACTAGTCCAATATCTTTCTGACTAAGATCGGACTAGTCCCCCCAGTGCGGACTAGTCCTCAACACTTCACAGCGTTACACAAAATCGGACAAGTCCGATAATATCCGGACTAGTCTGATAACCTTTGTGACTAAAATCGAACAAGTCCTCCAAGTGCGGACTTGTCCCCCATTCACTAAGGGTTTCACCACAGTCGGACTAGTCCGAACATTTCTAGAGACTAAATCGGACTAGTCCTCCCAAGGTCGGACAAGTGTGATATTCCTGAGAACATAGGGTTTCCTACATGCCGCACACCGGACTAGTCCGGACTCCACCACAGACTAGTCCGGACTCTCGAAACCCTAACGGTAACCTTTGGAAACCTCCATATAAATAGATGTGCACGGCCCTACTTTCACCACTCTCGACCCCTTGCACCGTCACACCTTCCAAAAGCCTAGAAAACACGTCTCTCCACACAATCCAATGAAAGAAAGATCAAATTTGTGTGGATCAACTCTATATCAAAGGAGAGACACAATTCTTCATGTTTGATCTCTTGGGTTGGATTCTCTAACACACTCTTGTTATTTTATTGTAGATCTTAGGAGTCTGTTCCTGTTGGTGTTCGATTTGTAATATTGGGGAGCCCTCAAATTGTGAGAAGGCCCCTTGAACTTGGTGATTTACCCTTTGTGATTAGTGAAAGAGAATCGGCCTCCGTGGCGATTCAATGAGGGTAGGGTTGGAAGACTCGATCCTTTTGTGGACGTAGGTTGCCTCTGTGGGAACCGAACCACGGGAAAAACTCTTGTGTCAATCTTGTTCTTAGTTTTTCATATCACATTCTAGGGTTTACTTGATCTTGTATATCTTACGTTAAAACATCGAAACAAAAGTTAGTTTGTGCTACACATAATTTCATTGACTCAATACCTGCAAGTTACATACTATATTTCGCTGCGTACTGTGCTGGTATTAAGATCATTGATCTAACTAGATCATTCTAGTCTGCACACATCAGACCAGTCTGCATACTACCGGACTAGTCCAATTTCTTGGTATTTGATCAAGTTGCTAAGTGTTGCAGGTTTCGACTAAAATTCAAAAAGGCCTATTCACCTCCCCCCCCTCTAGGCCACATTCAAGTCCTACCTCCGGAGATCACCATGGCATCACTACGGGTCCAGACCTTCGATGAAGCCACGCAGGACAAGCACCGGTTTGAAGACTTAGACCTCGTCGATGAGGGAAAGTACCAAGCAGCTGTTCGGAACTCACAATACCGCCAGGCGCACCGGCGCTATCATCAAAGGTTCGTGCGCAACCGAAGCTTGAAGAAGACGATCTGGTGTTGTGGAGAATACTGACTCGAGAAGGTATGAACAAACTCTCCCCAAGCTGGGAAGGTCCCTTTCGAGTTATCAAAGTTTCCCGCCATGGATGTGTTCGCTTGGCAACAAAGGATGGGACCCCGCTTCCTAATCTATGAAATATCAAATACCTCTGTAAGTTTTATGCTTACATTTCATGGAGGTGAGTCTGAATTTACACATAATATAAATTATAGAGTCTATGGACAAAGTCAGGTAGGTCCGAGACAAAAAGCACATTTGGTCACTGTACTTTAAGTGTAGCTTATCTACCCTGGGTTAGAACAAGATGAATATCACTCTTATCCTGGTTTCGTACCCTAAATGTGTCATTGTCTCCCCTTTAATTCGGACCTATAATGAAATACATTGTTGTGTGAAAACAGACTCCACATGCATTAATTTTGTACATACTCATTTCTTTTATATCTTTTCCTTATTGTCTATAACGAAATTGTGCAATTATTTTTTAGATATAGTCCAAGTTATTCATATGATATACAAGTTATATTGTTGATCTTCTTTCGGATCTTAGCATTGATAGATGGTCTACTCCCCTGAAAACCAAAGCCAATGGAAGGTACGGAGTGTGCTATCGACTTAGACTAGTCAGACAGCCTAAGTACGCCACTCTACCTATGTTCCGACAGGTCTTAGTAGGGCGGGTCCGGAAAGCATTCGGATCTAAAGATATTACACTAATATACTTGTTATCATGATAAATTTCTTCGGATCTAAAATTCAAATAAGAACGGTAAGTCGCAAACAAGTTATAGACGAGGGGACGAATTTTACTGTTTTCTTGTCTTTAATGCGCAGGACAAATGAGAAACTCATGGCGATGGTGGATGATGCCGGAGCTACTAAGCTCCGAAAACCCCCAGGGGGCCCGCCATCGACGTTTTGTACGTTAACAGTGGGCGCTGTCGAACCTAGGAAGCTCCGACAACCCCCATGAGGGCCAGCCATCGACGTGAAGAATTAATGGCGATCTAAACAAAGATTGTAGAGAAATCACCCCGAGGCCATCCGCTGTCGACGTATTATGCGTTGACAGTGCACACTGTTGAAGCCAGGAAAGCTCCGACGATCCCTAGGGGGCCCGCCGTCAACGTTTTTAAGCATTGGCAATGGGTGTCGTGGGACCTACCAAGCTCCAACAACCCCCAAGGGGCCCGCCATCGATGTTTTTAAGCGTTGGCAGTGGGCGCCGTCGGACCTACCTAGCTCCGATAACTCTCAGGGGGGGGGGGGTCGCCGTCGACATTTCTAAGCGTTGGCAGTGGGCACCGTCGGACCTATCAAGCTCCAACAATCCCCAAGGGGCTCGCCGTCGACATTTCTAAGCATTATCAGGGGGCGTCGTCGGAACTAACAAGCACCGACAACCCCCAGGGGCCCGCCGTTGATGTTTCTAAGCGTTGGCAGCGGGCGCCGTTGGACCTACTTAGCTTCGGCAACTCCCAAGGGGCCCGCTGTGACGCCCGGTTCCGAAAATGAACCAAGCTAACGCATATGTGTGCCCAGGATGTTCATCACACATACACGAGTGCAATCACAAAAGAGTATACAGAAAATTACCACAAGACAAGATTAATTAACCAAATTTTATTACACAAACCAGATTATCCTCGAATACAAGCTCTAATGAATATTAATGACAAGTTCAACTAATGCAGCGGAAATAAACTAATTAAGCAAACTAAGCAACTATGCAGCATAAGCGACAGGGTATGTATGCGCAGCTCCAATCAACACCACAGGCAAAGCTGACGGTAGACACGGCCTAGAACTCCGCATTATCACCATTAAACTCCCAATCCTGACCTGCAACTATTGGGAGGGGGATTGCAAGAGTGAGTACATGTCGTACTCAGCACGTGTGGAAAGTATGACATGTGGCTTATTCAAATGACGACAATAATAATGGCAAAGTGCTGAAAAGTACATAAAAACATTTGAAAAGCAATATATTATATGTATGTGAAGTAATCCCATCATAATCATAAGTAATACCATAATACCAGTCCACAATTCACCATCCTCATCCATAATTCCAGATTTCACCATTGTCAATAACCATATTCAATACCAAAAATAAATCCATAACCATCCATAACCATTACCAAACCAGAACCATCCCAAATTCCAATTTCCCTCTAATCATGTAGGTCATCCAGGCGCTCATAACCGGGAACACAGTTATCATGATAGTTTATTTAGACTCTGCAGAGTTTGTACCACTTTACCCACGTGTTTGTGATTTCATCACCCGTCGGCGACTAAAGAACCTCCCTTATGCCAATTACACTTCTTTTGGTGTATGGCCAAGAGATCACAAAATAGCCTTTACAAAGGGATTACTAGCCTATTTAGACCCCACTGAGGTTTCACCGGTGGCGATGCCTCCAACTGAGCACATCTTCAACCAAGGGCCCCCTCTTGAGCCATTCGGATCCCAGGGTAGTGCCACCAATCATCAACAAACCCAATCCGACTACCCCTTCCCTGAGCATCCACAATGGTCCAAACAGCACTAGCAAAGCCCTAATTAATCAGCTACGCCGCACCCATACTTGGCCTCGTGGTGGCACTGTAGTCCTGGCTTATTCTCGCATGAACCGGTCCTTAGATTTAAAGCAAGCAAACCACCATAACATCCAACCCATCCACATACCAGCCTTGCTTAGATCACCCATCGCAATACCAAATTAACCAGTTCATGTTATCCATAATCTCATCCATGCATAAATAAATTGATTGGTATAGTTATTCCCATCCCAGTTGATTAAGCGAAGCAAAAAGGTAAAAACCCTTCCCGACTCTCTACCATAAATTCCAGGTAACAATGGTGGTTTAGCAAATCTAGTAAACTTCCTACCATAGGATTCCCATCAAATTGACACAGCATGCCGTTTTGCAAACAAAACATTTATTTAAAAACAGGATCAATATGCTTCAAGGACACTTGCCTTGCTCTTGCTGGTGATTAGGATCAAAGCCTTCAAACTCCTGGTGCTGTAGATCCTCCGCGGCACTCTCTAGCGCAAATCCGTCTAATCCACACAATAAACATACAAGACAAGAAACACAATCAAAGAGTGCACAAATATTACTCAATATGACATGACATGCATGATTGATGCAAATGCAAGGTAGAACTTGTTACTAGATTGCTTTTAATGATCTCTAACTAGTTCTAATAGCTTTTAACAAGTTTATACAGGTGTGGAGTTGATTAGATCAAATTTTAGAGTCAATTCAACACAATTTAACCAGGAAGATCGGACTAGTCCGCTAGGGACCAGACAAGTCCGCACTAGACGAGATCAGCAGATTAGGGTTTTCTAGATCGACGTGAATTTGGAGATTAGGGGTTGAATTCTCGTAAGGAAAAGAGAATAGAAGGTATACAAGGTGTTTAGAACTCCAATGAATCAAGAAACTTGGAGGCAGCACTTGGATCTTGGTGATCTAGGGTTGGTGATAAACTTGGAGATGAATTGGTGGTGAAGGACGAAACTTGGTGGAGATCTTGATCCTCTTTCGTTTCCTCCTCTTCTTCTTCTTGCTTGGGATCTTCTCCTCCCTCCTTGATGGTGGCTCCCCACGAACTAGGGTTTGGGTGGGTGGAAAAGTGTCAAGTAGATGTCAAACCAAGGGGTGGGGCTGTTTATATAGAGGTGGAGGCTGGGGTTAGATGGATTTCGAGTTTGGGATGAGTAGAGGCCGGTTTCGAGTCCCACATGGGCTCTAAAAGAGTTAGGCACGACGTCCCTAGGCCCACTTAACGTGAAACCCAAGAAACAAGTCGTAAAACAAAAGGTCAATCTCGGAGTCACGAAATATCGGACAAGTCTTGCCTAAAATCGGACAAGTCCGATCTTAGTCAGAAAGGAAAACGGACAAGTCCGCTGGGACACCGGACTAGTCCGGACAAGTCCAGGGACTTAACAAATTTTCAAGGATTCATGGAATACCGGACTAGTCCGCACAAGATCGGACAAGTCCAAAGTTGTCCAGGGGCAAATATCGGACTAATCCGCAGCAAAAACGGACAAGTCCGTTTTTAGACAGAGAGAAATCGGACTAGTCCTCAGCAAAACCGGACTAGTCCGCACTTTCCTACATTTTTAAGTGCGGTTTTGCTCCAATCAATTTTAAACTTGTTCCTCTTGTTATGGGTTAATGTTAAACATGTATATGAATGTATGCAAGGCATGATGCATGAAAATGAGGGTGTTACAAACCTACCCCCCTTAAAATGAATCTCGCCCTCGAGATTCGACGCGAAAGAGAAGAGATAGGGAAATTCCTTCTTGAGATCATCTTCTAGCTCCCAAGTTGCTTCTTTTTTGTTATGGTGCTTCCATTGAACTTTACACCATCTAATGACCTTGTTCCTTGTGACCCTCTCCTTAGTTTCCAAGATTTTGACCGGTTGTTCGGCATAAGTCAAATCTTCCTCTAGTTCCAATTCTTCCATTGGCACTTGTTCTTTCGGTACTCTCAAGCACTTCTTGAGCTGGGAAACATGAAAGACATCATGTACGTCTGAAAGATGAGCTGGCATCTCCAACTAATATGCTACTTCTCCTCTTTTGGCCAAAATCTTGAATGGTCCAATATAGCGAGGTGCGAGCTTACCCCTTATGTTAAACCTCTTATGACCTCTCATTGGTGACACCTTGAGGTAAACAAAATCTCCTATTTCAAAGGCTAATTTCCTTCTCCTATTGTCCGCATAGCCTTTTTGTCTTGATTGGGCAGCCCTCAAGTTTTCACGAATCATTTGGACTTGCTTTTCGGCTTCTTGCAACGCATCCGGATCAAATACTTGAGTTTCCCCTGCTTCATTCCAGAATAAAGGTGTCCTACACTTCCTTCCATAAAGCGCTTCATATGGTGACATCTTCAAACTTGCTTGGTAACTATTGTTGTATGAAAATTCCGCGTATGGCAAGCTTTTGTCCCGATCGGGTGGCATACCTCGCAACTCGTCCGGAAAAACATCCAAAAAATTACACACCACCGGGATCTCCTCAATTGCGGCACCGTCCATATGATTCAATTCCAATTGCTTCGGTGCGGTTTGAGATGCTTCAAATTCTATGGTGATCCCTTCCTCATTAGTCAACTTCACCGTCTTTGTGGCACACTCAATAACTCCATTGTGCTTCCTCAACCAGTCCATACCAAGTATAATATCCAACCCTTGAGAATCCAAAACAATGAGGTTGGCGGAGAAGTCTACCCCCCTTATTCTAAGGCTTATTTTTGGACATACTATATTTGTCCTCATCTCTCCTCCAGGAGACTTAACCAATAGAGTAAACTTCATATGAGAGATAGGCAAACTATACTTGGCAACATACTTCGATGCAATGAATGAATGCGATGCTCCAGAATCAAATAACATAGTCGCGGGGTTGGAGTTGGTGAGAAACATACCAATGACCATGTCATCCGCTTGTTGAGCATCCTCCGTAGAGACATGGTTCACGTTGCCACGAGCAAAATTCTGTTGTCCACGGCTACCTTGTGGTTGTCCTCCATTAGGTCTTGGGTTTTGCCTCGGTGCATTGCTTCCTTGACCAAGGCCCGACTTAGGACATTGATGCGCAAAGTGTCCAGCTTCTCCACAAGTATAACACTTCTTAACTCCACCAGAATTATTGGGACGAACTTGGTTTTGAACATTGGCTCCAGGAAAATCAGCACGAGGTGCATAAGGCATCGGAGGCCTAGGTGCTTGCATAACAGGGTGCTGCTGCACAAACTGAGTTGGGCGTGGTGCATAACCAGGGCGCTGAGCAGGAATAGAAGAGTTGTAGTATGGCGCATTGGGCGGCGCAAAGCGAGGGCGCACATTACTTCCTTGTTGCTGTCCTTGATACGACGCCTTCCTCTTGATTTCTTGCTCCATCTCACGGATCTTGTTCTCAACCACAATTGCTTTGTCCACAAGCTTCTGGAAATTGACATAATCGCAGTTGAGTAATTGCACTTGGATCTCATTGTTCAAGCCCCTCATGAACAAGTATTACTTCCGGCTGTCCCGACTAACATCCTCAGCCACGTACCTTGAGAGTTGAGTGAATTTATTGAGATATTCACTCACACTTGATCTTCCTTGTCTCAAGTTCTCAAATTCTTGCCTCTTCAAGATCATAACACCTTCCGGCACATAATGAGAACGAAAATTTTCCTTGAATTTGGCCCAATTAATTCTCTCTTGATTCTCATGAGCATTGCAATAAGAATCCCACCAATCCGCAGCTGCTCCAACTAGTTGATGAGAAGCAAACAAGACCGTCTCCCGGTCACTGCATTGGACAATAGCTAGCTTCTTCTCCACGGACTTGAGCCAATCGTCCGCATCCATAGGGTCAGCAGCTTGAGCAAAGGTCGGCGCCCTAGTCCTCATAAACTCTCCCAACCGGTTATGAGGAGGCGGGGATGGCGGTGGAGGCATGTGGGGTTGATTGTTGATGTTGCCAGCCTGCAGCTGTCCCATAGTCTATATCATGGTCTGCATGAGCTGGTTTTGCATGGCCAATAGCTGCTCGATGTTGATACCTCCCTGAGTAGATCCTTGCCCATTGTTGTTCTGAGGTACTCCATAGTTCTCCTCATCATCATTGTCATCCCTCTGGTTGCGAGTCCTCACCATCTGAAGAAAAGCAGTAGGTAAGAATTAGAAAACGTCCCCAACTATATGCATCAAGGGATATGAAGCTAACGAACTAGCTATACTAGCCTAGGTGGACATGGCAATGCTAAGGCATCCCAAAATCCTCTAGTAAGCACACAAGCAAGCAATATATATAGCAAACAGCACTCCAAGTAGAAACACATCGATTCTTGAGTGCTCCTATGTGCTCTAAAGTGTCCATTCTATCTAGGTTGCATCCTACGGTCAACCTGTGGCTCTGATACCAATCTGTGATGCCCGGTTCCGAAAATGAACCAAGCTAACGCATATGTGTGCCCAGGATGTTCATCACACATACATGAGTGCAATCACAAAAGAGTATACAGAAAATTACCACAAGACAAGATTAATTAACCAAATTTTATTACACAAACCAGATTATCCTCGAATACAAGCTCTAATGAATATTAATGACAAGTTCAACTAATGCAGCGGAAATAAACTAATTAAGCAAACTAAGCAACTATACAGCATAAGCGACAGGGTATGTATGCGCAGCTCCAATCAACACTACAGGCAAAGCTGACGGTAGACACGGCCTAGAACTCTGCATTATCACCATTAAACTCCCAATCCTGACCTGCAACTGTTGGGAGGGGGATTGCAAGAGTGAGTACATGTCGTACTCAGCAAGTGTGGAAAGTATGACATGTGGCTTATTCAAATGACGACAATAATAATGGCAAAGTGCTGAAAAGTACATAAAAACATTTGAAAAGCAATATATTATATGTATGTGAAGTAATACCATCATAATCATAAGTAATACCATAATACCAGTCCACAATTCACCATCCTCATCCATAATTCCAGATTTCACCATTGTCAATAACCATATTCAATACCAAAAATAAATCCATAACCATCCATAACCATTACCAAACCAGAACCATCTCAAATTCCAATTTCCCTCTAATCATGTAGGTCATCCAGGCGCTCATAACTGGGAGCACGGCTATCATGATAGTTTATTTAGACTCTGCAGAGTTTGTACCACTTTACCCACGTGTTTGTGATTTCATCACCCGTCGGCGACTAAAGAACCTCCCTTATGCCAATTACACTTCCTTTGGTGTATGGCCAAGAGATCACAAAATAGCCTTTCCAAAGGGATTACTAGCCTATTTAGACCCCACTGAGGTTTCACCGGTGGCGATGCCTCCAACTGAGCACATCTTCAACCAAGGGCCCCCTCTTGAGCCATTCGGATCCCAGGGTAGTCCCACCAATCATCAACAAACCCAATCCGACTACCCCTTCCTCGAGCATCCACAATGGTCCAAACAGCACTAGCAAAGCCCTAATTAATCAGCTATGCCGCACCCATACTTGGCCCCGTGGTGGCACTGTAGTCCTAGCTTATTCTCGCATGAACCGGTCCTTAGATCTAAAGCAAGCAAACCACCATAACATCCAACCCATCCACATACCAGCCTTGCTTAGATCACCCATCGCAATACCATATTAACCAGTTCATGTTATCCATAATCTCATCCATGCATAAATAAATTGATTGGTATAGTTATTCCCATCCCAGTTGATTAAGCGAAGCAAAAAGGTAAAAACCCTTCCCGACTCTCTACCATAAATTCCAGGTGACAAGGGTGGTTTAGCAAATCTAGTAAACTTCCTACCATAGGATTCCCATCAAATTGACACAGCATGCAGTTTTGCAAACAAAACATTTATTTAAAAACAAGATCAATATGCTTCAAGGACACTTGCCTTGCTCTTGTTGGTGATTAGGATCAAAGCCTTCAAACTCCTGGTGTTGTAGATCCTCTGCGGCACTCTCTAGCGCAAATCCGTCTAATCCACACAATAAACATACAAGACAAGAAACACAATCAAAGAGTGCACAAATATTACTCAATATGACATGACATGCATGATTGAAGCAAATGCAAGGTAGAACTTGTTACTAGATTGCTTTTAATGATCTCTAACTAGTTCTAATAGCTTTTAACAAGTTTATACAGGTGTGGAGTTGATTAGATCAAATTTTAGAGTCAATTCAACACAATTTAACCAGGAAGATCGGACTAGTCCGCTAGGGACCGGACAAGTCCGCACTAGACGAGATCAGCAGATTAGGGTTTTCTAGATCGACGTGAATTTGGAGATTAGGGGTTGAATTCTCGTAAGGAAAAGAGAATAGAAGGTATACAAGGTGTTTAGAACTCCAATGAATCAAGAAACTTGGAGGCAGCACTTGGATCTTGGTGAACTAGGGTTGGTGATAAACTTGGAGATGAATTGGTGGTGAAGGACGAAACTTGGTGGAGATCTTGATCCTCTTTCGTTTCCTCCTCTTCTTCTTCTTGCTTGGGATCTTCTCCTCCCTCCTTGATGGTGGCTCCCCACGAACTAGGGTTTGGGTGGGTGGAAAAGTGGCAAGTGTTGGTGATGTGCCCAAGAGGCAATCATAACAATTCGGGTTCAGGCCTATTGGATATTTGATCCATAAGCAATTAGGGTACTAATGGGCCTGCGACCTAAAAGCCCATTAGTACGCCTATAAATATGAGAGGTAGGGTTAGGGGCTAATCATCCCACCACGTGACAGCCCTAGCCGCCACCCCTCGCAGGCCTCACGCCGAGACCCTTACCGCGCACGCGGTGCTAGCACACCGGTGCACGGCGTTCCTCTCCGTACGTGTGGACTCCGTGGAGGCGTTGCTGCTACTGCTGCGCTGATCGGCTACGACGATCGTGATCGTCTACCTGCTGCTGTGACGAGGACGAGGAGAAGACGAACGAGATCGTCTACTTCCCTTACACCGACGCGCATCAACGTTCCGCTGCGCTGCGCATCTAGTGGTAACGATCCATGACCGCTGTACTCGCATGTTTCCTGGGTGATGCGGTAGAGTTGCTAGAGTAACTTTCCGCTGATTTCCTAACAGTGGTATCAGAGCCGACTTGCATAGTTTTTGGTCTGGATCTACTGCAGACATGTTCATACGATGAATTTTTTGCACGGTTTTTGGGGTTTGGAATTGGTTAGAGTAGATTGCGATCGTATATGACTAAAGGGTCAGTTCGTGCTCCTTCTCTGCTGTGTGCGCAACCTGTCCCTACCGGCTGGAATCACCATCGGGACTAATCGCGTACATAGCTAACAGATTGAGCCAACAGACCACGGTCATGAGTCGCGATCTACTCATGAATAACCGATCACATTGAAAATTTGAGACATTCTGAATGTCTCGGATTCGGGGTGATTTGATCAATCCGACGAGATTTTCATAGTGATTTCATAGATGTGATCTATGTAATTCCGTTTGGTGTCTGCTATAGCGATTACATAATATCGTTTTGCGCCAGAAACCGTTCTACGCTTAACTCGTTTTTGCAGGGAATGATGTGAATGGTATGGCCTAATGTGATGTGATAATCTGTGTGTAATATTTGTGCGGCCTGCGTGCTGCAAATATAACACAACCGGGTTGAGGTTGTCACATAATTGTATAACGACCTGCGTGTCGACCTGTGATGCTTGATCTCTCTTGTAATTTATTTGGTAGCTATTAATTGTATTAGCTTCTTTTATTATCATGGAGATGTCCTCAAGCATGGTGGAGATGGAGATCGCCACAAGAAGGGAAGCATGGCAGCTCAGATCTTAATGGAACCATGGCGATGGAGACCATTATGATTCTAAAGGCCATACTATTCACAATGTGATATTATCATATGCCTGTGATGCTTATTACTTTCTTTTCATGCTCTTCATATGGTGGATGTTTTGTCATGATAGAATAGCTTCCCTCACAAAAGTTGAGCATTTGATGCCATTTACCAATAGCTGCACCTATGTTATTTTGATCGTTGTGTGGTAGGTTTGCCAAAGCAAAGTACCATCATCTATCATAATTCATAGGGTGAATGTTGGACATTCACATGCATAGTGTTGGTTTACTCAACAAAGCTATCAAAACGGTTTTGGGCTTTATGGCATAGAGTTGGGAGCCGGGGCATTGGATGTCACCCAACAAACAAGAGTCATATAGGGATATGATTAACAATTGTTGTTTACCTATGTCACTATTTTCCTAGCCGTGAAGCCAAAGCTCACTAGGAATTAGTGAATATGGATCTTGAACCACTATGTATCGTTAGAGGGAAGACGATGATAATATAGTGGTAATATCTTTTATTAAACTGTTAATAGAAGATTGGTACATAACATAGTGCTAAACCTTGCATATTTATTTTCTATTGTAGATCATGTCTGCTAGTAACAATTCCGGTTTCAATTTGCGATCTGTGCTTGAAAAGGAAAAGCTCAATGGAGCTAACTTTATCGATTGGTACCGCAACCTGAGAATCGTTCTCAGGCAAGAGAAAACCGAGTACGTTCTTCTGCAGCCTTACCCTGATGACCTCCCAGCTGATGCAACTAATGCAGCACGTAGAGCTTATACGAAGCACTGCGATGATGCGCTTAATGTAAGCTGCCTCATGCTTGCCACTATGTCCCCTGATCTACAAAAACAGTATGAGCATACAGATGCTTATTCTATGATTGAGGGACTGCGTGGAATGTTTGAGAATCAAGCAAGAGCTGAAAGATACAATATCTCAAAGTCCTTGTTCTCATGCAAGCTGGCGGAGGGTAGCCCGGTCAGCCCTCATGTAATCAAGATGATTGGTTACATTGAAACTTTGGGCAAACTTGGTTCTGAACTCAAGGATGATCTGGCTATTGACGTTGTTCTCCAGTCGCTCCCACCGAGCTACGAGCCATTCATATTGAATTTTCAAATGAATGGCATGGAGAAAACTTTGGCTGAATTGCATGGGATGCTTAAAACAGCCGAAGAAAGCATTAAGAAAAATGCCAATCATGTGATGATGGTACAAAAGGAGAATAAAAAGAGGAAGCGTGTGACGCATCCTAAAGGCAAAGGCAAGGGAAAGGTTCCCGATGAGCCCTCAAGCTCAAAGTCTAAGCCAAAGGGCAAATCTGGCCCTTCTCCTGATGATGAATGCTTTCACTGTCATGGTAAGGGACACTGGTCTAGGAACTGCAAGAAGTACTTGGAGGATATGAAGAAGAAGAAGGGAAGTGAGACTTCCACTTCAGGTATAAATGTTATAGAAATTAACATTGCATTATCTTCTAGTGAATCATGGGTATTTGATACCGGATCGATGATTCACACTTGCAAATCATTGCAGGGTCTAAGTGAGACTAGAAGATTTGCAAAAGGCGAGTTGGATGTTCGTGTTGGCAATGGAGCAAAGGTTGCGGTCATAGCTGTCGGAACTTACCACTTGTCATTACCCTCAGGATTAGTTTTGGAATTGAATAATTGTTATTGCGTTCCTACTTTGAGCAAGAATATTATCTCTTCTTCGTGTTTAGAAGAAGTTGATGGTTATGAGATTGTAATAAAGAACAAATGTTGTTCTATTTATTACAATAATATTTTCTATGCTCAATGTCCATTGGTGAATGGATTATATGTTCTTGATCTTGAGGATAAAACTGTTTGTAACATTAATACCAAAAGGGCTCGTCATAATGATCTAAGTCCCACTTTTATTTGGCATTGTCGCTTAGGTCATATAAATGAGAAACGCATTGAAAAACTCCATAAAGATGGTTTACTAAGCTCATTTGATTTTGAATCACTTGACACATGCGAATCTTGTTTGTTTGGGAAGATGACCAAAGCACCCTTCACTGGTCAAAGTGAGAGGGCGACTGACTTGTTGGGACTTATACACACAGATGTATGTGGACCAATGAGTTCAATTGCCAGAGGTGGTTTTCAGTACTTCATCACATTTACCGATGACTTTAGTAGATATGGTTATGTCTACCTAATGAGGCACAAGTCTGAATCCTTTGAAAAGTTCAAAGAATTTCAGAATGAAGTACAGAATCAATTGGGCAAGACAATCAAATTTCTACGATCTGATCGTGGGGGTGAATATTTGAGCCATGAATTTTATGATCATTTGAAACAATGTGGAATTGTTCCACAATTGACTCCACCTGGAACGCCTCAATGGAATGGGGTGTCCGAGCGGAGGAACCGAACCTTGTTGGACATGGTTAGGTCGATGATGAGCCAAGCAGATCTTCCACTATCCTTTTGGGGTTATGCTCTTGAAACTGCTGCGTTTACACTAAACAGAGTCCCAACTAAGTCTGTTGAGAAGACACCATATGAGATGTGGACCGGGAAACGTCCCGGATTGTCTTTCCTCAAAGTTTGGGGATGTGATGTTTATGTCAAACGTTTGACGTCAGACAAACTCACTCCAAAATCACACAAATGCTTCTTTGTGGGATATCCTAGGGAAACCAAAGGGTATTATTTTTATAATAAAGCAGAGGGTAAAGTGTTTACCGCTCGCAATGGTGTCTTCTTGGAGAAAGAGTTTCTCTCAAAAGGAGTTAGTGGGAGCAAGGTGCATCTTGAAGAAATTCAAGAAATACCTGAAAATGTTTCAACACCCACCGATCCTATACAGGATGTACAAGATGTTGTGCAACCAGTTGATGAAACACCAGCCCCACGAAGGTCTACGAGGGTACGTCGTGCGACTGAAAAGTTAACGCTTCTAACCACGGAGCAGCATGACATGGTATTGTTAGACAATAATGAGCCCACGACCTATACTGAAGCAATGATGGGACCCGACTCTGAGAAGTGGCTTGGAGCCATGAAATCTGAAATTGAATCCATGCATGAAAATCAAGTTTGGAACTTGGTTGATCCAATCGAAGGTGTGAGACCTATCGATTGTAGATGGATTTTCAAGAAAAAGACTGATATGGATGGAAATGTTCACATCTATAAAGCGCGATTGGTAGCGAAAGGTTTCAAACAAATTCAAGGTGTTGATTATGATGAAACTTTCTCACCCGTTGCAATGCTTAAGTCTGTTCGGATTCTTCTAGCAATTGCTGCATATTTTGATTATGAAATATGGCAAATGGATGTCAAAACAGCCTTTCTTAATGGAAGTCTGACTGAGGATGTGTACATGACACAACCTGAGGGTTTTGTCGATCCTAAAAATGCTAGTAAAATATGCAAGCTTCAAAAGTCCATCTATGGACTGAAGCAAGCATCTCGGAGTTGGAATCTGCGTTTTGATGAAGTAATCAAAGGGTTTGGTTTCATCAAGAACGTAGAAGAACCTTGTATTTACAAGAAGTTTAGTGGGAGCACACATGTATTTCTGGTCCTATATGTAGATGACATATTATTGATCGGAAATGACATTTCAATGCTTGATGATGTTAAATCCTCATTAAGAAAAAGTTTCTCAATGAAGGATTTAGGAGAGGCAACGTATATTTTGGGCATAAAGATCTATAGAGATAGATCTAAAAGGCTAATTGGATTAAGTCAAGATACATATATTGACAAGATATTGAATCGGTTCAATATGCAAGATTCCAAGAAAGGTTTCTTGCCAATGTCACATGGCATTACTCTAAGCAAGAGTCAGTGTCCTTCGACACCTGATGAGCAAAAGAGGATGAGAGCGATTCCTTATGCTTCGGCTATTGGATCCATCATGTATGCCATGCTATGTACACGCCCAGATGTATCTTATGCTCTAAGTATCACGAGTAGATATCAATCAGATTTTGGTGAGGCTCATTGGACCGTTGTCAAAAACATCCTTAAGTACTTAAGAAGAACTAAGGATGCATTCTTAGTGTTTGGAGGTGAAGAAGAGCTGGTTGTAAAAGGTTGCACTGATGCCAGCTTCCAAACTGATAAGGATGATTCTAGATCGCAATCCGGTTTTGTATTCTGCCTCAATGGAGGGGCAGTGAGCTGGAAAAGTTCCAAGCAAGATACAGTAGCAGATTCAACCACAGAGGCGGAGTATATTGCAGCTTCTGAAGCTGCAAAGGAGGCTGTTTGGATCAGAAAATTTGTTTCTGAGTTGGGTGTTGTTCCTAGCGCGTCCAGTCCTGTGGATCTCTACTGTGACAATAGTGGAGCCATCGCACAGGCAAAGGAGCCTAGATCACACAAACGATCCAAACACATACTACGACGCTATCACCTCATTCGAGAGATCATCGACCGAGGTGATGTGAAGATATGCAAGGTGCACACGGATTTGAATATTGCAGATCCGTTGACAAAGCCTCTTCCACAATCAAAGCATGAGGCACACACGAGATCTATGGGTATTAGATACTTACATCAGTGATCATAATGTGTAGTGGGAGACTTGTGTCACAGCTATGTTTATGTACTATTAAATAAATTGTTATATGAGTAATCATTATCTACATTGATCATCAAGTATGTGACTTGTTCGTGAAACTCTTTGTTAAAAGTAATGTTACTCTAGATGATCCCTAGTCTATATCATTATATGAGATAATGATTGCATACAGACTAGCACATGTATTAATTGATGATCACGTTTCACGGATCATAGATATAGAGATATCAAATTAATAATGTGAACACATGTTAGTGAACATGGTGTTGGATTGACCCACTCCAAGACACTGCTGGGATTGTTATTTCCATATGTGCCATCAGTTGGTCTTGAGTGATACACCTGCTAGATCCTTAGACCTGAGATCGCCATTGCTTCTCACTATGCATAGTTGTGTACTTTGAGACTACCAAACGCTACTCCGTAACTGGGTAGTCATAAAAGTAGTCTTCGGGTATATAATGAAACATAGAATGTGATGTGCGCGGATCAAGATGGGATTTGCCCCTCCTAAATAACAGGAGAGATATCTATGGGCCCCTCGAGATAGTTGGATTTGAAAGTGCATGGCCATGCCAAGGTGATTAAAGGTTAATCACAGTGACTAAAAGTTAGTCACGGAATGAATCCACTATTTGATCGAGTGAATGGTCGAGCTATCACAAGGATGGCACGCATCTCGCCTTGAGCTTGACTGGTATCGTGAGGCAAAGGGATTAGCATGTTGAATGTATCTAGGTTCGGCCGATATGATCTTTATGTACAGTCGGGAGTCAGTATGTCCTGCTAGGTACCTCTACTGACTTGTGGTTGGAAATGGTTTCCATTCACAACCGACTGCTCATGAACCTAACGGGTCACACACTTAAGGAGTTGGAATATCGAAAATCTTGGCTAGATGATTGTCTCTAGTGCAAGTGGGAGATTGTTGGTGATGTGCCCAAGAGGCAATCATAACAATTCGGGTTCAGGCCTATTGGATATTTGATCCATAAGCAATTAGGGTACTAATGGGCCTGCGACCTAAAAGCCCATTAGTACGCCTATAAATATGAGAGGTAGGGTTAGGGGCTAATCATCCCACCACGTGACAGCCCTAGCCGCCACCCCTCGCAGGCCTCACGCCGAGACCCTTACCGCGCACGCGGTGCTAGCACACCGGTGCACGACGTTCCTCTCCGTACGTGTGGACTCCGTGGAGGCGTTGCTGCTACTGCTGCGCTGATCGGCTACGACGATCGTGATCGTCTACCTGCTGCTGTGACGAGGACGAGGAGAAGACGAACGAGATCGTCTACTTCCCTTACACCGACGCGCATCAACGTTCCGCTGCGCTGCGCATCTAGTGGTAACGATCCATGACCGCTGTACTCGCATGTTTCCTGGGTGATGCGGTAGAGTTGCTAGAGTAACTTTCCGCTGATTTCCTAACAGCAAGTAGATGTCAAACCAAGGGGTGGGGCTGTTTATATAGAGGTGGAGGCTGGGGTTAGATGGATTTCGAGTTTGGGATGAGTAGAGGCCGGTTTCGAGTCCCACATGGGCTCTAAAAGAGTTAGGCACGACGTCCCTAGGCCCACTTAACGTGAAACCCAAGAAACAAGTCGTAAAACAAAAGGTCAATCTCGGAGTCACGAAATATCGGACAAGTCTTGCCTAAAATCGGACAAGTCCGATCTTAGTCAGAAAGGAAAACGGACAAGTCCGCTGGGACACCGGACTAGTCCGGACAAGTCCAGGGACTTAACAAATTTTCAAGGATTCATGGAATACCGGACTAGTCCGCACAAGATCGGACAAGTCCGAAGTTGTCCAGGGGCAAATATCGGACTAATCCGCAGCAAAAACGGACAAGTCCGTTTTTAGACAGAGAGAAATCGGACTAGTCCTCAGCAAAACTGGACTAGTCCGCACTTTCCTACATTTTTAAGTGCGGTTTTGCTCCAATCAATTTTAAACTTGTTCCTCTTGTTATGGGTTAATGTTAAACATGTATATGAATGTATGCAAGGCATGATGCATGAAAATGAGGGTGTTACACCCGCCGTCGACGTCGTCAACCTTTCGGCTTGGAGCAGTGGGAGCCACCCTTTCCGAAGCTCCGGGAATTGCAACTCCGGAGGTCTTGCGCTTCTCCGCCAAGCCGAGGTCATCCAGCTCCGGCATCCCCTTTTAGAGCTCCTTTCTGAACTCAGGAACCATATTCAGAGGGAGGAAGCCCGCCGGCGGGGTCAAGGCATCTTGGGAGATAGCTCAGTGTTGAAGCTTCTGGAGATGGAGCTTCAAATCTTCGTCATCTAAGTTGGCCTGAAATCCATCTTCTATCCCGTTGTGATCCATCTCACTGTTGAAGGCCCATGCGGGCCACTTCCTCGTCTTTAGTGAAGCCCACCTGTTCACCAGGAAGTTGTCGAAGACCATCTGAGGGGTCACTCCACCCTCCACGCATTGCTGGATCCTTGTCAGGACAGACTTGTATGCTTCGGATAACTCCGAAGCTGCATTCTAGGCATCGGTATCGATGTTGGGGAGGCTTGTTGGCAACTCCAGTCTGTCGTGATGATCCACCGTGATGGCCACCCAATCCTTCTTCTAGTTGTCCCACTTCTCGGAGGGGAAAGTCTTCAAGTACTTGAAGGGATAGTTCTTGCACTTCACGAAGTAGTAGAACCTGATCAACTTTGTCCCCTTTCCGGTAGTGTGGACCGTGAAGAAGGTCTGGAAGAGCTCGATGCTTGACGGAACTCCCACCCACATCTTGCAAAAGTGGACGAAGGTCGTCACTAGCAAGAAGGAGTGGGGGCCAAGGTGATGAAGTTGGAGCCCGTAGAAGTCCAGCAGCATCAAGAGGAAACTTGAAAAAGGCGGGATCAGTCCCACCATGACGAACGCCGAGAAGAAGACGATCTCTCTGGCGCTTTGCTTCTTGAAGGGAAACTTGTCGAAGCGGATCGAGTTGTTGAAGAAGGCGCTGGACTACCCCATGTAGGTCCAAACCCTCGCCAAATCTTCATCGTTCTTGATTTTTCTACGGGGAAGACCCAAATCCATCGTGGCAAAGCGGAGCGAGAGTTGGAAAAGCTATGCGAAGGTGGAGAGGTTTTGACTGCAAGTTCGAACGAAGGCATAAAGAGCCCTCTAACCGTGGAGGCTTTCGTTCTTAAGTAAGCCTCTGGAACGCTTGGATGTAAACTACCTCCAAACCCAAATCACAGATGACCTCGTCGATGGAAAGGGGGCCCGGGTCCACTTTGTTTCAAAAGTTACCCCAGGCGAACCATTGTCATGATGAGTAGTTGGAAGCCTGAGGGTGGCCGATAGAGCTACAAATATTACGCTCCAAATCGATACGTTTTTCGTATTGGGAACCAACAACCTTCAATTGTGTGAGATCCGCACGTCAGGATCCCACGCGTCGAGTGAAAAATGGCCACGCGATGGTGGCGTAACTCTTTGCCGTCACCTCATCCGCCCACCAAGAAGCTTTGAAGCTGCAGTGCGGGAATCAAAGATGGTCCCATCTTTGGTAGAAAAACTTCACCCAGAGGGTTTCTCCTAGAGGTGGGCCCGAGGGCCACTGTCGGTACCTTGCGTATCGGGTATCCCACGATACTGCAAGAAAAGCCAAAGAGTTCATATGTTTGAGTTGAAGACCCCCGAAGGCAACACACGTCTGACAGCACTGGGCTCGCATCCCTTGTTTGGGTAGCTCTGGTACTACGACGTGTATAACGGAACCAGACCTACCTCCTTTCACAGGGAAGCTCCAGTCCCACCACGTGTCTCACAACCCCGGACCTAACCCCTAGTGGAGGGAAGCTCCAGTGGTGCCACGTGTCGAGTGGCTCCAGATCTACCTCCCCGCAGAGGGAATCTCCAGAGCTGCCACGTGTTGTACCTCTGGACCTACTCCAGCAACGACTACAGGATCTCTAACGACACGGACATTCAAGAGGCTATTAAAACAGTTGTTACAAGACCTGATTAACATGTCATTAATTCATCATTAATGATACACGATCAGCAGATCTTTAGTACTGGTAACATCGTCATTAAGGCGCGTTATCACACTGTTAATCATACTTAATACATATAAATCGTGTATTAGACGATTGAATACTGTCGAGGCCACATGTCGGGTCAAGCAACCCTTGTAACGGCCAGCCCTTGACATATAAATGGGTTGCACCGCACGGTAGAAAGGGGAACTGGACCAAGCCAACTTAAGCACACACGCATACACCCTCATACAATCAACAACCATCCCGTGGAGTAGGGTATTATGCTCAGGCGGCCCGAACCACATAAAAAAACCCTATGTCACCGTCTCGTTCATAATCTTACGCGCGCCCCAACCGAATACGAACCTCCGCGGACTACGCTTTAGTAGTACTAAGAGAAGTGTCGTAGTAACACTTCGACAAGTGCTGTTTCATGACTTCAAGAACATTCTTCACGGTTGGCAACATCACGACTGCGGGGGGCTGTTGGAGAATCAATCGCGTCAGGCTTAACTTGGCATCATAACGGTTCCTACACGATCGGTCCATCTTCTCCATACTTAATGTTCAGTTCATCTTCTCCACATCCTGTAATTTTCGAAGTTAACGTTGGGTACATTTTCGCCACCTCCTGTAATTCCCGAAGTCATAACTCCTTATGCATGTACATATGCCTATGTAAGGCTCACTAATCAATGGAAACAACCAGTGTGCTTTGCACTCTATCAAAAGGTTCAGACATTGAGACCAGCTTATTTCTGGAGGAATTGATGTATCTGCAGTCTGTGTGTTTTATTTTACCAGTGCAGAACGTTATCACTTATAGGATGCACAGGTTACATCCAAATCCAAGGTTTTTGTTTTGTTGAGGTTGGCATGAAGCATATTGAATGGCATATGCTGGATTAGTGGATTTGCTTGCTTTAGGAGGAAACGGTATCAAGTGGCGAAGTTGGTGGGTCAGTTGTAAAGCAGCAGGGTCCATGAATTCGAACATGGCATCTTAACATCATGTCCCGGCTGATTTTTTTTTTTTGAAAATATTGTTCCGGCAGATGTTGATCAGCTCATAGGTATCGTTTATTGTAAAATGTCTTGCGTATTCGAACAACAAAACACTATCTCTGAATACTGAAGCAACAGAGCTACTACTGGTAAATTAAACTCATCAGAGCGAACCACAGAACTAGCTACGCCAATTTCGATTGCGCAACCACAGCAATACGACAGAAGCATCCGATGCTCTGGAGTTAGGTTAGTGAGCTTCAGAAAAGATAACTATGTTCTACGAGAAATTCAAGTGATCCACATCAAAAGCTGCAACACTGGCCCAAACATAAACAAGATCTTCTGTCCAGTGACGAGGACGGTTAATTACTCCTGGCCGCGCCGGCACCCAGATCGTAGTTTTGACAAAGAAATTGGGCCGCATGACGTGCTGGGCTGGCTTGTCTGGGCTGCCACCTTTTCCTTTAACCTACTCGATGGGTTTTCTACTGAGATTTTAACTGGTCCTTAGTTTATGTCCTTGAGAAAAGACCTATCCAGCCCAGTCTAGGATCTTGACGTAATGGAGGCTAAAAAAGTCAGTCCTCACAGAAAGGCGTTTTTACCTTTTGCCCCTTGATCTTCATGGAGGAGGGAAAGGCGTGTCCTAGGTCACCTCACAAACTCTGCTTTACATGGTAGATACACTTGAAAGTTAATACCTGCTGAATCTTTAACGATCCGCCAAGCTGAAATTGCTGCACCCGGCGTTTCCGGCTATCTACATCATCCATGGATCCATGGCAGGTAGCAGCTGCCAGATCGAACCCGCAGGTTCCAAATCAAAAGGCACGTCGCGGCCAAGGACTTGGCCAGCTGCGTGCTCAACAGCGACGCCTGCATTTGTTTTGTGTTAAAGCGTTCCCTTTTTGGAGTAGCTGAAGTTGACATTCGAGTCGTCGCCCGATCCGAGCTAGGAGAAGTGGTTTAGTTTGCTCGTCGGCGTCGATCGATCAGCTTAGGTAAACGCGGCTTGACATCCTCGCCGGCAAGCGTCACGGACGAGCGTGGTTTTTTCACGGCGGCCGGCGTCAGCGCCGAGAACCATCCGTCGTCGCCTTTGCGTTAACGACCCAAACAACGACAGTCAAATATATGCGGAGGGTTCATTATCTACGGATCATGGACTTGATAATGGACTGGTTGCTGTTGTGCTTATCGATGTTGAAGGCAGCTAATATGCAGGTCATAAACAGGCAGGGCCGGGGAGATTGAATTCAGTAATAATTTTGTCAAATTGCCTGACCATGCAATTGCGCAGAGATGCCACCGTCATATTTCGGCATTAGAAAAATCATGTCCTTCACGTACCATACACTGTACAGTTTAATTAGTACACTACGTAGACATTCCGATAAATTCTGACTAAAGTTATATTCGAAGCCAGGCGCATAGCTTGTAGACGGAATGAGAAGTCCTTGAATTTGTGCAGGATAACACACGTCTTGGCACAATAATAACCGGTATATATGTAGCTTTAGAATCTGTTTGGTTCAATGTCTAACTTGTCTAAGCCTAATGTTAGGTATGCCACACTTTTAGGCAGACGTTTTGTTGTTGACTATGCTTAGGTGTGTCACAAAAATTAGGCACATTTTGCTTCCATTGCCTAACAAAAAATTGCCTCAACTGTGGCGCTCAAATCAACTGCCTAAGCTTATTCACTTGCCTAGCTTAGTCATAATAACAAGCCAAACACATATCACACTTTCTTAGATGCGCCTAAACTTAGGTTATAGTAGCAAACCAAACACATGCTAACATTAGTTAGCTTAGGCGCGCCACAAGTATGGCAAGTAGCTAAGCTTAGTCTTAGGCAAGTTAGCCATCATGCAAACAGGCCCTTAGTCGTTCACTTACTATACATTTACTTGACCGGATTTATAAGAGATCTTAATAATATGACTCACTTTTCATCGTTCATTCACACACGGGATCCAGAAACAACTGCAACAGTTGGACGCCGTTCTTCCCCCTCTGAAACACTAAGAAACTACAAATGGATAGGACAGCTCCACCATGGAGCTACAAGAAGCGAAGGTCAAACTAGTTCGTTTTACCTTCCGCATAAAATATTTGTGTCTATCATCATCCTCTGAAACGCCACGAATAACTTTGTTAGGCTGAAAGTTCAAAACCAGAATGGCTCAATGATCATTCAGACGCCCCTTTTGGACAGTCACAGTCAACGGCTTCGAAACTCGGGCAAACCTTTTACTGACCTAACCACTAACTAACGGTGACCCTCGTGCTGCTAATGTGGGGATCAGGACGCCAAGTCACAGGTGAGGTCATGCCTTTGTGCACAGGTGTCAGGTTCTAATAGATGCCGTTACATGCTCGGAGATCAATCACAAATCATAAGATGTTGGTCCTGCAGTCTGAAGCCTGTCGCCCTCGGCTCTTTTTCTCTCTTGCAAAGCAACTTCTTACTCCAACTAACCCAATGTTGTTGACACTTCCCTAAAAATTCTTAATTTTTATATATATGGGATAACGTACGTAGGTTTGTCATCACTAGTAATATAAGGTTTTCATCGAGTAGTATTATTCCAGCAGAACTCTGCAATACTCATATTTGACTATTGTATCTGAATAATGTGATATTTTTTTTATGTAAGTGTAGTTAGTTGAGAAATATAATATTTGCTTAGTTTAGTCAGCACCAGGTCTTCATGATCCCTGTCCATATGAAAATAACTGAATGATATTGATTCATAACATAGTAAAGATCAATTTATTAATTTAACAGAAGTTCTCTTCATACAAAAACGGATCATGAAGAGAACACAGTATTGTTGTTAAAATTTTATTAATCTCAAATCACGTCTCTTCTGACTAACCAAATATTTAATTGGCTTATTGATTTTCAGTTAAAATAATATGGATGTATCTGGTTCATTTTCATATGGTGAAAAAATCCAAATTGAAGTGCAACAACTAAGATTTTGCTGATTTACAATGCACATCCTAATTTTGCATGGATGCTGAAGCACCATAGTTACCCCCTTCTGAATCTGAAGTAGTAGCTACACTGCTCAACAACAAAATCAAGAGCCCTCAAGCCTGAATGATAATAGCAAACTCAAGTATTCAAGAAGAAAACAAGATTAAAGAATACTGCTCGTGTGTGTTTGCTCATGCTGAACGGTGTTGTATATCAGTGGCAAATAAACGAATGTGTATTACAAGAATCAGAGCACACTACAAACAGATCACTGATCTATGAGCTCTGAAGTACTACCTCCGGTACACAATATTTGTCATTTCGGACATGACAAGTGAACTAAAATGAATAGGAAAAACATGTCGGGACGACATTTAATTAGGAACAGATGGAGTATATCGTACATATATGCTATGTTTCTGGTCATTGACAGAACAAATAAATCTGATTAATTAAATGTGTTTAATATTTTTGTACAAGTGTGTGACCGACCGCGCCAAGCCAATTCGCCCATTTCACGCACGAAAAGTTCATAGGCGGAAGCTGCTGTCCAGCATGTCATTCCAGAAATTGTCATCGTCCAGCGAGTATAGATTCGGCATCTCCGCGGGCTCCAACAAGTCAGCGAAGCTCTGCACCGTGAGGCCAACTCCAGCAGCCATTTCTTGTGGATAAGCAGGACGTTCCAACTCGGCAGTAAGGTCGTTAAAGTACTGATCGGCAGCCGGCTCTACATTGGGTGTGCAGGGCGATGGAGCCGCCGAAGACTTCAGACATTGTTGAGCCATGCCTTGCTCTGCAAAGTTCGCGGCATCGCCGCCGGGAAAATAACCAGCTGGCCGGTTGTTCGCCTGCGAGAAGATGTTCATCTGTTCCTGGATGTTTTTAGCATCGCGGCTCGCGTTAAGCATTGCATTCCCTGCTGCAGCTAGGGCGTAGTTCCCCAGGACAGCAGCGCTACTCCCGTTGTTGGAGCCACCGATGAGTTGAAGAAGCAACTGCAACGCCTGCGCTTGCCTCAACGCGGTGTCCAGGCCACTGAGGCTTGCCGCCGCCGCGCAGAGGAACGTCTCCGGGAGGACGAGGCCGGGGGAGGCGAGGGCGCCGTTGAGGATGTCGTCGGGGGGCAGCCGCTGGTGCGTGGCGGGGTCTACGCCCATGCGCAGCAGCTTCTTCCGGATGTGCGTGTTCCAGTAGTTCTTGATCTCGTTGTCCGTCCGGCCATCCAGGTGCGTTGCGATCGTCGACCACCTAACATATAGGAATTAGGTAATAATGCGCCTGTTAGTTACTGCCTACATAATAAGACTCGTCGTGTGTGTCTGGAAGATCTACGCGCGCCAACTGCCGCGCGCGAAAGCAAAGTGGCGGCTAGCTACTCGTGTCATCGTGTGCATGGTGATTGGTGTGGTAGCAATACGTAGGTGCGATAACCGATGAGTAGTGGAGTATCGGACGCCGTACTTGTTGCCGAGCTCGGCGTGGAGGGCGACGATGAGGCGCTCCTCGTCGTCGGTGAAGTTACCGCGCTTGATGTCGGGGCGGAGATAGTTGGTCCACCGGAGGCGGCAGCTCTTCCCGCACCGGTTCAGGCCGGCCGCCTTGGGCAGGTTGCGCCAGCTGCTGACGCGCCCGCCGTGCTTCTGGATGTGCGCCACCAGCGTCTGGTCCTCCTCCTCCGTCCATGGACCTTTCTTCACGCTGGCGTCGTCGCAGCAGCACGGCGACCTCCCCATAATTGATGCTTCCGGCGTGCGAATACAGCACACAGGCGCTCGACCTGCTAGCAAGGTTGGAGGAGCCTCTGCTAGAGTGCTAGGGTTGCTGTTGCGAAGCAGTAGTGCTGGTTTGGATGTTGCCGGTATATATGGTGGGGGCAAGCAGGTGTTCGATCTGTATCTACTGGTGTGTGCTGGCTTTTATAACCGCGAGGGCCGCTTGTGGTGTTTCGTACATGGCAACACGATGAGCGAGACCAGTAATTGTTGGAAATCATGTCAACAAGTTGGTTTTGCTTTCGCCGTCGTTGTTGCTTCGTCTGTGAATGCCAGGAGTCAAAGAGAGCAGTTGCTCGAGGGATCTCCCCACGTAAGAGATGATATATTCTAGCATGCTACGTACGGTTCACACTTGGCCTGTAGGCAACAAGCTAGTCTAGAGACCGGCTTATTATGCAGAAACGAAACATTGTTTACTCCGAGGTCCACGTTGAAGTCATGTATTTCAAGGTCTGGTTAACTCGTATACTAATTCAGTTCTTCATGGTCTAATTACGCCATAAGACCATCCACAGTGGCACGCTGTAAAGCATACTGGATAAACTGTTCCGCAGTGTAATTTAGAGTACGTATTGTAAAAGCTGAAGAAGAATAGTGTATAGAGTATGCTTTAGAGTACGCTGGTGCGAATGGTTTAAAGGACCCCTACAACCAGGACCTAATAATTTTTTTTTCGAAAGCTTGGAAGGTGCAGCCCTAGTGTAATATCATATAAAAATAAAAGTGATTCAATTTATATAAAAAATCAAGCTCGAAAATCGTGCAACATCGAGTATGATGCCACATCCTCTACCACACAAACACCACAGGCCCTGTGGATAACTAAAAGCGGATGAGTCTATACTTAGATGATAGTTAGGGTGACAAAAAATTGTCATACAACGTTCATCCGTCAAGAACAACACCTTCAATGAGGGAAACCAAGCACCACACTGATGCATGACAATCTCCGAAACCCCGTCTACTCTGCAAAATGTTGAATAACGTTAGGCAAGTTTGAGAAGATAAATATCTCCTACTAGTTTTCTGTCAAACTATATATCATATATTTGAACATTTGTGAAACCTACTAATTTGAATATGAGGACACTCACAAAACAAATTTTATGAGGACACTTACCCTCTAGGATCGGCATCCGCCCGACTCGCAATACCATCGAGCAGAGTTGTCTACGTCGCACTCACAACAACCACAACACCACATTCGTGATTGCCATATCGACCCGTGTCTACACCATCCAATACCATCACTCACGACCACCATCGCACCATCGTAATCCACCTGATTGAGCTCACAAGTGGATTGTCGTCGACCTGTGGCAAGCTAGAGCCAAGCACCACATCGATGCAAGACAACCTCTGAGGCCCGCCTACTCTGCAAAATGTTGAATAATGTTAGGCGAGTTTGAGAAGATAAATATCTCCTACTAGTTTTGTCAAACTATATATTATTTTTGAACATTTGTGAAACCTATTATTTCAACTATGAGGACACTCGCAAAACAAATTTTATGTTGCGAGAGCTTTCGTTTCCACAAGCTAGCAAAACTCCAGATCTTAGATAACGCCGGAAGATGCAGCGAAATGGGGAGGGTGGCATGTCTGGCGGCCGGCATGAACTGGCAATGTGCATCCATGGCATGGCACAAGCAGCCACAGACACCAGGAACCTTCGACACTACGCCCATTTTGTGATGTCACTGCATTAGACTGTTGAATATGCAAATGTGGCTACGGATACTAATATGATATGCTACTCCAATTACGTCGATGCTTCTTTTCATCAAAAAAAAAAAAACAATTACGTCGATGCTTTGGTCTCTCTGGATGCAATGCAACAGATACAATTGAAAACCAGTAAGCAGTCGCATTGGCGCTGAGCACCTGTGACGTTCTACAGAAAACGTTAACTGTTATTCGTAATCAGGCGCGTGAGCAGGTGGAGCTCTCTCCAGGTTCCGGGAAATGATTTGGCCGTGACTTGGTGTGGAGCTTAGCATACACTGAATATAGATGGAAATTTGCACCAATCGTAGGCTGGTATTAGAGAATGAATAGAGACGGATGTTTTCCGTGTTCCAAGAACACGGCACCAAGTTTGGTTCACCAGCTCCAGCACTGCTGGCTGCTGCCGGCTGTCTGTGATGACACATTACAGCCTCGTCAAGGGCAAAAGGACCCTGGTCGCTCCGTCATATTAGTGAATGCGGCTTCCCTCCTCCCATTCGGTCCTCCCATGCATCCTCCCGTTGACGTGTCAAAATATTATTGGTTCTTCATTAATATTCAGTTTAACTACCATATCTTCACAACAAATAAGATGGTGACACATCAGCGGGAGGACGCATAGGAGGACAAACGGGAGGAGGGAAGCCGTGTCCCATATTAGTGGTTTGGCGGCCTGGAAAGTAGAAATAACGAAATGGAAAGAGTTTTTAAGCACAAGGAGAACTCCATTACCGACATCATTGCTGGATGAATCCTTGCGCGCTCCCCGCGCTGCGGCGGTGGCATGGATTCCCTGCTTTCTGGGAACTGACGGGAAATATATACGCACAGGAAAAATTCAGCAATGATACTATTTACTTCCTGCTAAGAGCAATGATACCTGGTGCCACTAGTCCAGCCAAAACATCGCTGAAAACCTCCAATGACATCTCGAGTCTTCAAAGATTCCAAGACAAGTTGAGCATCATGCCTTATTCGTACCTCCCACATGCCAATAAATGCACACGCTTAGACGAGCTTAATGGCCGTCAAAAGGGCTGGCAACACTATTTGTTCACCAGAAAAGTAGAACAGAGGACAGTACTCGGAAGAAAAAACGTTGGGCGGCAGCGATGAAGGGAAGCAAATGTCACGAGCTCGAGACTGATGTTCCTGCCTCTGAGCTGTGGGCAATCTACGGCACCCTCCGCGCCGCAGAGCTCGTGCCGAAACTGCTTCCGCACGTCTTCGCCAAGGCCGAGGTTCTCAGCGGCGACGGTGGTGTCGGTACCATCGTGCAACTGACGTTTTCCCAAGGTCTTGAATAATACAGTAATCGAAACCTTGGAAATGTTCATCGATTGATACGCTGACATGTGCGTTTGTTCTGCCATTTGACAGGAGGCGGTAGCACGGAGAAATTCGTCAACGTTGACAATGAAAATTACGTCAAGGAAGCAGTAGCGATCGACGGTGACATCCGAAAGGCAGGATTCCTCTCCTACATGACCCGGTTCAAAATGATTGGCAAGGGACCTGACTCTTCAGTAATAAGATCAACCGTCGAGTACGAGTCCGATGATGGGCGCCAAGGTATGGTCAGCATTGCGCCTCTAGCTGCGGTTGCTGAAGCGGTAGCCAGCTATGTTAAGGAGCAGAATAAGAGTTCTCGAACAAACTCCCTTGAAATCTAAAACTGTCAGGCTTTCCGTAATCAAGAAGAACATTGTGGCCTCATGTTTTTTAATTTTCTTTTTGTACATATCCAGTGTGGCGAGGAACGGGGGACCAGATGATGGTAGATCAGATCGAGCCAATTATATGTAACGCATGTGTCCTCCGCAATCGATCTTGGGTGCTGGTGACGGTGCTACAGCAGGTCTCCATGAAACGATTCGGCCGGCTGAATTGATGAAGAATCCGCTGCATGTCCAAAGAAAAAACTGAACTGTTTTATTAGTTTTTCTTTAGAGTTGAAGAGCCCCAACTGGGAACTCCGGCCTCTGATTGCATTACAACAGCAAGGTTACAGTTTATTACAACGCTAATTTCAGATTTCTCTCATTACATCACCCCGGCCGTCAGGCCGGATTAGCTGCCAACCTACATCAAATCACGCCCACTGAACTGTTTTAGGCCCTCGTAGATGACGAAAAACATAGCCGTAACTCGTAAGCTCCATTGATGTTCCCAAATACATGGGATCGATGGTTAAGTTCAGCTCAGCAGCTCTCGGGCCTGGAAACCGTCAGCCCAGCCCGGTACGATTTTTAAGCGGGCTATGCCGGGTCAGCCCGACAGTCATTTGCCTTGGTCCAGACACGGCCCGAGGCACGACTAGACAGGTTGTATCAGGTCTGACCCGAACCGGGCCGAATGTGCCGGGCCAGTGCGAGCACGCCGATGTTCTTGCATAGATCTACTGCAACCGCCACAACACGGATCCATCAACATCGGCGAGCGCAGCGCAGGACGAGGAGGCGATGACATGCCGACGCGCCAGACAGAGAGACGGTGTCGTCGCGCCGGACGAGAGGCATCGCTGTCGTTCCGGATAGGGAGGCGGCGAGGAGACGTCGTCGTCGCGCCGCGGCGTTGGACGGGGAGGCGCGCGCCGGATGGGGAGGCGGCGAGGAGGCGTTGCGCGAGAGGGTGGAGAGGAGGGGGCGTCGTGTCGCCGAGGACAGCGGGGGAGGGCGGTGGTTGCGGTGTCGAGAACGTGCAAAGGAGGGGGAGTTATCGAGACAGCCCCGTCGAGCGCATGCAGAGAGGCTGCGGTTGAGGTGGGGAGCAGGAGCGATAGCGAATGTGGATTGTGGGAAGCAAGTGGCGGTGCCCGGTTGGAACCCCAGTTAGAATTTGGAGAAGAGCCCCATCATTTATACTCAATCTACTAGGTCGGGCTTTCCCGGACCGTGTCGAGCCAGGTTGTGCATTGACGGGTTGGGTGTGTCGGAGATCGGGCTTACTGGGCCGCTCTTTGTTCGGGTCGTGCTATGCTAGCCCAACGGGCTCGAGATCGAGCCCAGACACGACCCGGGTTGGGCTTCGGTCCGGTCCGTACCCAGTCTTCATAGCGTCGGGCCGTATTCGGGTCGAGCCGAAATTGCCGGGCTTCGTGCCGGCCCATCTGGCACGGCCCATTTAGACCATCCGCACCAATATACTCTAAACCATACTCTCCCTCTAAACCATACTCTATATACTTTATACTTCCAGTATGTCCTCTCACAAAAATTTTCCAATATATTTTACAATATGGTTTCCAGTACGTTGGTTCGTTGGTGCGAACAGTCTTAGCTACCTCTAGCTCTATTTTCGGTGCAACGCTTTGAGTTTTGGGTTGGGATTTGGGAGCCCGAAGCTAGGCGCAGGCACGAGCGAGACCTGAGGCCGCTGTCAGGCGCAGGCGTACGCGTACCAACGCCTACCGCCGCTGGGCCGTTTACCTTTCCTTTGGGAGAAGCTGTGTTTCGCGAGGCCACCAGCCCATCACGGCGTCCGGGCCTTTTTCGGCTGAACAGGGCATGACGAATCCCGCCTCGGCCCGCGCTGGTTCGCCGGACTCTCCGCATCCGCAACCGGCGTGGTACGGTGCTAACCCCGGGACGGCGAGTGCAGACGCGGTGTTGTTGTCCATGTGCAGAGCTCCAGGAACGGGGACCATGTCCAACCCAACCCCTGGACGGCGCACATGCAGATGCAGGGTTGTCGGCTGGTCGCCCCCGGCCCACCGGGGAGCTAGTGGACGCAGTCCGATTAGATAGGGTAGCGGACGGGAGGCGAAGAGGAGCCGCACGCAGCCCACGCGTGGCACAGTGGCACTACTTCCCTTCAAACATGGCTCGTCGGAGCACAAGGCCAGCATGGCTCCACGTACTACTCTTGCCAAAATACCGCCAAATTGGATCCCATGCGGCCATGCCTATCATTGAGTTTCCGCTTCTGGATCGACGACATTTCGAAAAAAAAAATACCAACGGGCTTGTATTATACTGTAAAAAGAAAGTAGCTAGCACATCACTGATTACAAGCGCAAGTTGCACAATTCTGGATCGACGACTGCCTATAATAAACACCCTCGGACTCAAAAGCCATCCACACCGCAACACCAACACGGGTCAAGAACTCAGAAGCTGGTAGAGGCAGGCACGTAGGCAGGGAGCAGAGCCACCATCTATCACCATGGCGGGAGGAAGCAAGACCCACGAGCACGAGGCCGACGTCCCGGCCTCCGAGCTGTGGAAGATCTACGGCACGCTCCGCTTCGTGGAGCTCGTCCACCAGCTGCTCCCGCAGGTCCTCCACAAGGTCGACGTCGTCCGCGGCGCCGGCGCCGTCGGCACCGTCATCCAGGTCACCTTCCCTCCAGGTGAGAGCTAGGCGCGCGCGAGATTATATTCACGCCTGCTGAATCTCGTCAAGTCCGCATGCTAATTACACACACGTACGGAATCAAACAATCAATCTCGCTTTTACACAGGGAGCCCTGGCCCGCAGACGTACAAGGAGGAGTTCGTCAAGATCGACAACGAGCACCGCGTCAAGGAGGCGGCGGTGATCGAGGGCGACATCCTGAGCATCGGCTTCACCAAGTACGTCACCCGGTTCGAGATCATCGAGAAGGGGCCCAGCTCGTCGGTGATCAGGTCGACGGTCGTCTACGAGTTCGACGACGGGCGCACGGAGCTCGAAGCCGCGGCGAGCACCGCGCCTCTGGCTGCGGCTGCTGAAGCCATTACCCAGTACCTCAAGGAGCAGGCTGCTGCCACTACCGGGGCGAGCACTTAAACATGCAAAAGCTCAGACTCAGCAAGGTCGTCGTTTCTCCCCAGGCGGATAATAAATAAATGAACCTGCTGTGATTTCTTTAGGTGTGTTTAGTTTGATTTTTCATGTGAACAGTGTGTGGGCGCCTGTTTTTATTTTCAATAAATAAAAAAGGGCCGACGGGTCGGGTCTGTTTATCTTTGTTAGAGCAATGTGCGGCCAAAGCTAGTGTGATTACAAACGTCAAATAATTGGTACTCCTTCCGTATTCGTAAACTTGTCGCTTTGTAGGTCATTTTTAAACTACAAAACGATAAGTTTATAGAGAGGGAGTAGTTCCTGACCGTGCATGATTAAGCAGCTAGTCTGCTCCCTCGTGCACCATGCATGTGAGTGCCAAAACCAAGAAATCGATGCAAGATACGGGTCCTCTGGAACCGAAATGGCATCGTACAATACAATTGAATGATAGGAAGCTACCGCACACCAAGCGCGGTCGCGGACTCGCGGTCGCTGGATGCGCGCCGCGCGCAGCCGTGCCCGCAGCGAGGTCATCACTCTACGGTCTGCCACCACCTCACCAGCTACCACAGCAGCGTCGCCCAGCCAATTAAATGTAGTAACAATAATCTGGTTTACTGTGCTGCATTTTTTACTGTTCATATTTACTGTGACGTTTAATCACAAACATTGAAATACAATCCGACGGTTGAAAATAGAGCTAATGTCAATTACAATTCACTCTCAGAATTTTGTTCCTGCATCCAGAGGATGTGAACGCGTCGCCGCGGCGCGTTCCCTCCCCATCGGCCTCCTAGGGTGTGTTTGGTTTCGGGACAAAGTGGGACGAGACGGAACCATCCCACTTTTTTGGGACGGGATGGTCCCTGCTATGTGTTTGATTCGAGGGTTGGGATCGTTCTTGTTTTTTGTTTGTTAGAAGGGACAAAGTAGGATGAACATAGACAGTTTCTTGACACCGTTAACCATATTGCACTATCTAGCCATTGAAGCATTCTATCGAATAGTAGTGGAACACTCAAAAATGAAGTCAGCATCGTCGTTGGCGCCTGCAGCGCGCTGTAGTCGGCGTCCTGGTCAAAGCTGCCCCGTCCGCTTTCGGCAGCCAGCTCCAGCTAATTCGAAGATGTACTGGCACTGCGGCGGCCGACTTGCGAACAGAATGCTCCATGAGCACCAGTACGTGCCTGCCCTGGCACAGCACTAACTGCCACCGTGTTGAGTTCCCCGTTGAGCAGGGCAGCATCAAAGGATAATCACACACGCACGATGCCTGGTGCTGGCGGTTTGGCAGAGAGCAGCGAGCACCTGCACAGTGCCGGCGAGGTCACAGCCACGCACGAACGAGAGCGTCGCAGTGTCGAGAGCATGTCGTCATCTGCGACCGCAACATAAGGATGGCCAGGTCCGGGAGGAAACCGGAGTTGAGGGACATGGAGGTCAAGCGGCGGAGCGTGATGCCGGACGGGAACTCGTCGTCGCCGCGAAGTATGCTGTCCGGGCGAGGCTGGTGCACAGAAGGATGACGGAACCTCACGGTGTCAAAGTGGGATGAACTCGTCCGCTGGGTTTTGGGTGGATCAATCCATCCCGGATCTGAGGGGAATATTCCCTTCTAGGGATGACTCTATCCCAATTGTCCCCAAAACAAACACTATGAAAAGTGGGATGGTCCCGTTCCATCCCACTCCATCCCACTAACCAAACACAACCTTGTTTTATTTTTTCCCACTTTACTAGATGGATCACGCCCAAAAGCTACCCCATCCAAGAGTGCCCATTCTTGACATAAGGCTATCCGCATATGCATTTTCTAAACATTATTTATGTATTTATTTTTCTTTACCTTTCTAGTATATTTTTTTAAAATTTCTAAATTTATACTTATCCAGTAGAGTTTTCCACGTGGAAGGGGGTGAATAAAGAAAAGAAAAAGTCTAAGTTGGGGTGCGAATTTTCATAAAGTGGCACATGAGTGTGTGAGTTTACGGGTCACATGATGATGTTTAAGAGCTGAAGTTCCCGTGAAGGTGGCTTTCGGGCACGATCCATCCGGTAATTCCGGTAAGGTGACGAAAAATTAAAGAACCCCTAATCGGGCGCCGAGATTCGTGCCCGTCCGTGCCGGCACCGCCTCACGTGGTCACTCCTCGCTTCCACATCCGACATCTCCGGGCGCGCCGCCGCTGCAAATCAACCAACAAAGTAACCACGCTTGACTTGAATCTGTTCGCGTGTCATGCTCACCGGCGGCCCGCCACCGCGAGATGCCCCGGAAGTCATCCAAGGGTAGGGGCGCGGCCGCGCAAGGCCCTGCTGGCCCGATGCCCGTGCGCGTGCCGGGGTCGCCTCTGAAGGCTGTGGACCCAAACCCTAGCCCTACCGCCGTCGCCGCCGCTCAGGACCTTAACATGCCCGCCGCCACTGAGGCCATGGAGTGCCTCCGCGTCTCCGCCGCTTCTGATGGTGATCCGTTGGAGCTGCCGCCGCCTCCCGAGCCCGAGGCGCCTCCACCTCCACCTTCTCAGCCGCCGGCGGAGGCGTCGTCTTCTGGGCGGGCTGCGGTGGGCCGGAGCCCGGAGGAGGAGGCCGTAATGAAGCTACACGATCTGGCTGAGAGCGCTGGGGAGGATGTGGAATTGACTGAGGAAGAGGTTCAAGCTAACGATCAGAGGCAGGAGGATGAGGTGACGCATTGCTCTCCTCTCTCTCTCTCTCTCTCTCCCTCTCTCAATGTGTGTGTGTGTGTGTTGACTCTTAGATTATCTTGGCTAGGGAGTTATGACTTGGCCGCTTTCTGTCATTGCTATAGATGCTGTACTGAAATTTGTAAGTCTAGCATGCGGTGCTGAATTTTTGGGTCAGACTTTTAGGAGCTGTCATGGGCTCATCGCTCATAGTATATTTGGGTGTGATTAGGTACGCATAGTAGCATAACATGAGAGAAGAATTGCACTTAAAAGAATATTTCTCGTACGTGTTTGTGACAATCTGGTAAATACCTAGTGAGATTTTGGATTTGCGTCTTCATCTATGAAGAGAACAGGAATAAATGTCTTGTACGAGTATGAGTAGGTATAATGAGAAGCCAGATAGTGTTGCCAGAATGGAGTTCTTCAGATCCTATTAATTATGACGTTGCAGTCATCCTTCTATTATACAACTAAGCATGCCATAATTTTTTTCTTCTAATGTTTACTTCAAATGCTCAGATTTGTGCATTGGAGGCAATTTTTGGAGATGCTGTAGTTATTTTCAATAGAAAAAGAGGCCAGCGGTCTTTTCAGGTATGTCCTCCAAATTCAGTTGTGGTTTCACATACTTTTCAAGAGTAAGGATTTTATTTGGTAATCTCATTGCAGGTTCATGTTCACATCGAGATTCCAGATGCTATAGATGTATCAACAAGGCTCAATTACGGTGATGGAGTATTGAAATATGGGGCAGCAAGTGACGGTGATGCAGATGAACTTGTGTACAAGTTTAGGGTTGAGCATTTGCCGCCAATATTGTTGACATGTCTCCTGCCTTCATCATACCCGAGCCATCACCCTCCCCTTTTCACTATCTCCACGGAATGGCTTGACAAAGGAATGGTATCATCATTATGTCGTATGCTTGATATGATATGGGAAGAGCAACATGGCATGGAAGTAACATATCAATGGGTGCAATGGCTCCAAAATTCTTCGCTTCATCACTTAGGGTTCAGTAACGAGGTAGTTTTATGCAAGGGCGATGCAATGTGTGATGAAGATGGTTGGGATAGGCGTGCATGTGCAGATAATTCTTCACCAGATGTCATAATTCCAAGGATGAGGAGATACAATGATAATAAGCATCATGAAGCTTTCTTAAATGCTATACACAACTGCATGATTTGTTTCAGCAAGTTTCCTGGTAGCTCTCTCACCATTGTTGATTCTGCCAATACTGTTTGCGGTGTTATGCCGTAGTCTTGTGATGTGTTCTAATGACCATTATGGTGTACAAATGTTGGCCTCTGCTTATTTCATAATACAATTCACTAGGTAGTGGAACTGTAGGATGCTAGATATTCACATTACATGTCACACTAGCATTTGCTCTAATATCTGTGTGGAATAGTATTAAAGATACAGTCGTTGTTATTGGCCATATGTTGCCCAGGGCCCAGCCGGTTGCCACAAGGCCCAATCAGGTAGTGTTTACGGCTAAGAACAGTACCACCGGTACTGTAGAGCAGGGCCACGTGTGGTTTCTTGCCCATTAAGTTAGATGATATTAGATCTAGAGTCTTCTAGATTGTAATAGATCACTTAGGCAGTCCATCAATAAAGGGCATGTAAGATTAAGGGGTGAAACCCTAATCTCTCTGCTCTCCAGCCTCCAAGCTGCTGCGGCAGCCGGTATCCCTCATCTCTTGTGCAGACGGCTAGCCGTAGCCCCCCCCCCCCCCTCCCCCTTCATTCATTCTATTCCCAAAGCCTCTATCTATTTTGGTGCCCATAACAGTCTTCCATCGACTTCCTTGTCTGTAAAAAAAAACTTAGCATGGTGTGCTCTTCATGTTTGTGCCAAACTTGGACATGCTCCATTTCTATTTTCTATTAATCTTCATCCTAATTATTTGAATTAGCATTGCCTCTATTTCTGATATTATTCTTTACCTCATCAGGTGTCAATTTCATCAAACTTCCATGTCATCATTTCTTTTGCTGGAAATGCATGCAAACATACTGCAAAATGAATGTCAAGGAAGGAAATGTACTGAAGTTGCGATGTCCTGATACAAAATGTGAAGGTGGAGTTCCTCCTAATATATTGAAAAGGCTGCTTGGGGAGGACGAATTTGAACGTTGGGAAGGATTACTACTTCAGAGAACTCTTGATGCCATGAGTGACGTTGTTTATTGTCCGAGATGCCAAACTGCTTGTTTGGAGGACGTAGGTAACGAAGCAGTGTGTTCAAGTTGTTTATTCAGCTTCTGCACACTTTGTAGAAATCGTCGTCATGTTGGGGAGCAATGTTTGTCTGCAGAAGAAAGACTTCTAATTTTGGAGGTACGAGTTCTCCATTCCTGTTGCATTTCAATTTCAGGCCTGAATGCCTGGTTCACTATCCATCTGAAACAGAAAGCATATTTTACATCATCAGGAATGGGTTACTATGGTTGTTATGTTTTGTAGATCATAACAGAGTTTCACAGTTCTTTATTATCAGATGCCTAGATATCTTATAACCAGCAAGCATAGAAGTACCTGCCGGCCATTGGGGTCATTTTGGTTTCTATTTTGTGCTGTCCTTTGTTTGAAAAATATTGTTAGGGATTTAAATTTATTTTATTTGATACAGACACGACAAAAATCTGGGCAAATGCAAGGAGATCAGCAGAATATTATAAATGAACTACGTAGCATGAAGGAAATTATGAAGGATGCAAAGCAGTGCCCGAAATGCAAAATGGCAATATCTAAGATAGAAGGATGCAATAAGATGGTATGTTCGAACTGTGAACAGTATTTCTGCTATCAATGTAATCGTGCAATTACTGGATATGATCATTTCAGGTGAGTTCTCTGTTAGTATTTGGTTACTTGCCATACAATGTGGTTCACTGGTTCTTGACAAAAAATCGTTTTTTTTTTTGCGTGTATAGGGGTGCATGTGAGCTTTTCCCTCGGGAGGAAATCGAAAGATGGGAAATGCTAATGAATATGAATCAAAGGGTCCAGCGCCAAGTTGTTGCACAGGCTCATGCTGGAATGTATGTACAGCATGGTCAGGGTCATCCTTGCCCTACATGCCGTCAACCATCTCCAAAGGTAATCAACAACTTTAAATGTGTACTGAGAATATCCAACTACAATTATCTTTACATCAAGAATCCAAAAAGACATTGTTTCTTGAGTCTTGACATTTGAGAAATGCTGTTGCTCCTATGTATGTTCTGTTTTTTTTTTCAGTTATAGTTATTTCATTGATGCCTATGTTCATTCGTAAATAACTTTGATTGCCATTATTGATGGCTATGATTAAAATTTAGAACTTCAAATGTTTTTGTTTCTATTTATAAGTAATGCAGCTACTGATCTCCATGCAATTTTTTTGGTTTGAACTAAGACAGGCCACGCTAACCCTCCTAGCTAACTCTTTAACAAATTGAAGCTGTATTGTTACTTTTGTTACACAAAGTAATTGAATCAATGCTTATGTACCTCTTATTTCCGTATTTGCTTTGAAAATTCTGACAGATTGGAAACAACAACCACGTCTTCTGTTGGGCGTGCCAGAAGCACTTCTGTGCCCTGTGCCGCAAGCCTGTCCACAAGGCCGCACAGCATTACGGTCCAAAAGGGTGCAAGCAACATACCGCAGATCCCTGAACAAGGGTTTCCCATGTGTGCCTCAACACCGCGATGCCAGTGCAACTAACAGAGGTTGTGTGTATGAACGCACATACACAGATTCCAAGATTTTGGCATCGAGGATGTTCCCATGGGGACCGACTTGTATGCACAGTAACAGCATTGCTTTATACTCGTGAACATAAACCTGTAGCATTCTTTCATTCGACCCGAGATGAATTCTTGAGAATAGTGTGTATATTCAGAATGTGGATTGTCTTCTTGTGGTATGACACCCTAAAACCATACAAAATTCTATGGACAGAATTTGTACCAATTCAAAGAAAGTCACAGCATAAGTGATATCATTTTTATCTTGCACAATTTGTTATTATCAATCGTTTTTGAATGCATGTCGTTGCTGAAACCTCAAGTTTGCAATTGTCTGGGTACTTTTTTTTTTTTTTGCAAAACGAATTGTCTCAGTACTTGCTGGCTTGGTCTGCTGTATTGTCCGTGTTGCGCTGCTATTATTCTGTGTAACAATAGTAAAGGCAATGTACCCTGGAAACTGATTACTGGAGTATTTTGTTCTGTTTCGCTACACAGCACAAACAGCGAAATTTAGGCTCGTAACCGTAGGGTAGTACCAGTACCAGCCCATCCAACTGGCCCAGTTACATCCAAATTAGACGTGCTTATTTACACTATCGGTCTATCCCAGAGGCCAGAGTCATGCCTTGGATAAATATGCAATTTTAAAGAGCTTCGTTACAGTTAGGCCCCCTTTGGCAGAGCTTCATGGAGCTGATTCTCAAAGAGAATCAGTGAAGCTGTACCAAACACTGTTTTTCAGAAGAAGTGATTCTTGTCTGATTCTGAGAAGTGATTCTCTGAAATGAACTAAGGGGCTGGGAGCTGAAAAAGGTAGCTTCTCCTGATTCTGTGAAGCGATTCTCTGTCCTGATTCTAAGAGTGTATTTTAGGAAATCATAGAGAATCAATTTCAGTCACAGAATCGCTCCATCAGAGAATCAGAAGTGAATCCAGAGAATCAACTCTGTGAAGCTGTACCAAAGGGGGCCTTATTCTTCCTGACACTTAGCTTAACTTCCTGCAATTTTAAATATGCCCGTCCGTGTCACGAACTGGTGGGTCCTCCCTTCGCTTAACTTCCAGCACCCCTGGGACCTCTGCCCAATTGTTCACGTCAGTACGTGGGCATGCAACGTCCTCTGTCCTCAATTCTGTCCCAAAATTGTAAGGTGTATAGTGATAAGACAAAGGATCAGTGTGGATTCAACTCACTTGATAATCTGCGGGCCTGGTTGTTGGTGAGGAAGGCGCTGAACACCCCAAGTTCAGTCTCGTACATGGCGCTCCGTGCTGCCTCGACGCTGAGGTTAAACGATAGATTTTTCGTGAGAAGGGTCAGTACAGGACACAAGGTTTGGGATCTGGATCAGGGGTCAGTGAATCAATAAGCAGAACAACCTGCCGAGCACAGTTGCGAGCAGGCGGTAGTTGTACTCCTCCAAATCGACCGTGCTGCTGGGGTCCGGGACGCGGACCGTGACCTCGAACAGGTGAACTTCCTGGCCTCTCGGCTTCGGCGGCGTGCCGGCAGCGACGGCGGCACGGCCAGTGACAGCGAGGAGAGCTACCATGACAGCAAAGACGGGCGCCATCTTGCCGCGAGCTGTTTGAAGACGTACGTATCTGTGCCGCTCATCAGGAGCGTGTGACTGCTTGTTTTTATATATACGATGCGTCTCCTGGGTAACTCTCATGGTCATTGAAGATCATTCATGAGGTCAGTGTTTCTAACGCTCATAAGCCCCCCAAGATCAACAAAGGTGCGTTAATTGTCCGTACTGGTACCGGATCAATAAGTTTTGTCATTTGGAGCAGCAATGCTTTCAGTAACCCGCAAGCAGGTTTGCGCTTCCTTCGTGTTATTAGCTCGTATTCCTCCGCTTTTTAATTGATGCCATGGTAACTTTCTTAGCTCAAAAACAAGCTCAGAAACATCATCAATTAAAAATTAGAGGGGCACTTCATATTACAAAAATCTGGCGCCAGCGCTGGGACTAGTGGCGAAGGTACTTAGCTAACCAGGAATATAGTTATCTCATCTTGAGGTACATAGCTAGCAGGGGTGGTGCCGTCAGGGATGGACGTTCGGTGTACTCGATATTTCGGTCATTTTTAAAATTCGATTTTTTGAAATCACTACCCGAATTGTTGTAGTAATATTAAGTACCCGAAATTTTTGGTACCAAAATTTCGATTCGGTCTTCGGACCTACCCTATATATCCGAATTATACATTATATACTTGTCATGTTTGCACAAATTTAATATGATTCATGAGTTTGATCCCATGAGATAATTTGTTATAAATTGACAAACGATAAATCACAAATAAAAGTTTAAATTCAACAACTTCACACATCACAACTTGAAAATAAAATATCAAAATTTGAATTGTTCATAGTTCATCACGTACAATTTAACTTATTATTTGATAGACCGACTATTCGGTTATTTCGGTTACCCGAGGGTGGTACTCGAACCCAAACTTTATTTTTTGGTTATTTATATTTGCTACAAGAAAAGTATCCGATACCCGATATTTCAGTCTTTTCGGTTCAGGTCTCGATTTTTTTTGTTTTGATTTTTCGGTCTTAGGTTTTTTTACCCACCTCTAGCTGCCGTACGAGTTCACAGCTGCGCTGCTGGGAGAGAGGAAGAGAGAGACGAGAGAAAAGAGTGGATGAGAGAAAGACGAAGATAACGTGACATCATCCATTGACATGTGTTTTTCAGGTTGGATAAAATCATGGTCTAAACCGCTCGAAGGAAGAAAACAAATGGCATTAAAATCAATGCGTCACCCCTCTCTCTCGCGCTCTCTCTCTCTCGGGTTAGGTAACCTACGTCCTTATCATGCTACGAGTAGAAAAACGTAGCAGCTAGCAAATTAGAAAAGGAGACGAAGAAGAAAACGAAACGCTACATCACAAATGTCAAAAGGCACATCACACAATTGGATGTTTTGGGAACGCGTAGTCTAAAGTCCAAAGGTGCATCCACTACATGCATGGTCTGGATAAACCGGTCTTTAGCTAGAGGAACTCGATCGATGATAAAGAGCACTTGCATCACCGGCCAGTGATGACAAGCATACACTTCACTGTTCCTAGTAAGCATAAACAACACACACTACTAGCTAGAGTGAACCGGCAGTCTTGACTCCTTGCCAACTTGTGATTGCCTTTGCACTGCTTTCTTGGCCTGAACGCTGCCTGCCCAGAAATAGAGAATGTATACACGACTGTATTTTCTTGGCCTTTTGTAAAGGTATGTGCATGCTAGCCTAACTATATCTCCTTTTAGTACGCCCATGATGTTTACATCGATGTGTTCGTATTCGAGATTTATAGAAAAAATATATTCGTATTGAGTTTGTATCTCATTACTTCATCTGGTTACTTGTAAGTTCGGGTCCCGGGAACGACGTGGCTGCAGTGGGTCCCGCTTGGAAGTAACAGGTCACTGGGTCCTGCACCATTGCAGCAGGAAGTGCGTCCGGGTGAGCGAGACCCAGTGGGACCGTCGGGTGCTGGTAGTCCTCCATGGGGCCCCACAGGCCCAACTCCCTCTCCAGGTTCTCCAACCACCACTCCTTTCCCTCCTCCTCCTGGCTGGTCGTCGTAACGGCGTTGGCTACGACTGTTGCATTGCCATGGCACGGCGCCGGGCTTTCGGTGAACGAGACGGCCGCCTTGCCAACGTCGCAATCTATGATGCTCCACAGCTCTTGGTCGATATCGATCTCCGGCGCCAGTTCGAGCAGGTCGTCCACCACGCCGCGCGGGGGCGCCGGCGGGGACGTGGACGAAGCGCAGGGCGACGTCGGCAGGGACACCGACGGGCAGTAATACAGCTCCGGCACGGGGTCCACCAGCATGTCGAAGTCGAAGTCCGTGTCCAGCATGGGGATCTCAAGGTTCCTCTGGTCCAGCTCGTCGGACTCCTTGCTCACGTTGCTCTGCTGCTCGCCGGAATCGTTGCTGGAACAATTGGTCGTCGTGGTGGCCGTCGACGAGGTCGGCGACAGCGATGGTACCGCCGTCACCTCGGCGCCTTCGGACTTCTTATTCTTCTTCTTGGTGCTGTGCTCCTGCTGCTCCCCGCACGGCGCCACCCGTTTCTTCAAGTGCGTGTTCCAGACGTTCTTGATCTCGTTATCCGTCCTGCCCGGCAGGCAAGCCGCAATCTTGGACCACCTGTACACAATTCGATCGAACTCAAGTCAGCGTCAAATTCTCTCGTACTGAGGAGAGCGGTCAACAACTGAATGCTTCGAACACTGCTAGCTGCACCGTACTTGTTGCCGAGCATGCAGTGCAGCTTTATGATGGTCTCCTCCTCCTCGACGGTGAAGTTGCCGCGCTTGAGGTCAGGACGGAGGTAGTTGATCCACCGCAGGCGGCAGCTCTTCCCGCACCGCAGCAAACCTATTATATATGGAACTCAAAACCGTTAGCACCTCCGATAATCCTTGCACGCGACGAGGACCCAACAGACACTGCTCGCTGCTGCTGCTGCAGATGCTGAACGCCGGCAGGGTGCGGCACGCACCTGCTTGCTTGGGCAGCGCGCGCCAGTTGGCGTGACCGTATTTCTGAATGTAGGCGATGAGCCGCATGTCCTCCTCCGGCGTCCAGCAGCCCTTGTTCAGCCCGACCTTGGCGCAGCACGGTGCCCGGCCTTTCCCCATCCGTCCCCGCGCTCAAGGCAGCAAGCCGCGGCAACAGCTCAAGCTCCTCCCGCGTGATCGAGCGCTCTCCGCGACGACGTGGCGAGCTGCGACGGTTGTACTGTATCGGACCTGCTGTGGAAGCGGAATGAAAGCTGTGCAGTGCAGCCGGGGCACTGGCAGGCCCAGGCGTATATATACACGCGCGGCGCGGGCGGTGAAGCGCCCGGCCCGGTGGGGCTGGCTGGCGTCCTTTGACGCGCGACACAGGTGACACAAGCCGCGGCCGTGTCGCGCTCGCGGCACGCACGGCCCCACCGCCGCAGACTCTACTCACCAAACACCACGACGACGGAGCCTGCCCGTCTCACGCTTTGGTGCCTTTCTCTATGCCGTGAATTCACAACAAAGTGGGAGGGCCATGCCATGCCGGCCGGCCTCGGCGCCCCGCGTTGATTTCCGCTGCACGGACGCCGAGCGCACGCACGCCGACGTCGCGCCGGGTGGGCGGGCCCTCTCGGCGGCCTCGTGCGATCTCGTGGGGCCTTGTGCGATCTCGGTGGGGGCCTTGCTTGCTCACCAGGGCGACCGAGCTGGATGCCCAGGTGCCGCTGCCGATCGCGTGGCCTTCCTCGCGAGAGGACATGTGTAACGGCTCGGTGGCGTGAAAATTGAATTTTTCGCGACATGGTTAGCGTCAGGCAGCGGCCTATGGAGGGAGGAGCAGGGGAAACACATGTTTCGAGAAAGCGAAGAAAAGGAGATTAAACAGGACGCTGATAGGTAAACCAGCGATTCTTCCTTTTAGTTATGATTTGTCCAAATCGAACTTAAATGGTTGCAGGGAGCAGAGCAAATCGAGCACCTTGCTTCGAACAAAATCCACTGGTCATTGGAGCAGTCCGCGCGGCTGTTCATGTTCTGTACCCATAATAACAGGTCTACCAATAGGGCTTGGTACTTCTTACCTATAAATCAATATAGGGTTTATTAGCTTGCGAATAGCGTGGTTAGAGAGTTAGGTAGAGTTTATTCATACACAAAAGGGGAATGCGGCTTCCCTCCTCCCATTCAGTCCTCCCATGCGTCGTCCTCCTGTTGACGTGTCAAAATATTATTGGTTCTTCATTAATACTCAGTTTAACTACCATATCTTTACAACAAATAAGATGATGACACATCAGCGGGAGGACGCATGAGAGGACAAATGGGAGGAGGGAAGCCGTGTCCACAAAAGGGATAGCAGAATTAAAATTGGACTGCAACCTTGTAACAAACTGTTAAATATTCAGATTCATAGTACGGACGGATATGAGTAATGATCCACAGCAATATGACTGCTGGAGTTTTCAGTGCATGAGCCCTGCAGTTTTGAATTTTGTTCACAGTATTTGTCATTAAATTGTCTGTTATGAAAATTCCATCGATAGTGGGCCCATAAAAAGATGGAAGAATGCGTACTAATTAGACATTGAAACATTCTATGCCCTAATTTAAAACAAGCCAACATTGTGCTGTCAAATTTGCTACTTTAAATAGTGTCAAATGGTACAACGTTGAGCTCCTACGCTACACCGGTTAGCTCTGTTGGACAAACACAAACTTGTGTCTGTTGAGGTGATATAAGAACATCCAAATGATTTTTCCCACATATTTTTCAAATATGATTATGCATATATTTGCTTTCGGAAAATTTCCTCGTATCATTGGCCCTTCCATCCAAGACGTAACTACTTACTAATCCTACCTACTCATCATTTGATTTAATGAAGTAGAAAAAACAAGGCGTCGATCCCACTTTGTGAACAGGCGTGGTCAGCAAGTACCCAACCGATCAGTGCCCGTTTGATGCAAGAGCATATTATTATCACTTCAGAATTCAGAGTTCTTACCTCAAAGCTAAACTGTTTTGTGTGGAAAGGAGTTCCTGCGTATGCTTAATTGGATGCCGATTTTTGCAGGAGAATGCTTCGACCGGCCGACTACATAAATGCATGCAAGTCTCTGGAAGTAATGCGTCGGTGCCATGTCGCCTTAATTATTTGGATGCAAGACATGACAAGGATGCTACAGTATCTTATTCATTGTGCCAATGCAACAATGCATGCTCTCTCCATTTAATAAAGAAATCACGCATGGAAGACATGCCCATGGCAAAATATTCCCAATACTTTATAAGAAAAGGATCACAATTTTGTTGGAAGCTTGATTCCTGTAGGGAATCCGACGACAGCGCTAAACTGACGCAACTATTAACAAAGAACGGAGATGGTTCAGTCTTCAGACCAGCACATTTAAAAGATTTTACAGTAGTTGTGAGTCGTGACCCATGTATGACACGTCTTTTACTAAGCTTAAATGTTTAACTGCTAATTGCATGAAAAATAGAAGTTCTGTTCTGTCCTCTATGACACGTATACCATATTCGTATCTAAGTGATACCCGAAAAGAATTTTACAAGGTCTTTGGTGAAAATAAACTGATGGCCCCTCAACAACCAATCCCTTTCCATCCACCCGGAGACTGCAGATTCTTGTGTGCCAACAGCCAGATGCCTCATCAAGTCATTCGATTAGGGTAACCAACATTTATTGCTGTTCTACCTTCCAAGCACCTAACCCTTGACACATGCTTCTCTGATCGTGGAAATCCCTCGCGTCGTCGCACTTGGACTTGTGGCGTGTCACCGTGTGCATGCGGCTCCATTGATTGGTCGCGTTGGCACTGGACAAGTGAGCGCAAGAGAATGAAACGCCCAGGTTCAGTTAAAGTTTCTTGACCTGTGCTCTGCTCTGTACCTTGGACCTGAATGACATTTCAGCTAACCTCTCATGGGTGATATGTTTGGACCGAACAACAATCGCATGAGAAAGATGAAAAGGACCCGGCATGAGCAAAACCTCATAGTTCACTAAACATACCTGTGGGCGTAAAAGCAAGCCTAACCATATGAATGGGATCTACATTTCAAGATGGGAACAATATTGATTGAGCACCGGTTTACTTTGCTACGTCAGAGGCATGTTGTCGAAGGTCTTAAACGACACTTCCCCCAGACCTGCTTAGAGAGCAGCCCGCGGAGGTTCTTTGGATTCACGAGGGCTAGTCCCAGAAGATTCAGCGCAGTGAGATGATGAACACAGAGGGTTTACGTGGTTCGGGCCGCCGGAGCGTAACACCCTACGTCCACGAGAGTGTTTGTGTATTGCCTTGCTTGAGTGTGTGTGAGTTTCGATTCATCGATCCCCTGTGAAGGTCGCCTGCCGAGTCCTTTTATAGTCCAAGAACTCTGCAGTCACAAGGTGAGCCCCCCGGCCCGACAGGTGGTCCCAGGGAGAGTCAAATTCTATACAAGATCTAGGATTAAATGCTATCTACTTCCCTTTGTCAGGAGCTTCAATGTGCCGCCCCGTCGCGTCGTGCGCCAGGGCTACACATAGTTGTTGATGATGGCAGGGCATGTCCCGCTGTCTTGTCCCCGCGGCTCACTCGTCCATCTTACGCAGTGGGTCTGTACCAGCTACTTGGACTGTCCAGGACACTAGAGCCTTGACTTTCGCATACGCGACTCCACTTTGCCTGGGGAAGGCGCGCGTACTTAATGCCTGTCTGAGCAGCGTACTCTTTCCTTTACTGCGGCCTCCTACCGCATTGAGTTGGTCCTCCGCCACGTGGTCGCACCGGAGCCTGCCCCTGCGCGGAGTTGAGCACCCGACTGTACAGGCCACATGGCGCCTCCGGAGCCCACCTCCGCGGAAGAGCGGAGGCTCAGCCCTGCGGGCAACGTGGTAGTTCAGGAGCCCTTCCCTGCGGGGGGACGAGCCTGGTCCCGGGGGTTCCAATGGCTACGTGGCAGCCCTGGAGCCCGCCTCGGCGGGGAGGCGAGAGTCCGGTTCTGCTGGCCACGTGGCAATCCCGGAGCCTGCCTCGGCGGGGAGACGAGAGTCCGATTCTGCCGGCCACGTGACAGCCCCGGAGCCTGCCTCGGCGGGGAGGCGAGGGTCCGGTCCTGCCAGCCACGTGGCAACCCTGGGGCCTGCCTCGGCGAGAAGGCGAGGGTCCGGTCCTACCGGCCACGTGGCAGCCCCGGAGCCCACCTTGGTGGGGAGGCGAGGGTCCGGTCCTGCTGGCCACGTGGCAGCCCGGGAGCCCACTCCGCGCGGGGAGGTAGGATCTGGTCCTTCCCTCCATGACGTGGCAGCCTCGAACTCTGCCTCTAAGTAGAGGCCGAGTCCTTAGTCGTTTTCTCCTTGTGCGAGAGGGTACCCGGTCTGTGGGGTACCGACACATGTGATTTGACGAATTATGTCCTCGAGATCCGTATTCTCTCACGAAACCGTGCCATCGCATAAATGGTTACTGTGTACTTCTTCTATTTCAAAAGAAATGACGCTAGTTGGTTCAAATTTAGACTAATCAGTATCATTTATTTTGAACTTTGGGAGTGCAAGGTTTACCTAAAACCAATCTATGACAAATTTCGGGAAGATAGTGTGGCTCATTGGAGTGCAACGTAGATGGTGGTGACAATGTTGTATCTGATAGAATTTCTTAAAAGAGAAACATCTAGTTGTTGTGGCGCATAGGAGCGCATAATGATCCTATAAAAAAACACAATGCACAAAAGGAAAAGTGACTTTTTTTGTTCTTTTTGACCATAGAAAAGGATCTTCGATGATCACTGCACCTGATTGTTTGTTTATTCCCTTAAACAAAGTGATGCGGTACCACAAGCCCTTGAACGCTAGCTAACATATGTTCCATATATATATATATATGCTGTAGACCAGAGAGAGACAGTCATGCATCCACCTAATGACTGAGTATATACATATACATAATCACATGTGGTCAATTTGAGAACCGGTTAGAGGTCGGAGTGGCTAGCACCTCAGACTGTGTGAGGGCTGCCCGCTTAAGTTCGATCCTTTCGGAACGTTGGGTGTCTCACCTCTCTCTTAAAGTATTTGGGGTGCTACCCCATGTGTTAAAAAAAACATGCGCTCAATTTCTTGTCGTACAATATTATCTTATATTTACAAAATTGGAGACTCCCTTTGATACCTCCACAATAATTAGATGAAAATCCTATAAATTCTCAAAAAAACAAAATATCCTTCTGTCGAATTGAATGCTAGATAAATAATAGTTGTTGGATCTAATATGATCTAAATTACTCATCTATGTCATTATAAAAAAATAGATCATAACACCCCTAATATCTATATTTAACATTATCCACCGTGTTATTATAAAAGTTCCATGTCAAACGCAATAAAAATACTAAAACTAAGAATAAAAACATGAAACTATTGAAATCTGCATCAAACAGAAACATAAATATGTAGAATATGGAAAAAAAATAATAATATCATTTTTTGAATTTTGAGGTAAAATGACCTCAACTAGAGTGTTTGTAAAATATAAACTAATATTTACTTTATAAATTGATTAAATTATCACTTGTGTTTTTATATATTAAAAAATATTTTTAATGCAATCTCTATAATACATTGCTAGCCCGTGCAGATGGGATGTATCAGTAAACTAAAAACTGGTAAAGCAAAACGATGCTTCTGGTCCCCGGCCAGTCGAAGAAGAACGCAGTAGGAGAAAACGAAAGAACAAGCAGGCACAGACCTCACCGTGGGCAGGTTGCGAAATCTATGACCAATGGGTAGATTTGACCATGCATGATCTTGTTCTCAAATCGAAAAATCAGGAGTTGTCGATGACTACAACACGCAAATCTTCATTTACTACACCACAAATACTTTGAAATTACACAGAAAATACTTTGAACACAAAAATAGACTGCAACTGTAGATTACACAAGTTGTAACTAAATTGCAAATTTGAGGGTAATTAAGTTATGAATTAGCATTCAGTGTTGGAGGATCTTAGAATTGCAAGTTTAAATACATGGACTTTTTTTTTTAATACATGGTCCGGACATCATAGGTAGAAGTACTGCTAATTCATTAAAGAGGAGGGTAGGCACCATGGATCGAACCCTGACAGCACGGGCGCAGCTGGAGCGCAGGCCATCGGAGCCGCAGCTTGTTCCCAACATGGACTTTTTTCCTTTACTTATCAAATGACCCTAGTATGGAACACATGCCGTTATCTTCTTGATCGGTTGTTGACGACAAGGCATAAAACAGTGGAGCGTCTTTTAGAAATCCTGATTAACAAACACGCCCATGTGCTGGCCAATGCATACGCGCGCGTGCGTGTATATATACGACCAAAACAGCTTTCAACATGACCGTACCGCTACACTTCGCGTCATATTAATCGGCCGGCTCGTGCCGCACTCGATCGGCATGCGAGGAAAACGGAAAGGCGGTCGGGTTGATGTGTACTGCGTGCGTCGCGGCACGGCACGGCACGGTAGTGCGTTGCCGGTAGAGTGAAAGAAATTGATGAAGCACGCAGCAGCAGATAACGCACGTACATACGGGGAACGCCGAAGGAGCGCGAGCTTTTGGACCGCGCCACGCGCGAGGAAGGACGACGACGACGTACCCGCTGCCGTCGTTGGGTGTGAACCCGCGGACGACGTCGCGCGCAGCAGTTGTGCCACATCATTGAGTTTGACCGTGCCGCGCGCCCAGGGCTGGGGTCGCACGCGAACGTACAAGCGCATCACGGCAACATCATCATCGGCAGGACCCCGGCGCGCCGCAGCGGCCGCCGACACGTGTGCGCTTCAGTCTGTTGGGCGGGCAGGGCGCGAGACCTTTGCTTTGGCATGCAGCGCCGCTGCGTGGCCGCCCAGTGAGGATGGTGGTGGTGTACTCGAGGCTTCCAGTTTCACTAGTTCACGACAACAGCGGCGGCGTCGCCCGTTCGCAGCGAGGCGCACGTACGTCGGGTTCAACGGGGAGCAGCCCATCAGCGGTGCGCCACATATGTCACCAATCGATGCGTCCAAACGCCGGTCAGCCCCGACTTCGTTCCCCAGGCCTAGTCACGAAACGGTGGCTAGGAAGGATTTCAATTTGCGTGGAAACAGTTCGGAGTACCTATATAGAAAGTTTTTTTTTCATTTTTTTTACAGTGCAAAGACGAACTACTATTGTGAAATCATTCTTTTCTGGGTGATAAAATAATAGTATACCATACTGATTATCAAGCTGATTAATCATACCAAATGATTAAGAAAACGAATGGGTTTCTCTCACGCAAGAAATCAAGGACAGTTGACGGCCTGAAGAAAGCTGTGTCCAAAAAAGAAGGATCTAACACGTTGTGTAAATGAAACACACTTCACACGTGTAACTATATTGTGTAAACGAAACACACGTGTAACGCAAAAAGTATCAAACGAGTACAATAGTGCGATTGCCTTGTTCCCACCGTCCTTTTTTATTTCACATATTTTTTATTCCTCGAGACGATCTCCATGATCTACTTTTGTCAATAACGTGTTATAATCTCAAGCTGATCTGTAGTGTAATGTAATATCATGAAAGCATTCATATCGATAAAATAACATATCACACTGGTTGCCAAACTAATTGGTGTCATCAAATAATTATTTTTTCAAAAAAAAAGAGTTATCCCTCAGCTATAAGAAGCAAGGTCGAATGTAACGGTTAGAACAAAGATTCAGACAAAGCTTCAGAAATGTTATGTCTACTAATACATAAACGTTTGCAATTAATTAAAATTGGGACACTTATTAGTCGAATAAATCTTTTGCTCGTACAGTATTCAGCATTCATCCTACTGTTACCAGCGCCGATGTGTACTTGTCCGCCAACGTATTTCAGATGCTAATACCATGAGTCCATGACTCATCCACCAATGGATGCCTCCGCAGTGTTTGCAGAGACAATCTTCCAGCTCAACTGGTTGCAAAATCCAGAACAGCTGAAACTGGCGCATCACAAAACCCAGGATTCGTTCAGAAGCGCAGTAGTGAACGGTGAACCGAAGCGAGTGTGAAAGATCGCTGAGCGCTTTACAGCGGACGCTGACGAGCTGTCGGAAAGATTCCTCCTCCGGTCGCCGTCGTCCACGTACGTCGCCGCACGTTGACGCGCCACGGCGCTACCTGAATGTACGTACACGTCGCACTCGCACGTCACGCGATCCGCAGCTTTGCGACTTGCTGGGCTCTCAGTAGCTACGCTCTCTCGGAGTACGTACTTTCTTCCCAGGCGCCTGGTTGTGCTTGTCTTCTTCACCGCGCAGGCCTCTTCGTCTACGTACGTCACGTCGTCTGCCTCGATGCCCCGTTTCCCGTCCATGGCAGAAGACGAAACGGACCAATTAATGGAGGGAGCATCGCGGTGCAAGATTTTCTCACCACCGGTTCCCAGGTGAAAACATGGTCATATCATTCTTCTTCCTTCTTTTCGGGGAGTCGAGTCGGGTTTGAGCACTGTTCGCTCTGGATGTCCGCCTCCTTTTTAATTCAATGTAACGCCCTGTTCCTGCAAGGGAAACAAAGCGCATACTCGCGTGTGTCAGGATCAATTTTCATCATCACACACGAGCACAATAAGAGGTATCATATATAATAAGCCAAGCTCGATAATCATGATAAGCCAAGTATGGCGAGTACATCATCCTCGATACATGAATGACTCGTAGGTCTAAAAGCAAAAAAAACTCATGACAGCGGAAAAAGTAGTAGTGGGATCTCCATCATAGGCGCCGTCCGTGGGAACACCCGCCTAGACCTGAGCACCAGTGTTGTCCCCGTTGAACTCCTCGTCCATCTCTCCACCACTGAGCCCTCAGCAGCAATACATACACAAGAAAACAGAAAAGGAAAGAAACGAGGATGAGTACCTAATGTACTCCGCGAGTGAGGGAAATTATGACATGCGGGCTATTCAATGAGGATAAGCTGACACGAGTTAGCCTCTATGCAACCTTAATTTCCTAAGTTGACCTTAGCATCCTATTTACTAGGTGAAGGACTCATATATACCATAATAATATAAACTGTCGGGTTACACCCACCCGACTCTCCACTGTCTAGGTTACCCCACCTGGAAACCAACTCACCGGGTTAAACCACCCGACTGCCAAACATCCAACCAGTCCCAATCCAACTAATCAAGGTTGGGCTATCCAGGCGAGCTCATGACCGTGAGCACGGCTATCTAGATAGATTTAATACTCTGCAGAGTTTGTACCACTTTATCCACAAGTTGTGATTTCATCGTTTAACAACGACTAAGAAAACTCCATCCTGCCGTTCTCACACTGCCTAAGGTGTGTGGCCAGGAGTCCACAACAGAGCCTTTACAAAGGGTCTCCCGACAAGTACAAGCACTCTAAGGTTTCACATACCCCGCCATACTGGAGTACACCCTCCGACGTGGTAGCTCCCTCTTGAGCCATGCGGATCCCAGAGCAGGTAACGCTGAACTCGTTCCCCGCACCAATCCATTGCCCGTACTTATTGAAAGATCTCCTAATTAATTGGCTAAGCCGTTCCATACCGTCATTTTGTGGCACGGTAAGACCTGGAATCACTACACCAAGAACCGGTCCTTAGAATCTACGCACGCATCTAACAACGAACCCGAGTCTCGTGCGTACTGCACCCACCAAGTCATCCTACCTGCAAAATTCCTATCATCTACATCCCACCATCAAAACCACAGGAATACAGATAATGATAGAATAGACAGATTAGCAATTTTAATTAAAGTTAATTCCCCTAACTCTGACAGCATGGCTAAGCAGTAGTAACCACCCACAGGATACCCTAACATCTACCCGACAGAGCAACAAGGAATATTATGAAAAACTAGGGAAACATTCTAGCATAGGATTCAAATTAAATGACTTGTATGCAACTAGTTCTACCTATGTCCTTAATATTTCCTAACCGGAGCAAAGTGATCAAGGACACTCGCCTGGGTAGTGTGGGTCGACGTAGTCAAACACCTGGTCCTGAAGGCTGAAGGTCAGCTCCGGGGTCACCTCTAAACCCATAACCACAAGCAAGAAAATAGTACAAAGGAAAAATAAGTACAAGCGTGAAGACATATGCATAAGGATAAAACATAGCATTCACATAGCAAGGTATTACCATACACTCCAAGGTGATTAAATCAAGTTCCATTATATCTATCTTAGGAAAATTACATTTTACCGTCATTTCATGTGCCAAGAACCATATAAAAGGGTGCACTACATGTTTTATTAAGTGTTCATAAAGCTATTAGGCATGAATAAACATCTACAATATTCTATAGGACTTTAATTTAGTGAGTTCAGCATTACCAAGAATCTAATAGAGTAAAAACAACACCAAACCTATGATTTTATGTCATGGAATATACACTACAAGGCCATTTAAATCAAAACAGCAGGTTACAGGGGCTTTTATGCAAAACAGTGTGTTGCAGGGACCTAGTTACAATAAACCAAAACAGTGCAAGGGGTTATATGCAAGTTTCCAGGGTTTACAGGGGCTTAGGTGCTGTTTTATAGAATAAATCATGATTACTAAACAGTCCAGGGGTCAAAGTGCTAAAGCAGTAAGGTGGAAGGGCTTCTTAGACGCGCTCGGCAAAACGCAGGGGCCTAAGTGCAAATCGGCGAAGGGGTATGCTAGGATATAACATGGACCGTTAGATCCTTGATCCACGGCCCAGAATAGATCGGCGAAAGGGTATGCACCAGGATACAATCGGCCGTCAGATCTGCAGCGCATGGCTCAGATCCAAGGGACGACGCGGCAGCTCCTACACCCTACGATTTAAAAAGAGCGGCACAGATCTAAAGTTCCGAAGGGGTACGGTTACTTCTAATCGCGACCGTGGAGGCAACATCCGACGGCCAGGGTCCGTTTCGGCCAGAGCCGGTCGCCGGCGGGTGCAGGCCACGATGGTGCGCCATGACCGAGCCCAAGAGCTCGCCGGAGCTCCACAGTTCTGCACAATCGTAACCCTAAAACCACATCTAATCGCATGGAAAGTGAGTGAGGGGTGTCGCGAGCTCACCGAGAGTGGTGCAGGGCCTTGGGGAAGAGTGGAAGTGGACCCGCGATGTAAAGCGGCGGATTGCATCGTCGGTGCTCGCCGAGAACGTGTATTGGTGCTGGTCTCCCGCGCGTGCCACGACGAGGAGGTGCACTGAACCAAGATGAGCATGAAGAGCAGGTCAAATCAAGGAGAAATCGAGAGGGAGGATGAGCATAGGAAGGGAAGCGGGGAACCTCACCGGAGTTTGATGCACCCGCGCCTCCACGGGTTGCTTCACGCTGGGGAGAGGGCGAGGGGGCCCAACACGTCCCTGCGAAGACGATCATGTGGTTAGCAAGACCGATCATGGGGAGAGGGAGAAACGTTGGGCTCGGCGAGGTGTTCACCGGAGTTGGAGCGGCAGTGGAGTAGGGCTCCCGCGCGGTGAAGAAACCGGGAGCAAGGAGGCTAGGTCCGGGGGGGGGGGGAATTTATAGGCGGGGGAGTTCCGTGACGCCAAGAAGGTCTGGGGTCCGGACTCTTGGCGAACATTGGAATCCGCGAGGGGCGACGCTTGGCGTCCGTGCATGAGATATGCGTGAGCGAGCGCGTGAGAGAAAAGTGAGGGCGGGGGAAAAAGCTGACGGGCGGGGCCCATCCATCAGCGGGTGGGAGAAACCGACGAGGGTGATGGGGGAATCCTAGGTGTGCGTCCAAGCGCGCGCGCGCGAGCGGGCCGAGCCATCGGCGCGAGCCAGCGGGAAAGAGCGGGCTGGCGGGGAAGAGAAAGAAAACGGGCCGCGGCTGGAAAGAGAGGGAGGTAAGGGAAAGAAAATAGTGGGTTGGGCCTAGAAGAGCTAATGGGTTTTTGGCCTAGAGGGGTTTTAAACCAGGGTAGAGGTTCTTATAATCACAGTTTTAATCTTATAATCATGTTTTAATTAGCGCACTTCAAATTTGAACTTAATTTAAGCACAAGAGAAAAATTCAAAAATCTACCTAGCCCCATATATATATTTTGGGGTGTTACAACTCACCCCCCCCCCCCCTCAAAGAAATCTCGACCCGAGATTTAAGAGGCTTACCGAAGAAGTCGGGAAAATCCCTCCTGAGTTCATCTTCTCTCTCCCAGGTAGCCTCCTCCTCTGAATGATGCTTCCACTGCACCTTGCACATGGGGATCCTCTTGTTCCTAGTGGTACGCTCTGACCTCTTGAGAATCCGAACAGGATACTCCGCATAGGACAAATCCTCCTGCACATCAAGATCATCCATGGATAGCTGCTCCTCCGGTGCTCTGAGGCATTTCTTCAACTGAGAGACATGGAAAACATCATGGACATCTGACAGCCGAGGTGGCAACTCCAACTGATAAGCAACCTCCCCTCTCCTGTCCAACACCTTGAAAGGTCCTATATATCGGGGTGCTAGCTTGCCCTTCACTTTGAACCGACGAAGCCCCCTAATGGGCGACACCTTGAGGTACACAAAGTCCCCCACCTCAAAGGTCAACTCTCGCCTCCGAGTATCTGCATAGCTCTTCTGCCTGGTCTGGGCTGCCCTCAAGTTCTGACGAATCTCACGCACCTTCTCTTCAACAACTCTCAACGACTCTTGCCCAAATACCTGACCTTCACCTGCCTGGCTCCAATACAAAGGTGTCCTGCACTTTCTGCCATACAAAGCCTCAAATGGCGACATCTTCAAGCTTGCCTGATAGCTGTTGTTGTAGGAGAACTCCGCATAAGGCAGGTGCTTATCCCAACTCTTGTTGTTCTTCATAGCACAAGCCCTCAGCATATCCTCCAGTACCTGGTTAACCCTCTCGGTCTGACCATCTGTCTGTGGGTGGTAAGATGAGCTGAAATCAAGTCGAGTACCCAGACACTCCTGCAGCTGCTGCCAGAACCTCGATGTGAACTGGGCCCCACGATCAGAGACTATCCTCTTAGGCACCCCATGCTGACATACAATTTTGGACATGTACAACTCGACCAGGATGGGTACCGTGTACCGCTCTCGGACGGGAATGAAACGAGCAACCTTGGTCAACCGATCAACTAGCACCCAGATAGAATCATACTCTGACTGAGTCCTGGGCAGTCCAACAATAAAATCCATGCCAACCTCCTCAAACTTCCACTCAGGCACCCTCAAAGGCTATAGCAATCCGGCAGGTCTCTGGTGTTCCGCCTTCACAAGCTGACACATCTCACAAAGAGCCACATACTGAGCCACATCACGCTTCATGCGACGCCACCAAAAACGCTCCTTGAGATCCTGATACATCTTGGTACTCCTAGTGTGGATGGAGTAACCCGAATCATGTGCCTCTCTCAAGATCATCAGACGGAGAGCCTTATCCTCAGGCACACAAATCCTCTTCCCAAGCCACAGAGTCCCCTGCACATCCTCCCGGTACCCTGCAACCTTGCCTTCCTTCATCAGCCTCTTAAGCTTCAAAATCTCCCTATCATCCTTTTGGCCATCCCGAATATCACGCTCGAGGGTGGAATCCACATCCATCACCACTGCATCAGCACTGGTCACCAAGCTGAGATTAAGTCTCGCAAACTCTTCACACAATTGCGGCTGCAACGACAAAGCATTGCAATGCACCTTCCTGCTCAGTGCATCCGCCACAACATTAGCTTTTCCCGATTGATAATTAATGCCCACATCAAAGTCATTAATGAGCTCTAGCCACCTGCGCTGTCGAAGATTAAGATCCGGCTGAGAGAATATATACTTGAGACTCTTGTGATCCGTATAAATCTCTGTCCTCTTCCCCATCAAGTAGTGCCTCCAGATCTTCAAAGCATGAACTACCGCAGCCAACTCCAAGTCATGAGTCGGATAGTTCCTCTCATGCTTCCGAAGCTGCCTAGAAGCATAGGCCACAACATGCCCTTCCTGCATGAGGACACAACCCAAGCCTTGCCGAGATGCATCACAATAGACCGATAACTCCTTCTGCATATCAGGCATCACCAACACGGGTGCAGTAGTCAATCTCATCTTCAACTCCTGAAAGCTCGCCTCGCACTCGGGCGTCCAGACAAAAGCCGCTCCCTTCTCAAGCAACCTTGTAAGCGGCTTAGCAATCTTCGAGAGTCCCTCAATAAAGCGGCGGTAATAGCCCGCCATCCCCAAGAAACTCCTGATCTGGCCAACATCCACAGGTGCCTCCCATTTCAACACATCTGCCACCTTGCCTGGATCAACAGAAACTCCTCCTTCGGATATAACATGCCCCAGGAAAGACACCTCTTTCAACCAGAACTCGCACTTGCTGAACTTGGCATACAACTGATGATCCCGAAGCTTCTGCAACACCAACCTCAAATGCTCCCCATGCTCGTCCTCATCCCTCGAGAAAACTAGAATATCATCAATGAAGACCACCACAAACTTATCCAGATAATCCATGAATACCTTATTCATAAGGTACATAAAGTAAGCTGGAGCGTTGGTCAACCCAAAGGACATAACTGTGTACTCATAGAGACCATAGCGGGTGACAAAAGCTGTCTTCAGGATGTCTGAGGGCCGCACCTTCATCTGATGGTACCCAGAACGAAGATCAATCTTAGAGAACACGCAAGCTCCTCTAAGATGATCAAGCAAATCCTCAATACGCGGTAGGGGATACTTGTTCTTGATGCTCACAGCATTAAGGGCTCGATAATCAACACACAACCGTTGGGTCCCATCCTTCTTCGGCACAAAGATAACCGGCGCTCCCCAAGGTGAGGAGCTAGGGCGAATAAAGCCCTTACTCAACAGCTCATCAATATGGTCCTTCAGCTCCGCTAGCTGCTGAGAGTCCATCCTATAGGTTCTCTTATAGATAGGAGCAGTACCAGGTATTAGTTCAATAACAAACTCGATATCACGGTCAGGTGGCATACCTGGCAATTCCTCAGGAAAAACGTCAGGGAACTCCCTCACCACCCGAATCTCCTCTGGTTCACCCATTTGATTAATCCAAATTCCCTCGGTCGTCGCTGGGGTGGAAGTGTACTCCACCAAGGTGCCATCAGGATAAGTCAACTTCACAGTCCGGGTCGCACAGAGGATCACCCCATCGTACTTGGCCAGCCAATCCAGTCCCAAAATAATATCCAGTCCCCGCGACTCCAGCACAATGAGATTTGTAGAGAAAATCATCCCCATAATATCAATGCCGACATTAGGGCACACAACATTAGTCCTGAACTCTCCTCCTGGAGAGTGGACCACCATCATATGAGTAATAGAAGAAGTCCCCAAAGAGTGTCTCAGAAAAAACTCATAAGCAATGAATGAGTGAGTAGCACCTGAATCGAATAAGACAGAACCGGGGTGAGAATTAGCAAGAAACATACCAAACACCACGTCTGGGGCCTCCTGAGCCTCCTCCAAGGCCACGTGGTTCACCCGACCACGCGAGAACCTCTGCTGCGGCTGCTGTGACTGCGGCACTGGCTTCTTCTGACAACGGTTGGCAAAGTGTCATGTCTCTCCACAGTTATAGCACTGAAGGTCACCTCTGGCTGCCTGAGGCCTGCCGCCCTGGCTCTACCGGAACCGTCCTGATGGACGAGGCGGGAGAGTAGTGCGCTGCTGGGGCTGCTGGATATGCTGCTGCTGCTGGGGCTGTCTGTAAGCTGGTGTCGGGTACCTCTGAGGCTGCCACTGTCCCACTGGTGGCCTATAGGGCCCACCCCGCTGTGGTGCGAAGCGGGGGCGTGCACCACTCCCCGAAGACTGACCCTGACCCTGGAAAACAGTCTTCCGCTTCCTGTGTGCCTCCAACTCTGGTAGCTGCCTCTCCATCACATATGCCTTGTCAATCATCAGCTGGAAACACCCGTAGTAGCTGCTGGATAGAGCATTCTTCAGTTCTTCATTCAATCCCTGGATGAAACAGTCCTGCTTCAGGTCATCTGTCCTGACCTCCTCTGGTGCGTAGTGCGACAGCTGCGTGAAGCGAGTGAGGTACTCACGCACTGATGACCCTCCCTGCTTCAGGCTCAGAAACTCCTTGCGCTTCATCTTGACCTCTCCTGCCGGAATAAAGTGACTCCTGAAGCTGTGGCAGAACTCCTCCCAGGTGATGCTCTCAGGGGTTGCGTGAGCGGCGGTGAGAGCCGTCCACCAATCAGCAGCCGGTCCTGCCAGCTCGTGAGCAGCTAGCAAAACCCTCTCTTGGCCCACACACTGTATCAGCCTCAGCTTACTTTCCACGGCCTTCAACCAGTCATCCGCGTCCATGGGCTCCACAGGACTGCTGAAGACAAGAGGTTGTGTGCTCTGAAAGTCTCGGAGGCACGACCGCAGTCCCCAACCAGGAGCAGGCGGTGGCGGGGGAGCTGGCTGCATGTTGGCTAGCACCTGAGTCAGACTCTGGAGAATCTGGTTCTGTGCCGCCAACATCTGCTGCACCCCGGAAGTGACCGGTGCACCACGAGCTCCACGGCCCGCCCAACCAGGCATCTGAAAGGCGGGGCCCTCATCCACGGGAGGCTCGCCACGGCCTCTGCCACGTCCACGACCCCTGCCTGCCATCTGTTACATGTATTATAACACGTAAGTCATAGCAATGTATATAATAAAAGGCACTATGGGGTAAAATTTTCCAAAAAGAAGGAAGATCATCTACTATCCCTATTAATATAAAGACAATCACAATCATGTACATGCATCAGTCAAGACCAATATCAAACAAATCAAGCCATAAAGAAGATTTAACGGGCTACACGACCAAGGATTGGGTGACCACCTAACCTAAGCGTGGCTCTTCAGGGTGGTTTCACAATTTTTGAACAAGAGGAGAACAGAAAAGTTCTTTTATTAGGAATTTTTCAAGCATTTAAGTAGGAGAGGTGGAGTTTTCTTGAAAAGAGGTAAGACATGTAGAATTAGAAACACACGCCACTTTTTCACAAATTTTTCTTGTGAAAAGAATTGTTGAGGTGAAAATAGTTTAGTTCACGACCATTTCTAACTAGGCTGGTGTCCTAGGGACAGCATTGGCTCTGATACCACTCTGTAACACCCTGTTCCTGCAAGGGAAACAAAGCGCATACTCGCGTGTGCCAGGATCAATTTTCATCATCACACAGGAGCACAATAAGAGGTATCATATATAATAAGCCAAGCTCGATAATCATGATAAGCCAAGTATGGCGAGTACATCATCCTCGATACATGAATGACCCGTAGGTCTAAAAGAAAAAAAATTCATGACAGCGGAAAAAGTAGTAGTGGGATCTCCATCACAGGCGCCGTCCGTGAGAACACCCGCCTAGACCTGAGCACCAGTGTCGTCCCCGTCGAACTCCTCGTCCATCTCTCCACCACTGGGCCCTGAGCAGCAATACATGCACAAGAAAATAGAAAAGGAAAGAAACGAGGATGAGTACCTAATGTACTCCGCGAGTGAGGGAAATTATGACATGCGGGCTATTCAATGAGGATAAGCTGACACGGGTTAGCCTCTATGCAACCTTAATTTCCTAAGTTGACCTTAGCATCCTATTTACTAGGTGAATGACTCATATATACCATAATAATATAAACTGTCGGGTTACACCCACCCGACTCTCCACTGTCCAGGTTACCCCACCTGGAAACCAACTCACCGGGTTAAACCACCCGACTGCCAAACATTCAACCAGTCCCAATCCAACTAATCAAGATTGGTCTATCCAGGCGAGCTCATGACCGTGAGCATGGCTATCTAGATAGATTTAATACCCTGCAGAGTTTGTACCACTTTACCCACAAGTTGTGATTTCATCGTTTAACAACGACTAAGAAAACTTCATCCTGCCATTCTCACACTGCCTAAGGTGTGTGGCTAGGAGTCCACAACAGAGCCTTTACAAAGGGTCTCCCGACAAGTACAAGCACTCTAAGGTTTCGCATATCCCGGAGTTGGAGCGGCGGTGGAGCAGGGCTCCCGCGCGGTGAAGAAACCGGGAGCGAGGAGGCTAGGTCCGGGGGGGGGGGGGGGGGGGGGGGGGGGGGTGGGGGATTTATAGGCGGGGGAGTTCCGTGGACGCCAAGAAGGTCTGGGGTCCGGACTCTTGGCGAACATTGGAATCCACGAGGGGCGAGGCTTGGCGTCCGCGCCTCGGCCGTGCATGCGATATGCGTGAGCGAGCGCGTGAGAGAAAAGCGAGGGCGGGGGAAAAAGCTGACGGGCGGGGCCCAACCATCAGCGGGTGGGAGAAACCGACGAGGGCGACGGGGGAATCCTAGGCGCGCGTCCAAGCGAGCGCGCGCGAGCGGGCCGAGCCATCGGCGCAAGCCAGCGGGAAAGAGCGGGCCGGCGGGGAAGAGAAAGAAAACGGGTCGCAGCTGGAAAGAGAGGGAGGTAAGGGAAAGAAAATAGTGGGTTGGGCCTAGAAGAGCTAATGGGTTTTTGGCCTAGAGGGGTTTTAAACCAGGGTAGAGGTTCTTCTAATCACAGTTTTAATCTTATAATCATGTTTTAATTAGCGCACTTCAAATTTGAACTTAATTTAAGCACAAGAGAAAAATTCAAAAATCTACCTAGCCCCATATATATATTTTGGGGTGTTACATTCAATACCGGTGATTAGTCTGGACTAATGACTTTCAAAAAAGAAATATCATTCTTCTTTCTGAGAGACAGCAAGGCGGCATATTCGATTACGCAACGCCTAGCTAGCAGGGTTGGTTTGTGCCGACAGTGAAATAAGGCAGCTCTAAGAAGCACTGGTTCGTTGAACCGAAAACTCGCCTAATTCAGATTACCAGTCAAACCTGACGAAAATAACTACCAAGATTTGTGTTGTAGGTAAAATAGTACTACTCCTACTAGCAACACACTGTTGCGGTGATAACGAAGTACACGTTGAGAACAGGTTCACATCGACAGCAACCAGATCGAGTTAATCTTTCAACCTCGGCATGATCGACGATCGAATCGAAACGCCAATCAATTACCCCAGAAGACTGTTGATGATTGGTAATTGTTCAGATCAAAAGAAATGACGCGATCGGTAAATGGCGACAGCTCTGGAGCAAATACAATAAGTAGTAATAGGCGCCGCTAGCTGGTCACAGATTTTCAACCGGCAAGTGCCAGTAGCAGTAGTTTTCAGGTGAGATTAGGTAGAATCTGGACTCGGCCGGATTATATGTAAACTAGCTAGTCTAAAGGGGCTTTCGCTGTTAGCGAATTTGGTGAGGTTTGATGTCCTCCTCGATCGAGTTTGTTGGATTGGACGCCTGCGTGACACCCTGATGCTGTAAGCCAAGCGTAATAACCCGGTGTCGCCACCCCTCCATGCTTCAGAGTTCCGGATGCCATTCGTCCTGCGGGTCCAACAAAAAGCTGTGTGGCCTTATTTTGACTGCGAAACAAAATATTTTTTATTACTACTTGAGAGTGTTTTTTGTGTGTGTAGATTTAAGTATTTTAGGATAAATAAACTCATGTCATGACACGATCCGACAGACTTTATTGAGGTAAAATCTTTCTTTTCATAGTAGATACAAAGATCGCTAATCCTTCGGAAAAAAAAAATACAAATCTCGCTGGCGCACTATCTCTCTCTGTCCAGCATAAAAAAAAAAGAACTAAAAGCTGATCGGATCCAATGGGCTGAAATGAGAGCCTGGCAGCCTTCATTCCCAGATACGTATAAGCCCATTAGCCCATCACTGTGGGATGATGTCGGTTTCTGTACGGCCTTAAGCTAATCAATTTGACTTTTGTGGCACGTCTTGTCTTTTGGTTCTTCCATGTTTTCCCCATTTCGAAATGCTTAATTAGTGATGGTCCAGTTCCAATTCCTCTTCGATCCGTCGTATGGTATGTACTCCTACGGTGGCAATGTTGCATGAACAAAGACGTCAAACATGATGACGAAGTGTAATTACTGCCGGAACCATTTTTTCAGCAAGCAACCAACAAGAAGCAGATTCGGAACAAAGAGCAGCAGGAGGAGATGGCGGCAGGGTCTTTCTACTGCGAATTTTCAGACACGGGTACAGCATTGTACGCTGAGCGGCGAGCGCGCACTCATACACAGGTACGCTTCGCTTGCCCCTCGTCGGTATTGGAAACTGATGGTTCTTGCCTTCTTGGCCGCTGCGACGGTACAGTTTCGAGTGGTTGCGCTTCGCCACTTGCGTCAGTACAGTTTTTTTTTTTTGCGGTTCGCACTTGGGTCAGTCTTTGCTTCAAAAAATGAAAGGCGAAAGGAATTTCAAACGCCCGCTCATATACAGATATACTCAAAACACCAACTCCGTTGTTTTTTTTTTCTTTCGAAAACACAACTCCGTTGTTATTTTGTTAACTGAAGCAAAGCAAAGCGAGGCATGCGTAAAAATGAGAAAATCGTAAAGAGAAAATAAAATGAAAAAATTGCCTTTGATAATACTACTGCACTAGTATTCGATAAGCATAAATGTCATGCACCGACCGATTAGTAAGTGTAGTGTTAATGTACACACACTTGCACATCACCGGAGATATACCTTTCCTGGCTCGTAGCCAAGCTACGCCCATTCATTCAGGACAGCTCCTTTAGTCCTTTTCCTTTCTGTTGTTGCGCTTGCTGTACAAACCGGTTTTCTGGCGCCACCTCCCGGCCGAAATGCAGAGGCAGCTGAGCATCTCGGCGATGCAGAAGCTCCAGCCGGAGGAAGGCGGCGACCTCAACCACGACGACGTGGAGGCGAAGCTCGAGAAGGCGCCACCGGCTCGATGGTTGGGGAAGGAGCGATCCGTGCACCTCATCCCGCTGCTCACCGTCCTGTGCTTCCTCCTCCTCTTCCTCTGCTCCCACGACCCATCTCCTTCTGGTACGTTGTGATCGCCGTCTGCAAGAATTGGGCGGCTAGGTTCATGTGTAATCGTGTTTGACATTTTGCTCGTCAGATGTGTCGAGCTTTGGAGGGAAAGCTGTGGGCAGGAAGACCAGGTCACTCTGATAGTGTCGAGAACTCAACAAGTTATCATACACCAAAAGCGGTCGTCAGACTATCTTTTACTTGGAGGCACTAAGGCTGTCAGGCACATGCCCCGTGCTCATTTTTCTTTTCTTTTTACCTTTCTGTCGTTTCCAGTTTCAGTTTCTCTCTTCATTCCTATTGTGTATGATCGGTGTTGAAATATAAATGAATTGCCTACCATCACTTATCAGCTTAAGTTTTTAAGGACAACTGGTCAGCGCATACTAGTTTAACATGGTATCAGAGCCAGAGGTCTTGAGTTCGAATCCTGGCGGGCGCAATTTATCAAAAAAAATAAAATAAAATAAAATTGCAGCCGACTCCTATTCCACGTATACGGCCCAAAAGAGCCTACACGTGAGGGGGAGTGTTGAAATATAAATGAGTTGCCTACCATCCCTTATCAGCTTAAGCTATTGAGGGCAACTGGTCAGCGCATACTAGCTTAACAATCGGAACTACGGTAGTGTCACAAGTTCGAATTATTGAAGTTTTGAACTCTGATCAAATAACAATATTACTGGTTCATCTGTTCTGACAATATCGGCTTTGTCGGATCTTCCAAAAAAAAGACATATCGGCTTTGTTTGCCTTCGCTCATTAGACAAACTGAACTTTTGAATCGAGAAATATGGGTGCCTGCTGTAAAAAAAATAAAATAAAAGAAAGATGAACGCACCAATGTTTTAGCGACCCAACAAAAGCTGTCTGCTGATGCACCATCAGCAGAATGAAAGCACCATCTAATCATCCTTTGCAAGCGTCGGTTTCTGATGCTACAAGACTGCACGCGGTGCCCCAAATTCCTGTTAGCTTGTATTTTCCGGCAGTTACCCTTGCTGTAATCTGTACAAACAGAACAAGGCCACATGCTGTTCCCGCATCCTATCTGCTAGCCAAAGGGAGGCAGAGCTGAACATGAAACTAGTGAACCGGACCATTTTGGCAAGGACGAAATCAAACACCTTGTCGCCCTGTCATCGCTAGGCAGCTCATTGTTTCAGGAACTCTATACAACGTTTCCTGGTTTCTATGACTCTAGCTTCAACAGAATATTGGATCAAAAGACTACTCAGGTCCTTGCATCGTCAAGAAAAAAGAACCAACCTGTCAACAAAACAGTCAAGTTCCAGAACCCCAGCTACTTCACAAGCGCAGAGTAAGGCCTCCCTTACCGTGATACTGTCATTCTCTGCATGAATAGCAAGAGCAATCTCTTTCAATAACCAAGTACCTGAAATAAGATAAGATCACACTGCAACAGCACGAGCAATATTTTTCATGTTCGACTACAGGACAAGAGTGCCAGGATAAATTGCAAAATCTTTAGGTCCCAATAACTTTCAACTTTCAAAGAGGGTTCAACCAGAAGATGGTACTCCAACACTAACAAATGAGTTTAACATCCATCTACTGTCTATTTACATGCATGTATGATGCAAAACCATATCATAGTATGAGCCCCTGCGCCGGTTCAGGCTTCTTAGGAGCCTCAGCAGGAGGAGGCACCTTGCTAGGCTCCTCATCTGTAACAGGAATAGCTGCTGTTGTGGAGTGAAGAATGGCTTCAGGGGTTTCAGAAACATGTATCTTTGTAAATTCACCATCCAAATCCTTGTGTACTGCAGGGCCTTCCGAGATGGTAACTCGTGCGCCAGACAGATCCTCAACATTCTTGTGCTCCTGCTCAGCTGCTATCTTTTCCTTAGCCTTTGCACCAACATCGTTCGCAGCATTGGTGACCTTACTGAAGGCACCGATTACCCATGCTGCTCCAGTAAGGACATACCTGTTCTTCATGATGGCAGATCCAGCAGTCGAGACACTCTGTTCAGCAGCTGCCAGTGCTGACTTTGTCTTCTCAGATACATGGTATTTCTGATCCACTTCCTTCACTTTATCATTCACAACTGAAGTTCCAACACTGATTTTCTCACTTAAGCCGATTCTCTTGTCAAAGGAAGATACTCTAGCAGTTGCAGTTGATGTGAGTTGATGCTTCTCATCCAAAGCTTTTGCTTTATCCAATGCATCCCTACCAAGGATAAATCCCTTTGCCAGCATGGTGCCAACAATTTCCTCGGCCTTTTGAAGAGCAGAAGGTTTTGCATCTTTCGGCTGGGGATGAAAAACAATGTAAAAGATGTGTACCAAAACTTATTCTCATTCAGAGAATAGTATGCTTCCAGTGATACCTCTTTTTTTTTTTCGAAAACCAGCTTTGCTGGTGCAATTGTATTAAGATGGAAATGAACAGTTTACAAGCATCGCTACTGATAGATAGCCAAAATGATTACACTTTAAAAGAACAGTCCAGTGATACCTCTAGAGAAGCTAAAACAGAAGCAGGCAGCTCATAATCAGTAGCTGGCATGACAATGACAGCCATATCAACTATTGTGGCCCCCTGTTACAGCAATCAAAGTATGCATTAGAATGTTTGATGTGTATCTGAAAAAATTTGTGACATTTATAAAGAAAAAGAGGGACTTTCGTGCTAGAGCTAAAAACTCAAGGTAGACAGAATGTTGAAAAATCAATTTGGAACAATAGATTATGTAAAGGGGCAACACTCAACAACAGTCAAACATGATAACATGAAACAATCAATTAAAAAGTGTTCCAAATATTTTTGCTGGGTATTATAGAATATCATGGAAACATATTACAGAGCACAGTGCCACATTGACAAAATTAAGATTACCAACTCCTTTAAGCGAGATAACAAACACATACCATACTTCCATAACAATGCTACCACTAAATCAACAATCCATGCAAAATGCAAACTTGTCACAATACTTGAGAGTTGAGAACTTGAGATAGAATAAGTACCGTAAGAAGCATAGCCGTCTCAGCTCCTTGATTGTCTTTAAAGGTAATGTAGGCCACTTGAGACAACTCATCACCACTGCATAGCAAGAAATGGTTAGTAGAATTCATAGCACAGGGTGGAGAACGGACATCTTTTATGTGGTGCTAAACTGCTAAGTGCTAACCTTTGCATTTCAACATGCACAATGTCACCGGAAAAGGAAAAGAACTCCTTTATGTCACGCTGTGCTGCTTTCAGTGACACGTTGCTCACCTTGACTGTACTGAGTGTGCTTGCCTAGAAAAGTTAATGGCAGAAAAGGAACATCTGATTAGTGGTATTGTGGATGGAGTTGCTGCCATAAATAATAATGTAGCATGACAGTAGTATCTTTTGTATATAAAAGTGGAAGGAAAAAAGAAATGGACTAATCCGATGGACATTGGCACAAAAAAACTAAGTAGCCCCATAATAATCTCCAAACTACTTCATATACCATACGAAAAATTGTGGAAGTTTGCATCATGCATAGAAAAATCTTGTCGCAAATTATTTCCTGCCAGTTGTCTATATTGACACGTGGATCTGCCATACTAACGCCATACGACCTCAATTTATGAATTGGCAATTAAAATTTCTGTTCCATGGTCATCTCTTAAGAATACCTGGAACGGTCCATGTATCATTCAGGTCTTCATTCTAATGTTTTCAGATAATTTTAAACAGGAACAGACATTTTTGTTTCTGGAGAAGTCAGATAGAACCCTACACATGGCCATTCTTCTGGTTCCGATACTGCCAACATACAGAATTTACTAGATCAAAAGATTTTTCCTATTTAACGATTATCCAATCAGCATGTTAAACATCTAAGAAAACAACAAATAACTAATTACTTTTTTTGTCGCCACGTGCAATCAATTAAGTGTAACGACTACAGTTACTATACAGTTGTGTTATATAGATAATAAACTAAATACGGAAGTTACGTTACATGTTGTTGTAGTTGGAGGTCTTTTGCCCGCCAACTTTGCATTTGGCACCCGTTTACATAGAGTGCTTTCTTCTTTGCGCTCAAGACACCATTTACAATGCATATAAGGTAGAAGTAGATGATGAAATGGGAATAGAAACATTTCACCCTCCTTAGATCCTTCAGGATAATCAAGTAGCCACAAGAAAAGAACAGGCCTATGTTACAACTAAGCATTCAATATAGATAAATTAGGCCCTGGAGATAATGCCCTGAACCAAACACTTCAAATCACGAATAAGGAGCCACGATTCAAGACTTCCAGACACCTCAACGTGAACCCGACGACTGAAGAACTAGCCTGGAAGAATGCCTCATTTTTCAGGGTTTGAGCAGCTTGAAAACAGTCTACAATAACTGGATACTACAAGATAACCTGTCGCAATCATTACAGATCATCAGGGAGGTACAATGTCGACTTAGATGGAACGAGTTTGACTAAACCCGAACCCCACCCCACATTCCATTTATACCGAATCCTGCAAATGCTCCAGTTTCCACCTTTCCTTCACAAACACTGGATCACTTTCCTCTTTTCTTTGGCATAGAAGAGCTTGAAAGGAAACAAACACCAAAATCTAAACGAATAGTGTACGCACATATGGATTATGGAGAGCAAAAGGGAATGACTACTATACAATCTCATCTATAGTGTAATCATGCAATCATTCACTTTCAACAATTGAATGTCCATCCTAAGGTGGTTGCGTTTTTTTACTTTAACTCCCTCCACTACATGGAAGGAGTTAAGTGAGAAAACGCAACCACCCTAGAATGAATATCCAATGGTTAATGATGGATGATTGCATGATTGCACAATAAATGAGATTACATACTAGTCATTCCCGAGCCAAAAAGGGTTAAATCCCTAACAGAGCTCCTAAAAGAAATCAGGACAGGCGACGAAATGGCCACGGATCGAAGAAGCATAGCAATCAGCATGGAGCTCAAAATCAGCCTCTCTTCAGAAATTCGAAGCTAGACGGTTATCGAAAAAAAATCGAAGCGAGAAGGGGGGTAAATCGGTGCTCACCGCCATGCTTGCTGGACGCGGTCGCCGGAGATCTCGAACCCCTAAACCGCTGACTTGAATCGGGAAACGGGAAGCAAACACAAATTAAAACTGCTGCAGAAACGGAGCCGCCGTGTCCAGCGGTCAGGCTTTATAGGCAGGCGGAGGTGGAGCGCGGCCGGAGCACGCAGCGCGGCGGTGCGTGCCATCGAGACGTGGGGGGCAGTGACGTGGCGACGTGTGGGGCACGCCGAGCGGGGATCGAGGACCCCACCGGCTTTTGGGTTTTACCATGGGTTCCTCCGACGTGGTCTGACTTGTCTCCGCGAATCCGAGGTGGCCGCACCAATGGGCCTATGTTGGGCTCGCGAACTTGATGGGCTAAAAAGATCAAAAGCTGTAGGACCAAATGACCCAATCGGAGGAATTTTTTTATTTTAGCATTATTAATTTATTATTTAATATTAATAGCATTCGATTTTTTTTGCAAAATTGGTGTGGACGACATGCCACGTGGCAAGTCGTCCACAGTGTGGACGGCTACCCTGCCACGTGGCAGCACATGTGGCAGTCTAAAAAATTCTGGTTTTTGTTCATATTTAGGCGCCTATTTTAAAATACTTAGAGACATATTTTGAAAATGTTGTTATTGAAAAAATATAGTAGACAATGTGTGCTACAATTCCTTAAGTTACAACATTTCCAAAATAAGTCTCTAGATATTTCTAAATAGCAGTCCAAATATGAATAAAACTCAGCAAATTTGCGCTGCAGAGGCAAATTTGCTGAGTTTAGTCACATTTCGACGGTCCTTTTAAAATACATAGATACAAATTTAGAAAATGATTATACTGGAATAACTGTAGATAACAATTTTTACTACATTTTATTCAATAACCACATTTCCTAAATGTCCCTAAATATTTTAAAATAATCATTCAAAAGTGACTAAACACAGCAAATTTGCCTCTGCAATCCGAATTTTCTTAGTTTCATTCACTTTTGGACACCTTTTTTAAAATACCTAGAAACATATTTTTGAAATATTTTTATTGAATAAAATGTAGTAAAGATTTTTTACAGTTATCCAATATTAAAAATTCATGAATTTGTATCTATTTAAAAATAGTCATCGAAAAATGATTGAACTCAGCAAATTTGCCCCTGCAACACAATTTTGCTGAGTTTTATTCAATTTTGAACGGCTATTTTAAAATACCTAGGGACATATTTTAGAAATATTATTATTGAAGAATTTGTATTACACATTGTATACTACATTTTCATCAATAACAACATTTTCAAAATATATCTCTAGGTATTTTAAAATGAATGTCCAAAAATGAACAAAAACTAGAATTTTTAAGACTGACATGTGCTGTCACATGGCAAGTCATCCATACACAGGCAGGGATGCTAGTTTTGCAAAAGAGAAATTCGGATACTATTAATATTAAATAATAAATTAATAATACTAAAATAAAAAAATCAATCGGAGTGCTTGGACGTCACAAGAAAATTTCTTAAAAAGGGGAGCGCATGCTTTCAATTAAACGCTCCCTGCCAATGTTCAGTTCCAAATGTTCTGGTGATGGTTCCTATTATTGTGTATCTGTGTACAACCTCCACTTGCCTTTATTTTTGGCCTGGCCATGTTCCTATTATTGTTTTATGCATTCAATCTTTCAAAGTGAAAACTCAGACAAGCAATATCGTTCAAAACACCATATTCATCAGAAGTTCAGGACGGGATACAAAATTTAATACCTCTATTCTAAAATGCCCTAACGACAAACAAATTGATACCGAGAGAGTAACATTGATCAATAGTCCTGCCAACTCAAAATAAATCGGGGAAACTAGGCATGATGTCCTGAGAAAGCAGTGACCATTGCTAGAATATGCGGGATCTGAGGTGATTCTGCTTCGTCCCGTTGCGCTTGGAAGGCAGAAGCACAGAGCTGAGAGCTGTGCGGTTCATCAAGGCAGCTCTCAGAATCTCCAGTACCTGCAAAAAATAAACGGCAAAAGAATCAGATCGAGTCAGCAATGTAAGCTTGTAACAGAAAAAAAAAACAGTGACGAGTTTTATAAACTGCTAGCCTAAACTGTACCAGGCGTTTCGTGACAGAGATTTCCTTCTCCAGAAGTTCTTCCGTCCGGATCTTCGCATCGCTAATAACTTGCATTGCGTTTGATATGGAGAGTGGAACGACACGCATGTCAGCAGTCATCATGAAATTCGTAGGTACAACCTTCATGTACGACTCACCATTACCATTTTCTTTGTTTGGTGATTTTGGATTCAGCTCACGAAGCCTAGCGGAGTTTACACTGTTCCCGCAAAAGGCACAGCATGTCTTGCAATCATAAGATATACAACTAGAAAGATTGGAACTAATTTTCAAGCACCAGGAGCAAGCGTTGAAAATTAGTTCTTTAGGAGCTGATTCCTCAATCTGCAGGACCCTGGTGGCTACGTAGCCAAAAAATGACGCTGATTTCGGCGTTAATAGCAAGCTTTGGCACTCTGATCTGACACGTTCTTTAGCGTCTGCGTCTATGCTCTTGTAGAGATTGTAAAGGCATCCTGAGAACTGACCGTATGTTTTGACAACGGATCCTATTGGAATGCTTAATAAACCGAATACGAGGTCCACGAACCCTTCAGAAACTTCAGCATACAGCAGAGACGAATTGTTTGTGTGCAGGACACGTATCTTCACATTGCTTAGTACGTCAATAATTTCTTGATCAGCACACAGTACATCGGAGAGCGCACAAGGGTCGACCTCATCATAACGGATAGGATTATCATAGTAAAACCCAGTTAGAGGTTCCTTCGACGTTAATGATCTCTGGAGTAAGCTAGTTACCTGCAACAAAAGTATAAAAACATATATTTGTGAACCTCCATAAACATAGCTTACGACCTGAAAAAGTAACATAATCACGAAGGCAAACCTTTTGAGAAGTGAGATGGACGGTCGTCAGCTGGAGATTAACCGGATCACGTACTCCAAATCTTTCAAAAAGAGACAGCATGAGAGACGTCGAAGACGGCGCAACCATGAGGTCATCAGTGACGATAAACTTGTCACTGCCTTTCACAAAGACCGCGGTTGCGCAAGAGCCAAGGTTACTGTCATTCGCCGGCCTCTCACCAGCGTACTGCATGACTTTGCCGCATTTGCAAACGACGTCCGGGACCGAGCTAAACGCGCAATCGGCACAGGTCGTGTCCTTACAGACATAAACCGCCAAGGGTTTGCTGTCACCTACGTTGATCTTGAGCCGAGAGCAGTGGCCGGAGGCAGAGTTGAGGGGTGCAAGAAGCATCGTCTTGCACGCCTTGGTTTGGAAGTAGTCCGGGCTGAGATCCTCCACGCTCTTGTAGATCTGATCGAGACATCCTATCTGGGACTGCTTGCCAAGAAGGCGAACAATGGTGCCAAGAGGCATGGTTAGGAAGCTGAAGAGGACGTCGACGAAATCCCCGTCGGACTCCGCAAACAGCACCTTCTTCTTCTCAGGGTCGACAAATAACTTGACTTCGATGGTTTGTTCTTGTTTTTCCGACATTGTGGAAGTACTTGGCGAACTGCAATTTAAATTTCTTGTTGTGCAACTGGCACGCAAGGTTAAGGGGTCGTTGTCCTTAAATAGTACTCCCTCCGGTGTACAAAATATTGTCGTTCTACACTAGAGCTAAGAGTGCACAAAAAATTGTCATTTTACACTGCATGCCATGGAAAATAGTGTAAAAAATGGGATAGCGTGTACCTAGAAATCAAACTTGTATCAGATTGGCTGGAAAAACGTGAAGAAGACCACTCGGACCACTAAGGAGAGTTGTATTATAAAAGAAAGAAATCTATTTAATACTTCCTTGGTATGCGAGAACATGTCCAAAACGACAATATTTTGTACACCGGAGGGAGTACTGTATACTACGTGATGCTGCGCAGCAATTAACTGCTGAATGACTGACCTTGGAATTTGACTACCCAGAGTAGAATACGAAGCTGCAGGTGTCCCTTTGGACTTCGCCACGCGAAGAACCCGACACTGAAAGCTTCTTCCAAAGAATTATGACGCCCTCTTTTCGGAGAGATGACTTTAAGGTTCCTTGATCAGCTCGTGATGAGCATTTTCCCGAGGTGGAAGACAGAACGGTCGTGGACCATTTCACACGCAATAGGCAGCATATGGGCCAGACAAGCACCTAGCAGATTAAGGCCCACGATACTGTACGCCTGCTTAAGGCCCGGCAGTTCAATCAGAACAGTGCTCAAATCAGGCTCTCTTCGGAAACTCGAACCGAGAAGAAGGGTGCTCACCGCCATGCTGAGTCGCCGGAGATCTCGAGCCTTAAACGGCTGACATGTATCGGGATATGGGAAGAAAAAAAATTTCAACACTGCTGCAAAAACGGAGCTGCCGTGTCCAGCGGCAGGCTTTATAAGCAGGCGGAGGAGCGCAGCCGGAGCACGCAGCACTGCTATTCGAGAAGTGGGAGCAGTGACGAGCCGACGTATTGTCATATGGGGCACGCCGACCGCACCGGCATTTGGGTTTTTACAATGGGCTCCTACAATGTGGCCTGACTTGTCCTATCGAATCAGAGGTGGCCGCGACGCTCGAGTGTCGAGTGAGGTCGTTTTCACGAAGATTCGTCCGACTAGTAACGGGCCACGTTGGGCTTGGAAGTTTGATGGGCTAAAAAGGTATAGCCTGAATTAAGTGGCCCAAAGTTCAGTGAAAACACCACGATGGTGATTTTTAAGGAACTTGTACCGCATTTGACTGGTGAGGTGCTCATAGGAAATAAAATCGGAGACAAGTTTGCCGGGAAATACGTCTCAAAAGACCCGCGGCCTTGCCAACAACCCAAATCAGGATTTTTTTATTAATATATCTTTTTAAAAATCATGTATAATAAATAACTCACGGATTCGAAAATTTGCCAAAATGACCCAACTTCGTATGTACCACATACAAAATGACACGTAGCTCACACATTTCGTACGTGGCACATACGAAGGTGACGTGACCCGCCACGCGTTCCCGAGGTGGCGGTTCCCTTCCCGAGGAGAGCGAATCTCGTATGATCCGCATACGAGATTCGCATTTCGTATGCGGCTCATATGAAATTCGCTCGCCTCGTGGGGCCTGCCGGATCCGTCGTATGTGGCACGGATGAGTTGTGTGCCCCTATAAAACGCGTCTCGCGCCCTCAGAACACATTCGTCGCATTATTAGCTCCTACCGCCGCCTTTACCACACCGCCGCACCGCCCCGGTCCTCTGCGATGCTCCTCCGGCTGCCTCTGCGCTCCACTCCCCTCGGTATATTTCTTATTTGGCTCTAGTGTTGAAGTAATTTTTATTATTAGGTTGCTTTCTCATGTCAATAGATATTCCGCTCTACTTAGTGTTTTGTTAATGGTGCTATGAACTATTGATTTGTGGATAAGTTTTGGACTTGTTAGGTAGTGATTTGTTAATAGTGCTATGGATAATTGATTTATGGATAAGTTTTGGACTTGTTAGGAGTCCTATATATGCCTCTTTTAGGACTTGTTAATAGTGCTATGTGGTAGAGTAGGTAATGTTAATTTAGATTTTCATATAGGACTTGTTAATAGTGATTGTGCTATAGGACTTATAGCTTTTAGGTAATATTTATAGATTTGAATTAGTATATTATTTGTATTATGTGATACATTTATAGTTTTATAATTAATGTAAATTATTATGTTAAGTTTTTAGTAGGTGTAAGTTTTTAGCATGTTAGTTTTAGAAGTAAAACTAAATTTATAGTTTTAAAAATAATGGACTTGTAAATTTAAATGTTAGTTTTAGATATGTTTAGTTTTTTAAATTATGAACATGTGATTACTGTTATTTTAGAAGTAATCATATATGATTTATTTGTGTGTATAAATTCCAATAGGAATGTCAGAGAAGTTAGTGTTTCGGATATTTTATGGAGAAGGCACAATAGTTTATGGCCCTACTGGGATTGATTTGTCTGGTTTCGCGTCGTGTGATGGAGGAATAACAAGAGCAAATGAGAGGACATTTAGTGGTGTCATAAACTGGTTAATGAAAAAAATTAACTTTGATCCACAACAACATCAGTTGACATTGAAAGGAATGATTAATCGGGGGAGAAATGAAATTTATTGGGATTTGATTATTATTAAGGAAACACGAAATTGGAGGAAATATGTAGATTTAGTTGTGGAGCGGGGTTGACCTCTAGTGCTTCTTGCGCAAGCGAAAATGAAAGAAGTAGAGATTGTAGCGGAAGTTGATGAAGCAAATAGTGTGCAAGATGATGTCGAAGTAGAAGAAGCTGGAGAGAACTCGGTACATGTAGAAGCGCGTGGTGTGGCAAATGAAGGAGAGCACATTGAGAACATAGTTGAACAATAAGGATCGAAGATATGGAACACGAAAAATGTTCTCGAAGTTGAATCTTCCGATGATGAGAATGAGAATGATACTATTGTTCGGGCAGAGTGGAACAATCCAATCCCAAATAATTTATCAGCTACAGAAAAGTACTGTGGCTTATCGGGATACCACGAGAATCAGTTAACATAAGGAGATATCTTTAAAGACAAAGATAGTTTGAAGGATGCCATGAAATATTGGTCTCTGACTGTGCAAAGATCCTTTACAGTTGTGACGTCCGGTTCTGAAAATGAACCAAGCTAGCGCATATGTGTGCCTAGGATGTTCAACACACATACACGAGTGATTCACAAATGATAAACAGATAATTACCACAGCTCAAATTATTAAATAAGTACTCTTATTACATAATTCATTATATCCTCGAATACAAGCTCTAATGAATATTAATGATAAGTTCAACTAATGCAGCGAAAATAAACTAATTAAGCAACTAAGCAAACTAAGCAAAAGGGATAACGCAGCTCCATGCAACACCACAGGCAAAGCTGACAGTAGACACGGCCTAGAACTCCGCATTATCGCCATTAAACTCACAATTCTGACCTGCAACTGTTGGGGTGGGGGATTGCAAGAGTGAGTACATGTCGTACTCAGCAAGTGTGGAAAGTATGACATGTGGCTGATTCAAATGACGACAATAATAATGGCTAAGTGCTGAAAAGTACAGTAAAACATTTGAAAAGCAATATATTATATGTATGTGAAGTAATCCCATCATAAACCATGTAACCATAATAATACCAGTCCGTAATCCACCATTACCAATAACCATAATCAATGTCATAAACCATAATTCCATCCCATAACCATAACCATAATTATAATATCGACCATAACCATTACCAAACCATAACCATCCCAAATTCCAATTTTCCTCTAATCATGTAGGTCATCCAGGCGCTCATAACCGGGAGCACGGCTATCATGATAGTTTAATTAACTCTGCAGAGTTTGTACCTCTTTACCCACGTGTTTGTGATTTCATCACCCGTCGGCGACTAAAGAAACCTCTCTTATGCCAATTACACTTCCTTTGGTGTATGGCCAAGAGATCACAAAATAGCCTTTACAAAGGGATTACTAGCCTATTCAGACTCCACTGAGGTTTCACCGGTGGCGATGCCTCCAACTGAGCACATCTTCAACCAAGGGCCCCCTCTTGAGCCATTCGGATCCCAGGATAGTCCCACCAATCATCAACAAACCCAATCCGATTACCCCTTCCCCGAGCATCCACAATGGTCCAAACAGCACTAGCAAAGCCCTAATTAATCAGCTATGCCGCACCCATACTTGGCCTCGTGGTGGCACTGTAGTCCTGGCCTATTCTCGCATGAACCGGTCCTTAGATCTAAAGCAAGCAAACCACCATAACATCCAACCCATCCACAAACCAGGCTTGCTTAGATCACCCATTACCATACCAGATTTAACTAGTTCACATTAACCAGAATATCATTAATACCTAATTTAATATGTAGTGTTGTTTTTCCATCCCAATTAATTAAGCGAAGCAAAAAGGTAAAAACCCTTCCCGACTCTCTACCATAAATTCTAGGCGACAAGGTTGGTTTAACAAATCTAGTAAACTTCCTACTATAGGATTCCCATCAAATTAACACAGCATGCAGTTTTGCAAACAAAACATTTATTTTAAAACAGGATCAATATGCTTCAAGGACACTTGCCTTGCTCCGACGGATGGGGTTGCTCAAGCGCTTCAAAGTCTTGATTCTGAAAATCCTCGTACACGACCTCTTGAGCACTTCCCTCTACTCATGATCACACATACAAGAATATACAAATCAACATGATGCACACACATTAATCAACATGCGATGATATGCATGCATGCAAGGACCAATTAATTAATTAACTACGGTTGTTTATTAATTAGATGCGACTAGTTCATACGTGTTCATACGGGTTTACGAGGGTTTTAGGGTAGATTAATGCTGCTGAAAATAAATTCATGGTGCAACTAAAATCAATTTATGTCTATCAGATCTAATGCATCGCCAAAATTCGCATCGGGAACGAATCCTACCGTAGATCTGACGGCTTGACGGTCGTGGAACAAATGCGACACGTAGACGAAGTGGATGGCGCAGCAGTCCCTCGGCGGCACGATGACGGCGACGATCTCCGATGGACGGTGGTACCCTCCTCTTTTTCTTTCTCTTCTTCCCCTCTTTTTCTCCTTTTCTTGCCCTGGCGGCGGCGGCTCTGGTGCCCCTTTTCCCCTCTGTACCGGCGGCCTTTTTTATTCGCGGTTGGCGGCGGCTACCTTCTGGGATCGGGGAAAAACATAGGGACCTACGGTCCTTTTTATAGGCGCGGTAGTCTAGTTGGTTACGATGCGGGAGGCGGGAAAATCGGGCGGCTGGCGCGGCGGGAATCGTCGTAGGGTGGGGCCGGGTGCAGGCGCGTGCACGAGGGCGGGAATCGAGGGAGGGCGGCGGGCTCAGGCGCCCCGGGGCGCGCGCGCTGCGGTGCTGTGTCGGCCGGGGGCCAGGCGGCGGTGGGGGCGATCGAGGCGGGGCGTCAGGCGGCCGGGCCCGGGTGGCGCGGAGGCCAAGGCGGCGGGGTGGGCGATCGAGGCGGGGCGTCAGGCGGCGGTGGGAGCGGTGCGGCAGGCGGGGCCCGCGGCACCTCGGGCGGCGGGGCGTGGGAGGGCGCGCGGTCGGGCGTGGCTGCGGTGGCTCGGCCGGCCAGGCCACAGGGCAGGCGGCGGTTTCCTTTTTTTCTTTTTCTTTTCTTTTTCTTTTTTTCTTTATACTTTCTTTTATTATATAATTTATTATATATATATTTATATATATATATATATATATATATATATTATTGTTTATATTTTATTTATCTTATTTATTTTATTCATTTACTTTTATATATATTTCTTATTATATTATTTATTTATATCTTTTATACAGGTATTATATATATATGTATATTTTTTATTATATATTTTATTTATATATTTATTTTTATATATTATTATCTTATTATTGATTTTTATTCCCTAATACATGTTTTAGGCTATAATTATTATTTTATATTTCTTCTTTTGCTACATACATTTATATATATATGCTCCATCTTTTATGTTTTATTATTTTTCTTTTATCCTACTAATGTTTAATGCATGACCATGTATGCAATGCAGGATGCGAAAATTTAGGGTGTTACAATTCTACCCCCCTTAAAGTGAATCTCGTCCTCGAGATTCGATAGCGTGGAGAAAAGGTGAGGGAATTCTGCCTTCAGGTCTTCTTCACGTTCCCATGTAGCTTCAGTTTCCGTATGATGTTTCCATGGCACTTTGCACCAACGGATCCTCTTATTCCTTGTGAATCCAAAACAATTATGTTGGCGGAGAAGTCTACCCCCCTTATTCTAAGGCTTATTTTTGGACATACTATATTTGTCCTCATCTCTCCTCCAGGAGACTTAACCAATAGAGTAAACTTCATGTGAGAGATAGGCAAACTATACTTGGCAACATACTTCGATGCAATGAATGAATGCGATGCTCCAGAATTAAATAACATAGTCGCGGGGTTAGAGTTAGCAAGAAACATACCAATGACCACGTCATCCGCTTGTTGAGCATCCTCCGTAGAGACATGGTTCACGTTGCCACGAGCAAAATTCTGCTGTCCATGGCTTCCTTGTGGCTGTCCTCCATTAGGTCTTGGGTTTTGCCTTGGCGCATTGTTTCTTTGACCAAGGCCTGACTTAGGACATTGATTAGCAAAGTGTCCAGCTTCTCCACAAGTATAGCACTTCTTAACTCCACCAGAATTATTGGGACGAGCTTGGTTTTGAAAATTGGCTCCAGGAAAATCAGCACGAGGTGCATAAGGCATTGCTTGCATGACAGGACGTTGTTGCACAAACTGAGTTGGGCGCGATGCGTAACCAGGGCGCTGAGCAGGAATAGAGGAACTGAAGTAAGGCGCATTGGGCGGCGCAACGCGAGGGCGCACATTACTTTCTTGTTGCTGTCCTTGATACGGCGCCTTCCTCTTGATTTCTTGCTCCATCTCACAGATCTTTTTCTCAACCACAATTGCTTTGTCCACCAGCTTCTGGAAATTTGCATAGTCACAATTGAGCAACTGCACTTGGATCTCATTGTTCAAGCCCCTCATGAACAAGTATTGCTTCCGGCTGTCCCGACTAACATCCTCAGGCGCGTACCTTGAGAGTTGAGTGAATTTATTGAGATATTCACTCACACTTGATCTTCCTTGCCTTAAATTCTCGAATTCTTGTCTCTTCACGATCATAACACCTTCCGGCACATAATGAGAACGAAAATTCTCCTTGAATTCGGCCCAAGTGATCCTCTCTTGATCCTCATGAGCATTGCCTAGTGAATCCCACCAATCGGCAGCTGCTCCAACGAGTTGATGAGAAGCAAATAGGACCTTCTCTCGGTCACTGCATTGGACAATGGCTAGCTTCTTCTCCACGGACTTGAGCCAATCATCCGCATCCATAGGGTCGGCAGCTTGAGCAAAGGTTGGCGGTCTAGTCCTCATGAACTCTAATGGGTTATGAGGAGGCGGGGGTGGCGGTGGAGGCATGTGGGGCTGATTGTTGATATTGCCAGCCTGCAGCTGTCCCATGGTCTGTATCATGGTCTGCATGAGCTGGTTTTGCATGGCCAATAGCTGCTCGATGTTGATAGTTCCCTGAGTAGATCCTTGTCTGATGTTGTTCTGAGGCGCTCCATGGTTCTCCTCCTCCTCATTAGCATCCCTCTGGTTGCGAGTCCTCACCATCTAGAGAAAAGCAATAGGTAAGAATTTAGAAACGTCCCCAACTATATGCATCAAGGGATATGAAGCTAACCAACTAGCTATACTAGCCTAGGTGGACATGGCAATGCTAAGGCATCCCAAAATCCTCTATTAAGCACACAAGCAAACAATATATATAGCAAACAGCAAGCCAACAGAAATCAAATCGATTCCTGAGTGCCCCTATGTGATCTAAAGTGTCCATTCTACCTAGGCTTGCGTCCTACGGTCAACCTGTGGCTCTGATACCAATCTGTGACGGTCGGTTCCGAAAATGAACCAAGCTAGCGCATATGTGTGCCCAGGATGTTCAACACACATACACGAGTGATTCAAAAATGATAAACAGATAATTACCACAGCTCAAATTATTAAATAAGTACTCTTATTACATAATTCATTATATCCTCGAATACAAGCTCTAATGAATATTAATGATAAGTTCAACTAATGCAGCGGAAATAAACTAATTAAGCAACTAAGCAAACTAAGCAAAAGGGATAGCGCAACTCCATGCAACACCACAGGCAAAGCTGACGGTAGACACGGCCTAGAACTCCGCATTATCGCCATTAAACTCACAATTCTGACCTGCAACTGTTGGGGTGGGGGATTGCAAGAATGAGTACATGTCGTACTCAGCAAGTGTGGAAAGTATGACATGTGGCTGATTCAAATGACGACAATAATAATGGCTAAGTGCTGAAAAGTACAGTAAAACATTTGAAAAGCAATATATTATATGTATGTGAAGTAATCCCATCATAAACCATGTAACCATAATAATACCAGTCCGTAATCCACCATTACCAATAACCATAATCAATATCATAAACCATAATTCCATCCCATAACCATAACCATAATCATAATATTGACCATAACCATTACCAAACCATAACCATCCCAAATTCCAATTTCCCTCTAATCATGTAGGTCATCCAGGCGCTCATAACCGGGAGCACGGCTATCATGATAGTTTAATTAACTCTGCAGAGTTTGTACCTCTTTACCCACGTGTTTGTGATTTCATCACCCGTCGGCGACTAAAGAAACCTCTCTTATACCAATTACACTTCCTTTGGTGCATGGCCAAGAGATCACAAAATAGCCTTTACAAAGGGATTACTAGCCTATTCAGACCCCACTGAGGTTTCACCGGTGGCGATGCCTCCAACTGAGCACATCTTCAACCAAGGGCCCCCTCTTGAGCCATTCGGATCCCAGGGTAGTCCCACCAATCATCAACAAACCCAATCCGACTATCCCTGCCCCGAGCATCCACAATGGTCCAAACAGCACTAGCAAAGCCCTAATTAATCAGCTACGCCGCACCCATACTTGGCCTCGTGGTGGCACTGTAGTCCTGGCCTATTCTCGCATGAACCGGTCCTTAGATCTAAAGCAAGCAAACCACCATAACATCCAATCCATCCACAAACCAGGCTTGCTTAGATCACCCATTACCATACCAGATTTAACCAGTTCACATTAACCAGAATATCATTAATACCTAATTTAATATGTAGTGTTGTTTTTCCATCCCAATTAATTAAGCGAAGCAAAAAGGTAAAAACCCTTCCCGACTCTCTACCATAAATTCCAGGCGACAAGGTTGGTTTAACAAATCTAGAAAACTTCCTACTATAGGATTCCCATCAAATTGACACAGCATGCAGTTTTGCAAACAAAACATTTATTTTAAAACAGGATCAATATGCTTCAAGGACACTTGCCTTGCTCCGACGGATGGGGTTGCTCAAGCGCTTCAAAGTCTTGATTTTGAAAATCCTCGTACACGACCTCTTGAGCACTTCCCTCTACTCATGATCACACATACAAGAATATACAAATCAACATGATGCACACACATTAATCAACATGCGATGATATGCATGCATGCAAGGACCAATTAATTAATTAACTACGGTTGTTTATTAATTAGATGCGACTAGTTCATACGTGTTCATACGGGTTTACGAGGGTTTTAGGGTAGATTAATGCTGCTGAAAATAAATTCATGGTGCAACTAAAATCAATTTATGTCTATCAGATCTAATGCGTCGCCAAAATTCGCATCGGGAATGAATCCTACCGTAGATCTGACTGCTTGACGGTCGTGGAACAAATGCGACACGTAGACGAAGTGGATGGCGCAGCAGTCCCTCGGCGGCACGACGACGGCGACGATCTCCGATGGACGGTGGTACCCTCCTCTTTTTCTTTCTCTTCTTCCCCTCTTTTTCTCCTTTTCTTCCCCTGGCGGCGGCGGCGGCTCTGGTGCCCTTTTTCCCCTCTGTACCGGCGGCCTTTTTTATTCGTGGTTGGCGGCGGCTGCCTTCTAGGATCGGAGAAAAACATAGGGACCTACGGTCCTTTTTATAGGCGCGGTAGTCTAGTTGGTTACGATGCGGGAGGCGGGAAAATCGGGCGGCTGGCGCGGCGGGAATCGTCGTAGGGTGGGGCCGGGTGCAGGCGCGTGCACAAGGGCGGGAATCGAGGGAGGGCGGCGGGCTCAGGCGCCCCGGGGCGCGCGCGCTGCGGTGCCGTGTCGGCCGGGGGCCAGGCGGCGGTGGGGGCGATTGAGGCGGGGCGTCAGGCGGCCGGGCCCGGGTGGCGCGGAGGCCAAGGCGGCGGGGTGGGCGATCGAGGCGGGGCGTCAGGCGGCGGTGGGAGCGGTGCGGCAGGCGGGGCCCGCGGCACCTCGGGCGGCGGGGCGTGGCTGCGGTGGCTCGGCCGGCCAGGCCACGGGGCAGGCGGCGGTTTCCTTTTTTTTCTTTTTATTTTTTTTCTTTTTTTCTTTATACTTTCTTTTATTATATAATTTATTATATATATTTATATATATATATTATTGTTTATATTTTATTTATCTTATTTATTTTATTAATTTACTTTTATATATATTTCTTATTATATTATTTATTTATATCTTTTATACAGGTATTATATATATATGTATATTTTTTATTATATATTTTATTTATATATTTATTTTTATATATTATTATCTTATTATTGATTTTTATTCCCTAATACATGTTTTAGGCTATAATTATTATTTTATATTTCTTCTTTTGCTACATACATTTATATATATATGCTCCATCTTTTATGTTTTATTATTTTTCTTTTATCCTACTAATGTTTAATGCATGATCATGTATGCAATGCAGGATGCGAAAATTTAGGGTGTTACAATTCTACCCCCCTTAAAGTGAATCTCGTCCTCGAGATTCGATAGCGTGGAGAAAAGGTGAGGGAATTCTGCCTTCAGGTCTTCTTCACGTTCCCATGTAGCTTCAGTTTCCGTATGATGTTTCCATGGCACTTTGCACCAACGGATCCTCTTATTCCTTGTGAATCCAAAACAATTATGTTGGCGGAGAAGTCTACCCCCCTTATTCTAAGGCTTATTTTTGGACATACTATATTTGTCCTCATCTCTCCTCCAGGAGACTTAACCAATAGAGTAAACTTCATGTGAGAGATAGGCAAACTATACTTGGCAACATACTTCGATGCAATGAATGAATGTGATGCTCCAGAATCAAATAACATAGTCGCGGGGTTAGAGTTAGCAAGAAACATACCAATGACCACGTCATCCGCTTGTTGAGCATCCTCCGTAGAGACATGGTTCACGTTGCCACGAGCAAAATTCTGCTGTCCATGGCTTCCTTGTGGCTGTCCTCCATTAGGTCTTGGGTTTTGCCTTGGCGCATTGTTTCTTTGACCAAGGCCTGACTTAGGACATTGATTGGCAAAGTGTCCAGCTTCTCCACAAGTATAGCACTTCTTAACTCCACCAGAATTATTGGGACGAGCTTGGTTTTGAACATTGGCTCCAGGAAAATCAGCAAGAGGTGCATAAGGCATTGCTTGCATGACAGGACGTTGTTGCACAAACTAAGTTGGGCGCGGTGCGTAACCAGGGCGCTGAGCAGGAATAGAGGAACTGAAGTAAGGCACATTGGACGGCCCAACGCGAGGGCGCACATTACTTCCTTGTTGCTGTCCTTGATACGACGCCTTCCTCTTGATTTCTTGCTCCATCTCACGGATCTTGTTCTCAACCACAATTGCTTTGTCCACCAGCTTCTGGAAATTTGCATAGTCACAATTGAGCAACTACACTTGGATCTCATTGTTCAAGCCCCTCATGAACAAGTATTGCTTCCAGCTGTCCCGACTAACATCCTCAGGCGCGTACCTTGAGAGTTGAGTGAATTTATTGAGATATTCACTCACACTTGATCTTCCTTGCCTTAAATTATCGAATTCTTGTCTCTTCAGGATCATAACACCTTCCGGCACATAATGAGAACGAAAATTCTCCTTGAATTCGGCCCAAGTGATCCTCTCTTGATCCTCATGAGCATTGCCTAGTGAATCCCACCAATCGGCAGCTGCTCCAACGAGTTGATGAGAAGAAAATAGGACCTTCTCTCGGTCACTGCATTGGACAATGGCTAGCTTCTTCTCCACAGACTTGAGCCAATCATCCGCATCCATAGGGTCGGCAGCTTGAGCAAAGGTTGGCGGTCTAGTCCTCATGAACTCTCCGAATGGGTTATGAGGAGGCGGGGGTGGCGGTGGAGGCATGTGGGGCTGATTGTTGATATTGCCAGCTTGCAGCTGTCCCATGGTCTGTATCATGGTTTGCATGAGCTAGTTTTGCATGGCCAATAGCTGCTCGATGTTGATAGTTCCCTGAGTAGATCCTTGTCCGATGTTGTTCTGAGGCGCTCCATGGTTCTCCTCCTCCTCATTAGCATCCCTCTGGTTGCGAGTCCTCACCATCTAGAGAAAAGCAATAGGTAAGAATTTAGAAACGTCCCCAACTATATGCATCAAGGGATATGAAGCTAACCAACTAGCTATACTAGCCTAGGTGGACATGGCAATGCTAAGGCATCCCAAAATCCTCTATTAAGCACACAAGCAAACAATATATATAGCAAACAGCAAGCCAACCAAAATCAAATCGATTCCTGAGTGCCCCTATGTGATCTAAAGTGTCCATTCTACCTAGGCTTGCGTCCTACGGTCAACCTGTGGCTCTGATACCAATCTGTGACGGCCGGTTCCGAAAATGAACCAAGCTAGCGCATATGTGTGCCCAGGATGTTCAACACACATACACGAGTGATTCACAAATGATAAACAGATAATTACCACAGCTCAAATTATTAAATAAGTACTCTTATTACATAATTCATTATATCCTCGAATACAAGCTCTAATGAATATTAATGATAAGTTCAACTAATGCATCGGAAATAAACTAATTAAGCAACTAAGCAAAAGGGATAGCGCATCTCCATGCAACACCACAGGCAAAGCTGATGGTAGACACGGCCTAGAACTCCGCATTATCGCCATTAAACTCACAATTCTGACCTGCAATTGTTGGGGTGGGGGATTGCAAGAGTGAGTACATGTCGTACTCAGCAAGTGTGGAAAGTATGACATGTGGCTGATTCAAATGACAACAATAATAATGGCTAAGTGCTGAAAAGTACAGTAAAACATTTGAAAAGCAATATATTATATGTATGTGAAGTAATCCCATCATAAACCATGTAACCATAATAATACCAGTCCGTAATCCACCATTACCAATAACCATAATCAATGTCATAAACCATAATTCCATCCCATAACCATAACCATAATCATAATATCGACCATAACCATTACCAAACCATAACCATCCCAAATTCCAATTTCCCTCTAATCATGTAGGTCATCCAGACACTCATAACCGGGAGCACGGCTATCATGATAGTTTAATTAACTCTGCAGATTTTGTACCTCTTTACCCACGTGTTTGTGATTTCATCACCCGTCGGCGACTAAAGAAACCTCTCTTATACCAATTACACTTCCTTTGGTGCATGGCCAAGAGATCACAAAATAGCCTTTACAAAGGGATTACTAGCCTATTCAGACCCCACTGAGGTTTCACCGGTGGCGATGCCTCCAACTGAGCACATCTTCAACCAAGGGCCCCCTCTTGAGCCATTCGGATCCCGGGGTAGTCCCACCAATCATCAACAAACCCAATCCGACTACCCCTTCCCCGAGCATCCACAATGGTCCAAACAGCACTAGCAAAGCCCTAATTAATCAGCTACGCCGCACCCATACTTGGCCTCGTGGTGGCACTGTAGTCCTGGCCTATTCTCGCATGAACCGGTCCTTAGATCTAAAGCAAGCAAACCACCATAACATCCAACCCATCCACAAACCAGGCTTGCTTAGATCACCCATTACCATACCAGATTTAACTAGTTCACATTAACCAGAATATCATTAATACCTAATTTAATATGTAGTGTTGTTTTTCCATCCCAATTAATTAAGAGAAGCAAAAAGGTAAAAACCCTTCCCGACTCTCTACCATAAATTCCAGGCGACAAGGTTGGTTTAACAAATCTAGTAAACTTCCTACTATAGGATTCCCATCAAATTGACACAGCATGCAGTTTTGCAAACAAAACATTTATTTTAAAATAGGATCAATATGCTTCAAGGACATTTGCCTTGCTCCGACGGATGGGGTTGCTCAAGCGCTTCAAAGTATTGATTTTGAAAATCCTCGTACACGACCTCTTGAGCACTTCCCTCTACTCATGATCACACATACAAGAATATACAAATCAACATGATGCACACACATTAATCAACATGCGATGATATGCATGCATGCAAGGACCAATTAATTAATTAACTACGGTTGTTTATTAATTAGATGCGACTAGTTCATACGTGTTCATACGGGTTTACGAGGGTTTTAGGGTAGATTAATGCTGCTGAAAATAAATTCATGGTGCAACTAAAATCAATTTATGTCTATCAGATCTAATGCGTCGCCAAAATTCGCATCGGGAACGAATCCTACCGTAGATCTGACGACTTGACGGTCGTGGAACAAATGCGACACGTAGACGAAGTGGATGGCGCAGCAGTCCCTCGGCGGCACGACAACGGCGACGATCTCCGATGGACGGTGGTACCCTCCTCTTTTTCTTTCTCTTCTTCCCCTCTTTTTCTCCTTTTCTTCCCCTGGCGGCGGCGGCTCTGGTGCCCTTTTTCCCCTCTGTACCGGCGGCCTTTTTTATTCGTGGTTGGCGGCGGCTGCCTTCTAGGATCGGGGAAAAACATAGGGACCTACAGTCCTTTTTATAGGCGCGGTAGTCTAGTTGGTTACGATGCGGGAGGCGGGAAAATCGGGCGGCTGGCGCGGCGGGAATCGTCGTAGGGTGGGGCCGGGTGCAGGCGCGTGCACGAGGGCGGGAATCGAGGGAGGGCGGCGGGCTCAGGCGCCCCGGGGGGCGCGCGCTGCGGTGCCGTGTCGGCCGGGGGCCAGGCGGCGGTGGGGGCGATCGAGGCGGGGCGTCAGGCAGCCGGGCCCGGGTGGCGCGGAGGCCAAGGCGGCGGGGTGGGCGATCGAGGCGGGGCGTCAGGCGGCGGTGGGAGCGGTGCGGCAGGCGGGGCCCGTGGCACCTCGGGCGGCGGGGCGTGGGAGGGCGCGCAGCCGGGCGTGGCTGCGGTGGCTCGGCCGGCCAGGCCACGGGGCAGGCGGCGGTTTCCTTTTTTTTTCTTTTTCTTTTTTTTCTTTATACTTTCTTTTATTATATAATTTATTATATATATATTTATATATATATTATTGTTTATATTTTATTTATCTTATTTATTTTATTCATTTACTTTTATATATATTTCTTATTATATTATTTATTTATATCTTTTATACATGTATTATATATATGTATATTTTTTATTATATATTTTATTTATATATTTATTTTTATATATTATTATCTTATTATTGATTTTTATTCCCTAATACATGTTTTAGGCTATAATTATTATTTTATATTTCTTCTTTTGCTACATACATTTATATATATATGCTCAATCTTTTATGTTTTATTATTTTTCTTTTATCCTACTAATGTTTAATGCATGCTCATGTATGCAATGCAGGATGCGAAAATTTAGGGTGTTACAACAGTTTACAAGTCAAGTAAAAAATATTATGATGTTAAATATGTATTCTCAAGTTGTCCTTTTCGGGTCCATGGTTTCGAAGAGAAGTGGACAAAACTATGGAGAGTATCCAAAATGATTGATCACACATGCGAGTTGCATGAATTGGAGAAGTGCAATAGTGCTCTTACATCACAGTTTATTGCGAATCACATGTACGCTCGAATTGTGGACAACATTCGGTTTGAGCCGAAATCAATAATAAACACTATTGAGGAGGAGTTCAAGTACACTATAAGTTACTTCAAAGCGTGGAAGGCAAAACTGAAGGTGATTGAGCAAATATTTGGTTCATTTGAAGCTTCTTATGAAAATCTTCCGAAGTTATTGCAGACCATCCAGAAGAGGAATGTTAGTACTTATTATGACATTATGGATGTGCCGAAGAGAGATATGTCAGGGAAGTTGTTTCTCCATCGTGCATTTTTTGCATTAGGTCAATGTATTGCTGCATTCAGACATTGCAGGCCTATTCTCTACATTGATGGTATTTTTTTAACTGGAAAGTGCAAATGTCAAATTCTAACAGCTATTGTAGTTGATGGGAACAAACTGGTGTTGCCTGTAGCATTTGCTTTTGTCGAAAGCGAGAACACTGATAGCTGGTATTGGTTTCTTAGTCGGGTAAAGATGGTTGTGGTGCAATAATGACCTGATGTTTGTTTGATACACGATCGTCATGCTGGTCTGCTTAAATCAATATCTGATTTGAAACATGGTTCCTCTGAGCGTGGGCAACAACCTTATTGGACAGACATTCAATCAAGATATTGCATGAGACATTTGGGCGCCAACTTTTTTCAGTCACTTCAAGAACAAACAACTTATGAATTTGTTCAAGATGTTGTGTAGTTAGAACCAAGAGAGGAAGTTTATTGCTCTATGACAACGTCTAGACGAATTGACTACAACACAAGCAAAGGCGTCCTTAAGCAGAGCCAATCCTAATGAAGTATCTGTTCCAACTGTAGGTTCATCCAACCGAAACTTCTCTAGTTGGATTCAGCGCGAACCGAAAGGGAAGTGGTCTTTATTATATGACACTAATGGTGCTAGGTATGGCAACATGGCAACTAATTTAGCTGAGGTGAGGTTCTTATATTACATTATTTCTATTAATTTTTATTTAGTCTTCTATATTTTACACATGCTAATGCAGTGGTACTCAATACAGATATACAACTGGGTGATACGTGGTTTAAGAGGGTTACCTTTGGTTTCTATTGTCGAGGGCATTTTATATGGGACATGCAAGTACTTTCGTGAGCGCTACACTACTGCAATTTCAGTAAGGAATGATGTCAATTTGGCTTATTCACCCTACATGTGCAAGTTCATGGAGAAGAAGATCCAAAAAGCCGCTTTTCATCGTGTGCGACCTATGGGAACTGCGGAGCACAGGTTTGAAATTTTTTGTAGGGACAAGAATCGCCGTGGTGCTAACCGTGATAGAGTTGTTCAGCAGTGCATTCTTCGTCAGGATGCTTGCACGTACACATGTATGAAGCCACAACTCTTTCATAGGTCTTGTTCTCATGTTATTGCAGCTTGCTCATATACTAAGTTAACACCAAGTAATTACGTCTCCTACTACTTCCAGAAAGAGGTTCTTGTGAGTACTTGGAATGCAAAGATATATGGGTTTGCTACGGAAGGCACATTTACCACAGATACAGTACCAAATGCTTTGCGAGGACCAGATACCACGCGGTTGAAACAGAAAAGGGGTCGTCGCAAGACTCGTCGTATCAGAAAGGATATGGATGAGTCTGAAATTGGCAGATTTCAAGGAATATGCAGCAAGTGCAACCAAACTGGACATACTTACAAGAATTGCTTTTCAAACAATGAGGCCAATGTGGCTGATAGACGATAGATGGATTCCCAGGTACATTCTTCTGTTAATACGAAACTGAAATTGTTTTTATAATTATGTAGATTTTAATGTATTGCTTGGTATGAAAAAGGTTGAGTGCAGCTGGGTTGCTTCCGATATGTAGGCTGCTTGAGGAGAGGCCGTATGATCGGGTTGATCGCAAGTACCGATTCAGCCTTGACAGAGCCTTGCTGTCAGCTTTGACAGATCGTTGGAGGCCAGAGACCCACACATTTCACTTGTATGATCGAATTCGTTGAAGTACATTTGCAACGTTTTACTATGTTATTTTAATGAAACATGACTAATTAATTGTTGTATGACCGATCACTTCAAACTTGTGAAGATGAGTCGGTTCCGACAGGTTCTTGCGGAGTCCTCTGCTGGACTCCAACGTCTCAGGCAGGGGATATCGATGACTTCATCAGAGATGGTGCACATGCTGCAAAAGCATATACAGTCACACAAAAAAGGGGCTGAAGTTGGCTTCTTGTGCACAATCATGTGCACAAGACACTATTGTACCGACCGCACGTCACGTTAGGCACTCCAACATAGCAGGTACGTAATTATTAGTAAACTTGACATATTTGCATGATACTAACATTTCTGTTCATATATCTTCTGCAGGTACCTCCACACAAGTACCTACTTTGGGTGTAGGTCCGTCCACGCAGGTACCTGCTTGGGTCCCAGGCCCATCCACACAGGTGTCTGCTTGGGTTCTAGGACCGTCTACACAGGTACCTCCTGTTTGGGCTCCAGGCCCATCCACACAGGCACCTGCTGTTTGGCCTCCAGGGCCGTCGACACAGGTACCTGGTGCTTGGCCTCCAGGACCGTCGACACAGGTACCTGCTTGGGATTTTCCAGATGCGTCGGCACAAATACCTGCTTGGGTTCCTTCTTCGAACTAGGCTGACCCATCCACGCATGTGCCACACATGGGCGCAGGTATGACGTGCAATAATTATGCTACTTAAATACATATTGGACACATTGAACATGCTAACTATATATTATATGCGAATGCAGGAGACGACATAACAGACTACGATACTACGATTTTCGGCTCGCTGGCGCACCACAGCAGTCCTCCAGTTTTACCTTTCCAGATCGACGACTACCTGGTGGACGTGCCGCAGGAGGACACAATTCCTGCATCACAGTTGGATGGTGCTCCCATTCCGACTCAGCCTTCACAACAGTTTGAGACACCAGCGCCTGCGCAGTAGCTCCTACGTGCGTGTCTTACGATCGGGCTCATGTGAATACAGCGCGTAGGTTTGACAACAAGTGTGGTAGACGTTAGTAATGTGTACCCATGTATGTGTGTGTTATATTATAGAAGAACTATGTTATGTTTCTTTATGCACTATATCTTTCATCGTGACAATGCACTTTATTGTGTTCGGCGAATTTTATCCACGACATCAATAGATACATGGTAGACGAATCTCGTACATGAAAAGAACAATATTGCAGGCGAATCTCCTACGAGAGAAGAACGACCCTGCACTCATTGGCCTATATAAATAGGACTCCTCATGCATCCTTGTGTTCATCACACCAACAATGATGAGTAGAGGTCGAGGTAGGCGTGGAGGTGAAACATTGGCGAGTACAAGTCATGCTACACGAGAAAGTAGAAACTTTAGAGAAGTGCCTGAAAATTGCTTGATGGGAGGTCCAACTTGGTATGAACCACCATTAGATGAGTTCCCGCTTTTTAGTAAGAGTGATTTTAGCCCGTTTAATCCACTCGGCCATACGATGGCAGCAAACAAGAGTGGCCTAAGTGTCATTGTGACCTGGATTGTATTGTCCAAATGATGAACGAAGGAGACAACAACGGTCATCGATTCTTCCGTTGTCCTGTTGGTGGAGTAAGTACTACATATCATTTCCCAAACATATTTCATATATGCAATTTTCATGACAATACTTTTGGTTTAGGCTTACTATGATGATGACAACTGCGGATATACACTCTGGGTTGATCCACCACCTATTAACGCTACTCGAGAGTACATTAAACATGTACAACATCGCAATCAAGATTTGGTACGTGAACTGGCAGAAATGGAGCTTCAACAAATGGAACTTTATCCTGTTACAAGTGAGACGAATGATAACAATGAAAATGGCGTTTGCAATAACATGTCTTGCAACTGTCCGCATCACAAGTAGTAGCGAATTAGCGAAATATGTTTCAATTTGTATCAGAAGTATGTTTCATATGTATCAGAAGTATGGTTCCCATGTATGACAACTATGTTTCGAATGAGAATTTTGTTAAAATTACTTTGTCGTCTTCGTACTTTGCGACTCGCCATATTACTTTCTACCTTGTAAGACAAATCTTGTAAGACGAATCTCATACAAGAGAAATACGAAATTGCTCTGCTCCATGTCAGGCGAATCTCATACTCCATGTCATGCGAATCTCGTACAAGAGAAATACGAAATTGAACTGCTCCATGTTAGGCGAATCTCATACTCCATGTCAGGTGAATCTCGTACAAGAGACATACAAAATTACACTGCTCCATGTCAGGCGAATCTCGTACTCCATGTCAGGCGAATCTCGTACAAGAGACATACAAAATTGCACTGCTCCATGTCAGACCCCGTGAAATGTCAGTTCACACTTATACATGATAGGGATGAATTTTCTCGTAGACTAGGTCCATACACCATCATCCGCTCATGTATATAACACTCACCCTGGTAACAGCTTCACCACGCACTAGCTACAATCATTCCATATACTTCACTACCATGGACAAGAACTCACCACCCACCAATAGAGAAAAGGTTCCAATCCCCGAGGGATTACAACCTCCAATGTGTTTCTGTGGCACTGATTGTAGGTTTGTAAGAGATCTTCGACCTGATTACTCGTATGATTGCCGACTTTGGATGTGCGACAACTACGATTACGATCCTCCTCACAGGACGTGCCCATTTCTTCCAGGTGGTAGGAAACAGGTAATATGCAACATTATTTCTGTTTTATGAATGCTATAGAATCTAATCTTTTATACAAACACTTGTGCAGTCGCCTCCACCTCTTTGCGATTTCAGGAACTACATCGACTAGGAACAATCGACAGAAGATGCCGCGTAGGTTGAGAGAATGGCTCGACTTGCATATTGGAAGTTCAAAGAAGAAAGAGAGTGGGATGAAAGAATAGAGCAAGAGAGGAGGAATAGAGCTGCACAGGAGGAGCATCGTCGCAAGAGGCAAGAAGAAATTCGACAATGGAGAGCAAAGTGTGATCGCAAAGCTACAAAGGAGGAACGCATCGCAGCACAAGCACGAGAGGCTGAGCGAGAACGCATGCGCGAGAGAGCTCGTCGCGCAAAAGAAGCCAGTCCGGATGCTTTGCGTAAGGGAAAATACCCCTATTGCACTCAGCAGCAACTTGGATAAACTATGCTCGGCGTTTAATTCAACTAAGGCGTGTTAGGATTAGATCGACGCATCTTTAGTGCGTCGTACACACGCCATTTGTATTACCTATTTTACATTTTCTTCCAAAAATATGTGTACTTATGTTTTGCCTCATGTACCGTAGTAGTAGAGTGGCAAGCAACATGCACATATTTTTGGAACTATGTAATTTTATTTCATGTAACCACCGCCGAGCTTACAATTAATAACCTTCAATTGATATGCACTTGTATAAATTAGTACATTAATTGTATAATTTTCCAAACTATGCATTTGTTATCGCTATGGGATTTTAAAAAAATTTGAAACTCTCATTAAACTCCCCTAAATTATATTTATAACTTATTTTTTATACTCACCAAAACTTACATTACAATAACCTTTATGAACATTTATGTCAATTCTAACTACAAATATTTGTAAACAAAAAACCAAAACTGAATATATTTTACAAATGTGCAGAAACGTGATCGTATTGCCTAATAACACATACAATTACTCTAGTTTCTACATACTAAACATATAGGAAGTTCATTGAATTCAAAACTTCACAATGTATTCTCTATTTTATACTTTAGAAGTTTTTAGCAAATCGGTCTACAAATGTTTCAAAAACTTTGCCTAAAATCCATTAAAAGGTGGTTCAAAACTGGGGTTAGGGTTTAGGCACGGACACATTTCGTACGTGCCTCATACGACGACACTGTTCACGTCGTATGAGGCACGTACGAAATTCGTGTGTGCCCATTTCTTCTACCATGACAAGTCTTAACTCCACCGTGGCAGACAACAAATGACGTGGCATCGACCAGATGGGAATTTCGTATGTGCCTCATACGTATGTGGCACATACGAAGCTGGGTCATTTTAGCAAATTTTCAAATCCGTGAGTTATTTATTATAAATGATTTTTTAAAAGGTATATTAATAAAAAAAATTCCCCAAATCGGTGCTTGGACGTCACCATTTATCGAGTGCTTTCAAATGCCTTTGTCAATGTACAATTCCAAATGTTCTTGCGATGTTTCTTTTTATTGATTTATTTGTTTGGTTCGTCAATTAAAAATGAAAGCTCAGACAAGATAAGTTGTGCAAAAACAACTTATTCATCAGAAAAGCGATACATGCTGAAGTAGTAACAATGGTTAATTGTCCTCCCATCCAATCATAAAATGTCGGCAAATAGTCAAGAGCAAACAGCGACCATTTCTAGTAAAATAAGCCAGATTTGAGGCGATTCAGCTTCTTCTCATTGTGCTTGGATTTGGAAGGCAGAAGCACAGGGCTGAGCGCAGTGCGGTTCATCAAGGAAGCTCTCAGGATCTCCTTTACCTTCAAAATTACATGGAAAAAATTAGAGAAAAAATGACTCAAGTGTACTATACATATAAACTGCCAGTCTAAAATGTACCAAGCGTTTTGTGTCAGGGACTTCCTTCTCCAGTAGTTCCCCCACCCGAATCTTAGCTTCGGAAATAACTTGTAATACGTTTGACATGGAGAGCCGAGTAACACGCAGGCTGTCAGTCACCATGAAACTCATAGGTACAACCTTAATATATGCTTCACCATTTCCATAACATTCGTTTGGTGATTTTGGATTCATCTCGCAAAGGTAAGCGTATTTTACAGTCGCCTTGCAGAAGTTACAACAATAACTACCTTGCACATTTTGTTGACAACAACGATCAAGATGATAGAACCCCCCGCCCTTGTTGAAGCACTTGAAGCAACAGTTTATACTTAGCTGTTTCTTTGGTGATTCATTAATACTCCCTCCGTCCCAAAAAGTTTGTCGCTTTGTAGTTCAAAAATGAACTACAAAGCGACAAGCTTTTCGGGATGGAGGGAGTACGCAAAACTTCAGTGGCAGCGCTGCCATGGAATGGGGCTGATTTCGGAGTTAGTAGCAAGCTTCGGCACTCAAATCTTACGCATTCTTTAGCATCTGAATCCATGCTCTTGGATATATTGTTTGTAGGATCGAAGAGCATGTGAAAAGATATTAGAGGGGGGTGAATGGTAGATTTAAAAAATCTTACGCAGCAGAAACAATTAAATAACCCCTTTAACAGAAAAACGATCTGTTAAAGAAATCGTGGTTGAGACTAACCTAAACATGTTTCACCGTGACAAAAGTGATATATACCAGAGAGAATAAAGTCACGAATAAACACACAAGAAGAATAACTCAAATCCGTCGAGAGAAACTCAAGTTATGATAAAAAAGATCGAACAAAGGTCAATCTATCCTACCCGAGAAAAACAGTTCTGGAACACTGCAAAGAAACTCGTGTAGATCAGAAACTACAAATCCAATGACTGTGAAATTTTTACATATGATAGATAATCAAGTTGTGAAGACAACCCAAAAAGAATCACATCAATTGGATCTGTAAAACTCGAGTTATGATAAAACCACCGACGAAAGGTAGTGCTGCCTAGAAACTCGACGAGTAAAACTTATCTGGAACAAGTCGGACGAACAAGGCACAAAAGTTCCTTCAAACTACGAATTTTATTCAATAGAACACAAGAGGAATAGCCCCAAAGTCGTGCACCACGAGCTCTGACCTCCCTCGCTTATATAACTAGCCCTTAGGCCAACCCAATCTCAACTAGGACTCTAATCCTACTCAGATCATGATTCGAAACTTTCCATAACTGCTTAGGACTCTTCTATACGCAGATATAAGCAATCTTAAGACTTTCAAACACCTTAGGAACGTATCCTACATTTCTAAAACAACTCTAATTCGTGACCTACATGAAATCCTATCATAACCAACTCGATACTTTCCGTACCGAGCCATAACCAATTCTGCCACAGCCAAAGTCATCAACCGATACGATCCGATCATTCCAACCAGATCTTCACATCCATAAACCATCTTCGGAACCATGTTGCCACATCATGCACTGCATGTATACGTGCAAACACCTCCCTTCGACGTCCAGTAACCTTCATATGCACTGCCCTTGATTCAATCATCCTGCGCGACCTCCTGACCCGCTTAACCACAATTCCTCCTGAATTTGGTTGTTGGAACCTCATCTCCTCCCTGATACTAGTCCAAAGGATCATCTCACCAGTCATGACTTGAACTCAAGCAACATCTGCACATGAACAAACAACCAATCCGTACGAGCCCAAGTCCGCGACTTGACTCAAGTCAGTTCCGAACACAACACCTTACGTGAGCACCTCACATAAGCATGTTGCAAAGCATAGCAAAACGATATCAGCCATATCAACCAAAGCACACCAAAAACTTAGAAAATGAATATTAAGCAATCTTTCCATAAGTGTAAAGCAAGTTCGAAACATTTCACATGAAAATTTGGAACATTACGATTAAGCACCGGACCTTGCCAAAACTAACCGAAGATTGAGCCGAAGCTTACCAAAGTTAGTCGGACCTAGCGCTAGAGCTAACCAAAACTAGTCGGACCTAGCGCTGAAGCTAACCAAAACTAGTCGGACCTAGTCATCCCAAAAGTCGAAGCTAGAAAAATATGTCGGAGCTAACCAACATAAGTCGGACCTAGCAGAACATATCAGAGCTTAACAAAGACATGCCAGAGCTATCAAAGACATGCCGGAGCTAAAGAAAAATCTCACCGGAGCTACTCAAAAAACATGTCAGATCTAGACAAAGAAAGTCGGACCTTTGTCGAACCTTGCAAAAGCTCGGAGCTAGAGTCGGACTTTGCTAAAAAGATGTTATGGCAGCATTCAAAAATTTTATTCAAAGCCAATGTATTCAGCACACATAGGTCTCACAATCTCTCTCTTGATGAATGCATTGGCAACACCACTTAAAATCCGAATATTGGCTTATTCATGTTAAAAGTTTTGAAAACAATTTCCCCCCCTTTTGTAAATCAGAAATAAAGTGAGAAGAAAAACAAATTCAAATTCTCACCCTGAGAAGAATCATGCCAAAACAATTGTGAATATGTGCAATGTGTAATCAATCCCCCCTTGCATACTTATCTTTGAAAATTCACATATTATCTCTCCCCTTTGAAAATGTATTCAGCAAGGTTCAAAAGAGAATTTTCAAAATGTTATGAGCATATTATAACATATACATATAAACAAAGCTCATCCAAGTCATACTATCAAGTAACTTACACTATCACATCAATGAGATACATAAAGTAGTGTAAGCCATGCTAGAGATCAAATGTAATTTTCAATTTAGCAAGTCATGCTCTCACTAACTTAACTATTTCAAAACCTGAAACATGACACTTGTTGCTGCATTTTATTATTTTTCAAAGCACATATTTAGATCATATGATATTTGCAAGAGATTATATGCACATCTGCCTTATTCTAACCAACCAAGCCAAGCCTATGTCATTTGACAATCAGAAGCTTAAGGACATGGTTTTAGTTATACACAACTTCTTCCAAGTTCATATCTAAGTGCAATGATAAGCCATCTCAAAAGAAGAAGTACGATGCATTCATATTCTCTTGATCTTTTCTCAACTTATGTTTATTCATAAAAACTCAACATGTAAGTTGATTACTTGATTAATTGTTTATAATTAACAGCACTTATGAACATGCAACAAGTTCAAAACAGCAAGAAAGTTCAACCATGACCAGATTTAGTGTAAGTCATTATTCCAATTACTAGACATGGCAAAAACTACAAAACGTATAACACGAGTAATGTAGTAAGAACTTTTAGCATGTAAAAGGAATCACAAAGTCATATATGTATGAAATACTATGCTCATATTATTTTAATTTCAGATTCACACATAGACTTCTCAAGTTTGAAAACTCCCCCTCAATGTAAGCCATGAGGATGCATAACCCCTATTTCACTACGAATGAAACAAAAACGAGTGAAATCCAAAGGTTTTGTAATAATGTCAGCCAATTGTTGTTCGGTATCTACATGGTGAAGCACAATGTTTCCTTTTTCAACATTATCACGGAGAAAGTGATACCTAATATCAATGTGCTTAGTTCTAGAATGTTGCACAAGATTTTTAGCAATGCAAATGGCACTAGTGTTATCACAAAATAGTGGAACACTATCTAGATCAACCCCATAGTCCTTAAGTGTTTGAACAATCCAAAGAATTTGTGAGCAAGCACTAGCAGCAGCTACATATTCAGATTTGGCTGTGGATTGTGCAACTGAATTTTGTTTTCTAGAGGACCAAGCAACAAGTGAATTACTAAGAAAATGACAAGCACCAGAAGTACTTTTTCTATCAATCCTACAACCTCCAAAATCAGCATCGGAAAAAGCTTTCAAAGTAAAGGTTGAGGAAGAAGAAAGAAAAATGCCAAATTCTTGAGTTCCATGTAAGTACCTGAGAATCTTTTTGACAGCTTGACGATGTGAAGCACATGGGAAGGCTTGAAACCATGCACAAAGACATACGCTGAATTGTATGTCCGGTCTTAATGCCGTGAGGTACAAAAGTGATCCGATCATGCTTCTATATTGTTTTTGATCCACGGGTTCACCATCTTCATCAAGTTCAAGTGTTGTTGCTGTTCCCATTGGTGTCCGAAGAGGCTTGATTTTGTCCATGTTGAAGCGCCTTAGGAGGTATTTTGTATACTTTATTCGATGAACAAAGGTACCCTCCTTGGTTTGCTTGATTTGTAGCCCCAAAAAATACGTGAGTTCTCCCATCATACTCATCTCAAATTCTGAACTCATCATAGCTGAAAACTTGGACACAAGATCATGAGAAGCACAACCAAAGATAATATCATAAACTTGAACGAATAATGAGTCATTGCCACGCTTAAGCACAAAAAGAGTTTTATAAACCTTGCCCATGGTAAACCCCCTTTTTAAGTAAGAATGTTTTTAACCTATCATACCATGCTCTAGGGGCTTGTTTGAGACCGTAAAAGGCTTTGGACAGTTTGTAAATATGATTAGGAAAATCTGAATTTTCAAAACCTGGTGGTTGTTTGACATAAACCTCCTCATCTTTGTAGCCATTAACATCCATTTGATATAGCTTAAAACCTTTAGATGCAGCAAAAGCTAACAAAATTCTTATGGCTTCTAATCTAGCAACAGGAGCAAAAGTTTCATCAAAATCTAGACCTTCAACTTGAGTGAAACCTTGAGCAACCAACCTAGCCTTATTCCTAACCACAATCCCATCCTCACTTTGTTTATTTTTAAGCACCCATTTAGTTCCAATTAAAGTGTGACCTTGAGGTGGAGGTACAAGTTTCCAAACATTATTTCTTTCAAAATTTTCTAACTCTTCTTGCATGGCAATAATCCAAGATTCATTAGTGAGTGCGTGTGACATATCTTTGGGTTCAAAAGAAGCAACAAAAGTAGAATGAGCATGAGAGTTTGGATCGCGAAACCTGGACCGTGTAACTCGTTCGTGCAAGCTTCCAATATTTGTTGTGGAGGATGAATTTTGAGAACCCGGAGGGGAGCAGATGTCTCACAAGCTTCTTATTCATCTGGGTCATTGCAGATTGATGAGCTTGTGGCTTGTGGATGATCAGGATAAGCAGAGGTGGTAGTCGGAGCTTGTTCACAGTTCGGAGCTGGACACGTGTCAACTATGGAACTACCAGGCAGTATCACCGACTCTCCTTCATCTTCGAAAATACCCTCCCTTTGAGGATATGGATCTGGTCCTGCAATGTTTGAGCTAGTACCTGGGCTAGCTTTATCAAAATACACTTCACAAGTCTCCACAATTTTGTTAGTATCAAGTAAAAGCACACGGTAGCCTCTAGTATGAGATGGATAACCAAGAAACATGCCATCAATGGATCTAGGTTCAAATTTATCAAGATTACCATGTTTCTTAACAAAGCATTTGCAACCAAAGACCCAAAAGTGTGTAACACTAGGCCTATGTCCAAACTGCAGCTCATATGGTGTTTTACCTAGCTTAGCACGCAAGAAAACACGATTTGAGACATAACAAGCGGTTGCAATTGCATCAGCCCAACATTTCCTTGGAGTTTGATATTCATCAAGCATAGTCCTAGCCATCTCAACTAAGGTTCTGTTCTTTCTTTCTACGACACTATTTTGTTGAGGTACATATGATGAAGAAAATTGATGATCTATTCCATTTTCAGCACAAAAGTGATCAAAAGATTGATTTTTAAATTCAGTTTCGTTATCACTTCTAATTGCTTTTAAAGATTCTGGGTGATCAATTGATAATCTAAGAAATAAAGTTCTAACGTGACTAAAAACTTCATTCTTAGACGCCATAAAGTAAACCCAAGAGTATATAGAATAATCATCAACAATAACAAGAACATACCATTTACCTCCAAAGGATTTGAGCACGTGAAGGTCCTACGGTGTCAAGGTGCAAAAGTTGAGCCGGTTTAGTTGTCATGATCATTGTGAGAGGAGTATGTGAACCTGCAACCATCTTAGCATGTCTACAAAAAGAGCATACAATTTCTTTGTCCCCTTTAAGCTTAGGCAACCCACGTATGTGATCAAGAGCACTAACACGCGTTAGGTGATCAAAGCCTACGTGACCAAGTCTACGATGCCAAAAATATAAGTCCTTTGAATCATTAGCAACTAGACACCTATGCTTAGAGGAAGACATATCAAAATCAGCTTTAAAAACTCTTCCAAACTGAGACATGTTAAAAATAAGCTCACTATTTGAACCTACAACTTTGCAACAATTTTTATTGAAAATAATTTCCAGATTTTCATCTAGCAATTGTGAAACTGAAAGCAAGGTGTATTTCAAATTTTTGACAAGTGCCACATCCTTCAAAGTGTAGTGATCATTAACTCTAACCGAACTCTTAGCAATTATAGGAGTTGAAGAATTATCGGCAAAAGTAACATTCTCTACACGTGACACAAAAGGGAGGGAGAAGAATCAATCTTTGTTACCAGTCATGTGGCTTGAGCAACCTGAATCCACAATCCAAATGTTCTCCTTCCTCAAATGTGTAACCTACATAGAAGTACAGTTCATCATCGACTCAATATTGGGGTTAGTCAATAAGTATTTTGGAATCCAGTACTGAGTCATGCGACGTCCAGTAGGAACAACACGCGAAAGCTGTGACAAAATAGCAGGTTTATGAGTCAAAGGTTGAGGTTTTCTATTCTTAACAATTGATTTAGAAGTTTTTACTCGTTTAGAGCGAAAACCAGTAGCTTCGGAGGTAAGGACATTTGTTTCGAAAGAAACAGCTGAAGTTCCAGATGCACAAACCGAAGGTCCGAAAAAAAAAACTGAAGCTCCAGAGGAAACAACAGAAGGTCCGGGAGCTTTTGGAGCTATCGGAACTACCGGAGCTGTCTTTGCAAGTCTCTTACCAGAGGGCCCCGAAGCTACCTTTTCAAATTTCTGACTCATTAAAGCAGGTTGCATGTTTCTAAGTTTAGATTTAGCATGAAAGTTATGAGATCTAGCAGACATTTTATCCTTTTTAATTTGTTCAGCTAGTCTGTAACAAAAAACTACGACATGACCATCTTTATCATAATAAGTACAATGAAATTTAAGTTTGTAATCATATATAGATGAGCACCCAACATTAGAAACAGAATTAGAAAGCACTCCTGCAAATTCAAAGATCACATCCTTTTGTTTAGGGACAATTTTGATTAAATCTCTTCCTAATGACTTTACAATTTTAGGTGGATGTGCCTTAGCATGATCATGAGAATCAAAACCTAAACCAGTTTTATCATTACAAGATTTGGATGAACTCAGTAGCAAGTTTAGATTTTTGTTCCCAACACAAAACTGCTCCAGCGTCCTATTCATGTCATCAAGCTTTTTAGACAATTCTAGGCAATTTTCACATGAAGTTTTTCCTTTTAATTTGCAATTTGAACAAATCTTAACTTCATGAGTATGTAAAGCATTATTCAGAATGAAAATTTCATTTATTGCATCTTTTAGTTTCTTATCAAGATTGTCACATGCAGAACAATGCAATTCATCTGTTGAACAGGAAGCATCTTTTAAGTTTTTATCATTAAGTGCAGCAAGCTCTCTGTTCTTTTCAATTTCTTCATCAAGTCTATCTAGAGTGGAGGAGTATGCACTTCTTAATGTGGACAATTGTTCATAGATTAAATCACACGAGGGACAAGAATCATCACTAGGAATCAAGGTTTTCAAATGGTTGATTTCATATTCTAGTGATTCAATTTTAGTAGCATTATCCCTAAGCTTTTTGTCCTTTTTCTTAAAAATAATAGTTGCACGAGAAATAGCATCACACATTTCTTCGCAAGTAGGACATACCTCTTCATTGTCATTGTTGTGTTCAGCCTCCTCCATTCTTGACCTTGACTTGTCCGCCATGAAGCACAAGTTTGCCAAATCATCTTCATCTTCACCACTTCCAATGTCCACGTCGCTTGAGCCAAGTTCCTAGAGTGCGAAGATAAAACTGTTCACCAGTTGGCGACGTGTAAAGCCCTTCTTCTTCTTATCATTTGTTGAGGACTGCTTCGTCCTTGATTGTTTTTCTTCTAGGGAAGTAGAACCTGAAAGGTTAGGACAATCTGTACGAAAGTGTCCTGTCTTACCACATTCGAAGCATCGCTGAGGTCCGGAGCTTCCTCTCCTTCTAGTTCTCACATTTTGCAATGCTTTTGAGAACCTAGTAGAGAGAAGTGCTAGCTCCTCCTCTGGAAACTCCTCAATCTTTTCAAGGGTTAGAGAGGACAACAAAGCAAGTGTACCACAAGATGAAGATTGACCGGAGGTAGGCATGTCATATTGTGAAACAAAAGCAATAGACTTATTGGGGTTCTTACGTGATATTATGTCAATTTCATGAGTTTTTAACTTGGAATATAGCACATCTAAAGTAAATGTACTCATGACAGTAAATTCACGAATAGATGTGACTTTCATCTCCCAAATTGACATATCTAATGCACTTAACAATTGCCTAGCATTTTCAGCATCTGAAAAATTAACATTGACACTACGCAAGTTGCTGGGAATTTTATTAAAGCGAGCAAAAAGATCATCAATAGACTCACCAGGTTGCATCTCGAAGCGCATGTATTCTTTCTTGAACATATCTTGCCTTACCTCCTTGATCGTGTTGGATCCTTCATGGTAGTCACAAATGCTTTTCACACATCGTATGCAGATCGGAGGTGTGCAACACGGTCGAAGTTGCTTTGAGTTAATCCTTGTATGATCAAGTTCTGGGCTTTGTTGTTGTTGTCGACGTCCCGTAGGTTTGTAGCCGTAACTTGATCGTTAGGTGGCACTTCGTAAGTCTCGTACACCTTCTACCATATTGCGAAGCCTTGCACCTGGATGAAAGCCTCTATGCGTGCCTTTCAAACCTGAAAATCAATACCAGCAAACACACAAGGTTTGGCAGAATATTTCTCTATGATGATTAGTCAAAAACACGTGCAAATCACAATGATTAGAGAACTGTGGCTCTGATACCAATTGTATGATCAAAGAGCACGTGAAAAGCTACCAGAGGGGAGGGTGAATGGTAGATTTAAAAAAATCTTATGCAACAGAAACAATTAAATCCCAACCCCTTTGACAGAAAAATGATCTGTTAAAGAAATCATGTTGGAGACTAATCTAGACGTGTTTCATCGTGACAAAAGTGATATATATCAGAGAGAATCAAGTCACGAAGAAAAAACAAGAAGAATCACTCAAATTCGTCGAGAGAAACTCAAGTTATGATCAAAAGATCGAACAAAGGTCAATCTGTCCTACCGGAGAAAAACAGTTCTAAAACGATGCAAAGAAACTCGTGTAGATCAGAAACCACAAATCCAATGAACGTGAAATTTTGAAAGATGATATATAATCAAGTTTTCAATACAACCCAAAAAGAATCACGTCAATTGGATATCTAAAACTCAAGTTATGATAAAACCACCGACGAAAGGTAGTGCTGTCCAGAAACTCGACGAGTAAAGCTTGTCTGGAACAAGTCGGACGAACAAGGCACAAAAGTTCCTTCAAACTATGAATTTTATTCAATAGAACACAAGAGGAACAGCCCCAAAGTTGTGCACCACGAGCTCTGGCCTTCCTCGCTTATATAACCAGCCCTTAGGCCAACCCATTCCCAACTAGGACTCTAATCCTACTCAGATCACAAATTGAAACTTTCTATAACTACTTAGGACTCTTCTATACGCAGATAGAAGCAATCTTAAGACTTCCAAACACCTTAGGAATGTATCCTACATTCCTAAAACAACTCTAATTCGTGACCCACACAAAATCCTATCATATCCAACTCGATACTTTCCATACCGAGCCATAACCGACTCCGCCATAGCCAAAGTCATCAACCGATACGATCCGATCCTTCCAACCAGATCTTCCCACCCATAAACCATCTTCGGAACCATGTTTCCACGTCATGCACCGCATGCATACGTGCAAACACCTTCCTTCGATGTCCAGTAACCTTCATATGCACTACCATTGATTCAATCATCCTGCGTGACCTCCTGACCTGCTCAACCACAATTTCTCCTGAATTTGGTTGTTGGAACCTCATCTCCTCCCTGAGACTAGTCCAAAGGATCCTGTCACCAGCCATGACTTGAACTCAAGCAACACTTGCACATGAACAAACAACCAATCCGTACGAGCCCAAGTCCGTGACTTGACTCAAGTCAGTTCCGAACACAACACCTTACGTGAGCACCTCACATAAGCATATTGCAAAGCATAGCAAAACGATATTAGCCATATCAACCTGTCGGTACCCTGCGTACCGTATACCCCTTGGGACTACAAAAAGACCAAAAGAACTTCACCTGTCTGAGTTGAATACCTGCGAAGGCCCCACGTGTCATACGGGACTGGACCTGCCTCCCATCTATGGTTAGTCCTGGTGTTGCCATGTGTAGACAGCAACCGGACCTACATCCCACACATGGGACAGCTCTGGGCTAAACACTTGTGTGGCACCCCCGGACCTAACCTCCGAAAGAGGGAAGCTTCGGTACAGATACGCGTACATCTACACCGGACCTACCCGTCCCAAACGGAAAGCTCCGACGATGCCACGTGTCCAACCGCCGGACCTTCAGCCTCAACAATGAGACTGGTGGACCCCCAATGGCTCGAACATTCAAGGGGCAATCAAAGACTTCAAGTCCCGATTAAGTGTCGTTAATACCATATTAATGACACACTATCGGAAGGCTCTTAATACCAGTAACGACACTTTTAAGGCCTGTTACCATGCTATTAAGAGTAATTAACCTTATTAATTATGTACTCCCTCCGTTCTGAAATAATTGTCGTTTCAGACAATCAAATGAACTAGAAATGAACTACTGAATGTTGTCCTAACGACAATTAAAATGAAACGGAGGGAGTATTAAACATCAGTAACCGCCAAGGCCACATGTCAGGCCAGACTAACGGTGTAACGACCAGTCCTTGTACTATAAAAGGACTGGTCAACGATACACAGGGGGGGCTTTCGAAACTGGCAGACCTCTCTCATACTCAACTGAGACACCTAATACAAACAACTACACACCCCCTGGAGTAGGGTATTACGCTCAGGCGACCCGAGCCACGTAAATCCTTGTGTCTATTTCCCATCATCTTTTGAATCTTTGCGCACCCAATACCGAACTACAAACTCCGCGAGCTACCAACAGTAGTACCGGGAGAATTGCCGGATCTACACTCCGACACAACCAAAACGCACCAAAAACTTAGCAAATGAATACTAAGCAATCTTTCCATAAGTGTAAAACAAGTTCGAAACATTTCACATGAAAATTTGGAACATTACGATTAAGCACCAGACCTTGCCAAAACTAACCGAAGCTTGAGATGGAGCTTACCAAAGCTAGTCGGACCTAGCGCCGGAGCTAACCAAAACTAGTCGGACCTAGCGCCGGAGCTAACCAAAACTAGTCGGACCTAGTCATCCCAAAAGTCGGAGCTAGAAAAACATGTCGGAGCTAACCAACATAAGTCGGACCTAGCAGAACATATCGGAGCTTAACAAAGATATGTCGGAGCTATCTAAGACATGTCAGAGCTAAAGACAAAGCTCACCAGAGCTACCCAAAAAAACATGTCGGATCTAGACAAAGAAAGTTGGACCTATTGTCAGACCTTGCAAAAGCTCGGAGCTAGAGTCAGACTTTGCTAAAAAGATGTTATGGCAGCATTCAAAACTTTTATTGTCAAAGCCAATGTATTCAACACACATAGGTCTCACATTGTTAAGGCATCCTAAGAACAGTCCGTATGTTTCTATAATAGATCCTATTGGAATGGTTAACAAACCAAATAGTAGATCAACAAAATCACTAGAAACTTCAGCATACAACAGCGACAAATCGTTCTTGTGCACAACTCGATTATTTTCATTGCTTATTAGTATGTCATCATTTTCTTGATTCGCGTATAGTGTATCAGAGAGCGCACAAAGGTCCAGCTCATCATAATGGATAGGAATATCATAGTTCATTTGGAAAATAAGCGATACGCTACTCTAAGCAATTCCACCGCATTATTCAGAAAACATGCGAGTACAGCTGTCATAAATCGTTACCACTAGATGCGCATCGCAGCGGAACATAGAAGCGCGTCAGTGTAGGGGAAGTAGACAATCTCATTCGTCTCCTCCTCGTCCTCATCACGACAGTAGGTAGACGATCACGTTCATTTTAGCCGATCAGCGCAACAGTAGCAGCAGCGCCTCCACGGAGTCCACACGTACGAAGAGGAATGTCGTGCGCTGGTGTGCTAGCACCGCGCGTGCGGCAAGGGTTTTGGCGTGAGGCCTACAAGGCATGGTGGCTAGGGCTGTCACGTGGTCGAGTAATCAACCCTTAACCCTACTGCTCATATTTATAGGCATACTAATGGGCTTTTTAGGTTGTATGTCCATTAGTACCCTGATTGCTTATGAATCAAATATCCAACAGGCCTTAACCTAAATTGTTATGATTGCCTCTTGGGCATATCACCAATAATCTCTCACTTGCACCAGAGACAATCATCTAGCCAAGTTTTTTTTATATTTCAACCCCTTAAGTGTGTGACCTGTTAGATTCATGTGCAATCGGTTGTGAATGGCAACCGTTTCGAACCACAAGTCAATAGAGGTACCTAGCAGGACATACTGACTCCTGAATTTACATAAAGATCATATCGGTCGAACGTAGATACATTCAACAAGCTAATCCTTTTGTCTCACGATACCAGTCAAGCTCAAGGCGAGATGTGTGCCATCCTTGTGATAGCTCGACCATTCACCCGATCAAATAATGGATTCATTTCATAACTAACTTTTAGTCACTATGATTAACTTTTAATCACCTTGTCATGATCATGCACTTTCAAATCCAACTATCTCGAGGGGTTCAGAGATATCTCCCTTGTTATTAAGGAGGGGCAAATCACATCTTGATCCGCACACATCCCATTCTATGTTTTATTATGTACTTGAAGACTACTTTTATGACTACCTAGTTACGGAGTAGCATTTGGTAGTCTCAAAGTACACAACTACACACAGTGAGAAACAATGGAGATCTCAGGTCTAAGGATCTAGCAGGTGTATCACTGAAGACCAACTGATGGCACATATGGAAATAACAATCCCAGTGGTGTCTCAAATTGGGCCAATCCAACACCATGTTCACTAACATGTATTCATATTATTAATTTGATATCTCCATATCTATGATCCGTGAAACGTGATCATCAATTAATACATGTGCTAGTCTGTGCGACATCATTATCTCATATAATAATATAGACTGAGATCATTTAGAATAACATTACTGTTAACAAAGAGTTTCACGAACAAGTCACATACTTGATGATCAATGTAAATAATGATTACTCATACAACAATTTATTTAACAGTACATAAACAAAGCTATGCCACAAGTCTCCCACTACACACTATGATCACTGATGTAAGTATCTAATACCCATAAATCTCGTGTGCGCCTCATGCTTTAATCGTGGAAGAGGCTTTGTCAACGGATCTGCAACATTCAAATCCGTGTGCACCTTGCATATCTTCACATCACCTCGATCGATGATCTCTCGAATGAGGTGATAGCGTCGTAGTATATGTTTGAATCTTTTGTGTGATCTAGGCTCCTTTGCCCGTACGATGGCTACACTATTATCATAATAGAGATCTACGGGACTGAACGCGCTAGTAACAACACCCAACTTAGAAACAAATTTCCTGATCCAAACAGCTTCCTTTGCAGCTTTAGAAGCTGCAATATACTCCGCCTCCATCGTTGAATCTGCTATTGTATCTTGCTTGAAACTTTTCCAGCTCACTGCCCCTCCATTGAGGCAGAATACAAAACTGGATTGTGATCTAGAATCTTCTTTATCAGATTGGAAGCTGGCATCGGTGTAACCTTTTACAACAAGCTCTTCTTCACCTCCAAACACTAAGAACGCATTTGTAATTCTTCTCAAGTACTTAAGGATGTTTTTAACAATGGTCCAATGAGCCTCACCATAATATGATTGATACCTGCCTATAATGCTCAGAGCATATGATACATCTGGGCGTGTACATAGCATTACATACATGATGGATCCAATAGCCGAAGCATAGGGAATCACTCTCATCCTCTTTTGCTCATCAAGTATCGAAGAACAGTGACTCTTGCTTAGAGTAATGCCATGTGACATTAGCAAGAAACCTTTCTCAGAATCTTGCATATTGAACCGATTCAATATTTTGTCAATATATGTATCTTGGCTTAATCCAATTAGCCTTTTAGATCTATCTCTATAGATATTTATGCCCAAAATGTACGCTGCCTCTCCTAAATCCTTCATTGAGAAACTTTTTCTTAACGAGGATTTAACATCATCAAACATTGGAATGTCATTTCCGATCAATAATATGTTATTTATATATAGGACCAAAAATACATGTCCGCTTCCACTAAACTTCTTGTAAGTACAAGGTTCTTCTTGATAAAACCAAACCCTTTGATAACTTCACTAAAACGTATATTCCAACTCCGAGATGCTTACTTCAGTTCATAGATGGACTTTTGAAGCTTGCATATTTTACTAGCATTTTTAGGATCGACAAAACTCTCATGTTGTGTCATGTACACATCCTCAGTCAGACTTCCATTAAGAAAGGTTGTTTTAACATTCATCTACCATATTTCATAATAAAAATATGCAGCAATTGCTAGGAGAATCCGAACAGACTTTAGCATTGCGACGGGTGAGAAAGTTTCATTATAATCAACACCTTGAATTTGTTTGAAACCTTTTGCCACCAATTGCGCCTTATAGATGTGAATATTTCCATCCATGTCCATATTTTTCTTGAAAATTCATTTACATCAATAGATCTCACACCTTAGATTGGATCAACCAAGTTCCAAACTTTATTCTCGTGTATTGATTTAATTTCGGATTCCATGGCTCCAAGCCATTTCTCAGAATCGGGTCCCTTCATTGCTTCGGTATAGGTCGTGGGCTCATTATTGTCCAACAATACCATGTCATGCTGCTCCGTAGTCAGAAGTGTTAACTTTTTAGTCGCACGACGTGCCCTCGTAGACCTTCGTGGGGTTGGTGTTTCATCACTTGTATAGGATTAGTGGGTACTGAAACATTTTTAGGTATTTCTTGAATTTCTTCAATATGCACGTTGCTCCCACTAACTCCTTTTGAGAGAAACTCTTTTCCCAAGAAGACACCATTGCGAGCGGTAAACACTTTACCCTCTGTTTTGTTATAAAAATAATATCCTTTGGTTTCCCTAGGATACCCCACAAAGAAGCATTTGTCTGATTTGGGAGCGAGTTTATCTGACATCAAACGTTTGACATAAGCATCACACCCCAAAACTTTGAGGAAAGACAATCTGGGACGTTTCCCGGTCCACATCTCATATGGTGTCTTCTCAACAGAATTAGTTGGGACTCTCTTTAGTGTAAACGCAACAGTTTCAAAAGCATCACCCCAAAAGGATAGTGGAAGATCAGCTTGTCTCATCATCGACCTCACAATGTCTAACAAGGTTTTGTTCCTCCACTCAGACACCCCATTCCATTGAGGCATTCCAGGTGGAGTCAACTGTGGAACAATTTCACATTGTTTTAAATCATCATAAAATTCATGGGTCAAATATTCACCCCCACGATCAGATTGTAGAAGTTTAATTGTCTTGCCCAATTGATTCTTTACGTCATTCTGAAATTCTTTGAACTTTTCAAAAGATTTAGACTTGTGCCTCATTAGATAGACATAATCATATCTACTAAAGTCCGGTAAACGTGATGAAGTATTGAAGACCACATCTGGCAATTGAACTCATTGGTCCACATACATCTGTATTTATAAGTCCCAACAAGTCAGTCGCCCTCTCACTTTGACCAGTGAAGGGTGCTTTGGTCATCTTCCCAAGCAAACAAGACTCGCATGTGTCAAGTGATTAAAAATCAAATGAGCTTAGTAAACCATCTTTATGGAGTTTTTCAATGAGTTTCTCATTTATATGACCTAAGCGACAATATCAAATAAAAGTGGGATGTAGATCATTTCGTCGAGCTCTTTTGGTATTAATGTTACAAAAAGTTTTATCCTCAAGATCAAGAACATATAATTCATTCACCAATGGGCATTGAGCATAGAAAATATTATTATCATAAATAGAACAACATTCGTTCTTTATTAAAATCTCATAACCATCAACTTCTTCTAAACATGAAGAAGGGATATTTTTCTTACTCAAAGTTGGAATGCAATAACAATTATTCAATTCCAAACTAATCCTGAGGGTAATAACAAGTAGTAGGTCCTGACAGCTATGACTGCAACCTTTGCTCCATTGCTGACATGAACACCCAACTCACCTTTTGCAAATCTTCTAGTCTCACTTAGACTCTACAACGATTTGCAAGTGTGAATTATCGATCCAGTATCAAATACCCATGATTCACTATAAGATGATGCAATGTTAATTTCTATAACATTTATACCTAAAGCAGAAGTCTCACTTACCTTCTTCTTCTTCAGATCCTCCAAGTACTTCTTGCAGTTATTAGACCAGTGCCCCTTAGCATGACAGTGAAAACATTCATCATCAGTAGAAGGCCAAGATTTGCCCTTTGGCTTAGACTTTGAGCTTGAAGGCTCATCGAGAACCTTTACCTTGTCTTTGCCTTTAGGATGTGTCACATGCTTCCTCTTTTTATTCTCCTTTTGTACCATCATCACATGAGTGGCGTTTTTCTTAATGCTTTCTTCGGGTGTTTTAAGCATCTCATGCAATTCAGCCAATGTTTTCTCCATGCCATTCATTTGAAAATTTAATATAAATAGCTCGTAGCTTGGTGGGAGCGACTGAAGAACAACGTCAATAGACGGATCATCCTTGAGTTCAGAACCAAGTTTGCCCAAAGTTCAATGTAACCAATCATTTTGATTACATGAGGGCTAACCGGGCTACCCTCCGCTAGCTTGCATGAGAACAAGGACTTTGAGATGTTGTATCTCTTAGCCCTAGCTTGATTCTCAAACATTCCACGCAATCCCTCAATCATAGAATTAGCATTTGTATGCGTATACAGTTTTTGCAGATCAGGGGACATAGTGGCGAGCATGAGGCAGCTTACATTAAGCGCATCATCGTAGTGCTTCGTATAAGCTCTACGTGTTGCAATATTTGCATCAGCTGGGAGGTCATCAGGGTATGGCTACAGAAGAACGTACTCGGTTTTCTCTTGCCTAAGAATGATTCTCGGGTTGCGGTACCAATCGATAAAATTAGCTCCATTGAGATTTTCGTTTTCAAGCATAGATCGCAAATTGAAACTGGAATTGTTACTAGAAGACATGATCTACAATAGAAAATAAATATACAAGGTTTAACACTATATTATGTACCAATATTCTATTAATAGTTTAATAAAATACATCACCATTATATGATCATCATCTTCCCTCTAACGACATATAGCGGTTCAAGATCCATATTCACTAATTTCTAGTGAGCTTTGACTTTACTGCTAGAAAATCAGTGACATAGGTAAACAACAATTGTAAATCATATCCCTATATGACTCTTGTTTATTAGGTGACATCCATTGCTTCGGCTCCCAACTCTATGCCATAAAGTCCAAAACCGTTTTGATAACTTTGTTGAGTAAACCAACACTATGCATGTGAATGTCCAACATTCACCCTATACATTGTGATAGATGATAGTATTTTGATTTGGCAAACCTACCACAAAACGATCAAAACAACATAGGTGCAGCTGTTGGTAAATAGCATCAAATACTCAACTTTTGTGAGGGAAGCTATTCTATCATGATAAAATATCCACCATATAAAAAGCATGAAAAGAATAGTAATAAATAAACATCACAAACATATGATCATATCACATTGTGATTGTGAATAGTATGACCTTTAGAATCATAATGGTCTCCATCGCTATGGTTCCATCATGATCCGAGCTGCCATGCCTCCCTTCTTGTGGTGATCTCCATCTCCACCATGCTCGAAGACATCTCCATGATCATAAAAGAAGCTAATACAACTAATAGCTACTAAATAAATTACATGAGAGATCAAGCATCACAAATCGACACGTAGGTCGTTATACAATTATGTGATAACCTCAACCTGGTTGTGTTAAATTTGCAACACACAGGCTGCACAGATATTACACACAGATCATCACATTAAGGTCATACCATTCACATCATTCCCTGCAAAAATGAGTTAAACATAGAACAATTTCTAGCACGAAATGATATTATGTAATCACTATAACAGAAAACAAGTAGTGGGGGGTCAAGGGGGGAGCCGCCCCCGCGGGTTTTAGGGTAGCGCCCTGAACACCAAACGGAATTACATAGATCGCATCTATGAAATCACTATAAAAATCTCATCGGATTAATCAAATCAATCCGAATCCGAGCCATTCAGAATGCCTCAATTTTCAATGTGGTTGGTAATTCATGAGAAGATCGCGACTCATGATTGTGGTATGTTGGCTCAATCTGTTAGCTATGTACACTGTCGGTGGTTTTGATCCGGCAGATCTCCCGACACTACAAAAGTGTTAGAGGAGTTTGAGGTTCGGTGTGGGCGCGCGGAGATTCAAGAAGGTGAAGTGTAAATGACACAAGAGACACGAAGATTTACGTGGTTCGGGCTGCCTGAGCGTAATACCCTACTCCACGGGGTGTGTTGGTGTTGTATTGGATGTATGAGCTCAAAGTGAGTTCAGGGTGTAGAGTGAGCGGGTCGTCTCTATTATGTATCGTCGGCCTGTCCTTTTATAGTACAAGGGCATGCCATTACAAGTCAGCCTGGCCCGGCATGTGGCCCCGGCGGTTTCTAATATTGATACACATTTGATGCGCTTAATTACCCTTAATAACCGATTTACGGGCTTTGATAGCACCGTTACTAGTAATTAATGTCGTCCGATAGTGTGTCATTAATATAATACTAATGACACTTAATCGGGTCTTGAAGTCCTTGATTCCCTTTGAAGATCCGGAGCCGTTGTGGAGTCTTCCGGAGGTTAGAGACTGAAGTTCTGACAGTTGGACACGTGGCAGCTCTGGAGCATACTGTGGGGAACAGGTAGGTCCGGTGCTACCTAACACGTGTCAGTTCCGGAGCTTCCCTCGGTCTGGGGTTAGGTCCGGAGGTGCCGCTATGGTACATAGCCCGGAGCTTCCCCCTTGTGGGCGGTAGCTCGGGTTTGATAGTACACGTGGCGACCCTGGGACTAACCAAGTTGGAGAAGAGGGTCTGGTTATGTCTGACATGTGGGCCTCCGAAGGTCTTCAGATCGAGTAGATGATATTCCCTTGAGATCTTTGCAATACCAAGGGATATATGGTACCCAGGGTACCGATAGTGGCCCCCTGGGCCCACCTCTGGGGAAGACTCCTTGGGTGAAGTCATTCCGCCGGAGGTGGGTCCATCCTTCGACTTTTGAATTGAGTCTTCAAAGGTCTTCGGATGTGCCATTGGCGATGGTTTGGAGTTAAATCCTCGCCGCGTGGCATATCCCGTGTGCGGCAAATGAGATCTTTGGCGTGCCGATCTCACGCAATTGAAGGTCGCCAGTTCCTGATACGAAAGTCGTATCGGTTCTGCGCGCCTTGTCAGGCTGCTGCCTTCGAGCTTCCCGCCTCATGATGACAACCGTTCGCCTGGGTAAGAACCTCGACTTGATCGTCCGGGTGGTCCCGGGCCCTCTTGTCATCGGCTGGGTGGAATTTTTGAGTAGTACCTTCGACTTCCTTGCGGTTTCCATCCAAGCGTTGCGAGGGCTTACTTAAGAAGGAAAGCGCGCACCGTCTGGGGTTCTTTACGCCTCTCATCTGATCTTGCGCTCAAACTCCCAACTTGTGCTCGCTTTTCCTCTCTTGCCTTGCTGTGCCGCGATGGAGTTGGGTCTCCACGAGAGCCGTTTGAAGACCGAAGGTGACCTGAAGAAGGTCCGGGCCCTCATGGGATGGTCCCTGGACTTCTTCAACCGCCTGGTCCGCGCCGGAGGAGAGCTCCCGTTCGAGAAGGAGCATGTCGGCGAAATGGTGTACTTCTCTTCGTACGCCATGGTGGGGTTGATCCCACCTTTTTCCTCCTTTTTCTTGATGCTGCTAGACTTCTATGGTCTGTAGCTGTACCACCTTGGCCCCCACTCCATTCTTCTTGTGTCTGTCTTCGTCCACTTCTGTGAAATGTGGGTGGGCATCCCCCCTGCATTGAACTTTTCCGGACCTTCTTCACCGTCCATACCACCAGTAGGAGTAATGAGTACCTTGGCTTCTACTATTTCGTGAAGCGCAAGAAGTGCCCATTCAAGTACCTCCGGTCGTTTCCCTCTCGAAAGTGGGATGATTAGAAGAAGGACTGGATAGTCATCCGGGTGGAGGAGCACGCGAAGTTGGGGCTGCCCGAAGGCCTCCCAAACATCAACACTACAGTCTGGAGTGAAGCTCCGGTGCTGTTGGATGCCTTCAACCCTACTCTGACCAGGATCCGCCAGTGCGTGGAGGGAGTATTAACTCCTCAGGTGGTGTTTTGCAACTTCCTGGTCAACAGGTGGGCACCGCTGAAGAGGAGAGAAAAACTCGCTTGGGCCCTCAACAGTGTGATGGACGACGACCGGGTCGAGACCGGTCTGAAGTCCAACATGGCGGGGGCAACCTTGGAGTTTCATCTCAAGAAGTTCCAACACGGCATCGACGTCGCGGGTGACGACTTGACTCCACCATCAGCTTTTCTCCCTCTGAACGTGGAAGTAGAGTTCAGCAGGGAGCTCTGGCGGAAGATGCCTGTGCTTGACGACCTTGGTGTCGTCGAGAGAAGATAGACCTCCAGGGTGGTGATCCTTGGGGCTTCCGAAGGTGGCTCTGACTCTGCCCCGAAGCCAAGGATCGAAGTCGTCGGCAAGGGCAAGGAGCCGGCAGACGAACCCTTAAGCCGAAAGAGGAAGCTGCAGCATGCCGACGAAAGGTCCATCAGGCCTGCAACCTCTGCATCAACTCCTTCTCCCCGGAGGGGGGGGGTCTTCTACAACTGCGGCGACTGTACCCGCAACGGCGTCCTCCCGGGGTGCTAGCTCCGGGCATGCGACTCCAGCACCAGGGCCGGTTGATGCCTCTAGGTCCGGAGGTTCTTCCCGGTCGAGGGGGGCCTCGACTAAGGAAATGCCCGTGGCTACAACGAGTTCCGGGGGGCCTTCCCGGGTTTCCATGCCGGCAGCGGCTATGGTCAGTCCAGAACGCCCGGGAAAGAGGTTCCGCGGAAGCTGGTGCGGAAGCCTCCTGAGGTAATTTTTAATCTTTAACTCAGACAGTTGTTTTGTTGTAGTAATTATTTTTTAAGTTTCTTCATCCATCATCTGCGGTGTTCCCAAGAAGAGGAGTGAGGCTCCACCCTCAGCCACAGCAGTTGAAGCTGTGAGGGCAGAAGCTTCTGCTCCTGTCCTGACGCTGCCCCAAGTGGTGGCTGAAGCTGTGACAGCTCTGGCGCCAGCTGTCGTGGTTATGGACCTCGACTCATCCCCAGAGACTCCTGTGGTAGCGCCGGATCGCGGGAGAGAAGATGCACCAGCAGCACCTGCCCCGGAGGTTGAAGCTCCGAGTCCTGGTGCAGAGATGATGGAAGCTCCGACCGTTGAGCCGGAGGAAGCAGTAATTCTGGCCTCAGAGCCATAAATTGTCGAAGCCCCGGCGGTTGAGCCGGAGGTAATTGAAGTCTAGGCGTGCGCGCCGGATGTTGAGGAAGTTCCAGCGGTTGGGCCGGCTACCTCTGAAGCACCGGCCGCAGAGCCGATCGTTGCTGGAGCTCCGGCCGTAGGGCCGGTTGATGTTGAAGACCTTCTGGCTCCCAAGCCGATTGCCGTTGAAGCTCCGGCCGCAGGGCCGACTGTTATTGAAGATCTTCCGGCGCCCGAGCTGGGCATTGCGAAGGCGTCAGCGCTCGAGCCCCCAATAGAGGAGGTGCCCAGTCCGGAGCCAGAAGCAGCCCCTGCTCCGGGAATGACGACGCCGGAGGTACCCGCGGCTGAGCCGGAGTGCCCTGATGAAGTCGCTGGCTCCCTGCCCGAGGAGGCGAACGAAGATCTGGCGGTTGGTCCTTCGGAACCACTTCCGGAGGTCGGAACTTCATCAGCGGGACCCTCCTTGATGGTGACTGAGGCCATCCCGGAGGACGGCCCTAGTGCCATGGAGGCTCAGGGGACCACTCTTGTGGAGTGGGACCCAATTTTTGTAACTGAAAATCCGCTGGAACCAGCGGAGGAGACCCCAGCAGGTCCGGATCATATCCCGCTGTCATTGTCTATTGACAACGCCTGCTCCAGTCCGCGTCAAGTTCAGCTGGCATTCTTCCACGACAGCAAGGCTATTGAAGAGGAGCGCCAAACCCTTAGGAGGTGGCATAATCGGCTCTACTTCGAGACTAAGCTGGCGCAGTCGAGGCTGGCAGATGACAAAGAATGGATCAAGCAGGAGAAGGTCCGCCTGGAATACTGGGGAAAATTATTGGATGACAGGGAGAGCTTGACTCGCGCCCTCGACGCTCAATCCCGGGCCATCTATGAGCAGACCAAGGCAGCTAATAGTGCAGCTGATGAACGCCAAGAAAGGCTTGAAGTCATTAACACTACTCTCATCAAGCGTCGGGAGGCACTTGAAGAGAGGGAGAAGAGGCTCGAAGATGAAGAGCAGAAACTCCTTGAGCTGAGGGATGACGTCTTGAAGAGGGAGGAGGAGCTCACCGAAAAGGTGGCTATGGCTGACAAGGGCCTCGAGGAGCGCGCCGAGAAATTGGAAGAGCGCTGCGCTGAGGAGGAGGAGAAGGCATGGGTGCGGGGGCAGGAACTCTACGAGCAAGAGTGTGCCATCGCTGCCAGGGAGAAGAAAGTGAGGGGTAGAGAGAAGGACCTGGTTGACCGCCAGAACAAGATCTACCTCTGGGAGGAGGAACTCGGAAAACTCGAGAAGCAGGTTTCTGAAAAGATTCAGCAAAATGCCAAAGAGGTTGAGCGCCTCGCTTACGAGAATTCTGAACTGGCGGCGGCCAAAAGATCCTTGGAAGAACTGAAGGGCTTGAGGGCTGCGGACTCACTACAGGTTTGGGAGTTCCTGAGCAAAGCCAACGACACGCTGACACCAATGGGCTTCAGTCCCGTGCGTCCGGATGATCCGGAGCCGGAGCCGGACCTGGCGTTGCAGGTGTTTAGCTCGGCGGGTAGCAAGCTCTCCAAGGTGGGTGACGTCATCGCGGATCAGTTGGAGGTAGAGGGGCAGTCCCTGGCGAAGAACGTCGCAGAATATGTGCTGACGTGCTACACCAGCCGGGATCCCCAATTCCCTCTGGACCCGGTGCTTGAAGGTCCCGTCGAACGAGAAGGTGAAGCCACCCGAGCCAACGTGTCGGAGGTTGCTCAGAAGGTTGCCTAGTTCTTCCATAGGGTCTAGGACCATCTCTGTAGCTCCCACTTGTATTCTCTCTTTTTCCTCCCCAATTTTGTAATCCCTTGTCTCCAGATGAATGAAATCCAAATTTTTGCGAATTTCATTTTTTGTCTTCAACACTTTTGTCTTCACTTGGCCCCCTGGTAGATGTACACAATTTGATTGTGAACATGTACCAAGAGGATATTGTGTTTTGTTGAAGACTCGTTTGCTTCAAACTTGTAGAATGTAGGTCTGAAGTCTTCGATAGTGAAGGCCCCCTGAGATTGTCGGAGCTAGCTCCGGTACTGACTACCGTCGGGGCTCAGTAGCTCCGGCAATAGTTCCTATCAACGTGTAGAGCATCGATAGTTAGACCTCCGTGGTGTCGGAGCTTAGTAGCTCCGGCAGTGACCTTTGCCAACGCGTAGTTTGTCGGCAGCAGACTCCGTTTGTGGAATCTTCTCACCATCTTTTATTCTGCATCGACGACTGACCCGCCTAGCTTTACCGGAGCTTGGTTGCTCCGGTGATGCTCGTTTTCAATGTTTAACATCGATTATAAGCCACCTAGGGGGAGTCGGAGCTTCGTCAGCTCCGACTTTTCTCCATCAATCGTGGATTCTTTATTTTTCCTGCACATTGAAGCCAAGAAAAATAGTAAAATTTGCTCCTTGTCTATAGCTTCGTCGTGGATTATGATTCTCAAGTAAATTCTAGGTCAAACACGATTCTGAATGCAACCGAATGCATTGCCTTCTTTCTTCCAGATCCAATTGTACTTGGACCCACCTTACTTCGGCCTGTCGGGGTGTAGGTAGAGTGGCGTACTTAGGGTGCTTGACCAGGCTAAGTCGATAGCACACTCCGACCCTAGATTGGCTTGGCGGCATTCAGGCGAGTGGGCCATGAACAATATTTGAATCCAAAAGAGTCGACAATACAGCTCAAATTGTATTTGAACCGGTCAAACTAAAATTTCTTAAGAATTGCACGTCCTTGTTATAGACAAGAAAGAGAAAAATAAAAAATGTTGAGCCTGTACAAAGTAAATGCACGTGGAGTCTGTTTCACATGAAGACGTCTTTAATTATAGGTCCGGGGTACAGGGGAAACAAGTACACTCTTAGGGTACGGAACCAGGCTAAGCGTGTTTAATTTCTCGTTTGACCCAGGATAGCTAGCCACACTTTTAGTCCTGAGACTGTGACAAGTGCTGCATGAACTTTGTAGACCTTCCGGGAAAGGTCCGACAGTTCTCCCGGAGGAACTACCCAACTCTGTACAATGACTCTATAACATACACCTCAAGTTACTACAGACTCACCTCCGTGATATTAGGTGTAGAACTTACGGAGGTGCTCAATGTTCCAAGGATTTGGGAGAGGTGTCCCATCCTCGGTTGCCAAGCGAACGCTTCCAGGACGGGATACTTTAATCATTCGGAAGGGTCCTTCTCAGTTGGGGGAGAGTTTGTTTAACCCTTCTCTAGATTGTATTCTCCATAGCACCAGATCGCCTTCCTCAAGCCGTCGGTTGTATACATGCCGCTGATGATAGCGCCGAAGGGCTTGGCGGTATCGGGCATTCCGAACAGCTGCTTGGCACCTTCCCTCCTCAAGGAGGTCTAGGTCTTCATGCCGGAGCTGATCCTGCGTGGCTTCGTCTAAGGTTCGGACCCGGAGTGACCCCAAGGTGATTTCCGGAGGAAGGATTGCTTCAACTTCGTACACTAGGAAGAAGGGTGTCTCTCCAGTTGACCGGTTTGGAGTTGTCCTATTGGCCCATAGAGTGGGCGGAAGCTCTTCAATCCAGTTGGCTCCATGTTTTTTCAAGCGCTCATAGGTGCGCGTTTTGAGTCCTTTCAGGATTTCAGCATTTGCTCTCTCGGCCTGGCCATTGCTTGCCGGGTGAGCTATGGAGTAGCAAAGTTGAGTGTCGAGGTCTTCACAATACCCTTGAAATGCAGAGCTTGTGAATTGGGTCCCGTTATCAGTAATGATTTTGTTTGGGACTCCAAATCTGCATACGATGGACTGCAAAAAGTTGATAGCAGATTGCTTGTTTATTGTCACAACTGGAGTTGCTTCCAGCCACTTAGTGAACTTGTCAATGGCGACATACAGGAACTTGTAACCTCCGACGGCTCTTGGGAAAGGTCCCAAGATGTCCATCCCCCACACGGCAAAGGGCCATGTAGGAGGTATCATTTGTAGAGGCTGAGCCGGTGTGTGAATTTGTTTTGCATGAAATTGGCATGCTTTGCATTTCTTCACCAGCTCAGTTGCATCCTGGAGTGTTGTTTTCCAGTAGAAGCCATGCCGGAAGGCTTTACTGACCAGCGTGCGGGAAGACGCGTGGTTCCCACACTCGCCTCCATGGATTTCTGCGAGGTGCTCGCAGCCTTCTTCCCTTGTGATGCACCGCATTAGGACACCGTTGGCACCGCGCCGGTAGAGATCCCCTTCTACCAACGTGTATCTTTTAGCCAATCTGACTATCCGGTCAGCGGATACATCATCGTCAGGAAGGATGTTGTCTTTCAAGTAGCTCCGGATCTTCGAGATCCATGCATTGGAGCTAACTTGAGTATTTGAGTCTTGCGTGCTGGGTTGCTCGGAGCTTCTGGCAGCACCTACGACCCTTGATGGCTACCATGGTAACAGGGCCATCGGGACCGTCAGCTTCGGGATGCTGATCTCGCCCCCTTCGCTCAGTTCGGCAGGCTGAGTTGTGGGTTTTGACAACCTCCGGATAAAAGTTCCATCAGGAGCTGGAGCTCCGGTTGACGCTTTCTTCGAGAGTTCGTCGGCTTCAGCATTGAGGGCACGCTGGACATGGTGGAGATCTAGGACTTCGAAGTCCTTCTGAAGCCTCTGGACTTCAAGGAGGTAAGCAGCTAGCTGGAGATTGTTGCAGGAGCATTCACCCTTCACTTGCTTAATGATAAGCTGTGAATCTCCCTTGACCAACATTTGCTTGACACCGTATGACAGTGCCACCCTTAGTCCGTAGATGAGTGCTTCATATTCCTCCATATTGTTGGTCGCCTTGAAGTCAAGGTGTACCATGTATTTTACCTTCTCTCCGGTTGGCGCGAGGAGAAGGATTCCAGCTCCGGCCCCCTGCTTTTGCATGGAGCCGTCGAAGTAGAGGGACCAGTGAGGCTCGGTGAAGACCGGAGCCTTGTGTTCCGGCTTCTGCTCACTAGGGCCCCCAGGGTTTGATGGAGAGGGAGTCCATTCGCCACAAAATCTGCCAATGCTTGACTCTTGATTGCTTGCCTTGAAATGAATTCGAGAACGAATTCAGCCAATTCCGCTGCCCACTTTGCAATATTCCCAGTTGAATTGGGATTATGCAAGATTGCTCGAAGTGGGTAAGAGGTCACCACCGAAATCTTGTGAGCTTGGAAGTAATGGCGAAGCTTCCTTGAGGCAATGAGAACTACATAGAGCAGCTTATGCACCTCTAGGTACCGAGTCTTTGCGTCATGAAGTACTTCACTGATGAAGTACGTTGGGCGCTGGATGGTCCGGACCCTCCTGGAGGGGCCCGGAGCTTCCTCTTCACTGACTCGGATCCTCCCTGAGGGATCCGGACCTTCTTCGGGGACCTCCGGGTCCTAGCTGGAGGGACCTGGAGCTTCTTCAGAAGCGACCTGGACCCTCCCGGAGGGGTCTAAGTCTTCTGATGTAACTTTTTGTGGATTCAGGTCTGGGAGCTGGGACCCAGACTTGTTTTCAGGAACCTCTGGACCCTCCTGGAGGGGTCTGGATTCTTGAGCATGGGATAGTTCTGGTCTCTCCGCAACCAGGACCATACTGACGACTTCGTCAGTTGCTGAAATGTAAAGCAGCAAAGGCTCACCAGGGTTCAGAGCTACCAGGGTTGGTAGGGTGGTGAGGAACTGTTTTAGCTCCTGGAATGCCTTTTCTGCTTCTTCAGACCATTGGAATGGTCCGGACTTCCTCAATAACTTGAAGAAGGGAAGTACCCGTTCCGCCAGTCTTGAAATGAACCGGCTAAGGGCTGCTAGACATCCAGTCAGCTTTTGGACATCCTTGATGCGGGCTGGTGGCCGCATGTCTTCAATGGCTTTGATCTTCGCCGGATTAGCTTCTATGCCCCGGTGACTTACCAGGAAACCAAGAAGTTTTCCGGAGCTAACCCCAAAGACACACTTGTCTGGGTTTAGCTTTGTGCGCGTGACCCACAACTTGTCGAAGACAACCTATAAGGTGTCAAGGAGTGACTCCTTGTTCTTGACCTTGACCACGATGTCATCGACGTACACTTCCACTATGTCTCTAATGAGTTCTTCAAAAGTTTTGTACATAGCTCGTACAAAGGTTGAAGCTGCATTCTTGAGACCAAATGGCATGGCTGTATAACAGTACAATCCATCTACTGTGATAAAAGAGGTATGCTCTTCATCTTCCCTAGACATTCTGATTTGATGATACCCAGAATATGCGTCTAGGAAACACAGTAATTCACACCCGGAGGTGGAATCCACTATCTGACCTATTCTAGGTAGTGGGAATGGATCTTTTGGGCATGCCTTATTTAGTGTTGTGTAGTCGATACACATCCGAAGCTTCCCACCGGCCTTGGGTACAACGACTGGGTTTGCCAGCCATTTTGGATGGGAGACTTCTCGAATGAATCCAGCTTCGAGCAACTTCTTCACTTCTTGTCGAATGAAGTTTTGTCGCTCCACGGATTGCTTCCGAGGCTTCTGGTGTACAGGCCGGGCGTCAGGGTAGATCTTCATATTGTGCTCAATTACTTCCCTAGGGATCCCAGGCATTTGTGACGGTTGCCAGGCAAACACGTCGACATTATCCCGGAGGAAAGCGATGAGCGCGAGTTCCTATTTGTCATTCAGTCCTCTCGATATACGGGTGGTCTGAGCGGCATCAGAACCTATTTGGACGACTTTGACGGGAATGTCGGTGTCGCCGCTTGGCTGCACACGAGGTGCAGAAGTCGAGCCCCGCTGACGAATGCTCGGGGGTTTTGGATCTTGTTCCTGCCTGGAGTCCTCCTCTTGCACCGTAGTAAGCGCATGAAGTTCTTCCAGAGCAGTTACTCCGGCAGTACGATCTCCACGGATCCGGAGAACGCCTACTGGTGTTGGCATCTTTAACATCAGGTAGCCATAATGAGCAGCTGCCATGAATTTGTACAAAGCAGGCCTACCCAAGATGACATTGAAGGGTAAGTTGATCTGAGAAACATCAAAGACCAACTTCTCGGTGCGATACTTCTCCCGAGTCCCGAAGGTAACGGGGAGGGTAATAGCACCGAGTGGGGTAATGGCTCCCGGACCTACTCCGGAGAAAGGTCGGGAGGGGTGAAGATCCGAAGGTCGGAGCTGAAGCTTGGTAAAAGCTTCGAAGCTTATGAGGTTGAGCCCTGAACCTCCATCTACCATAACATGGTGAAGCTAGATGTTATTGATGGTAGGAGATACCATCAAAAGTAACTGGCCTGCTCCAACCATGCTTCGAGGGCAGTCTGAAGCATCAAAAGTGATGGCTGTGTCCATCCACTTCCGATGAGGCTCCACCCTGGCTGTAGGAGCTACAGCGGCCATGTCCCGACGCATTGTCTTGAGGATGCGGCGGGAGGTGATGTCCCATGATCCACCAAAAATGGTGTTCATGGTTTTCCGACGCTCATTGTCAGAGACATCAGAATCGTCGTCGACGGAGGTGTAGACGGCCTTCAGGACCTTTTTGGGATCCTGAATACCTAACTCCTCTTTATTCGGAGCTTCGTCAACTTTTTGCTTTCCTTCCCTCTGTCGGAAAGGAGCTTCTTCTCGGCGCTTGTTGTAGCGCTCGGCAAGGTTTTGGACCTCCCGGCAGTCTTCCAAACTGTGGCTGTCCGTTTTGTGAATTGGACACCACACCTTAGGTTTGCCACCGTCTTCAGAAGACGGTCGAGGTCGCTTCTCAGGGCGTGGCCCTCGGCCACCCGGAGCTGCAGCAACTGCAACATTATATGCGCCGGTCGACGACTTCTTCTTGCCGTTGGTCTTTTTCTTCTTCTTACCACTCCCGGAGGTAGTGGCTTCGCCTTTAAGGATTTTTTGTGATCCTCCGGAGGTGGTTTGGAGTGAATTTCACGGCCCTCCGCAGCTCGGGCACATTTGTCAGCCAAGCTGAAGAGTTCCGTGACACTGGTGATCTCCTTGATCGCCAGTTTCTCCAACATCTTCTTATCCCGTACACCTTGTCTGAATGCCACAATGACAGAAGCGCTAGAGATGGAAGGGATAGTGTTTCGTACCTGAGAGAACCTCTGGATGAATGATCGCATGGATTCTCCCCCTTTTTGCACGACTGCAAAAAGGTCCAGTTCAGTGCCTGGTCGGGTGTATGAACTCCCGAAGTTGGCAGTGAACTGCCGGCACAGCTCCTCCCAACTGTTGATGGAGTTGGATGGAAGGCTCATAAACCAAGACCGGGAGGTCCCAGTTAAAGCCACTGGAAAATAATTGGCCATTACAGCCTCATTTCCTCCAGCTGCTAGGATAGCAGTGGAGTAAATCTGAAGAAATTCAACGGGATTAACAGTCCCGTCAAACTTCTCCGGCAGGTGAGGCCGGAATTTATGTGGCCACCTGACCATACGCAAATGCATGGCCAGGGCTGAATAGCCTCCTCCTACTCCTTCAGGAGCAGGAATGTCCTGAGCTTCTCGTCTTCACGAGCACGCTCAATATGGACTCGGCCATCTTGTTGACGGTATCGGCGATCCAGCTCCGCCCGGAGGTCATGAGTTGAAAGCCTTGACACCGTGTGAGTGCGCCGTGCCCCGGAGGGCAACGACGTCACTTGCTGCGATGCAGCACGTCTCCTGTTGTTGGAAACGTGCGGACCAAGTCTGCCAGACAAGGTCTGTCGCTGCGACGGGGCCCGTCCTGAAGGAGGAGGACCCTGGTTGCTGATGCGGTCGGCTGCGACTGCAACCAAGTGTTCCACATCGGCCCTCCACTGCTCCATTGCATCCCGGGATGCGTACGGAGGTGGTGGGCACTGAAGAAGAGCACGTGCTGCATGGAGCGCGTGTTCCGGTTTGTCATGATTTGCCGACACAGTGATTGACGCCGGTGCACCATCGCGCTGCCCAGCTTGATTTGCTGGTGGAGGCGGCGGTGGTGGTAGCGTGACTCCTGCTGGAACTGAGGTTCCTGCTAGTGGCTGCATATTAGAGGGACTGCCCCCAACAGCTTGAATAGCAGGATGACCGTTGGATGATCCAACAGCTGAGTTCACCATTCTTGAAATCTCAGGCGCCCCTACCTGGCCGCCAACTGTCGGTGGTTTTGATCCGACAGATCTCCCGACACTACTAAAGTGTTAGAGGAGTTTGAGGTTCGGTGTGGGCGTGCGGAGATTCAAGAAGGTGAAGTGTAAATGACACAAGAGACACGAAGATATACGTGGTTCGGGCCGCCTGAGCGTAATACCCTACTCCACGGGGTGTGTTGGTGTTGTATTGGATGTATGAGCTCAAAGTGAGTTCAGGGTGTAGAGTGAGCGCGTGGTCTCTATTATGTATCGTCGGCCTGTCCTTTTATAGTACAAGGGCAGGCCGTTACAAGTCAGCCTGGCCCGACATGTGGCCCCGGCGGTTTCTAATATTGATACACATTTGATGTGCTTAATTACCCTTAATAACCGATTTACGGACTTTGATAGCACTGTTACTGGTAATTAAGGTCGTACGATAGTGTGTCATTAATATAGTATTAATGTCACTTAATCTGGTCTTGAAGTCTTTGATTCCCTTTGAAGATCTGGAGCCGTTGTGGAGTCTTCCAGAGGTTAGAGGCTGAAGGTCCGACGGTTGGACACGTGGCAGCTCCGGAGCATACTGTGGGGAACAGGTAGGTCCGATGCTACCTAACACGTGTCAGTTCTGGAGCTTCCCCCGGTCTGGGGTTAGGTCCGGAGGTGCCGCTATGGTACATAGCCCGGAGCTTCCCCCTTGTGGGCGGTAGCTCCAGTTTGATAGTACACGTGGCGACCCTAGGACTAACCAAGTTGGAGAAGCGGGTCCGGTTATGTCTGACATGTGGGCCTCCGAAGGTCTTCAGATCGAGTAGATGATATTCCCTTGAGATCTTTGCAATCCCAAGGGGTATATGGTACCCAGGGTACCGACATACACGATTATTCCCGATGGTGATTCCGCCAGGTACAGGTTGCGCACATAGCATAGAAGGAGCACGAACTGACCCTTTAGTCATATACGATCACAATCTACTCTAACCAATTTCAAACCCCAAAAACCGTGCAACAAAAATTCATCGTATGAACATGTATGCAGTAAATCGCATCTACTAACAAGATCCAGACAAAAAACTATGCAAGTCAGCTCTTATGTTGTTGTTAGGAAATAGACGGTACACTACTCTAGCAATTCTACCGCTTCACCTAGGAAACATGCGAGTACAGTGGTCATAGATCGTTACCACTATACGCGCAGCACAACGAAACGTAGGCGCGCATCAATGTAGGGAAGTAGACGATCTCGTTCGTCTCTTCCTCATCCTCGTCAGAGCAGCACGTAGATGATCACGTTCGTCGTAGCCGATCAGCGCAACAATAGCAGCAGCGCCTCCTTGGAGTCCAAACGTACGGAGAGGAACGTCATGCGCTGGTGTGCTAGCACCGCGTGCGTGGCAAGAGTCTCGTCGTGAGGCCTGCGGGGGGTGGCGGCTAGAGCTGTCACGTGGTGGAGTAATCAGCCCTTAATCCTACCCCTCATATTTATAGGCATACTAATGGGTTTTTTTGGTTGTAGGTCCATTAGTACCCTAATTGCTTTTGGATCAAATATCCAATAGGCCTTAACCTGAATTGTTAAGATTGTCTCTTGGGCATATCACCAACAAGTACATCCCAGTTAAAGGTTCTGGAAGTGCATCTAGGAATCCTTTGTGTGTTTTGGATGATTTATGACAAGCAAATGGAATCCTAACCTATTTGTTGAGATGAGCACAGGTTTTGATAGCAAAATAAGCTAAGTGCCAAAAAGAAGGGAGAATGAGGAGCAAAGTAGAAATGAGCTCAAGGAAGAAGAATAGTAGATCATTGTGTATGGAGAGTGTTAAGGAAACACACCCCAAGAGCTCAATCACAATTAAACACACACATTACACAAAGTTATACTGGACCGGACTAGTCCGAATGTCACCGGACTAGTCCGATATCCTCTCTGCACAAAATCGGACAAGTCCGATATCTATCGGACTAGTCCGATATCTCTCTGACTAGAATCGGACTAGCCCTCCACAATGCGGACTAGTCCTCAAAACACTTCACAAGTCACACAAAATCGGACAAGTCCGATCACCATCGGACTAGTCCGATATCCATTCTGATCCAAATCGGACAAGTCTGATATTAGCACGGACTAGTCCGAAAAAACCCTCTGACCTAAATCGAACAAGTCCTCCAAGTGCGGACTTGTCACCCAATTCACTTAGGGTTTCACATGTCCGGACCAGTCCGATAACTATTGGAATAGTCCGAAGATTTCCAGAAGAGAAATCGGATAAGTCCGCCCCTAGCCGGACTAGTCCGATATTTCGGGACACTTAGGGTTTGCTACACATAGCACACCGGACTAGTCCGGTGTCCACCACGGACTAGTACGATCTTTCTAAACCCTAACGATCACTTTTAGAAACCCCATATAAATATAGGTGCACGGCCCAACTTTGAACTCTCGGACCCTAGCGCCGTCACACCTCCCAAGAGCCTCAAAAACCACATCTCTCCATGAAATTAAGTGCAACAAAGATTAATCCTTTGAGGATTCACTCTAGATCATTGGAGAGACACGTTCAACACTCATTGAGCTCTTGGTTTGATTCTCTAACACACTCCTGTGATTTCATTGTAGTCTTTCGAGTGTGTTCTTGGTGGTATTTCTTGTTGTAATCTAGGGGAGCCCTCAACGTGTGAGAAGCCCCCCTTGAATTCAGTTATTCACCCCTTTGTGATAAGTGGAAGAGGATTGGCCTTCGTGGCGATCTAACGAGGGTAGGGTTGGAGAAGACCCGGTCCTTTTGTGGACTCCTCAACGTGGATGTAGGTTGCCTCAATGGGAACCGAACCACGGGATAAATCCTTGTGTCTTGTTTTGTGTTCATCATTCTTATTCTTCCCAATAATCTAGGGTTTCAATCATTATTGCTTACTTCAAGTTGAATCATTAAATATAAGATTGAATTGTGATATAACTTGGTTCATAACCTTGTAACACTTCATTTGATTGTATATTTCCGCTGCATACATTGAAGAATCAAATTAATCGATCAAACTTAATCAACCTAGTCCGTACACACTGGACTAGTCCGCACTTTACCGGACTAGTCCGATATCTCTTGTTTTGAACTGGTTGTTAAGTGTTGCAGGTTCCGACAAATTTCAAAAAGGCCTATTCACCCCCCCCTCTAGGCCACATTCAGGTTCTTTCGACATCAATGATCTCTGCAGCAAGCTAGTTATCTGTGTTGAAGTGTTCCAATGACACTTCTCCCCGGTACTAATAAGGAGTAGCCCGTAGAGGTTCGTATTTAGGCAGGGAGCAAAATCAAGATCTAAGAGTGAGGCGACACAGAGAGTTTTACGTGGTTCGAGCCATCTGAGTGTAATACCTACTCCACAGGGTGTTTGTGTATTGTATGAACTTCCAGTAGTATGCTGGTGTGTTGGTCCAAATTGCTTTCTACCACACAACACTCTCCTTTTATACGGCAAGGATTGGCTGTTACAATATGTGCTCTGGCTCGACAGGAGGCCAATAACCACCCTATACACAATCTACGGGTGTTAAAGGGAGTTAATAGTGTGATAACATGCCTTAATAGTAGCTTTATTGGTCTTGATAGTACTTTGATCGTGCATTATTAATATAACATTAATGACGTGTTAACCGGGTCTTGTAACAGCCAATTGATATCCCTTGAATGTCCGCGCCGTTAGAGGTTTTGAAGTCTACCTGTTTTAGACATAGATCCGGACATGTGACACATGGCAGCTCCAGAGCTTCCGTCTGCAGGGAGGTAGGTTCGGAGCTACTGGACACGTGGGAGCGCTGGAGCTTCCCTTATTGCGGAGACATGTCCGACACCCTACAACATGTGGTAGCGTCGGAGCCACCTTAAGGGGGGAGGCAGGTCCGTCACTACAGAACACATGGCAGTGCTGGAGCCACCCTAAGGAGGGAGGCAGGCCCGACACTGCGGGACGTGTTGCCTCCGGAAGTCCACAACTTTGGAAGGTGAAACTCAACACATCTTCTTCTGTTACGGAGGGATACCTGCTATACAGGGTATGGACAATCTGCAACAAAAAAGTTATGAGTTCAAAGTAAATATAAAGCCACAAAACCAGGTTTCTAAAATAAAGAAAATGCAAAGCAACTGAGAACCTCCATAAAAATAAAATGGGAATATTGCTTACGACCTACAGGCTACATGGATGTATGATTGTATGTTGACTTATGTGCTCTTTCTTTTATTCTTGAGTTCATTTCACATTGATTTATTGTTCAAATGCTTATATTTGTTTCATTTAATTTTATGTTTAAAATTTGTTTTACGCTATTCGCGGTTAACCGATTAACCACACCGAATTAACTGTAACTGAATTCTGCGGTTTTTTTGTTCAGTAATGTTTGATTATCGATTTCATTAACCAAATGAACTATTGACCGAATTAAGCAAATCGAATTAATCAAATACCACCCCTAGCTATAAAGCAAATATACCAGACGACGCCAAAAGCCTGTCACAAGAAGGCTCGCGACCTTGCCAATCACCTAAATCGGTGTCTGGACGTCACAATTTCTTGGAGAGGAGAGTGCTCACAATTCAAAAGCTCCCATACCAATGTTATGTTGGCATAAGCCTGTTAGAGTCCGAGTCTGTAGTTAGGATTTTCTGAAGATTAGGAAGAGTCTGGTCAGAGTAGGAAGCAGAGTGATAAACTAGTTGAGATCACACAGTGTTGGACTCAAGTTTAGAGTCATGTTAGGTGTTGATTTGCGTCCTGTAAGGTCTATATAAAGAGATTGCAATAAGAAGAGTTTATGCATCAAAGTTATGCACTTTATTCTTCCATTGAGTCTTCTGTTCTTCAGTCAGTTTGAAGAAACTCGACGTCTCGCGTTCGTTTGAATTGGTTGCACGCCAACGAGTGGTATCAAGAGCCAGTTGAATCTAAGGTATTCGCCGAGATACTCAGACAAAGATGGTAGGAGAAGATGATAAGAACAAGCCGACCGGAACATAAACAAAGTTGTTGATGCCCAAAGTAAGCTCTGTCTTGATTCAATATCCTATGCTGACTGAGACTAATTATTTGGTCTGGGCAACCAAGATGAAGTTCATTCTTCGCATCCTCCGTGTGTGGAAAGCCATCGAGAGCGACAGAAGCGTCGAGGAGGAGATTGACGAAGGAGCCATGGCAGCCCTCGTGCAGTCAATACTGGACTCCATGGTGATGACATTAGCTGAATACCCCACTGCAAGAGAGGCATAGGAGACTATCAGAGAAATGCGCGTTGGGGAAGATAAGGTGAAAAGAGCTAGAGCACAAGTGCTCAAACGTCAACTACACAAGCTGGAGATGTCAAACTCAGAGACCATTGCCGAGTATGCAATGAAGATATCCAATCTCATGAGTGAGATCAAGTCCCTGGGTGGCTCTGTAACTGACACGGAAATCATTGAGAAGCTTTTTTCATTAGTGACAAACAAGCACACCGACATCATAGGAACCATTGAACAGTTCAGTGATATTACAAAAATGTCAGTCACTGAAGCAATCAAGAGATTAAGAACCCATGAAAAAAATCATAAAGGAAAAAGGAGGTTAGAGAGAGTGGTGAGAAACTCATGTACTCTCAAGCTGAACTTGAAGCAATGTTGGCCAAAGAAAGAAAGAAGTATGAAGGATCAAGAGGGAAGTAAAATTCAAGGAAAACCCCAAAGACAAGCCAAACAATACTGATCGCTTCACTGGTGAAAGAAGGCCAGCTGGTTTTGATTTGTCCAAAGTGAAATTCTTTAACTGCAACAAGAAAGGTCACTTTGCTAAAAACTGCAGAAAACCTGACGGTAGGATTAAGGGCTGACAAAAAAGATTGAAGAAGAGGATTCACATCTACTCTTGGCAAAGATGAGTACTCAAGTGCAAGATATTCATAAAGTTGAAGTTGAAACTTTGTTGGTTGAAAAATCAGGGAAACCAAAAACTGCAAAGAAATGCCACCTATCATGGTACTTGGATACTAGGGCTAGTAACCATATGACAGGGTGTCAAGAGGAGTTTATTGAACTTGACACTAGTATTACATGGTTAGTAAAGTTTGGGGATGACTCCATAGTGAAGATATGTGGAAAAGGCTCCATAGTGTTTGAGAACCAAAGTGGAGAACATAGGGTGCTCACTGAAGTCTATTACACCCCTGAATTAAAAAGCAACATCATTAGCCTTGGACAGCTTGATGAGCATGGATGTAAGTTGACAGTAGAAGACGGAGAAATTACTCTGTGGGATAGGGGAGGAAATATTCTAGCCAAAGTCAAAAGATCATCAAACAGACTCTACATATTGAATCTGAAGCAAGTAAAACCAGAATGTTGGCAGGCAAGGTCTTCATAAGATTCTTGTCTATGGCATGCCAGGTATGGCTATATTAACTTTTGAGCTTTGAAAAAACTTGCTGACCAAGGGTTAGTAACACGAATGCCAAAAGTAAAACACATAGAAAAAATCTATGATGGTTGCCTCATAAGAAAACAACACAAGAAACCCTCCCCCTCTGCTTTTGTCTATCATGCAGAAAAGCCTTTGCAGCTCATTCATGGTAATTTGTGTGTTCAAATATCACCAGAAACCAACTCAGGAAATTAATATTTTCTTTTGCTGGTTGATGACTTTTCAAGATACATGTGGATATCCCTGATAACTAACAAAGATGAGACTTTTATGGCATTCAAAAGACTGAAGATTTCAGTTGAAGTAGAGCTCAGTTTAAAAGTATGCTCTTTCAGGACTAACAGAGGAGGAGCATTCACTTCTTGAGAATTCAATGACTTTTGCAAAGAACATGGCATCAAAAAGTACCTCACAACGTTGTTTCAAAAAAAAAGTACCTCACAATACCCTATACACCACAAAAAGTGGTGTAGTAGAAAGGAGGAATCAAACTGTCATTGAAATGGCTAGGAGTCTTTTGAAAAATAAGAATATGCCAAACACTTTTTGGAGGGAAGCAGTGACCATGGCAGTCTATCTACTGAATAGATCTTCAACAAAAAGTGTTCAGAACAAGACACCCTATGAAGCATTATATAAAAGAAAACCAGTTGTGGCCCACTTCAAGGTTTTTGGGTGCATAGGCTATGTGAAAAAGAACACACCTCATCTGCCAAAGCTTGAAGACAAAAGTAAAAGAATGGTGTTCTTAGGCTATGAGACAGAGGTTCAGTCAAAATCATATAAGATGTATGATCCTGTTGAGAGTAAAGTACATGTCTCTAGAGATGTCATTTTTGAAGAAGATAAGTCTTGGCCCCGGGAGTATGCTAAAACAGAGGGAAATTCAACAACAAAAACCTTCATAGTATAATATTCAGAACCTGAAGACAACTTGCAGAGTTCTGATCAAAATTATTTTGAAGATATCAGTGAGAATATATTGGAAGAAGAGATGATCAATATTCCACAAACTATACCACCAAGTCCCGCTGAGGGTCAAAACACACCAGGACAAGACATCTTTGAAGATTTCTCCCCTGGTCAAACCTTAAGGTTCAGAAATGTTTATGTGGTTTACAAAGATTCAATCCCAATGAACATTGAGTACTCAGGCCTTTGTTGCTTAGGGATTGAAGAACCAGCAAACCACCTTGAAGCAGAGAAGTCACCTAGCTAGAAAAAGGCTATGGAGGAAGAACTTTCATCTATTCAGTCCAACGAGACTTGGACCCTGACAAGTCTGCCCCTGATCACAAAGCTATTGGCCTAAAATGGGTTTTTAAGGTCAAAAAGGACAGCCAGGGGAATGTTGTCAAGCATAAGGCCAGGTTGTTGGCCAAAGGATACGTGCAGAAGCTAGGAATAGATTTTGAAGAAGTCTTTGCCACTGTTGCTTGTTTAGAGACAGTAAGAATGCTTATTGCCTTAGTTGCACAAAAAGGATGGAGAATTCATCACATGGATGTCAAGTCAACATTTTTAAATGGAGACCTTGTTGGGGAGGTATATATCTCGCAAGCAGCAAGTTTTGAAGTAAAAGGGAAAGAGCACATGGTGATGAAACTGCATAAAGTTTTGTATGGACTTCAACAAGCCCCTCGGTCTTGAAACTCCAAACTGGACAAGACTCTGACATAACTGAATTTTGTGAGATCATCCTTGGAACATGCAGTGTACACAAGGATTAATAGGGAAAAAGTTTTGATAGTTGGAGTTTATGTTGATGACCTAATCATCACAGGAGAAAGCTCTAAAGAAATTTCAGACTTCAAAACAGAAATGAGAAGGAAGTTAAGTATGAGTGACATGGGTCTTCTAAGCTATTACTTGGGCATAGAGGTATCTCAGAAGGAAAACTCTATAACAGTAAGTCAAAGTGGATATGCAATTAAGATGCTAGAAAAGTTTGGCATGAAAGACTGTAATCCAACCTTGGTCCCAATGGACCCTCGAGCAAAACTGAAAAAGACAGCAAATCTCCTATTGTTAATAGCACTAAATTTAGGAGCATGGTGGGAAGTCTATTTGACTCCTACAAGACCTGATTTAGCTTATTCAGTTGGCTATGTGAGTAGATTCATGGATTCTCCAACATTTGAGCATCTTGCATTGGTTAAACAAATACTCAGATATGTGAAGAGGACCATTAACTATGGGCTTGAATACAGCTCAAGCAGTGAAGGACCAAGAATACATGGATACTCTGACAGTGATTTTGCTGGTGATCTAGATGATCGCAAGAGCACCTCAGATATGATTTTCCTTCTTGGCACGAGTCCAATAAGTTGGAATTCACAAAAGCAAAAGATAGTTGCACTATCCTCATGTGAGGCAAAGTACATCTCTGCAAGTTCTGCATCCTGTCAAGGTTTGTGGCTGAGCAGATTGTTGACTGATTTAACGAAAAGAAAAGAAGTTGGGGTAATTCTACTCGATAATAAATCTGCAATATCCCTGTGCAAGAATCCAGTGTTGCATGATAGAAGCAAAAACATAGAGACACGTTTCCACTTCATCAGAGAATGTGTAGAAGCTAAGAAAGTTTATATTCAATATGTCTGCACTAATGATCAGTTAGTAGATATACTGACCAAATCTGAGCAGACCAAAGTTTCAAGAAATAAGAGAGAAGATAGGAGTTTTGAAGCCTCAGGAAAGGGAACATGAACAGGTTTAAGAGGGAGTATGTTGGCATAAGTCTGTTAGAGTTCAAGTCTGTAGTTAGGATTTTCTGCAAATTAGAAAGAGTCTGGTCAGAGTAGGAAGCAGGGTCATAAACTAGTTGAGATCACACGGTGTTGGACTCAAGTTCAGAGATGTGTTAGGTGTTGATTCGCGTCTGTAAGGTTTATGCGTCAAAGATCTGAAATTTATTCTTCTATTGAGTCATCCATTCTTCAATCAATCTGAAGAAACTCGGAGTCTCACATTCATATGAATTGGTTTCGCGCCAACAAGTTATTCTAAAAGTTATTGCAATGGTCTCTTGAGTTCTTTTATTCTAGCATGTTGATTTTCAGGTACATTAGTTTCTTTCGTAATGGAAGCTCAAAACTCCTTATTCATCAGAAACCAGGTAACTTCAAGTTCACGACGGGACTACAAATAGATAAACTTACATTGATTAATTGACCGCCTGTCCAATCATCAAAAAGTAGGGAAACTAGGCATGCTACCAAAAGCAAAGCAGTGACCAATGCTAGAATATGCGGGATCTGCTGTGAACCAATTTCCACCCGTTGCCCTCGGAAGGCAGAAGCACAGAGCTGAGAGCTGTGCGGTTCATCAAGGCAGCTCTCAGGATCTCCATTACCTGCAAAAATATAGGTTGCATCAAGAAAAGAACGGCTACCATGTTTTTCATAAACTGCTAGTCTAAAAATGTACCATGCGTTTTGTGACAGGGATTTCCTTCTCATGTAGTTCCCCCGTCGGAATCTTGGCATCCGCAATAACTTGCATTGCGTTTGACATGGAGAACGGAATGACACGCATGTCAACAGTCATCATGAATTTTATAGTTACAACCTTCATGTACGCTTCACCGTTTTCAGTTTTTTGGTTTGGTGATTTTGGATTCAGCTCGTGAAGGTTAGCATATTTTACACTGTTCTGGCAATGGGTGTAGTGACGCTGCCCTTGATACGGACTAATGTAGGTGGCATTACAACGACCAAGACCAGAAAACCCACAGATCTTAAAGCACTTAAAACAAGCGTTGATACTTAACTTTTTCGGAGCTGATCGCTCCGATCTGCAGGACCTTGGTCACTCCGCAGCCATAAAATGGCGCTGATCTTGGAGTTACTAGCAAGCTTCGGCACTCCGATCTTACAACTTCTTTAGCGTCTGCATCTACGCTCTTGTATAGATTATGAAGGCATCCTGAGCACTTGCCGTATGTTTTGATAACGGAACCAATTGGAATGCTTGTATGCAGATAGGGATGCAACCGGCGCGCGAGCGCCCGCGGTGCCCGCTAGGCCGTTTCGTCCTATTACCCACTAAGAACCCATATAAAGGCCCACTTAAACAGAACGGGATGATTGACCGATAGCATGATTGACCGCGGCGCCGCTAGGAATAGGAAGCCGTAAATGACCGATAGCGTGAGGCTATCTCCAACGGGCGTCTCAAATGGCACCTCATCTTCATTTTGCCTCTTCAGAGATGAAAAAACGCTCTCCAACAGATACTCCATAACCAAAACTCATTTTGCATCATTCGTCCTCCGTACCCCATATATGAGCACATAGAGCACCGAAGCCCAGACACTATTCTTCTCTCTCCTTCGCCCTCTCCTTAGATCCACCTCTCCACGTGTCCCGCCACACCGCCGTCCTCACCGCCGCCGCGCGCCCCGGTCGCCCTCCGTCGCCGGGCCCCCGCCCTCCCCGTCGCCGCGCGCCCCGGCCGCCCTCCGCCGTCGGGCCCCCGCCCGCCCTCCGCCGCCGGGCCCCCGCCCTCCTCGCCGCCACGCGTCCCGGCCGCCCTCCGCCGCCAGGCCCCCGCCCGCCCTCCGCAGCCGCGCGTCCCAGTCCTCCTCGCTGCCGCTCGTTCTCTTCGCTTCTTCTTCGCCGTCGGAGCCCCCGTCCTCCTAGCGCCGCCCCGCCTTCGCTTCTTCCTCGCCGTCGGAGCAGCTCCCCCACCGCCCTGCCTCGTGCTGCCCCGCTTCGCGCCGCCCCTGTATCCCGCCGTCTCGTCGATGGGGCATCCGCACACTTGAAACGAACTGCTGATTTGGGATTGGGTTGGTTGTTGGAGATGAGAAAAAATGGAGCAGGTGAAGTGCACTGTAGCAAGTCTCAAATGATAAAGTGGGGTGTGATTTTTGAGGTTCCTTGTTGGAGACAGCCTGAGCAACCCTAGCCGATGCATGATACTCCGATAGCCGCCGCCGTCGTCGGTCCGTCGACCGTCGCTGCTGACTGCTGAGAACAGCCGATACTCGAAGCTCGATAGCCGTCGCTGGTGAGCCATGGCGACACCTCGCTTCTCACCGTCTGTTCTCTGTTCCCCATGGCCGCCATCTCCGCCCACCTCCGGAAATTCTTCCACGTCTCCCGACTCGTCGGCTCCGTCCTCGCCGCCTTCCGCCTAACTCTGCAGTAGCCTCCGTGGTGGTCCCGCAACGGACCACCCGTGTCGCCCTCCGTGACTGCAGGTGCGTTCCCCTTCCGACCTTCCCCTTCCCCCACGACATGGTTTCGCTGGCATAGGCTGCCTGGCTGGAAATCTTGCTCGGTTCTGTATCCCCTTCCTTACTGGCCCAGTGGCATGACTGGATCCAATTATGTCGGGCATATTTGACCCCTAAGATCGAGAGAACAAATTTATGATGTAGTAAATACATAGTGTTGCAGCTGCAGGAGTAAACTGAAACCAGGGATTACATAATTTCTCCCATATTTTTATACAAATTCGCTGCTCTGTGTTTTATTTCTTGAGAAGCAGTACTGGCATCACTTCGTATGTTTGGTTGGGAACTGCATACATATATACGAAATGAGCTGTCACATACTCCACGGTGTGTTGATGTTAAACAGGGTTCAAGTTTTAGTTAAAACTTCAGTTATTTAGCTCAATATGTAAAACATCGCAAACTGTGTTTCTAGTGATGGAATGCTGCCTTGATTTCGCTCCATGATGGCGCTATGCGTGCAGTACTGTTTACTGACACATTTCCATGTTCCTTCATGTGCACCGCCACCTCATATGCACATCTTAGAGATAGCAGTTCGAGTTGTTTCAGGGGAATTATCTAGCTAGTATGTGCGCAACTTGTCTTTCTATGGAATATTATCAAAGAACTTGCATGTTCGTATTTACTGGCTTGGTGAGAGAATTTCTGCTTTTGCAATGCAGGAACGGTAGTCCTTTGGCAAGAAGTTTTCATGGGTTTGAGAATGCAGTAAGCTTGCGTAAGGAGCACAAGAAGCTAGGTCTGTTTGCTTCAGAGAGTGATTCCCCTGACAGCGTTACGAAACAGAGCAGCTCCGATGACTCAAGTTCTCCAAACGGTCCACCTGTCCTGACTATTGTGGCAGGTGTCATTGTGTTCCTTCTTGTCATTTGGGTACTCGGCTCGATAGTCACCTGGATTGTTGGATTGGTCTTTGGTGCTGCAAAATCTTAGAAAGCCAGTTTTAGGGTAATTATGCACATTTTCAATTCTATATACTTGTCGTGGACGAACAGTCTTCAATCCATGTATCTCTGCTGTCATTTCTCGTAGCCTGAACCCTCTAATAAGTTGCAGTTACCATTTTTATCACAGCCCGTCACAGTGATTTCGTTTTTGCTGCATAATTCTATTTCATGAGTCAGTGGATTCAGAAGATTCAGAAGAAGTCAGAGGTTAAACCTGCTGAGCCATCCAAGTCTAATCTTGTATTCAAATCTGATGTATCCAATCTTTGAGATCATGAATATTTACTGAACCCATGAGAGTTGAAGAACAACTATTGGATATTGAACATTTTCCTCTGTTTTCAAACTTCTTGGCTTCATCCCTATGAGGTGTTGAACTTTTTTATGCATGCTTTGGCCTCATGAAAGTGTATGAAAATGTTCAAGATGCTTTTATAAAATTTGTATGAAACGTTCGATCATTTTCTAATTATTGTTGGTGCTTGTATATGAGTTTGTTTACATAATATACGTTCATATTAAAAATTGTACAAGTAATAGAATTAATTCTCATAACATGCAGCTAATTTTAACATATAAGTCTCCTCATTATAAACCTAACAAAAAATATCTTATACTCCCTCCGTTCCCATGAACTTGTCGATTTGTAGTTCAAAAATGAATTTGAACTACAAAGCGACAAGTTTATGGAGACTTCATTTTTGAACTACAAAGCGACAAGTTTATGGGGACGGAGGGAGTACTTTTTAAAACAATATTCAATATATTATGTTTTTTTTACAATTTTTCAAATGAACTAGTTCTATATATGTGATTGTTCAACGTCTGCTTACAGCCAGGGCCAGCCAGGCGCGCGCGGTGTGCACTGCGTCTCCACTCTCGCGGGATGAAAACGGGAGATGCTTAAACGCCCGCATAAGAGTGCGGCTTATGCGGGACTGGAGCGTAATGCCCGCCAAAAATTTGTGGCGCACGCGGGCGGGACGCGGCCAGCCACGGGCAGTCCCATTTGCATCGCTATATGCAGAACTCGTATCTTCACATTGCTTAGTACATCTCCATTTTCTTGATCAGCGCACAGTATATCAGAGAGCTTATAAAGGCCCACCTCATCATAATGGATAGGACTGTCATAGTAAAGCCCAGTTAAAGGCTCCTTCGACGTCAATGATCTATGGAGCAACCTAGTTATCTGCAACAAAAGTTAAAAACATAGATAAAAGTTCGAATTAAAGGCAATGCAGAATTGAGAACCTACAGAAAAAAACATTGCTTACGAGGAGCTAAAAAAGTTATAAAGTCGGAAAGGCAAACCTTTTCAGAAGTGAGATGGATGATCGTCTGCTCAAGAATCACCGGATCACGTACTCCAAATCTTTCAAAAAGAGACAGCATGAAAGACATAGAGGACGGTGCAACAATGAGGTCATCAGTGATGATAAACTTGCCACTGCTATTCACAAAAACTCCAGGGCCAACAATGCTTCCCGATGCCGGCCTCTCCCCAGCGTACTGCATGACTTCGCCGCATTTGCATACGACGTCCGGGACCGAGCTAAACGCGCAATCGGCACTGGCGCTACAGCCCGTGTTCTTACAGACATAAACCGCCAACAACGGCTTGGTGTCATCTACGTTGATCTTGAGTTGAGTGCAGTAGCCGGAGGAGGCGTTGAGAGGAGCAAGAAGCATCGACTTGCACGCCTTGGTTTGGAAGTAGTACGGGCTGAGATCCTCCACGCTCTTGTAGATCTGATCGAGACATCCTACCTGGGACTGCTTGCCAAGAAGGCGAACAATGGTGCCCAGAGGCATGGTTAGGAAGCTGAAGAGGACGTCGACGAAATCTCCGTCGGACTCAGCAAACAGCACCTTCCTCTTGTCCTTGTCGATAAACAGCTTCACTTCGATAAATTGCTCTGGCTCTTTCGACATTGTGCAAGTACTCAGCAAAAACAATTTGTACAGCTGGTACAGCTCCACGAAGTTGAGCAGTCGTGGTCCTTAAATAGTACTGTACGGAGTACTAGTACGTGATGCTGTAGCCGCTACGGAATCACTGACCCTGGAATTTGATCAGCCAGGATAGATTACAAAGCTGCCGGTGGCCTTTGGAATTCGCCACGCGAAGAACCCGGCATTGAAGGCTTCTGCCAAAGCATTACGGCGTCCTCTTTTTCGGGAGGAGAAATTAAGGTTCCTCGACCAACTCGTAATCAACATTTCCGGAGGTGGAAGACGAAACGGTACTGGATCTTTTCACACGCAATAGGCCACATATGAGCCGGACATTTACTTAGCATATAAAGGCCCACGATACCGTGGGCTTGTATGCCTGCCAAATGCCCCGCCACTTCAATCAGGACGCGGTCGCCAGCCCTAAACCGCTTGCTTGCACCGGGAAACGGAAAGAAAAACAAATTAGCACTGCTGCAGAAACGGAGCCGCCGTGTCCAGCGGGCATGCGGAGGAGGAGCGCAGCCGGAGCACGCAGTGCGGACTCGCCACTCGAGAAGTGGGAGCAGTGACATGTTGGGCATGCCGACCCCACCGGCATTCGGCTTTTATCATGGGCTCGTACGATGTGGCTCCCAGCGAATTAGAGGTGGCCTCAACGCTGGAGTCAGCTCGTCTTCAGAAGATCTGGTCCACCAGTGATGGGCCACGGTTGGGCTTGCAAGTTTGATGGGCAAAAAAGGTTAAACTAATTGGCCCATAAACCACGACGGTTTTTTTTTACTTTACTAAATTACTACAACATTGACTGGTTAGGTTACAAAGCAGAAGCTCAGAGGAAATAGAATTGGAGACGAGTTTGCCGCGGAGGAATTAACAAATCACCGTCTGCGGGCCCGCGGCATGCCCACGTAACGTAGCAGCTAAAATACAAACAATAATGCTAGAAATCAGGCGCTGATTCAACTTTAAGATTCATGAAAGGTAAATTTTATTTTTTTATTTTTAATCCGTAATTTTGTAGAATTATGTCAATTATAAAATAACAGATTAATTAACTTAATGCTTGAATTTTTTCTCATAGTTCATACTCTTTCCACTCCAAAAAATTTGTCGTTTTGTAATTCAAAAATAGACTACAAAGTGAACAAAAAATTGCGACGGAGAGAGTACATTTTGTTGAGAAAGAAATTTGAGAGAGAGACAAATGTTCTTGCAATGATCAACTAACACTTTATTTATTCATTTCTCTTCTATTTATACATGTGATGGTGATCATTCGACGAGGAGATGCGCCCCTTCGGGAGAAGGCGGTTGGAACCGCCGGTGACCATTAAGTGATCACATGTTGAAATGTATTTTAACACCCCCCCTTTAGCACTTGAACTCCTCATTGAATAAATATAATCTTCGAAAAACCTAGTGGGAAAAATCTGAAGATATATGATTGTGTAAAACTTCTGAAAATATTGTTAAAATAGAAGAAAAGCACGACATTTAAATATCATATTCGTTTTCATATAAAGACTCCCGTGGAGAAAATAAAAAACGGACGTTATCTTACATTCTCATTGTCTCATTAAAAACTTATTTTGAAAAAACTTTTAAAAGTAAAACTTATATATGAAAAAGAGTACAATTTGATGCTTATTTGTCAGGTAGCTCTACGACAAAACTCCTCCTAAATCCTGTAAATTTCTAAGTCGATGTATACCTATACCATCGACACATTTAGAAAATGTGGAGTATGGTAGAAACTTAGTGAATAAATCAGCTAAAATCACATGACTTCGTTTATAGGAGACTAATTTCTCCATTAACTTGAAGTTCATGTGGGTAAAATAGTTTAGATGTTATGTGTTTAGTAACATTAGTTTTTACAAAATCTAACTGCATCTGAGCAATACAAGCGCGATAATCTTTATAGGTAATGGTTGGTGACTCAATAGACCCAATGTCGCATGAGACTTGAATGTGGTTAATGACTCTACGTAGCCATACACATTCACGTGCAGCGTTATATAATGCAATGATTTCAGAGTTATCAGTACGTAAGAAAGGCTAATCCGAGACGAGCTCCAACGAAGAAGGGAGACGAACAAACTGTGCATCTCCGTCATTGCGTCTCGCATTACGTTGTCATCCGAGACATGCGGCTGACGCGTCGCTGATCATTCTAAGTGTGAGACATGCTCAAAGGAAGCGCGTCTCCTTTCTTTGTGTCATAACAGATGTCTTTTACAGAGTCATTGGAGACGTGAGTGGTGCGCTTTGCCCATCAGCATACATGCGAGACAAACAGTAACAAAGCCCATCGCAGATTTATTGACTGATCTGAGACGTGCTATATTATAGCCCATCGTAGATGTGTTTACTAATTTGAGACGTGCTTTATGGAAGTCTGTCTCCTTTATTTAGGTAATCTGAGACGTTCTCTGTTACAGCTCATCGCGGATTGTTTATAGGCAGGGTCTCCTATTAGATGTCCCCCACTCCTGATTACCCTGATTGTCAGCTGCATCTTTGAGCTAGCCAGGATTTGGCAGCCCCATTGCCAGTGTCAATAACATACACATACATGAACATATGTATAGCCAAAAAGATCACACTTTAAATTATATTTATAAATCAAATATTAACAAAGTGTTCATCCTGATTACAATGATATTAATTACACACATCATAACTGTCATCATCTAATCTTGTATATTGTAATAAAAATTCTCCCGATCAATGACTTCATTAACGATGAGCCTTCATAGCCTCTAATGCTATGATTTAGACATCCTGAAATTCAACTGTAAGAACAAACTGGTATACAATTGTAATAAATACAAAAACTGTTAGTGAATGAAGAACCGAGCTTACTTATAGCACAAATAGTTGGTGAGCATCTGCAAGGCATCAGCAGAGAAATTGTTCTCATGATAAAGGATATGGTACTTAGTTAGTGTGCTTGCCCCCTAAAAAAACAAACAATTTACATTCCACTGATGCTTTTATAGCCTGATATCAAAAAATTATGAGAGAAACACCAATTATCGCATAGGTACCTTGATTCCAGCATGGCTGCAGAGGTAGAAATCAGACTCAATTGGATGACAAATGCTAGTATCAACCACAGTTCCTGTAGTTTCAAAGGTTTGTGAATCAAAATTCATTATACATTGATAGTCCAAACAAATACATTACTTCTGCGTTGGACATAAACAAAGAAGATGAATGTATACTGTAATAAAAATTCTCCCTTTAGATCAATAACTTTATTAACGATGAACCTTCATTGAACATCCTCAAATTCAATAAAATCACTGGAATGCACGCTCTGAGGGCAGACTCGAGGCAACGGCATGCTCTGGGGACAGGGGATGAGGCGGCAGCGTGCTCCAAGACGAGCTGGCGGAGGTGCCGGAGCGGCGGTTCCTCAACTCTCTGAAGACAGCAGGTCAACGTGCTCCGGGGACATGGAGAATATTTCCACTTATGTGAAGGCGGTGGTGTGCTCATACTGATTACCGAGGTCGGGGTCGAGGCGACGGCGCGCTCTGGGGACAGGGGACGAGGCGACGTGCTCCGCGTGCTAAACTCTCTTATGACGAAGGTCGGGGTCAATGGAGAGGTCGGGGTCGATGGCGGCAGCGCGACAATGACGAAGAGCGAGTTGAGGAAGAGGGACGGCGGCGGCGTGCTCAGAAGCTGCGGTTTTCTAGATTGAGAGAGCGCGCAAGAACTAAATTTTTTTGCCAAGTATCGGGAGAGAGCGCGCGAGATAAAAATTTTCACCGGAGAGCGCGCTCAGCTTTCCGTGGTGGGACAAAAAATCTTCGACATGAATCGGAGACGAGCCCGAGTAATGCGCGTCTCGCATTATTTTGTGGCCGAACGGACACGCAGCATGCGGAAGATGTTGTTCGCGGGGTGCAACGCCATCTTTCGCATGCTGGCATGTCCAACTGGCAACTATGTGAAATGCCTTATATGGTCGTTGCAACGCGCACAACTTTCCGAGGTGGGACAAAAATCTTCGGCACGAATCAGAGACGCGCACAGATTTGTCAGATCTCAGAAATCGGAGACACGCCTTTTTAAAGTGCGTCTCTCATACACTCGTCTCCCAATTGCCACTCGCACGATCGTGAGTGTCTGTTACAGGGATAAACAAACGCAATGATATTGCAATTAAGGGATATAATTGGAGTTCAGGGATAAACAAATGCAATGATATTGCAATTTAGAGATAATTTGCAACTCAATGAATTTCATAGTTCATACACATTGTGTGCCCTCTAAACTAATTTCGAATCTAGACTTATTCCTAAAGCTCCCATCGATCAATCTAAACTGTACCATCCAGCTTGCTCTCGAACACGTCTCTTATATTCCACTGGATCATAAAAATATTGATATTCTTTAAATTAACAAATATCGAATGATAAATGAATAACCTACGTTGGTCACTAACACAAAGTGTATAACCTTGATAAGTAGGTTATAACAATCATTTTTAACATCGGGTGCATTTGGCTGATGAAGCAAACACTGAACTTCAAGTAGTATAGTTTTGATTGTAAAACCAGTGCACCACACCTATGGAATATCAATTTAAACAACATAAGAAACCAGTTCAAATAATTTTGGCAACAATTATTTTCAACATGAGCAAGATAAGTCTATCTTACATTCTCTTGATCAAGAATCCCAATACAGAGTGCTTCTGAGCGATGGACATTTGGGTGGAAGAAACTACGTGGAAAGGCGCATCTTGGAGGCACCAACGGATAGTCCTTCGAGAAGGAGATTGTTAGGGGGTAGTAACCACCTTCCCAGTATGTATACAAAGGAAATCCATTAATAAGAGAACGATGGTTAAATTCATATGATTGTGCTTGTTCTTCATGACTTACCCCTTCTTTACCGGGGACAATACACTGCCACTTCAGTAAATCTCTCGATTCACGACTTCGTAGAGAAACCCTAGGCAGAGAAATTGAAAATACCAAAAACAAACAGTTAAGTTCATCAGTCCATTACAGAGATACATATATACAACTATGCAACCGGTGCCATATGTACATACATGGGGATAGTTCTTGCGCCATGCCAAGCGCTCCTCATTCAGTCGGCTACGCGCCAAACCGATATCTAACCCAGCCATGAACAGTGATAACGACGATGATGACAACGACATCGACAACATCGATGGTGAACAGAGGAGGCGATCGCACTGGAGTTGGTCGATTAGTAAAGGAGTGTTGGTCTTAGTAAAGGAGAACCGGAGGCAAAGAGACAAGCGAGATAAATGCGAGACACGTGGGATACTAAAGCAAGACATGCTAGAGACTAAAGCGAGACGTGCTATATGAAAGTGAGTCTTCCATTGCTGAAAGAGAGATGCACGACACGAGGACAACAGAGAAATTAATTTTGGCGGCGATGGTGCAGAGACGCGTGCGATCGGCGTGAGCGACCTTTCATTTCCCCAAGGTGGTATTGATGCGTCCCATCATTCCATCAGTGTGCGGGAAACCAACCACTCCATAGTCGACTCTGCGTAGACCTTATTTAAGACGCGCCATCACCCGTCAGTTCTCCACAAGCGCGTCACTCATTTTGAGTCCGTTTCTTCTTCTTCGTCTTCTCCGCGCCAACGACCCACCACCACCATGGCTGACCTTCCGCCGCCAAGCTCGTCGAGGGAGCCACCGTGCAAGAAATTATAATGCAGCTCCCCCGAGAGGTTCAACACCGAGCAACGCCTCCTTATGGCGCAAGAGGCATACAACAATACATCTCTCGCCATGAGTTCCTTAGGTTTGAGTACCTTTCCACAATTTAGTGGGATGGGTACCATCGGCCACTACCTCTTCACCCTCACGGGTGTGGCCGATCGTCTCGACATTCTGTTCGAGACGATGGCGCAGGTGCTCGGTGCTGAGGGCCATAGAAACCTGGTGGAGGCGACGAATAGCAACCTCGGTCCCGGGGCTGCACCGCCAGTGCAGCCGGCGCCACCGACGCAACCTGCGCAGCTGGCGCAGCCTGTGTAGCCGGCTCAGTCGGCCCAAGCTCCTGTTGCACCGGTGCCGGAGTCGCCGCCGGAGGAGGAGGAGGAGAAGTAGGATTTAGTTTTTCTTTGTTGTTTTTAGTTGCTTGTACATTTTTCTTGTGTTTTGTAATATATTGTGTTAATGAATGAAATCTATATTTGTTCATCTATGTGATTGAATATTATTATCTTGTGTCTTCAACAACTGTGTGAATGAATATAATACACAATGTTGGCCATTGTGTGAATGAATATATTACAAAACGTTGGCCACTGTGTGAATGAATGAATGTGTGGTGTGTTCATCGTGTTCGTCAGGAATTATAAGGAAGGATTTGATTATTTTCTGGACAAGTGAATGATTTTGTTATCAAGTGAATGTGCTCTAAGTTCAGTGATTTGTGATATCAACAGTGAACCAAAGCAAAATGAAGAAAATCACGAATCTAAAGGAGATGTGCGTAATAGGAGACGCGCTTTACGTAAGAGCGCGTCTCCCTTTTAGCAGAGGAGAGGGAGACGTCGAGCATAGGCGACAGGCTTCAGTGTTAAGCGCATCTCCATTTTGCGTCTCCGCACATACCTTATATCAGGCGCCATCAATCTCTCCTATTCTCTCCGTTCGTCTTCTCCGCGCAGACAACCCACCATGGCCAACGTTCCGCCGCCATGCCCGCTGATGGAGCCACACTGCAAGAAACAGTGTTGCCGCTCCCCCAAGAGGCTCAACAACAAGCTGCTCGAGATGCTGTTCGATAGGCTAATCGACCGGTTCCAGAGGCTGCTCGAGACGATGGCCGAGGTGCTTGGCGCCAAGGGTCGTAGTATCCTGGTGGTGGCGATGGCGAGGAACCTTGGTCGCGAGGTTGCACCGTTGGATCCGGACCAGCCAGAGCAACTGACGGAGCAGCCGGAGGAGGAGGAGGGGGAGGAGGAGTAGGATTTAGGTTTTTTTTTTGTTGTTTTTTAGTTGATGTTGTTTTTATTTACTTGTGTCTTGTACTTTTTTCTTGTGTTTTGTAATATATTTGTTAATAAATGAATGTGTTATCTATGTTCATCTATGTGATGAATATTTTGTGTGTTCAACTGTGAATGAATGAATTAATCGTTCAGCGATGAGTTCATGTCTGTCTGCAAGTAAAGACAAAGGAGACGTGTTTTCTGTAAAGTACGTCTCATTTCTTTTGTTAATATGTGACGCCCGGTTCCGGAAATGAACCAAGCTAATGCAAATGTGTGCCCAGGATGTTTATCACACATACATGAGTGCAATCACAAAAGGATATACAGAAAATTACCACATGACAAAATTAATTAACCAAATTTTATTAAACAAACCATATTATCCTTGATTACAACCTCTAATGAATATTTATGACAAGTTCAACTAATGCAGCGGAAATAAACTAATTAGGCAACTAAGCAAACTAAGCATAAGGGATATCGCAATTCCAAAAACACCACAGGCAAAGCTGACGGTAGACACAGCCTATAACTCCGCATTATCACTATTAAACTCCCAATCCTGACCTGCAACTGTTGGGGGGGATTGCAAGAGTGAGTACATGTCGTACTCAGCAAGTGTGGAAAGTATGACATGTGGCTGATTCAAATGACGACAATAATAATGGCAAAGTGCTGAAAAGTACATTAAAACATTTGAAAAGCAATATATTATATGTATATAAAGTAAACCCATCATAATCATAAGTAATATCATAATACCAGTCCATAATTCACCATCCTCATCAATAATTCCAGATTTCACCATTTGCCAATAACCATATTCAATACTAGAAATTAATCCATAACCATAATACCAACCATAACCATCCCAAATCCCAATTTCCCTCTAATTATGGAAGTTGTCCAGGTGCTCATAACCAGGAGCACGACTATCATGATAGTTTTAGACACACTCTGCAGAGGTTGTACCACTTTACCCACGTGTTTGTGATTTCATCACCCGTCGGCGACTAAAGAGCCTCCCTTTTGCCAATTACACTTCCTTTGGTGTATGGCCAAGAGATAACAAAATAGCCTTTATAAAGGAATTACTAGTCTATTCAGACCCCACTGAGGTTTCACCGGTGGCGATGTCTCCAACTGAGCACATCTTCAACCAAGGCCCCCCTCTTGAGCCATTCGGATCCCAGGGTAGTCCCGCCAATCATCAACAAACCCAATCCGACTACCCCTTCCTCGAGCATCCTTAATGGTCCAAATAGCACTGGCAAAACCCTAATTAATCAGCTACGCCGCACCCAAACTTGGCCTCATGGTGGCACTGTAGTCCTAGCCTATTCTCGCATGAACTGGTCCTTAGAACTAAAGCAAGCAAACCACCATATCATCCAACCCATCCACATATCGGCTTGCTTAGATCACCCATTACCATATCATATTTATCCAGTTCATGTTAATCCAATCTCATAAATGTATAACTAGATTGAGTGGTATAGTTGTTTCCCATCCCAGTTGATTAAGCGAAGCAAAAAGGTAAAAAGTCCATCCCGACTCTCTACGAGATATTCCAGGTGACAAGGGTGGTCACACAATGCTAGTAAACTTCCTACCATAGGATTCCCATCAATTTGACACAAGCATGCAGTTTTGCAAATAAAACATTTATTTTGAAACTGGATCAATATGCTTCAATGACACTTGCCTTGCTCTTGGGATTGGTTTGGGTCAAAGCCTTCAAACTCTTGGTGCTAAAGATCCTCCACGGCACTCTCTAGCGCAAATCCGTCTAATCCGCACAATAAACATACAAGACAAGAAACACAATCAAAGAGTGCACATATATTACTCAATATGACATGACATGCATGATTGATGCAAATGCAAGGTAGAACTTGTCAATTGATTGCTTTTAATGATCACTAACTAGTTCTAATAGATTTTAACAAGTTTATACAAGTTTGGAGTTGATTAGATCAAATTTTTGAATTAATTCAACACAATTAAACTAGAAAGATCGGAGTAGTCCGCTAGGGACTGGACAAGTCCGCACTCTGCAAGATCAGCAGATTAGGGTTTTCTAGGTCGACGTAAATTTGGAGATTAGGGGTTGAATTCTCGTAAGGAAAAGAGAATAGAAGGTATACCAAGTGTTTAGGACTCCAATGAATCAAGAAACTTGGAGGTAGCACTTGGATCTTGATGATCAAGGGTTGGTGATGAACTTGGAGATGAATTGGTGACGAAGAACAAAAGCTTGGTGGAGATCTTGATCCTCTTTCGTTTCCTCTTCTTCTTCTTCTTGCTTGGGATCTTCCCCTCCCTCCTTGATGGTGGCTCTCCATGAACTAGGGTTTGGGTGGGGTGGAAAAGTGGCAAATAGATGTCAATCCAAGGGGTGGGGTTGTTTATATAGAGGTGGAGGCTAGAGTTAGATAGATTTCGAGTTTGAGATGAGTAGATGCCAGTTTAGAGTCCCACATGGGCTCTAAAAGAGTTAGGCACGACGTACCTAGGCCTACTTAATGTGAAACCCAAGAAACAAGTCGTAAAACAAAGGATCAACTCGGAGTCACGAAATATCGGACAAGTCCGGAAAGGACCAGACTAGTCCGAAGTCGTCCAGAGAGAAAACTAGACAAGTCTGGCCAAAAATCGAACAAGTACGACTTTAAACAGGGAGGAAATTGGACAAGTCCGCTGGAACACCGGACTAGTCCGGGAAAGTCCAAGGACTTAGCAATTTTTTAAGGATTCTTGGAATATCGGACTAGTCCGCACAAAATCAGACAAGTCCAAAAGTTTCCAGAGGCAAAATCGGACTAGTCCGCAGCAAAAACGGACAAGTCCGTTTTTAGTCAGAGAGAAATCGGACTAGTCCTCAGTAAAATCGGACTAGTCCGCACTTTCCTGCGTTTTATGTGCGATTTTGCTCCAAATCTATTTTAAATGCTCTGAATCAATTTTAAACTCATTCTTCTTATTGTGGGTTAATGTTAAACATGTAAATGAGTGTGTGTAGGGCATGATGCATGAAAATGAGGGTGTTACAAACCTACCCCCCTTAAAATGAATCTCACCCTCGAGATTCGACGCAGAAGAGAAGAGATAGGGAAATTCTTTCTTGAGATCATCCTCCAATTCCCACGTTGCTTCTTTTTCGGTGTGGTGCTTCCATTGAACTTTACACCATCTAATAACCTTGTTCCTTGTGACCCTCTCCTTAGTTTCCAAGATTTTGACCGGTTGTTCGGCATAAGTCAAATCTTCCTCTAGTTCCAATTCTTCCATTGGCACTTGTTCTTCCAGTACTCTCAAACACTTCTTGAGCTGGGAAACGTGAAAGACATCATGGACATCCGAAAGATGAGCTGGCATCTCCAAATTATACACTACTTCTCCTCTCTTGTCCAAAATCTTGAATGGTCCAATATAACGAGGTGCGAGCATGCCCCTTATGTTAAACCTCTTATGACCTCTCATTGGTGACACCTTGAGGTAAACAAAATCTCCTATTTCAAAGGCTAATTTCCTTCTCCTATTGTCCGCATAGCCTTTTTGCCTTGATTGGGCAGCCCTCAAGTTTTCACGAATTATTTGGACTTGCTTTTCAGCTTCTTGCAACACATCCGGACCAAATACTTGAGTTTCTCCTGCCTCATTCCAGAATAAAGGTGTCCTACACTTCCTCCCATAAAGTGCTTCATACGGTGACATTTTCAAGCTTGCTTGGTAACTATTATTGTATGAAAATTCTGCATATGGCAAGCTTTTGTCCCAACTCTTCCCATGCTTTAAAGCACAAGCTCTTAACATGTCCTCCAAAATTTGATTGGTCCTCTTGGTTTGTCCATCCGTTTGAGGGTGATATGCTGAACTAAAATTCAACCTCGTTCCCAAAGCTTCATGCAATTTTTGCCAAAACCTAGAAGTGAATTGTGAACCTCTATCTGAGACTATATTCTTCAATACTCCGTGTCAACACACAATATGCTCCATGGATATTTCGGCCAATTGTGCAGCTGTATATTTGGTCTTCACAGGGACAAAATGAGCTGACTTGGTTAAGCGATCCACAATTACCCAAATTGAGTCATACCCGGACTGAGTACATGGTAACCCAACCATGAAGTCCATTCCAATTTCTTCCCACTTCCATTTCGGGATCTTCAATGGTTGCAATAATCCAGCTGGCCTCTGATGTTCCTCCTTGACTCGTTGGCACACATCACACAATGCTACATATTCAGCTATGTCCTTTTTCATGCTATCTCACCAATAGCAAGCCTTCAAGTCTTTGCACATCTTCGTACAACCGGGGTGAATCGAGTACAGCGAGTCATGTGTCTCCTTTAATATTGTCTCCCGAATATGCTTCACATTAGGCACAACGATTCTCTTTCCAAGCCATAAGGTACCATGTTCGTCTTCATTAAATCTGAATTCTCTCCCTTCTTCGGTCCTTTCCTTGATTTCCTTGATCTCTTCATCCGCGGCATGTGCTTCTCGAATTTCTTGCTCCAGGGTTGGGTTTAACTCCATTACCTCCATCTCATTTACAAACCTGAGGTTCAACTGTTCAAACTCCTTACATAACTCGAATGGCAATTCTCGAACTGTGAGTTGATGACTTACTCCTTTTCTACTCAAAGCATCGGCCACTACATTGGCTTTTCCCGGATGATAGTTGATTCTCAAATCATAATCTTTGATGAGCTCCAACCATCTCCGTTGCCTCAAGTTCAGATCCGTTTGTGTGAAAATATACTTCAAACTCTTATGATCCGTATAAATTTCACACCTATGTCCAAGGATATAGTGTCTCCAAATCTTCAACGCATGTACCACGACTGCAAGTTCTAAATCATGTGTTGGGTAATTCTGCTCATGTTTCTTCAGTTGTCTCGAAGCATTTGCGACCACTTGACCTTCTTGCGTCAATACATATCCAAGTCCTTGTCTCGATGCATCGCAATAAATATCAAAAACCTTGCTCACATCTGGCAGTACCAAAACTGGAGCTGTTGTTAACCTAATCTTCAACTCCTTCAAAACTATGTTGACAAGCGTGAGTCCATTGGAAAGCCTTTCCCTTCATTAGCAACTCCGTCATTGGCTTGGCTATCTTGGAAAGGTCCTTGATGAACCTACGGTAATATCCAGTCATCCCAAGAAAACTCCTGATCTCCTTTACATTTTGCGGGGGCTCCCACTTCAACACGTCTCTCACTTTTTCGGGGTCAACCGATACTCCTCCTGAGATGATATGACCCAAAAATGGCACCTCTTTCAACCAAAACTGACACTTGTTGAACTTGGCATACAATCGATGCTCCCCCAAATTCTGCAACGTAAGCCTCAAGTGTTCTTCATATTCCTTCTCATCCTTCGAGTAGATCATAATATCATCAATAAATACCACAACGAACTTGTCCAATTACTCCATGAAGACCTTATTCATGAGGTACATAAACTAGGCAGGCGCATTTGTCAATCCAAAAGACATCACGGTGTACTCATAAGATCCATACCGTGTCCTAAAAGCTTTTTTGGGTATGTCCGATGGTATAATCTTCATTTGAAAATATCCCGACCTCAAATCAATCTTGGAGAAGACACAGACACCCTTCATCTGATCAAACAAGTCTTCTATGCGTGGCAAGGTGTACTTGTTCTTGATTGTTACCTTGTTGAGAGCTCGATAATCCACACACATCCTTTGGGTTCACTCTTTCTTGTCCACAAACAGCACGGGCGCTCCCCAAGGTGAAGAACTAGGGCGAACAAAACCTTTCTCTAGTTGCTCTTGAATTTGCTTCTTGAGCTCCGCTAATTCCAAAGGAGGCATCCTATATGGCCTCTTAGCTATAGGTGCAGTTCCATGTATTAAATCAATAACAAACTCAATGTCTCGATCAGGTGGCATACCTGGCAACTCGTCTGGAAAAACATCCAAAAATTCACACACCACCAAAATCTCCTCAATTGCGTCACCGTCCATATGATTCAGCTCCAATTGCTTTGGTGCGGTTTGAGATGCTTCAAATTCTATGGCGACCCCTTCCTCATTGGTCAACTTCACCGTCTTCGTGGCACACTCAATAACTCCATTGTGCTTCCTCAACCAGTCCATACCAAGTATAATGTCCAATCCTTGAGAGTCCCAAACAATGAGGTTGGCGGAGAAGTCTACCCCCTTATTCTAAGGCTTACTTTTGGACATACTATATTTATCCTTATCTCTCCTCTAGGAGACTTAACCAATAGAGTAAACTTCATATGAGAGATAGGCAAACTATACTTGGCAACATACTTTGATGCAATGAATGAATGCGATGCTCCAGAATCAAATAACATAGTCGTGGGGTTGGAGTTTGCGAGAAACATACCAATGACCACGTCATCCGCTTGTTGAGCATCCTTCGTAGAGACATGGTTCGCGTTGCCACGAGAAAAATTCAGCTGTCCACGGTTCCCTTGTGGTTGTCCTCCATTGGGTCTTGGGTTTTGCCTCGGTGCATTGCTTCCTTGACCAAGGCCTGCCTTAGGACATTGATGCGCAAAGTGTCTAGCTTCTCCGCAAGTATATCACTTCTTAACTCCACCAGAATTATTAGGACGAGCTTGGTTTTGAACACTTGCAGCAGGAAAGTTAGCACGAGGCGCATAAGGCATTGGAGGCCTAGGTACTTGCATGACAGGGCGCTGCTGCACAAACTGAGTTGGGTGTGGTGCATAACCAGGGCGTTGAGCAGGAATAGAAGAGCTGTAATAAGGTGCATTGGGCAGCGCAAAACGAGGGCGCACACTACTCCCTTGTTGATGTCCTTGATATGGTGCCTTCCTCTTATTGTCTTGCTCCATCTCACAAATCTTGTTCTCAACCACAATTGCTTTATCCACAAGCTTCTGAAAATTGGCATAATTGCAGTTGAGTAGTTGCACTTGGATTTCATTATTCAAGTCTCTCATAAACAAATATTGCTTCCGGCTGTCCCGACTAACATCCTTAGGCGTGTACCTTGAGAGTTGAGTGAACTTGTTGAGATATTCATTCACGCTTGATCTTCCTTGCCTTAAGTTCTCAAATTATTGCCTCTTCAATATCATAACACCCTCGAGCACATAATGAGAACGAAAATTCTCCTTGAATTCGACCCAAGTAATTCTCTCTTGGTTCTCACGAGCATTGCAATAAGAATCCACCAGTCCGCAGCTGCTCCAACTAGTTGATGAGAAGCAAACAAGACATTCTCCCGGTCATTGCATTGGACAATGGCTAGCTCCTTCTCCATGGACTTGAGCCAATCATCCGTATCCATAGGGTTAGCAGCTTGAGCAAAGGTCAGTGGCCTAGTCCTCATAAACTCTCCCAATTGGTTATGAGGAGGCGGGGGTGGCGGTGGAGGCATGTGGGGCTGATTGTTGATGTTGCCAGCCTGCAGTTGTCCCATAGTTTGTATCATAGTGTGCATGAGCTGGTTTTGCATAGCCAATAACTGCTCAATGTTGATAGCTCCCTGAGTAGATCCTTGTCCAATGTTGTTCTGAGGCACTCCATTGTTCTCCTCCTCAACATTGCCATCCCTCTGGTTGCGAGTCCTCACCATCTGGATAAAAGCAATAGGTAAGAATTAGAAAACGTCCCCAACTATATGCATCAAGGGATATGAAACTAAACAACTAGCTACACTAGCCTAGGTGGACATGGCAATGCTAAAGCACCCCAAAATCCTCTATTAAGCACACAAGCAACCAATATATATAGCAAACAGCACACCAAGCAAAAACACATCAATTCCTGAGTGCTCCTATGTGCTCAAAAGTGTCCATTCTATCTAGGCTGCATCCTACGGTAAACCTGTGGCTCTGATACCAATCTGTGATGCCCGGTTCCGGAAATGAACCAAGCTAACGCATATGTGTGCCCAGGATGTTCATCACACATACACGAGTGCAATCACAAAAGGATATACAGAAAATTACCACAGGACAAAATTAATTAACCAAATTTTATTAAACAAACCATATTATCCTTGATTACAACCTCTAATGAATATTTATGACAAGTTCAACTAATGCAGCGGAAATAAACTAATTAGGCAACTAAGCAAACTAAGCATAAGGGATAGCGCAGCTCCAAAAACACCACAGGCAAAGCTGACGGTAGACATGACCTATAACTCCGTATTATCACCATTAAACTCCCAATCCTGACCTGCAACTATTGGGGGGGGGGGGGATTGCAAGAGTGAGTACATGTCGTACTCAACAAGTGTGGAAAGTATGACATGTGGCTGATTCAAATGACGACAATAATAATGTCAAAGTGCTAAAAAGTGCAATAAAACATTTGAAAAGCAATATATTATATGTATATGAAGTAAACCCATCATAATCATAAGTAATATCATAATTTTGACACCCGGTTCCGAATATGAACCAAGCGTAACGCATATGTGTGCCCAGGAAGTTCAACACACATACACGAGTGATTCACAAATGATAAACAGAATTTAACCATGTCTTAACTAATAAATAAGTACTTTATTACAATAATCCAATAGTTCACGAATAGTAAAACTCTAAATAATTGTAGCGGAAAATAAACTAAACAGCACGACTCCAATCCACAGGCAATTGACGGCGGTACGCAACCTAGTACTCCACGTGATCCTCAGGGTACTCCCAATTGTCTCCAGTAGCTGTTGGGGGGGATTGCAAGGGTGAGTACATGTCGTACTCAGCAAGTGTGGAAAGTATGACATGTGGCTTATTCAAACGACGAATGTAATAAATGGCTAAGTGCTGAAAAGTACAGTAAAACATTTGAAAAGCATTATACTATGTCTATGTGAAACAAATCCCATCATAACCATCATATTAACAAAATATAAACCATATCCAATTATTGCCAACATTACCATTATCCCTGTCCAATTACCATAACTCAAATTCGTATCCATGACCATAATCCATAAACCATGACCATTACCAAACCATAACCATCCATGACCATCCCAAATCCCAATTTCCAACTCTAATCATGTAGGTCATCCAGGCGCTCATAACCGGGAGCACGGCTATCATGATAGTTTTAAAACACTCTGCAGAGGTTGTACCACTTTACCCACATGTTTGTGATTTTATCACCTTTCGATGACTAAGAAACCTCCATTGTGCCATCTCACACTTCCGTAGGTGTGTGGCCAAGAGATCACAAAATAGCCTTTCAAAAGGAACTACTAGTATGTACGGGCCCACTAAGGTTTCACCGGCAGACTTGAATCTCTATTCTCCCACCCACGGGCCCCCTCGTGTGCCATGCGGATCCCAGGGCAGTCCTCCTCGACTCCCATTCCCCGCGCCATCCAATGGTCCATACAATACTAGCAGCGCTCCTAATTATTCAGCTACGCCGCACCCATACTTGGCCTTGTGGTGGCACTGTTGACCTGGCATATTCTCGCATGAACCGGTCCTTAGATCTAAGGCAAGCAACCACCATAACGTCCAACCCATTCACAAAACCATGCTTACTTAGATCACCCATCGGATTGACCAGTTCACATTAACCAGAATATCATTGATGTATAATTAAATGTGTAGTGTTGTTTGCCATCCCAATTAATTAAGCGAAGCAAAAAGGTAAAAACCCTTCCCGACTCTCTACCATAATTCCAGGTGACAAGGGAGGTCAAACAAAACTAGTAAACTTCCTACCATAGGATTCCTATCAATTTGACACAAGCATGCAAGTTCGCAAACAAAACATTTAATTTAAAATAGGATCAATATGCTTCAAGGACACTTGCCTTGCTCCGGCGGATGGGGTTGCTCAAGCGCTTCGAAGTCTTGATTTTGGAAATCCTCGTATGCGGCCTCTTGAGCACGTTCCTCTACGCGTGATCATACATACAAGAAAACATATATAATTCAACATAATGCACACAAAATAATCAACATGCAATGACATGCATGCATGCACAGTTTAATAATTAATTTACTATGGTCGTTTATTAATTAGATGCGACTAGTTCATACGTGTTCATATGAGTTTACGGGGGTTTTAGGGTGGATTAATGCTGCTGAAATAAAATTTATGGTGCAACTAAAATCAATTTACGCCTATTAGATTCAATATGATCGCAAAAATTCGCATCGGGAACATGGCCTACCGTAGATCTGACGGCTTGACGGTCGCGGAATAAATGCGACGCGAAGACGAAGTAGATGCGTTCTCCGGTGGCACGACGACGGCGACGCGATGTCGGCGACGATCTCCGGCAAACGGTGGCGCCCTCCTCTTTTTCTCCCTTCTTTTTCTCTTTTTTTTTTCTTCCCTGGGCGCAGCCTTCTGGACCTTGGTTCCGGCGGCTTTTCTTCCCTGCTGGCGGCTGTTGGATCGTGGGAAAAAGGTCTAGGGCTTCGGTCCTTTTTATAGGGGCGTGGCTAGGGTACGGCATCGGTAGAATCGGAGGCGGTTACGGCGGCAGGCACGTACGCGGGAGGGAGTCGGGGCGGGGCGTTACCGCGCGGGAGGCGGGACTCGGCGCGTTTCGGCGGGGTGGGACCCGGCCGCGGGCTGGAGCGCTGGGGCGCGCGTATCGGGAGCGGGGCAGCGCGCGATACGGCAGGCGGGAGCGGGAGCCGAGGCGGGATTCGGTCGGGGCGGGCGCGTGCGCGTCGCGTCGGGGGTGGGGTCCGGCTGCGGCGCGTGGCGGCGGGGAGCCAGGCGGCTGCGGGGCCCAGCGCGGGCGGGAGCGCGCGGCTCGCGCGCTGGCGCGCGGACAGCCGGGGCGGGGTGGGACGCTGGCTGGGCCGGTCGGCGGCCTGGCCGGCGGTTCTCCCCCTTTTTTTTTTATTTTTCCTTTATTATATAATTTATTATATATATGTATATATTATTAATATTATATATTTATTATTTATTATTTATTATTTTTATAACATATATTATTAATATTTTTTTCTGTTTTTATATATTGTTATATATATTATTTATATATATATATATATTTATATATATTTTTATTATTATTTTTATACTTATTCTCTATTACAAGTTTTAGGCTATAATTATTGTTTTCTTTTTCTTCTTTTGCTACACATATTTGTATATGTATGTGTTTTATTATTTTTCTTTTATTCTACTAGTGTTTAATGCATGACCATGTATGCAATGCATGATGCGAAAATTTAGGGTGTTACAAACCTACCCCCCTTAAAGTGAATCTCGCCCTCGAGATTCGATAGCGTGGAGAAAAGATGAGGGAATTCTGCCTTCAGGTCTTCTTCACGTTCCCATGTAGCTTCGGCTTCCGTATGGTGTTTCCATTGCACTTTGCACCAACGGATCCTCTTATTTCTCGTGACCCTTTCCTTCATATCCAAAATTTTGATAGGTTGCTCGACATAGGACAAATCCTCCTGAAGTTCTAACTCGTCCATCGACACTTGTTCTTCCGGTACCCTGAGACACTTCCTGAGTTGAGAGACGTGAAACACGTCGTGTACATCGGAGAGATACGTCGGCAGCTCAAGTCGATATGCCACTTCTCCTCGTTTGTCCAGAATCTTAAATGGTCCGATGTAACGTGGTGCCAGTTTTCCTTTGACGTTAAACCGTCGCTGACCTCTGATAGGTGACACTTTGAGGTATACAAAATCTCCAACTTCAAAGGTCAGACTCCTTCGCCTATTATCAGCATAACCTTTCTGTCGAGACTGGGCAACCTTTAAGTTTTCCCGTATTATTTGGACTTTCCTTTCAGCTTCTTGTAACACGTCGGGACCAAACACTTGATTCTCTCCGGTTTCATTCCAAAACAAGGGAGTCCTACATTTCCTTCCGTATAATGCTTCATAGGGTGACATTTTCAAACTTGCTTGGTAACTATTGTTGTACGAGAATTCAGATACGGCAAACTTTTATCCCAACTTTTCCTATGCTTTAAAGCACATGCTCTCAACATGTCTTCCAAAATTTGGTTGGTCCTCTCGGTTTGTCCATCCGTCTGAGGATGATATGCTGAACTAAAGTTCAACCTTGTTCCCATTGCTTCATGCAATTTCTGCCAAAATCTGGAGGTAAATTGAGAACCTCTATCCGAGACTATCTTCTTTGGTACTCCGTGTCGACACACAATATGTTCCATATACAATTCTGCTAGCTTCGCGGTGGTATATGTGGTCTTGACAGGGATGAAATGAGCTGATTTTGTCAATCGATCCACAATAACCCATATTGAATCATAGCCAGACTGAGTTCGCGGTAATCCAACTACAAAGTCCATACCAATCTCTTCCCACTTACACTCCGGGATCTTTAGTGGTTGTAACAATCCGGCTGGCCTTTGATGTTCAGCTTTAACTCGTTGGCACACATCACAAAGTGCAACATATTCGGCTATGTCCTTTTTCATGCTGGCCCACCAGTAGCATGTCTTTAAGTCCTTGTACATCTTCGTACAGCCAGGATGAATTGAGTAAGGCGAGTCATGTGCCTCCTTCAATATTGTTTCACGAATATGCCTGAAATTAGGTACCACAATCCTCTTTCCAAGCCATAAGGTACCCTGTTCGTCCTCATCAAATCTGAATTCCTTTCCTTCTTGGGTCCTTTCCTTGATTTCCTGTATTTCCTTGTCCTTTGTCTGTCCTTCCCATATTTCCTGCTCTAATGTTGGGTTGACTTCCATCGTTCCCATCTCATTTATGAATCCAAGGTTCAATCATTCAAACTCCTTGCATAACTCGGATGGCAGCTCTCGAACTGTGAGTTGATGACTTACTCCTTTTCGGCTCAAGGCATCGGCCACTACGTTGGCCTTCCCTGGGTGATAGTTGATTCCCACGTCATAATCCTTGATGAGTTCCAACCATCGGCGTTGCCTCAGATTCAGATCCGTTTGCGTAAATATGTACTTGAGACTCTTTTGATCCGTATAAATCTCACATCGGTGACCAAAAACATAGTGTCTCCATATCTTCAAGGCGTGTACCACGACTGCGAGTTCAAGGTCATGCGTAGGATAATTCAACTCATGTTTCTTTAGTTGCCTCGATGCATAAGCTACCACTTGGCCTTCTTGCATGAGCACACATCCTAATCCTTGTCTTGATGCATCACAATATATGTCAAAACTCTTGCTCACGTCCGGTAATACTAGCACCGGCGCGGTTGTTAACCTTTTCTTTAACTCCTCAAAGCTATCCTGACAAGCTTGAGTCCATCGGAATGCCTTTCCCTTCATGAGTAATTCGGTCATAGGCTTGGCTATTTTGGAGAAATCCTTAATGAATCGGTGGTAATATCCAGCCATTCCAAGGAAACTCCGAATTTCCTTGACATTCTGTGGCGGTTCCCACTTAAGCACATCTCTCACCTTCCCTGGGTCAACTGATACTCCTCCTCCAGAGATAATATGGCCTAGGAAAGAAACTTCCCGTAACCAAAACTGACATTTACTGAACTTGGCATACAATTGATGCTCCCTCAATTTCTGCAGCGTAAGCCTCAAGTGTTCCTCATGTTCCTTCTCATCCTTCGAGTAGATCATAATATCATCGATGAACACTGCAACGAACTTATCCAGATATTCCATGAAGACCTTATTCATGAGATACATAAAGTACGCAGGCGCGTTTGTCAATCCAAATGACATGACGGTGTACTCATAAGATCCATATCATGTCCGAAATGCTGTCTTTGGTATATCCGATGGTCTAATCTTCATTTGGAAGTATCCTGACCGCAAGTCGATCTTGGAGAAGATACAGGCACCCTTCATTTGGTCGAACAAATCCTCAATACGGGGCAGTGAGTACTTGTTCTTAATTGTCACTTCATTGAGAGACCTATAGTCCACACACATCCTCTGGGTTCCATCCTTCTTATCTACGAAGAGCACTGGGGCTCCCCGCGGGGATGAACTTGGGCGTATAAAACCCTTCTCTAGCTGCTCTTGAATTTGCTTCTTGAGCTCTGCTAATTCCTTAGGAGGCATCCTATACGGCCTCTTAGCTTTAGGTGCAGTTCCGGGTATCAACTCAATGGCGAATTCTATGTCACGATCAGGTGGCATACCTGGCAACTCATCTGGAAACACATCCGGGTACTCGCGAACGATCGGAATGCTTTCCAATGTCACGTCTTCCACGTGATTCAGCATCGCTTTCCCTCTTGCAGGTTGGGCTGCTTCAACTTCAATGCGTGTACCATGTTCACTTGTCAACTGCACAATCCTCTCGGCGCATTGAATGCCTCCATTATACTTGCTCAGCCAGTCCATTCCAAGTATTATGTCTATTCCTTGGGAGTCCAATACTATGAGGTTTGCGAGAAAGTCTACCCCCCTTATTTTAATGCTTACTTTCGGACATACTATATTTGTCCTCATCTCTCCGCCAGGAGAACTTACTAGCATAGTTTGCTTCATATGAGATATAGGCAAATTGTACTTGGCAACATACTTTGACGAGATGAATGAATGAGATGCTCCTGAATCAAATAAAACAGTCGCGGGGTTGGAGTTGGCGAGAAACATACCAATCACGACGTCATCAGCTTGCTGGGCTTCCTCAGTAGAGACATGATTGACATTGCCACGAGCAAAATTCTGCTGTCCACGGTTGCCTTGTGGTGCTCCTCCATTTGGTCGCGGGTGATTTGGCCTTGGTGCATTGTTCATAGGTCCATTGTTTCTCGTGGGGCATTGACTTGCAAAGTGTCCGGGTTCTCCACACGCATAGCATGTCTTACCACCCATAGCATTGGGGAAGTTTGGGCGCAACTGGTTTTGAGCATTTGCCGCCATGTTAGGACGCGGCGCAGGTGGCACAGGATTGCGAGGCGCTTGCATGGCAGGGCGTTGCTGCGGTGGCTGATTTGGGCGGGGCGGATAAGCAGTGCGGTATGCGGGAGAAGATGGGTTGTATTGTGGTGCAGTAGGTGGTGCATAGCGGGGGCGAACATTGCTTCCTTGTTGCGGTCCATGATGTGACATCTTCCTCTTGTTGTCCTGCTCCATCTCACGAATCTTGTTTTCAACCACAATAGCCTTGTCAACCAGCTTTTGGAAGTTTGGATAATCAGTATTGAGCAACTGGACTTGAATTTCATTGTTGAGACCCCTCATAAACAGATATTGCTTCCTACTATCAGTTTTGATGTCTTCTGGAGCATATCTTGATAATTGAGTGAATTTGTTGAGATACTCACTCACGCTCATCCTTCCTTGCCTGAGATTTTCAAAGTCTTGTCTCCTCAGTATCATAACTCCTTCAGGTACATAGTGGGAACGGAAACTCTGCTTTAACTCAGCCCAAGTGATTGTCTCTTGATTATCATGAGCGTTGCAAAGAGCTTCCCACCAGTCAGCGGCTGCTCCAACTAGCTGATGTGATGCAAAGAGAACCTTCTCCCTGTCAGTGCACTGGACAATAGCAAGTTTCTTCTCAACGGACTTCAGCCAATCATCAGCTTCCATTGGGTCTGTGGCTTGTGCAAAGGTAGGCGGTCTGGTCCTCATGAACTCTCCCAAATGGTTGTGATGTGGCGGGGGTGGCGGTGGAGGCAGGTGGGGCTGATTGTTGTTGCCAGCTTGCAGCTGTCCCATGGTCTGTATCATGGTCTGCATGAGCTGGTTCTGCATAGCTAACAGTTGTTCAATATTGATAGCTCCATGAGCATGTCCCTGGTTGTTCTGAGGTACTTCATTGCGCTCCTCCTCATTGTTGGCATCCCTCTGGTTACGAGTTCTCACCATCTGTTGGCGAAAGAAAGGTGGGGACAGGAGGATTTAGAATTTGGAAAGAAACGTCCCAACTATATGCATCAAGGTATGTGACACTAAATAATCCTTTATTAATATAGACCTATATTATGAGGATGTGGACAATTGCCGAAGCATTCCACAACTCTCTACTAAGCAAACAAGCACTCAAACAAGCACCAAACAGAATTTACAAAGATCCTAAAAGAAGTAACACAACTCAAGGTCACACAAGTATATCTACATCGCTCTTATTTACTAATGGGGGTGTGCCTATCCTTGAGTCGTGGCATAGGTCGAGGACTACTCGTCGTCGAGCGGGAACTCATTCGGGTCCTCGTCGTCGTCGTCGTCGTCGTCGGGGTCCTCGGGGTCCTGTGGGTCCTGGGGTGGTGAGGCAGCAGGCGGCGGTGGTGCGGTAGACGCCACACTGGAAGGCTCCTCGTCAGAGGACTCCTCAGAGGATGACTCACGCTGACCGTTGCGACGGTCTGGAGAGTCTGGAGTCCACATCGGGGTGTCGGACGCGTAGTCGTCCGGGTCCTCGTCGGTGATCCGACGATACCTCCTGATTATCGCCTCGTGGCGCTGGGCGAGGTCATGTCCATCCTGAATCTCCTGCTGCGCCCTCTGAAGCCGGGCACTGAGCTGGGTCACGTCGTCAACAGTCTGACGAGACTGCGGGAGGTCCAGGGGTCCCTCCACGTGCCTGGAGACGAAGCGCGCAGTGCCACTGGGACGCTGCGGGACGAAGGCGTGCACCGTGTCCTCCAGACGGAAACGGCGGGCGTGGCTCCAAAAGGTGGCTGCTTCCCAGCTAGTATCCTGCTCCGCAGATCGGCGGGAGCTCCTCCAAGCGGGGCTGCTGTGGGTCTTCACCAACTCGTCACCGTAGTAGATATAGATCTTGCAGCTCCACTCCTTCCTGCTGGGGCGCTGCACTCCAGTGGTGTGGTAGGAGAGCGAGAGGCTGTGGTGACGGTAGCCAGCCTCACGGAGTAGGGCACAGAGACGGTGACGCAGTTGTCCTGCGGCTCTGCCGTCAGAACGGATCACCACGGGGTGACGGGGGTCGACGGTCGGAGAGCGACTGGCCAACCTACATGGGGGCACAAGTCCACCGATCGACTTACGGGGGGTTGTCTTGGTGCGGGCCATCTACAGAAAACAAGAATACATTAGAGGAATAAATAAATAACCAAATACAAATCTGAAAATTTCAGCAGCTAAAATGGCGGAAAAAGAACGGTGCAGCGGTTCCAAAAGAACGAAAAATAAAGAGAAAAAATACAGCAACCAACACAATAATTTTACCCACACATACCAGCAGCAAAACACACCTTTTTCGCGAAAAGTTATACAGCAAAACAGCAGCACTTATTATTGCTCACTTCCGAAAATTTTTATCAAAAACGCAGTAGCGATCAGTACTTTTTGCGGCTGAAAATAAGGGAAACAAAACAGCAGCAAAAATTTTCGAAAATAGCAGATTAGAAGAGTGTTCCTAAGTGCTCTAGAGTGTCCATTCTACCTAGGCTTGCGTCCTACGGTCAACGCGGCTCTGATACCAATTTGTGACACCCGGTTCCGAATATGAACCAAGCGTAACGCATATGTGTGCCCAGGAAGTTCAACACACATACACGAGTGATTCACAAATGATAAACAGAATTTAACCACGTCTTAACTAATAAATAAGTACTTTATTACAATAATCCAATAGTTCACGAATAGTAAAACTCTAAATAATTGCAGCGGAAAATAAACTAAACAGCACGACTCCAATCCACAGGAAATTGACGGCGGTACGCAACCTAGTACTCCACGTGATCCTCAGGGTACTCCCAATTGTCTCCAGTAGCTGTTGGGGGGGATTGCAAGGGTGAGTACATGTCGTACTCAGCAAGTGTGGAAAGTATGACATGTGGCTTATTCAAACGATGAATGTAATAAATGGCTAAGTGCTGAAAAGTACAGTAAAACATTTGAAAAGCATTATACTATGTCTATGTGAAACAAATCCCATCATAACCATCATATTAACAAAATATAAATCATATCCAATTATTGCCAACATTACCATTATCCCTGTCCAATTACCATAACTCAAATTCGTATCCATGACCATAATCCATAAACCATGACCATTACCAAACCATAACCATCCATGACCATCCCAAATCCCAATTTCCAACTCTAATCATGTAGGTCATCCAGGCGCTCATAACCGGGAGCACGGCTATCATGATAGTTTTAAAACACTCTGCAGAGGTTGTACCACTTTACCCACATGTTTGTGATTTTATCACCTTTCGATGACTAAGAAACCTCCATTGTGCCATCTCACACTTCTGTAGGTGTGTGGCCAAGAGATCACAAAATAGCCTTTCAAAAGGGACTACTAGTATGTACGGGCCCACTAAGGTTTCACCGGCAGGCTTGAATCTCTATTCTCCCACCCACGGGCCCCCTCGTGTGCCATGCGGATCCCAGGGCAGTCCTCCTCGACTCCCATTCCCCGCGCCATCCAATGGTCCATACAATACTAGCAGCGCTCCTAATTATTCAGCTACGCCGCACCCATACTTGGCCTTGTGGTGGCACTGTTGACCTGGCATATTCTCGCATGAACCGGTCCTTAGATCTAAGGCAAGCAACCACCATAATGTCCAACCCATTCACAAAACCATGCTTGCTTAGATCACCCATCGGATTGACCAGTTCACATTAACCAGAATATCATTGATGTATAATTAAATGTGTAGTGTTGTTTGCCATCCCAATTAATTAAGCGAAGCAAAAAGGTAAAAACCCTTCCCGACTCTCTACCATAATTCCAGGTGACAAGGGAGGTCAAACAAAACTAGTAAACTTCCTACCATAGGATTCCTATCAATTTGACACAAGCATGCAAGTTCGCAAACAAAACATTTAATTTAAAATAGGATCAATATGCTTCAAGGACACTTGCCTTGCTCCGGCGGATGGGGTTGCTCAAGCGCTTCGAAGTCTTGATTTTGGAAATCCTCGTATGCGGCCTCTTGAGCACGTTCCTCTACGCGTGATCATATATACAAGAAAACATATATAATTCAACATAATGCACACAAAATAATCAACATGCAATGACATGCATGCATGCACAGTTTAATAATTAATTTACTATGGTCGTTTATTAATTAGATGCGACTAGTTCATACGTGTTCATATGAGTTTACGGGGGTTTTAGGGTGGATTAATGCTGCTGAAATAAAATTTATGGTGCAACTAAAATCAATTTACGCCTATTAGATTCAATATGATCGCAAAAATTCGCATCGGGAACATGGCCTACCATAGATCTGACGGCTTGACGGTCGCGGAATAAATGCGACGCAAAGACGAAGTAGATGCGTTCTCCGGTGGCACGATGACGGCGGCGCGATGTCGGCGACGATCTCCGGCAAACGGTGGCGCCCTTCTCTTTTTCTCCCTTCTTTTTCTCTTTTTTTTCTTCCCTGGGCGCAGCCTTCTGGACCTTGGTTTCGGCGGCTTTTCTTCCCTGCTGGCGGCTGTTGGATCGTGGGAAAAAGGTCTAGGGCTTCGGTCCTTTTTATAGGGGCGTGGCTAGGGTACGGCATCGGTAGAATCGGAGGCGGTTACGGCGGCAGGCACGTACGCGGGAGGGAGTCGGGGCGGGGCGTTACCGCGCGGGAGGCGGGACTCGGCGCGTTTCGGCGGGGTGGGACCCGACCGCGGGCTGGAGCGCTGGGAGGCGCGTATCGGGAGCGGGGCAGCGCGCGATACGGCGGGCGGGAGCGGGAGCCGAGGCGGGATTCGGTCGGGGCGGGCGCGTGCGCGTCGCGTCGGGGGTGGGGTCCGGCTGCGGCGCGTGGCGGCGGGGAGCCAGGCGGCTGCGGGGCCCAGCGCGGGCGGGAGCGCGCGGCTCGCGCGCTGGCGCGCGGACGGCCGGGGCGGGGTGGGACGCTGGCTGGGCCGGTCGGGCGGCCTGGCCGGCAGTTCTCCCCCTTTTTTTTCTTTTTTATTTTATTTTTCCTTTATTATATAATTTATTATATATATGTATATATTATTAATATTATATATTTATTATTTATTATTTATTATTTTTATAACATATATTATTAATATTTTTTTCTGTTTTTATATATTGTTATATATATTATTTATATATATATTTATATATATTTTTATTATTATTTTTATACTTATTCTCTATTACAAGTTTTAGGCTATAATTATTGTTTTCTTTTTCTTCTTTTGCTACACATATTTGTATATGTATGTGTTTTATTATTTTTCTTTTATTCTACTAGTGTTTAATGCATGACCATGTATGAAATGCATGATGCGAAAATTTAGGGTGTTACAATAATACCAGTCCATAATTCACTATCCTCATCAATAATTCCAAATTTCATCATTTGCCAATAACCATATTCAATACTAGAAATTAATCCATAACCATAATACCAACCATAACCATCCCAAATACTATCCCAAATCCCAATTTCCCTCTAATCATGAAAGTTGTCCAGGTGCTCATAACCGGGAGCACGACTATCATGATTGTTTTAGACACACTCTGCAGAGGTTGTACCACTTTACCCACGTGTTTGTGATTTCATCACCCATCGGCGACTAAAGAACCTCCCTTTCGCCAATTACACTTCCTTTGGTGTATGGCCAAGAGATCACAAAATAGCCTTTACAAAGGAATTACTAGTCTATTCAGACCCCACTGAGGTTTCACCGGTGGCAATGTCTCCAACTGAGCACATCTTCAACCAAGGGCCCCCTCTTGAGCCATTCGGATCCCAGGGTAGTCCCGCCAATCATCAACAAACCCAATCTGACTACCCCTTCCCCGAGGATCCTTAATGGCCCAAATAGCACTAGCAAAACCCTAATTAATCAGCTATGCCGCACCCATACTTGGCCTCGTGGTGGCACTGTAGTCCTGGCCTATTCTCGCATGAACCGGTCCTTAGATCTAAAGCAAGCAAACCACCATATCATCCAACCCATCCACATACCGGCTTGCTTAGATCACCCATTACCATATCATATTTATCCAGTTCATGTTAATCCAATCTCATAAATGTATAACTAAATTGAGTGGTATAGTTGTTTCCCATCCCAGTTGATTAAGCGAAGCAAAAAGGTTAAAAGTCCATCCCGACTCTCTACGAGATATTCTAGGTGACAAGGGTGGTCAAACAATGCTAGTAAACTTCCTACCATAGGATTCCCATCAATTTGACACAAGCATGCAGTTTTGCAAACAAAACATTTATTTTGAAACTGGATTAATATGCTTCAAGGACACTTGCCTTGCTCTTGGGATTGGTTCGGGTCAAAGCCTTCAAACTCTTGGTGCTGAAGATCCTCCGCGGCACTCTCTAGCGCAAATCCGTCTAATTCGCACAATAAACATACAAGACAAGAAATACAATCAAAGAGTGCACATATATTACTCAATATGACATGACATGCATGATTGATGCAAATGCAAGGTAGAACTTGTCAATTGATTGCTTTTAATGATCACTAACTAGTTCTAATAGATTTTAACAAGTTTATACAGGTTTGGAGTTGATTAGATCAAATTTTTGAATTAATTCAACACAATTTAACCAGAAAGATCGGACTAGTCCGCTAGGGACCGGACAAGTACGCACTCTGCGAGATCAGCAGATTAGGGTTTTCTAGATCAACGTAAATTTGGAGATTAGGGGTTGAATTCTCGTAAGGAAAAGAGAATAGAAGGTATACCAAGTGTTTAGGACTCCAATGAATCAAGAAACTTGGAGGTAGCACTTGGATCTTGATGATCTAGGGTTGGTGATGAACTTGGAGATGAATTGGTGACGAAGAACGAAAGCTTGGTGGAGATCTTGATCCTCTTTCGTTTCCTACTCTTCTTCTTCTTGCTTGGGATCTTATCCTCCCTCCTTTATGGTGGCTCTCCACGAACTAGGGTTTGGGTGAGGTGGAAAAATGGCAAATAGATGTCAATCCAAGGGGTGGGGTTGTTTATATAGAGGTGGAGGCTAGGGTTAAATGGATTTCGAGTTTGAGATGAGTAGAGGCCGGTTTAGAGTCCCACATGGGCTCTAAAAGAGTTAGGCACGACGTCCCTAGGACCACTTAATGTGAAACCTAAGAAACAAGTCGTAAAACAAAGGATCAACTCGGAGTCACGAAATATCGGACAAGTCCGGAAAGGACCGGACTAGTCCGAAGTCGTCCATAGAGAAAATCGGACAAGTCTGGCCAAAAATTGGACAAGTCTGACTTTAAACAGAGAGGAAATCGGACAAGTCCGCTAGAACACCGGACTAGTCCGTAAAAGTCCAAGGACTTAGCAATTTTTCAAGGATTCTTGGAATATCAGACTAGTCCGCACAAAATCGGACAAGTCCAAAAGTTTCTAGAGGCAAAATCAGACTAGTCCGCAGCAAAAACGAACAAGTCCGTTTTTAGTCAGAGAGAAATCGGACTAGTCCTCAGTAAAATCGGACTAGTCCGCACTTTCCTGCGTTTTAAGTGCGGTTTTGCTCCAAATCAATTTTAAATGCTCCAAATCAATCTTAAACTCGTTCCTCTTGTTGTGGGTTAATGTTAAACATGTATATGAGTGTGTGTAGGGCATGAAAATGAGGGTGTTACATAATAGGAGACACACTTTTTTAGAAGCGTGTCTCCCATTTGTCGAAGAGAAGGGGCGTCTCGGATACCTACTTAACTGAGACGTGCTTTATTGTAATGCGTCTCCTTGAACTTTCAGCCAAGCCATGTCAAATCCTCGCTGAAGTGGGCTTGTCTCTCTTAACCTTATCAGAGATGTTCGCCTTTGAGCGCGTAGCCCATCTTTGTCTCCTATTTGGGTTTCTTACATAGTGTATTTGAAGACGTAGCAACCAAAGTCTGTTTAGAGGACTTCTATTATACTACTGTCTGTTCGTGTAAGAACACGAATCATGTTTGAGATTTAACATTATGGGAATCATTTAAGTATCCAGCATCGACATAGCTTTTTCTGAAAGAAAAGATCTAGATCTGTTGTGCCTTTAAGATATCGAAAAACATCTTTAATTCCTTTCCAATGGAGCGACACTGTATCTTGCTAGTAGATTTACTGCAAATGTAATATCGTGTCTTGTATTATTTGCAAGATACATAAGTGCTCCAATGACACTTAGGTATGGGTATTCAGAACCCAATACCTCTTCTCCTTTTTTGGCATGGCTGAAATGGATATGTATCTTTTTCTAAGGCTCTAACCACCATAGGAGTTTTAGATGGATAGGCTTTATCTATGTTTAATTTCTCCAATACTTTTTGGACATAAGATGATTGATGTACGAGAATGCCCGAATGAAGGTGCTCCAGTTGTAAACCTAAGTAAAATTTAGTTTTACCTAAATCTTTCATCCAGAATTCCATCTTTAGATGATTGCGAGCTTCATTAATGTCAAGTTCAGTGTCAATAATATTTAAATCATCAACATATACTGAAATAATGCAAAATCCAATCAAGGATTTGCGAGTGAAAACACAAGGACAATCATTATTAGTAGAGTAGCCTTTGATTAGAAGGAACTCCTTCAGTCGCTTATACCACATCCTTTCAGACTGTTTTAAGCTATATAATGACTTGTTGAGCTAGACACAGTACATGTTGCATCCTACAGTTTCATTCTGTACAGGTATCCCAGCAGGGACTTTTATGTATTTTTTCGAATCTACTGACCCATATAAATATGCAGTCACAACATTCATCAACTACAAAGATAGATGCATTTGTGTTGCCAGAGTATAAGATATCGGAAAGTTATTCCATTCATTATTGGAGAATATGTTTCATTGTAATCAATGTCGGGTCTCTGCGTGAACCCTTGTGCAACTAGCCTTGCTTTGTATCTCACAATCTTATTGTTTTCATTCCTTTTCCGGATGAAAACCCACTTGAACCCGACAGGGTAGGTTCTAGGAGGTGTAGGTATTACATTACCAAATACCTCTCTCTTTTTCAGCGAGTCAAGTTCTGCCTTGATAGCTTCCTTCCATTTGATCCAGTCCCAGTGTTGTTTACACTCTGCTATGGTCTTAGGATCAGGATCGTTGAGAAGTTCAACTATCTTGTTTGAAAAGCATGAGTTGACAGCCGTTGTATTACGGTGAAATAATTATCCAGAACTAGTATAATTGATGAAATTTCTTTTACCCCGTGAAACTCATCATGATTTCCCAACATGTGAGAATTAGAGTCTTCCAATCCTCCAGTCTGCTCTATAGTGCACACGTGAGGGTTGGGTCTATGATCTATCACATCCATTTAGTTTCCATCAAAATTTTGTTGACTTGCATTTATTTGATTTGAGGAAGATCTTGTCCTCGTAGTCTTTGCACGCTTATCAAAAGCATTTTTCTGTTGAATCGCACTACCTTTTTTCGGAGGTGGAGTAGTTTTTGTTGGTACCTCCACTCTACAAGATGCATTAACAGCAAGATTTTCCAAGATTTTGTGACACTTTTATTATAAGTAAATGCATCTAGCGGGTTACTTGCAATTTGTTGTAACTCCATAATTTTCTGAATTTGAAGTTCAGTCTCCTTTGTATGTGGATCAGAGGTTAGGATGAATTTATCATCCCAATTAATTTCTCGGCTATCATTGATAAATTTATTATCCCCTCTAAAGTCAGAAAATGATTCTTATTAAAAATACAGTCAGTAAATCGGGCCGTGAATAAATCACCCATTAAGAGCTCCAAATATTTTAAGATAGACGGGGATTGAAATCCCACGTAGATCCCCAATTTTCTATGAGGGCCCATAGAGGTTCGCTTAGCTGGTGAAATTGGTGTGTATACAACACATCCAAATTTTCCCAGATGGGAGATATTTGGTTGATCTCCACGTACTAGTTGGAGTGGGGAGGTGGTATGGTATGCAGTTGGTTGTAGTTATAGAAGATCAGCAGCGTGTAAAACTGCATGACCCTAACAAGATGTTGATAAATTGCAACCTTGCAATAATGGCATAGCTATGAGCTTGATTCTCTTTATTAGAGATTCTGCCAAACCATTTTGTGTGTGTACATATGGAATAGAGTGTTGTACTTCAATACCTTGAGCCATACAATAAACATTGAAGGACCAAGATGAAAATTTAGCGGGTATTTTTTATCCTATATTTAAGATCATTCACTTTTAATCTAATGACTTGTATCATAAATTTAGCGAAAGCATGGTTACATGTAGATAGTAAACACATATGTGACCATCTAGTAGATGCATCAATTAATACCATGGTATCTAAAAGGACCATACAGTGGTTGTATGGGACCACAAATGTCTCCTTGAATGCGTTCAAGGAACTTTAATGGTTCAACATGGATCTTAAGCGGAGAAGGCCACAAGATCAACTTGCCATAGCACATGAAGTGCACACAAGATCATTAGATTTCGGAAATTTTGCATTTTTTTAGTTCATGGCTGTCGGATTTTGGTTCCGACAATTCTCTCGACACTACTATTTGTAGACCACGAAGTTTCTTAGTTCGGTTGGGGCGTGCGGAGATTCAAAGCAAGATGTCGATTTGACACGAGGATTTGCGTGGTTCCGGTCGCCTGAGCGTAATACCCTACTCCACGGGTGTGTGTTGCTGTTGTATTGAGCGTATGAGCGCTAGTGTGAGAGAGAGGCCAAAAAAGTCCCCCTGTGTATCGCTTGGCCAGTCCTTTTATAGTACAAGGGCTGACCACTATATCATTAGCCTAACTCGACATGTGGCCCTGGCGGTTACCTAATACACAATTAAATGTGCTTAATTCCCCTTAATAGCGTGGTAACACCCCTTGATGGTGGCGTTACTGGTATTAAGAGTCCTCCGACCGTGTGTCATTAAGATAGCATTAATGACACATAATCAGGTCTTGAAGTCTTTAATGTTCCTTGAAGGTCTGAGCCGTTGGAAGTCCACCAATCTGCCTGTTGAGGTTGAAGGTCCGGCGGTTGGACGCGTGGCAGCTCCGGAGCTTACCGTCTTGGACGAGTAGGTCCGGTGCTGTTGTACACGTGTCGGTACCGGAGCTTTCCTCTGTCGGGGGTTAGGTCTGGGAGTTCCACACAGGTATCTAGCCGGAGCATTCCCATGTAGGGATTGTAGCTCCGGTTTTATGATACACGTGGCGGCACTGGGAGCACTGGGACTAACCATAGGAGGGAGGCAGGTCTGGTTCTGAGTGACACGTGGGGCCTTCGGGGGTCTTCAACTCAGATAGGTGGAGTTCATTTGCACTCTTTGCAGTTCCAAGGGGTATCCGGTACGCAGGGTACCGACAATGGCGGTGTAATTCCCAATAATTTTCCGCATCATCCCTATTTTAGGGTGGCCTAGCACGTGAATGCTAGGTCTTGAATGTATAAACATTTTGAAAAATCACCTTGTATGCAACATATAGTATGGGTTTAATATATGTGTAATACAATCCAGATGGAGTAGAAGGAATTCTTTATAGAACTTCATGGACATATCCGGAATGATTGGATATAAGAAGGAATTCTTCTTTGTTATCTTCATGGGTACATATGTGTAACCTATTTATCTGGATATCTCTAAAACTTATGAAAGTATGTGTAGAATTGGGATACAATAAAACATCTTCGATCATAACTTGTGTACCATTTTGAAACATTATAGTGGCTCGACCATAGCCAACTATTGTAGCATCGCGTCCAGCGATGGTTAAAACATTTCCTCACCTTCAAATTAGGGTCTAGAAATATTTTTTCTCTAAGTATAGAGTTTGTGGTGCAACTATTCACAAGGCACATTTCTTCTTTCATCAAAACTTCCCGTGAGATGTGACAATTAAGAATTGTAATAATTCAATTAATTGCATTAAAACACATATTTACGAAATTAAAGTATTGAATAACTCTAATACAAAAGAAAAAATATTCTTCATTACAACACACTTTATTACATAAACTTAGTATTTACAAATTTCTATGGTTAGCAATCTCGATTAGATCGCCGAACATGTTGTTCGATTTATATTCTACCATATCATTGTTCAAGTCCATGTAGTCATCAACATTCAATGTTGGCTTGTTGTTGCTTGGATTTTCCACACCCTTGCTTGAATAGCCGGCTTTAAATGTTGGCTTTGTAGGGATACTAAAGTGAGTTTCGTACTTATTTCCCGATCCTTGAGTTTTCTTGTCCTTTTCCACTGATTTATGGTACAAGGCCACGTGGTGTTTAGGAGTGCGACACATGTCAACTGTATGCTTGAAAGTGTCACATGCCTTACACTGCACATTTTTCCCTTTGGAGGGAGTATCATCCTTTTTCATTGCATTTGAGAATTTCTTATTTTCCTGCCTATTACGACGACGTCTAGCAAATCTACCATTCTTCTTAGGAGTTGAATACTTAAAGGCATTTTCTTTTCTTTTTATTATGATGAATCTCAGGTAGAGGAGCAACCCCAACACGATGTTAGAGATGATTCTTAATAGTAAGTTCATCATGCTTCTCCGTCTGGAGTAAATCAGGAATGAGATCAGCATATTGCCGGTGCCCAGTATTGATGTTGTAAGACCCGATCTGAGGGGAGCATTGTTTAAAGTCTCTTTTTTGTCCTCCTCTGAAGGTTCTTTCTCACAAAATCTTAATTTGGCGCAGACCTTATGAACAACATGATTATAGTCTTCAATAGACTTAAAGTCTTGAAGACGAAGTTGAGTTCATTCATGATTGGCCTCTAGCAATAGAATTGCCTTTTGTTGTTCATAACGGCCTTTTAATGCCACCCAAAGACAATGAGGTTCCTCCTCCATCACATAGTCCGACTTTAAGTCAGGGTGAAGGTGGTTGCTGATGATATAAAGTGACTGATACTTGTATGTATCCATAAATGTTGGATCTCTTTGTGCAAGAGGAGTAATTGTAAGCATAATTCCTCAAAAAACCTAACTTATCTTGATGTCAAGTGCCCATGTAGGATAGTTGTGACCATCAAGGGTAAGTTCTTCAAACTCGTGAGCCATTGATTCCTACATATAGGAAATCAGATAATTTATTAATAAAATCATCATCTTGGTGTTGTAATAAGTGTCTTAATCATAAAGATAACACTTAGGCCTCGTTTGGTAGCTGGTGCAGAAAAACCCTGGGAAGCAAATCCCTAGGGGAGTTTCCCTGTCCCCATGGGTTGGATTCCCACTCAGGGTACATTTTCCCTGTGTGTGTTTGGGAATGAGGAGATAAAAATCCCGAGATATAAAAAAGTCTAAAAAATCAGAAAAAATAAAAAAAATCATAAAAATTAATAAAAAGCAAAACTGATGGTAACATTATTACACATTAGAAAAAATCTTCACCAACATCACTTCATGCATAAATTCAGTAACAATAATAAGTACTACAATGTTATATGTTATCTAATTGGCATGAATTTAAGTAAGACGGTGGAGATCAACGCCAGCAGCGACAAGCGAGAAGTCCAGGGCGGGCCTGACCCGAGCACCACTGAGACACCGGCCTTTTTGTTTGAGAGTTGAGACTGCAAGCAGCTTCCTGTTTGCATTGCTTTTTAATCATCGTTACCTGTCCAGTGGTTTACAGAAAATGAATGGATATAATATTCCAACAAGTAGAACATGCAAGCTGTTCTGTCGACCAATATCTTAATTAGTGTCTGGATGTGCTTTTATTCCCTCTATTTGCTTCACTTCAAAAACGTTTTCACCAGTGCACATAACAACTGTATATTTTTACTGAAGCTAGAGACTACCTACAAATACAACAAATGTGTAAACTGGTGAGTGATGCAGCAATAACACGAGGTATCAATCAAAAGTTTAGCAAATGTCAGATCAGGAGTTGGATGACAACTTTGATATAGTAGAATTGGATACACATTCACCCAGGATGCTATGGCTCTTTCCTTTACTGATTCATATGATATAAACAAAACAATACAGAGCTATGCACAAACAGAAATTTAGCAAGGAATTTCCTCAGCAAGCATTCCTCACTAGGACTAGCATATCTCTCGATGCAGTTTTGCAAAGAGGCACTATCTGAATCGAGCAGCATTTAGAAGTCATAAATTGTATTAGTGTCGTTCAAGTGATCCCGACAAGCTGGTCATTTCAGGCATTTACAGTAGGCCGATAAGTGGATTAATATACCCCAAAAGGTTATACCTACGAGATTTCTTGAACTCCCATCTAGAAAATAATATACCCCAAAAGGTTAAACCTGACATGCTGCTGTAAACACCAAACAAGTAAGCAAACAAACTAAGATGAAAGACGATGCTTGATAGTTCTTAAATAAAGATGCAAATGAAACTGTAAGAAGGTTACCCTTTTGGTCATCGCCGCTGAGAAAGCCCTTGGTTGGGGTCACTGTCATTCAATCAGAGGATGTAAACACAAGGTCATTCATAAGCATTTATGTTGCAGATCTTTGAAAAAGGGATAAATTAAGCACCTATAAATGACTACACATGGCAAATACGTAGTACAGATTAATCATCATAAAAATACAAGTAGCCAGGGATTAATCACCATAAAAATATAAGCAGCCAGGCTTTGATTTCACCGAGTATTAACAAACTAGTAACATTTGCCACAGGAAGCTATATAAAGAAAGGGGCCAACATACTGTAGAGAAAAGGATTCAACCATAAACCCTAAACTACAAGAACAAATGAATCACCATTGATTACAAAATCTTAGAACAATCCTAAACCACAAGAACAAAGAAATCACTACTGAAACTAACCCCAGTCTCCTTGAACCCTAGCCGTCGGCGACCAGATGGGGAACGAAAGGAGGAAGATCTGTACCAGTGTGGAGTGAGGAGGAACTGTAGGGGACATGCTGCTCTGGCGAAATGTCCGGGGGGCACTGCTCGGCGGCACAGAGGAGAGGGAACGACAGCCGTCGAAGAGGAGAGGGAAAGACACGATGGCCGACAAGGGGAGGCAAGCGACGGCGCCGCAGGCGGGCGGTAGGCGAGCGTCGGCGCATGGGCATTGCGGACGAGGAAAGGCGAGCAACGGCGCGTGAGGGAAGAGAGGCGAGAGGCGCGGGGAGACGAGCGCGGCGGCGCTGATCGAGCGTGGGAGGCGACCACCGCGAGGTGGAGGCAAGCGGCGCAGGGGGGGGGGGGCACGCGAGCGGGGCGGGGTTCCCCTCCCCGACCTCGCGAGGCCGGGCCGGAAAGGCCCGTGCTCCCCCGCGGATCGGGCCGGGAAATTTGGCTACCAAGTGCACTACGGGGAATTTTTGGCCCGGGGTTTTCTGGGCTAGGGAATGGACCGGGATCCTTCCGGGATCATGGGCTGCCAAATGAGCCCTTAGGAATATTCATTTATGTCCAGCCAATTGTGAAAATTAGCTTAACAAAAAGAATAAACTTAGGTATATATCATATTCAAGCATAATTGATGAATATAACCTATACAGTTTGTTTCACATGAAAATAGATGATTCTCACCATATTAGGCCAAATCATAAGAAATAGCTTAATAAAGATGAATCAAGTTATTTTATTTTATGTAATCACATTGCCAAATTATAAACAATATTTTGGCTTAGAATATCATATGTTAAATTTCTGATTATAGTGAACAAAATTATGAGTCTTTGGGCCAAATTTTCTCCAAAATGGCATGTACAAAAAAAATATAGATAGTGTGTCAATGAAAAGATTTATATATATTTTGCCAAAATTTAAAAATTGGCCAAAATAAAATTTCTCATGACATTTGTAAATAAATATAATATTTAAATGCAATATACACTTGTCATATGAACACATATATTCATCACAAATTTATTACAGAAGTTCACAAGATTACACAAATTTTGCAGTATTTAGAAATAACTTCTAATTAAAAATTAAACCAAATTTAAAACTACAAACTAATAAAATAAAATAGAGAATAAAGAAATGGTGCGACCTAGGGGAGGGGCACGATCCAGGCACACATGTCCCAGGCCAGCGCGACCCAGCCGGTGACCTCCGTCGGCAGCCCAGGAGGGGGGGGGGGCATCTCGGCCCATTCGAAGGTCCATGGCCAACGAATAAAATGGGCCAACTAGGGTTAAACCCTAACCGCATCCTTCTCCCTCTCCTCCATCGCACAACGACCACTATCGATACCCTGCATACTAGGTATCCCTTCGTATCAGAAGAAGATGCATCTAGTTCCACCTTCCAGTGTTGTGGACTTCCGGAGGCAACACGTGTCCCGCAATGCCGGACCTGCCTCCCTCCTTAGGGTAGATCCACGTGTCCTGTAGTGTCGGACCTGCCCCCCTTTATAGGGTGGCTCCGGTGCTGTCACGTGTCGAGTAGCTCCAGACCTACCTCCCCGGAGAGAGAAGGTCCGGAGCTTCCATGTGTCACACGCCCGGACCTATGTCTGCAACGGTAAGACAACAGGAACTCCAACAACGCGGACATTCAAGGGCTATCAATCGGTCGTTACAAGACCTGGTTAACGCGTCATTAATACTATATTAATGACACACGATCAGAACACTATCAAGACTGGTAACACTGTTGTTATGGCACATTATCACGCTATTAACTACCCTTAACACCTGTAGATCGTGTATAGGGAGGTTATTACAGCCAGGGCCACCTGGCGGGCCATGACTCATATTGTAACAACCAGTCCTTGGCGTATAAAAGGACTGAACTACACGGTAGAAGCTAAGCTAAGCTAAGCTAAGCACACACAACTGATTCCAGACTAAGCTCAGGCTTACTCAAGCTCACACAATCACCCCGTAGAGTAGGGTATTACGCTTAGGCGGCCCGAACCAAGTAAAATCCTCTGTGTTCACCCTTGTTCTTGATCTTGATTGGCACCCCGCCTATATACGAACCTCCGTGAACTATTCCGTAGTAGTGTCGGGGGAAGTGTCTTAGTCTACACTTCAATATTTGGCGCGCCAGGTAGGGGGTACTTTCAAGATCTCCAAGATGGTGAACTCCACTGCCGCTTCCAACGGACTGGCTGCACAGGCTATTGGGAGAAATCCCTCCAATGTTTAGCAGCCAGCAAACATTGTTATCCCGGCAGGCGTCGCACCACCGCCACCAATATCTACTGTAGCAATCAACGTTGGACAGTAGGATGGTGAATTTGTGTCGGTCACATAATCGATAAACAACCCAGAGAACACGGTGAACGCAGTGCGAACTCTTCTTCAGCATCCTCCAGCACCGGGAGCTCCTCCGGCCGCATTGGAACAATAGCGTGCTAACGTTGAGCACCTAGTTGCAGCCGCAACCACTGCGCTCAACAACTAAGGTCTGCCCCATGCAGGGCAGGCACCTTCCCTTAACATGACCTTGTCTGGAAGACTTGATCCTGCGGCGTCACACCCCAAGAGACATGCGCCCTCCCAGCACGCGACATCTCTGCCATATGGGGCTCGCCGTACTCACACAATGTCTAGACTCCCGACTCAGGATCTCCGATTGGAGCTCGACCGTCGGTACATGAGACAGGACGGTCGCGTCAACATCGAGCGCGAGAGGCGACTTGCTCGAGAACACCCTTCTCCTCTAGAAGTTGGTGGTGGCTGTTCAGCTCTCGCCATGCATCTCCGCATGGTGAAATGGCCACCCAAGTTCCGGCCTCATCTGCCAAAGAAATACGATGAGACAATCAACCCCGTCGAGTTTCTTTAGATATACTCCACCGCCATACTCGCGCTGGAGGGAATGAGGTTGTTATGGCCAACTACTTCCCTGTGGCTCTGACCGGGACTGTGTGACACTCGGTTCCGAAAATGAACCAAGTGAATGCATATGTGTGTCCGGGATGTTCAACACGTACACGAGGGCATTTACAAAGAGTATACAGAAAATTACCACAAAACAAGATTTATTAACCAAATTTTATTACACAAACCATATTATCCTCGAATACAAGCTCTAATGAATATCAATGAGAAGTTCAACTATTGTAGTGGAAATAAACTAAATAAGCAAACTAAACAACTAGGCAACATAAGCGATAGGGTAGCGCAACTCCAATCAGCACCACAGGCAAAGCTGACGGTAGACACGGCCTAGAACTCCGCATTATCGCCATTAAACTTCCAATCCTGACCTGCAACTGTTGGGGGGAGGGGATTGCAAGAGTGAGTACATGTCATACTCAACAAGTGTGAAAAGTATGACATGTAGTTGATACAAATAACGATATAATAATAATGGCTAAGTGCTGAAAAGTATATTAAAACATTTGAAAAGCAATATATTACAAGTATATGAAATAAACCCATCATAAGCCATGTAGTTATCATAATACCAGTCCATATTCCATATCCATCATCATATACCAATATCCATATTCAATACCAGAATCCAATTCATAACCATCCATAACCATAATAACAACCATAACCATCCCAAATCCCAATTTTCCTCTAATCATGTGAGGGTCCAGGTTGCTCATAACTGGGAGCACGGCTATCATGATAGTTTTAGACACACTCTGCAGAGATTGTACCGCTTTACCCACGTGTTTGTGATTTTATCACCTTTTGATGACTATAAAATCTCAATTATGCCGTCTCACACTTCCATAGGTGTGTGTCCAAGATATCACAAAATAGTCTTTATAAAGGGATTACTAGCCTATTTAGACCCCACTGAGGTTTCACCGGTGCTGATGCCTCCAACTGAGCACATCTTCAACCAAGGGACCCCTCTTGAGCCATTCGGATTCCAGGGTAGTACCACCAATCATCAACAAACCCAATCCGACTACCCCTTCCCTGAGCATCCTTAATGGTCCAAATAGCACTGGCAACGAACCGATCCTTAGATCTAAAGCAAGTAAACCACCATACATCCAACCCATCCACATATTCACCCATTACCATATCATATTTTAACCAGTTCATGTCAACCATAATCTCATAAATGCATAATTAAATTAAGTAGTGTAGTTGTTCTTCCATCCCAATTAATTAGGCGAAGCAAAAAGGTAAAAATCCCATCCCGACTCTCTACCATATATTCCAGGTGACAAGGGTGGTTAAACAAAGCTAGTAAACTTCCTACCATAGGATTCCCATCAAATTGACACAAGCATGCAGTTTTGCAAACAAAACATTTATTTTAAAACAGGATCAATATGCTTCAAGGACACTTGTCTTGCTCTTGGGGTTGATTCGGATCAAATACTTCAAACTCTTGGTGCTGGAGATCCTCCACGGCACTCTCTAGCGCAAATCCGTCTAATCCGCACAATAAACATACAAGACATGAAACACAATCAGAGAGTGCACAAATATTACTCAATATGACATGATATGCATGATTGATGCAAATGCAAGGTAGAACTTGTTAATAGATTGCTTTTAAATGATCACTAACTAGTTCTAATAGCTTTTAACAAGTTTATACAGGTTTGGAATTGATTAGATCAAATATTAGAATTAATTCAACACAATTTAACCAGGAAAATTGGACTAGTCTACTAGAGACCGGACAAGTCCGCACTTTACGAGATCACCTGATTAGGGTTTTCTAGATCAACGTGCATTTGGAGATTAGGGGTTGAATTCACGTAAGGAAAAGAGAATAGAAGGTATACCAGGTGTTTAGGACTCCAATGAGTCAAGAAACTTGGAGGCAACACTTGGATCTTGGCGATCTAGGGTTGATGAAGAACATGGAGATGATTTGGTGATGAAGAACAAAAGCTTGGTGGAGATCTTGATCCTCTTTCATTTCCTCCTCTTCTTCTTGCTTGGGATCTCCTCCTCCCTCCTTGATGGTGGCTCTCCATGAACTAGGGTTTCGGTGGGGTGGAAAAGTGGCAAATAGATGTCAAGCCAAGGGGTGGGGTTGTTTATATAGAGGTGGAGGCTAGGTTAGATGGATTTCGAGTTTGGGATGAGTAGAGGCCTGTTTAGAGTCCCACATGGGCTCTAAAAGAGTTAGGAATGACATCCCTAGGCCCAATTAACGTGAAACCCAAGAAACAAGTCGTAAAATAAAAGATCAATTTGGAGTCACGAAATATCGGACAAGTCCAAAAAGGACCGGACTAGTCTGAAGTTAGTCAGAAAGAAATCAGACTAGTCTGGCCAAAAATCGGACAAGTCCGACTTTAGTAAGAGAGGAAAATGGACAAGTCCGCTGGAACACTGGACTCATCCGAACAAGTCTAGGGACTTAGCAAATTTTCAAGGATTCTTGGAACACCGGACTAGTCCGCATAGGGCCGAACAAGTCCGAAAGTGTCCAGAGGCAAAAACAGACAAGTCTGTAGTAAAAACAGACAAGTCTGATCGAGGTCAGAGAGAAATCGGACTAGTCCGCAACAAAATCGGACTAGTCCGCACTTTCCAGAATTTTAAGTGTGGTTTTGTTCCAAATAAATTTAAAACTTATTCCTCTTTATGTGGTTTAATGTTAAACATGTATATGAATGTATGTAGGGCATGATGCATGAAAATGAGGGTGTTACAAACCTACCTCCCTTAAAATGAATCTCGCCCTTGAGATTCGATGCGGAAGAGAAGAGATAGGGAAATTCCTTCTTGAGATCATCCTCCAACTCCTATGTTGCTTCTTTTGCTGTGTGGTGATTCCATTGAACTTTACACCATCTAATAACCTTGTTCCTTGTGACCCTCTCCTTGGTTTCCAAGATTTTGACCGGTTGTTGGCATACGTCAAATTTGCCTCTAGTTCCAATTCTTCCATTGGTACTTGTTCTTCTGATACTCTTAAACACTTCTTCAGCTAGGAAACATGAAAGACATCATGGACATCCGAAAGATGAGCTGGCATCTCCAACTTATACGCTACTTCTCCTCTTTTGTCCAAAATCTTGAATGGTCCAATGTAGCGAGGTGCTAGCTTGCCTCTTATGTTAAACCTCTTATGATCTCGCATGGGTGACACTTTGAGGTAAACGAAATCTCCCACTTCAAAGGCTAATTTCCTTCTCCTATTGTCCGTATAGCCTTTTTGTCTTGATTGGGCAACCCTCAAATTTTCACGAATTATTTGGACTCGCTTTTCGGCTTCTTGCAACACATCCGGACCAAATACTTGAGTTTCTCCTGCCTCATTCCAGAATAAAGGTGTCCTACACTTCCTTCCATATAGTGCTTCATATGGTGACATTTTCAAGCTTGCTTGGTAACTATTTTTGTATGAAAATTCTGCATATGGCAAGCTCTTGTCCAAACTTTTCACATGCTTTAAAGCACAAGCTCTTAACGTGTCCTCTAAAATCTGATTGGTCCTCTCGGTTTGTCCATCCGTTTGAGGGTGATATGATGAATTAAAATTCAACCTCGTTCCCAAAGCTTCGTGCAATTTCTGCCAAAATCTGGAGGTGAATTGTGAACCTCTATCCGAGACTATCTTCTTCGGAACTCCATGCAAACATACTATTCTTCCCATATATAGTTCCGCCAATTTCTCTCCATTATAGGTGATCTTTACGGGAATAAAGTAGGCTGGCTTAGTTAACCGATCCCCAATTACCCAAATTGAGTCGTAACTGGACTGAGTACGTGGTAAACCAACTATGAAGTCTATATCGATCTCTTTCCACTTCCATTCTGGGATCTTCAATGGTTGCAATAATCCAGCTGGCCTTTGATGTTTTGCCTTGACTCGTTGACAGACATCCCACAATGCTACATATTCAGCTATGTCCTTTTTCATGCTATCCCACCAATAGCAAGTCTTTGTACATCTTCGTACAACCGGGGTGAATTGAGTAAGGTGAGTCATGTGCCTCTTTTAATATTGTCTCCCGAATATGCTTCACATTAGGCACAACAATCCTCTTACCAAGCCATAGGGTACCATGTTCATCCTTATCAAATCTGAATTCTCTCCCCTCTTGGGTCCTTTCCTTGATTTCTTGAATTTCCTCATCCTTAGTTTGACCTTCCCAAATTTCTTGCTCCAAGGTCAGATTTAAATCCATCACCCCCATCTCATTTACAAATTCAAGGTTCAACTGTCCAAAGTCCTTACATAACTCGGATGTCAACTCTCGAACTGTGAGTTGATGACTTACTCCTTTTCTACTCAAAGCATCAGCCACTACATTGGCTTTTCCCGGATGATAGTTGATCCCCAAATCATAATCTTTGATGAGCTCCAACCATCTCCGTTGCCTCGAATTCAGATCCGTTTGTGTGAAAATATACTTAAGACTCTTGTGATCCGTATAAATTTCACACCTATGTCCAAGGATATAATGTCTCCAAATTTTCAGTGCGTGTATCACGGCTGCAAGTTCCAAATCATGCGTTAGATAATTTTGTTCATGTTTCTTCAATTGCCTCGATGCATATGCAACCACTTGACCTTCTTGCATAAGCACACATCCAAGTCCTTGTCTCGAGGCGTTGCAATATATGTCAAAACTCTTGCTTACATTCAACAGTACCAAAACTGGGGCTGTTGTCAACCTCTTCTTCAACTCCTCAAAACTGTTTTGACAAGCTTGAGTCCATTGGAATGTCTTTCCCTTCATTAGCAATTCCGTCATTGGCTTGGCTATATTGGAAAAGTCCTTGATGAACCGGCGGTAATATCCAGCCATCCAAAGGAAACTCCTTATTTCCTTGACATTTTGCTGCAGTTCCCACTTCAACACGTCTCTTACTTTTCCGAGGTCAACCGATACTCCTCCTTCTGAGATGATATGACTCCAAAACGACACCTCTCTCAACCAAAACTGACACTTGTTGAACTTGGCATACAATTGATGCTCCCTCAATTTCTGCAACGTAAGCCTCAAGTGTTCCTCATGTTCCTTCTCATCCTTCGAGTAGATCATAATGTCATCAATGAACACCATGAAAAATTTATCCAAGTACTCCATGAAGACCTTATTCATGAGGTACATAAAGTACGCAGGTGCATTGGTCAATCCAAAGGACATCACGGTGTACTCATAAGATCCATACCGCGTCCTAAAAGCTGTCTTGGGTATGTCCGATGGTCTAATCTTCATTTGAAAGTATCCCAACCTCAAATCAATCTTAGAGAAGACACAAGCACCCTTCATCTGATCAAACAAGTCTTCTATGCGTGGAAAGGTGTACTTGTTCTTGATTGTTACCTCGTTGAGGGCTCGGTAATCTACACACATCCTTTGGGATCCATCCTTGTTGTCCACAAACAGCACAGGCGCTCCCCAAGGTGAAGAGCTTGGGCGAATAAAACCCTTCTCTAGTTGCTCTTGAATTTGCTTCTTGAGCTCCGCTAATTCCATAGGAGGCATCCTATATGTCCTTTTAGCTATAGGTGCAGTTCCAGGTATTAAATCAATGACAAACTCAATGTCTCGATCAGGTGGCATACCTGACAACTCATTCGGGTTAACATCCAAAGATTCACACACCACCGGAATCTCCTCAATTATGTCCATATGATTCAACTCCAATTGCTTCGGTGCGGTTTGAGATGCTTCAAATTCTACGGTGATCCCTTCTTCATTGGTCAACTTCACTGTCTTTGTGGCACACTCAATAACTCCATTGTGCTTCCTCAACTAGTCCATACCAAGTATAATGTCCAATCCTTGAGAATCCAAAACAATGAGGTTGGCGGAGAAGTCTACCCCACCTTATTCTAAGTCTTACTTTTGGATATACTATATTTGTCATCATCTCTCCTCCAGGAGACTTAACCAACAGAGTAAACTTCATATGAGAGATAGGCAAACTATACTTGGCAACATACTTCGATGCAATGAATGAATGCAATGCTCCAGAATCAAACAACATAGTCGCAGGGTTGGAGTTGGCGAGAAATATACCAATGACCACGTCATCCGCTTGTTGAGCATCCTCCGTAGAGACATGGTTCACGTTGCCATGAGCAAAATTCTGCTGTCCACGGTTCCCTTGCATGGCGCATTGCTTCCTTGACCAAGGCCTAACTTAGGACATTGATGTGCAAAGTGTCCAACTTCTCCACAAGTATATCACTTCTTAACTCCACCAAAATTATTGGGGCGAGCTTGGTTTTGAACATGTGCACCAGGAAAATTAGCACGAGGTGCAAAAGGCATTGGAGGCCTAGGTGCTTGCATGACAGCGAGGACGCACATTACTTCCTTGTTGCTGTCCTTGATATGGAGCCTTCCTCTTGTTGTCTTGCTCCATCTCACGGACCTTGTTCTCAACCACAATTGCTTTGTCCACAAGCTTCTGAAAGTTGGCATAATCACAGTTGAGTAGTTGCACCTGCATTTCATTGTTCAAGCCTCTCATGAACAAATATTGCTTCCGGCTGTCCCAGCTCACATCCTCAGACGCATATCTTGAGAGTTGAGTGAATTTGTTGAGGTATTCACCCACACTCAATTTTCCTTGCCTCAAGTTCTCAAATTCTTGCCTCTTCAAAATCATAACTCCTTCCGGCACATAATGAGAATGGAAGCTCTCTTTGAATTCCGCCCAGGTAATTCTCTCTTGGTTCTCATGGGCATTGCAATAAGAATCCCACCAATCTGCAGCTGCTCCAACTAGTTGATGAGAAGCAAACAAGACCTTCTCCCGATCACTACATTGGACAATAGCTAGCTTCTTCTCCACGTACTTGAGCCAATCATCCGCATCCATAGGGTCAGCGGCTTGAGGAAATGTTGGCGGCCTAGTCCTCATAAACTCTCCCGACCGGTTATGAGGAGGTGGGGGTGGCGGTAGAGGCATGTGGGGCTGATTGTTGATGTTGTCAGCCTGCAGCTGTCCCATAATTTGTATCATGGTTTGCATGAGCTGGTTTTGCATGGCCAAAAGCTGCTCAATGTTGATAGCTCCATGAGCAGGTCCTTGTCCATTGTTGTTCTGAGGTGCTCCATGGTTCTCCTCATCATTAGCATCCCTCTGGTTGCGAGTCCTCACAATCTGGAGAAAAGCAATAGGTAAGAATTAGAAAACATCCCCGACTATATGCATCAACTGATATGAAACTAAACAACTAGCTAGCCTAGATGGACATGGCAATGCTAAAGCATCCCAAGTCCTCTATTAAGCACACAAGCAACAATATATAGCAAATAGCACACCAAACAAAAACACATCGATTCCTGAGTGCTCCTATGTGCTCTAAAGTGTCTATTCTATCTAGGTTGCGTCCTACAATCAACTTGGCTCTGGTACCAAATTGTGACACCCGGTTTCGAAAATGAACCGAGTGAACACATATGTGTGCCCAGGATGTTCAACACACATACACGAGTGCATTCACAAAAGAGTATACAAAAAATTACCACAGAACAAGATTTATTAACCAAATTTTATTACACGAACCATATTATCCTCGAATACAAGCTCTAATGAATATTAATGAGAAGTTCAACTATTGCAGTGCAAATAAACTAAATAAGCAAACTAAACAGCTAGGCAGCATAAGCGATAGGGTAGCGCAACTCCAATCAACACCACAGGCAAAGCTGGCGGTAGACACGGCCTAGAACTCCACATTATCGCCATTAAACTCCCAATCCTGACCTGCAACTGTTGGGGGGGGGGGTTGCAAGAGTGAGTACATGTCGTACTCAGCAAGTGTGGAAAGTATGACATGTAGCTGATGCAAATGACGATATAATAATAATGGCTAAGTGCTAAAAAGTACATTAAAACATTTGAAAAGCAATATATTACATGTATATGAAATAAACCCATCATAAGCCATGTAGTTATCATAATACTAGTCCATATTCCATATCCATCATCATATACCAATATCCATATTCAATACCAGAATTAAATTCATAACCATCCATAACCATCATACCAACCATAACCATCCCAAATCCCAATTTTCCTCTAATCATGTGAGGGTCCAGGTTGCTCATAACCGGGAGCACGTCTATCATGATAGTTTTAGACACACCCTACAGAGGTTGTACCACTTTACCCACGTGTTTGTGATTTTATCATCTTTCGATGACTATAGAATCTCAATTATGCCGTCTCACACTTCTGTAGGTGTGTGGTCAAGAGATCACGAAATAGCCCTTACAAAGGTATTACTAGCCTATTTAGACCCCACTGAGGTTTCACCGGTGGTGATGCCTCCAACTGAGCACATCTTCAACCAAGAGCCCCCTCTTGAGCCATTCGGATCCTAGGGTAGTCCCACCAATCATTAGCAAAACCAATCCGACTACCCCTTCCCTGAGCATCCTTAATGGTCCAAATAGCACTGGCAAAGCCTTAATTAATCAGCTACGCCGCACCCATACTTGGCCTCGTGGTGGCACTATAAATCCTGGATGGTCGCTCCACGAACTGGTCCTTAGATCTAAAGCAAGTAAACCACCATACATCCAACCCATCCACATACCAGGCTTGCTTAGATCACCCATTACCATATCATATTTTAACCAGTTCATGTCAACCATAATCTCATAAATGCATAATTAAATTAAGTAATATAGTTGTTCTTCCATCCCAATTAATTAAGCAAAGCAAAAAGGTAAAAATCAAATCCCCGACTCTCTACCACATATTCCAGGTGACAAGGGTGGTTAAACAAAGATAGTAAAATTCCTACCATAGGATTCCCATCAAATTGACACAAGCATGTAGTTTTGCAAACAAAACATTTATTTTAAAACAGGATCAATATGCTTCAAGGACACTTGCCTTTCTCTTGGGATTGATTCAGTTCAAAGACTTCAAACTCTTGGTGATGGAGATCCTCCGCGGCACTCTCTTGCGCAAATCTATCTAATCTGAACAATAAACATACAAGACAAGAACCACAATCAAAGAGTGCACAAATATTACTCAATATGACATGATATGCATGATTGATGCAAATGCAAGGCATAACTTGTTAATAGATTGCTTTTAAATGATCACAAACTAGTTCTAATAGCTTTTAACAAGTTTATACAAGTTTGGAATTGATTAGATCGAATTTTAGAATTAATTCAACACAATTTAACCAGGAAAATCGGACTAGTCCGCTAGGGACCGGACAAGTCTACACTTTACGAGATCAGCATATTAGGGTTTTCTAGATCGATGTGAATTTGGAGATTAGGGGTTGAATTCACGTAAGGAAAAGAGAATAGAAGGTATAACAGGTGTTTAGGAATCCAATGAGTCAAGAAACTTGGAGGCAACACTTGGATCTTGGTGATCTAGGGTTCATGAAAAACATGGAGATGATTTGGTGATGAAGAACGAAAGTTTGGTGGAGATCTTGATCCTCTTTCATTTCCCCCTCTTCTTCTTGCTTGGGATCTCCTCCTCCCTCCTTGATGGTGGCTCTCCACGAACTAGGGTTTGGGTGGGGTGGAAAAGTGGCAAATAGATGTCAAGCCAAGGGGTGGGTTTGTTTATATAGAGGTGGAGGCTAGGGTTAGATGGATTTCGAGTTTGAGATGAGTAGAGGCCGGTTTAGAGTCCTACATGGGCTCTAAAAGAGTTAGGCACGACATCGCTAGGCCCACTTAACGTGAAACCCAAGAAACAAGTCGTAAAACAAAAGATCAATTCAGAGTCGCGAAATATCAGACAAGTCTGAAAAGGATTGAACTAGTCAGATGTTAGTCAGAAAGAAATCAGACAAGTGTGGCAAAAAATCAGACAAGTACAACTTTAGTCAGAGAGGAAAATGGACAAGTCCACTGGAAAACCGGACAAGTCCAGGGACTTAGCAAATTTTCAAGGATTCTTAGAACACCGGACTAGTCCGCATAGGACTGGACAAGTCCGAAAGTGTCCAGAGGCAAAAACGGACTAGTCTACGGCAAAAACGGACAAGTCTAATTGAGGTCAGAGAGAAATCAGACTAGTCTGCACATTCCAGAATTTTAAGTGCGGTTTTGTTCCAAAACAATTTTAAACTTATTCCTCTTTATGTGGTTTAATGTTAAACATGTATATGAATGTATGTAGGGCATGATGCATAAAAATGAGGGTGTTACAGACTGCAAGGTCCTAGTTTATGAGCTTACCTCTTGACTCCATCTATAGTTGGGGGGAACTATGTCGCTAGTTCACCGCCAACTACGGGAGCTCCTACACCCAACCTGGCACCGAGTTGTATCTCTTCGCCGTACAACCGAAGTCGGGAGTGTCATTACGATCATTCATCCAGAGATTCTCTCAGGTACAGAACACTATACCTTTTATCCCCAACGCTTCTATCGTGGTTGCATTCCGACATGGAGGTAGAGAAAAGAAGATGCTGGAGAAGCTGGCAACCAAGGATGTCAGCAGCGTCACGAAACTCTTCAGCTTGGCCGACAAATGTGCCAGAGCTGCAGAGGGCCGTGAGATGCACTCCAAACCAGCTGCATAGGCTGATCAATCTACCTCCAAAGCTGAAGCTACTGCCACTGGCAGTGGCAAAAAGAAAAAGAAGAAGTCAAATGGCAAGAAGAAGTCACTTGCCGGCACACTACCGTCGCTGCTGCCGCAGCACCTGGTGGCCGGGGGCCACGCCTTGACAAGCAACCTCCCACGATCGTCTGAGGACAGTGAAAAGATGTGGTGCCCGATTCACAAATCTACAAACAACAATCTTGAAGATTGTTTTAAGGTCAAGAGGCTTGCTGAACGCAATAACAAGTGTCAATATGAGACCCCTTTCCGCCAGCGGGAAGGGAAGCAGAAAATCAGTGAAGAAGCCCCATCTCATCAGGAACTAGGCTTCCAAGACACTAACAAGGCGTTAAAAGCAGTCTACAACACCGCCGACGATGACTCCGATGCCTCCGACAACGAGCGTCAGAAGACTCTCCATATGATGTATGGAGGGTACTGGGACATCACCTCTCGGTGCATTCTGAAGACTATGCATTGGGAGATGGCTGCTGCTGCTCCTACTGCCAAGGCAGAGTCTCATTAGAAGTGGATGGATACTTCCATTACCTTCGATGCTTCGGACTGTCTGAAGAACATGGTAGGAGTTGGAAAATTTCCCCTGATGGTCTCCTCGACTATCAACAATGTCCAAATCTTCCATGTATTGGTGGATGGAGACATGGCGCTCAACCTCATTAGCTTTGCAGCCTTTGTGAAGCTCCAACTCAATATCTCGGACATCAGGCCCTCACGCCCATTCTCTGGAGTGGGTTCGGGAGCTATCACGCCTCTTGGGTCATTTACTCTGCCGGTGACCTTCGAGACACCAGAGAATTATAGGTTCGAGAAGCTGGTGTTTGATGTGGCACACATCAATCTTCCCTTCAAGGCCAGCCATGTATAGGTTTATGGCAGTGGCCCACTACGACTACCTAGTGTTGAAGATGCCAACTTCGGCAGGCGTCCTTCAGAGCTGCAGGGATCGCACTGTTGGAGTCACTGCGCTAGAGAAACTTCATGTGCTTGCAACAGCGCAAGAAGATGAATCCAGCAAGGAGCAACCTTCTCAACAACCACCAAGATCGCGCCAGTGCGGCTCATCCTATGCACCTCATGTGCAACTAAGCGACGACACCGATGTATCCGTCAAAGTCGTCCAAATCACTTCTGATGCCGCCCAGACCACTCGTATATCGGGAGGTTTGGGTGACAAATAGGAACTCGCGCTCATCACTTTCCTCCGGGCAAATGTCAATGTGTTTGCATAGCAACTGTCACAGATGACTGGGATCCCCAAGGAGGTGATCGAGCACCATCTGAAGGTCTACCACAACGCACGGCCTATACAACAGAATCCCTGGAAGCAATCTGTTGAGTGGTAAAACTTCATCCAAGAAGAAGTTAAGAAGCTACTTGATGCTAGATTCATTCGGGGGTTCATCCTCCACGATGTCTAGCAAACCCAGCTGTCGTGCCAAAGGTCGGCGGGAAGCTTCGGATGTGCATCAATTACACCACTTTGAATAAGGCATGTCCAAAAGACCCCTTTCCACTACCGAGAATAGATCAAATAGTGGATTCTACCTCTGGTTGTGAGCTTCTATGTTTCTTAGACGCATATTCTGGATTTCATCAAATTACAATGTCTAAGGAAGATGAAGAGCACACTGCTTTCATTAGGGTAGATGGTCTCTACTGCTACACAGCGATGCGTTATGGTATCTAGAATGCACTCTCTACTTTTGTGCGAGTTATGCACAAAACCTTTGGGGAGCTCATTTGGGATCTAGTGGAGGTCTACGTCGATGACATCGTCTTCAAGGTGAAGAACAAAGATTCACTCCTCGATAACCTTCAACCTGTCTTTGACAAGATGCGCCTGACGTGCACGAAGCCCAACCCTAACAAGTGTGTCTTTGGGGTTAACTCCAAAAAGCTTCTCGGCTTCCTGGTGACCCACCGAGGGATTGAGGAAAATCCGGCGAAGATCAAAGCCATTGAAGTGATGCGGCCTCCAGCCCATGTCAAGAACGTCAAGAAGCTTACTGGATGTCTAGATTCGCTCAACCGGTTCATTTCAAGGCTGGTAGAACGAGCGCTTCCCTTCTTCAAGCTATTGAGGAAGTTCAGACCATTCCATTGGTCTGGAGAAGCAGAGAAGGTGTTCCAAGAGCTCAAACAGCTCCTCACCACACTACCAATCATGGTAGCTCCAGAACCTGGTGAGCCTCTTATGATTTACATCGCTGTTGTCGGTACCCTGCGTATCGGGTACCCCATGATACCGCAAGAAAAGCTATGGAGTTCCACCCTTTCAAGTTGAAGACCCCTGAAGGCCACATGTGTTGTACAGTACTGGACCCGCCTCCCTCATCTGGGTAGCTCCGACACAGACACGTGTATCACAAGGCCGGACCTAACTCCCTTCATAGGGAAGATCCGGTGTTGCCACATGTCCAGTGACTTCAGACCTAACCCCTAGTAGAGGGAAGCTCCGGTGCTGCCACACGTATAGAGGCTCCGGATCTGCCTCCCCACGATGGGAAGCCCTAGAGCCGCCACGTGTCTAACCTCCAGAGCAAGGACTTCAACGGAAGACAGAGAGATCTCCAACGGCTCGGACCTTCAAGGGACATTTAAATTGAAAGTTACAAGACCTGATTATGTGTCATTAATACTATATTTATGACACACGATCAGTGGACTATTAATAGGGTAACATCGTCATTAAGGCACATTATCCCTTTTTATTACATTTAATACCTGTTGATCGTGTATCAGGCTGTTAATCATGCCAGGGCCACATGTCGGGCCAGACAAGTGTTGTAACGGCCAGTCCTTAGACTATAAAAGGGTTGCATCGCACAATACATGGACAAGCAAGCTCACATGCTCAAAAGTGCCACACATTTTCATACATACAACACACAACCTGTGGAGTAGGGTGTTACGCTCAGGTGGCCCGAACCACGTAAAATCCCTTGTGTCATCATCTTGTCCAAATCTCACTCGTGCCCCAACCAATCAATAACCTCCGCGGGCTACGATCTAAGTAGTACCGGGGGAAGTGTCGTTCACACACTTTGATATTTGGCGTGCCAGGAAGGTGGCATTACTCGAGATTTTAAGATGGTGAACTCCACCGCAGGATCATCTAACGGCAATGCTGCACAACCTGCTGGGGGGAATCCCTCCAATGTAGAACAACCAGCAGGTGTTGTTGTCCCGGCGGGCGTCACACCACCTCCACCTGCTCAAGCTAACAATGCTGGGCAGCAAGATGGAGTCCTAGTGTCGGTCACTCCATCGACACACAACAACCCCGAGAACGCGTTGATTGCTGCGCGTACTCTTCTGGAGCGTCCACCAGAGCCGGAGCACATCAGGGTTCTATGGAGCAATGGCGCACTGATGTGCAACATTTAGTTGCAGCTGCAGCTGATGCCATCAGCAACCAAGGTCCTCCTTATGGGCAGGCACCTTCTCAGCGTAGGACCTTGTCTGGAAGACTTGGTCCTCACGCATCACAACACCAGAGGCGTGCTGTGTCTCAGCAGGTGACTTCACTACCCTCTGGGGCGTGTCGCACACATACTGTGTCGAGACTCTCGACGCATGATTTGCGGTCGGAGCTCGACCGCCATTACAGACACCGGGACGGCCGTGTCCACATCGAGCGTGCTCGCAAAAGGCATGAGGCTCGAGAAAACCCTCCTCCTTCGGGGGTAGGGGGCGGTTGTTCAGCCTTGGCTATGCACTTGCGCATGGTCCGCTGGCCCCAAAAGTTCTGGCCTCATCTGCCACAGAAATTCAATGGGACTGTTAACCCTGCCGAATTCCTCCAGCTATACTCCACTGCCATTCTAGCGGTTGGTGGCAATAAGGCCGTGATGGCCAATTACTTCTCGGTCGCTCTGACTGGGACCGCTAGGTCCTGGTTCATGAGTCTGCCGCCTGACTCTATCAATAGTTGGGCGGAGCTATGCCAGGAGTTCACCACCAACTTCGGGATCTCCTACACCCGACTAGGCACCGAAGTGGACCTTTTTGTTTGAAGCAAACATCGGGAGAATCACTATGGTCCTTCATCCAGCGATTTTCTCATGTATGCAATACCATTCCCTCCATCTCCAACGCATCTATCATTGTGACATTCAGACAGGGTGTCAGAGATAAGAAGATGTTGGAGAAGCTAGTGACAAAGGAGGTCACCAGCGTCATGGAGCTGTTCAGCCAGGCTGACAAGTGCGCCTGGGCCACAGAGGATTGGGAAATGCACTCAAAGCCAGCTCCAGAGGCTAATAAAAAGCCCTTCAAAGCTGAAGCCACTACCACCGGCGGTGGCAAGAAGAAGAAAAACAACAACGGCAAAAAAAAAGTCATCAGCTGGCACGCCTACTGCTGCGGCAGGTGCTGCTTCGGGTGGCTGGGGGCCACGCCCCGAAAAGCGACCTCGACCTTCGTCAGAAGACAACAGTGGTTCAAATATTTGGTGTCCGATCCACAAGACATACAAACACAACTTACAAGACTGTCGGGAGGTCCAAAATCTTGTCGAGTGCTACAACAAGCGCCGAGAAGAAGCTCCTTTCCGTCAACGGGAAGGAAAACAAAAGTCGACCAAGCTCTGGCTGAGGCGGAGCTGGGTTTCCAGGACCCCAAGAAGGTCCTGAAGGCTGTGTACAACACAGTCGACGACGATTCTGACGTCTCTGACAATGAGCATCAGAAGACCCTCAACACCATCTATGGAGGGTCCTGGGACATCACCTCTCGCCGCGTCCTCAAGACAATGCGGCAGGAAATGGCTGCTGTAGCTCCTCTTGCCAGGGCAGAACCACATAGGAAGTGGATGGACACTCCCATCACTTTTGATGCAACAGACTGCCCCAAGAACATGGTCATATCTGGCCAACTGCCACTAATGGTGTCTCCAACCATCAACAATGTCTAGCTCTACCATGTCTTGGTAGACGGAGGCTCAGGGCTCAATCTCTTGAGCTTTGAAGCGTTCATAAAGATCCAGCTCCAACTCTCAGACCTTCACCCCTCAAGACCTTTCTCTAGGGTAGGTCCGGGGGCCATCCGCCCGCTCGAATCCATTACACTCCCAGTAACCTTTGGGACTCAGGAGAAGTATAGGACCGAGAAGCTGATCTTCGACATAGCTCACATCAGTCTTCCCTTCAATGCCATCCTGGGCAGGCCTGCCCTGTACAGGTTCATGGACGCAGCTCACTACGGCTACCTGGTGTTGAAGATGCCGATGCCTTCAGGCGTTCTCTGGATCCGTATAGATCGCACCGACAGAGTTACCGCACTGGAAGAACTCCACACGCTTGCAATGGCACAGGAGGAAACCTCCGACAAAAAGCTAGCTGCTCAACCCCCGAGCACTTGTCATCAAGGCTCGACCTCTGCACCACGTGTGCAACCAAGTAGCGACACTGACGTTCTCATCAAGGTCATCCAAATCGGGTCCGATGCTGCCCAGACGACCCGTATATCGGGAAGCCTGAACAACAAATAGGAACTCACGCTCATCACTTTCCTCCGGGCGAATGTTGACGTGTTTTCCTGGCAACCGTCACAAATGCCTGGGATCCCTAGGGAGGTAATTGAGCATAGCCTGAAGATTTATCCCGACGCACAACCTGTACACTAGAAGCCTTAGAAGCACCTAGTCGAGCGACAAAACTTCATCCGACAAGAGATCAAGAAGCTGCTTGAAGCTGATTTCATCCGAGAGGCTCATCATCCAAAATGGCTGGCAAATCTAGTCGTTGTACCCAAGGCCAGTGGGAAGCTTCAAATGTGTATCAACTACACCACCTTGAATAAGGCATGTCCAAAAGATCCATTTCCACTACCTAGAATAGATCAGATAGTGGCTCCACCTCCGGGTGTGAGCTATTGTGTTTCCTAGATGCCTACTCCGGATATCATCAAATTCAGATGTCTAGGGAACATGAAGAGCATACTGCCTTCATAACAGTAGATGGATTGTATTGTTATACTGTCAAGCCATTTGGTCTTAAAAATACTGCTTCAACTTTTGTGCAAGCTATGCACCAAGCCTTTGGAGATCTAATCAGGGACTTGGTGGAGGTGTATGTCGATGAAATCATCATGAAGGTCAAGAACAAGGAGTCACTCCTTGATAACTTGCAAGCCGTCTTCGACAAACTGTGCATTACGCGCACCAAGTTGAACCTGGACAAGTGTGTCTTCGGGGTTAGCTCCGGGAAGCTCCTTGGTTTGTTGGTGACTCACCGAGGAATTGAGGTGAACCCAGCAAATATCAAGGCTATTAAAGATATGCGGCCCCCAACCCGCATCAAGGACATCCAGAAGCTAACTGGATGTCTAGCTGCCCTCAGCCGGTTCATCTCAAGACTGGCAGAGCGGGCACTTCCCTTCTTCAAGCTATTGAGGAAGACCCGACCTTTCCATTGGTTCGAAGAAGTAGAAAAGGTGTTCCAAGAGCTCAAGCAGCTCCTCACCACACTACCAATCTTGTTAGCTCCAAACTCTGGTGGGCCTCTACTGCTTTACATTTCTGCAACTACGGAGGTTGTTAGCATGGTCTTGGTCGCGGAAAGACCAGAGCCACTTCTAGTTTACGAGCCCAGACCCCTCCGGGAGGGTCTGGAGCTACCTGAAGGCGAGTCTGGGTCCCAACCCCCAAGCATGGATCTTCAAGGCGAAATGATAGAGGATCAACCTCTCTCATCTGAGGGAGTTCACACGGTTGATCAGGAAGATCCGGACCCCTCCGAGAGGGTTTGGATCGAACAATAAGAAGTTTCGGTCCCCTCCGGGAGGGTCCGAGAAAATCAACAAGAAGGTCTGGACTCCTCCAGGAGGGTCCAGATCGATGGAGAAGAAGCTTCGGACCCCTCCGAGAGAGTCCGAACCGTCCAGCGGCAAGTGTACTTCATCAGTGAAGTACTCCATGATGCCAAGACTAGATACATTGAGGTGCATAAGCTGTTTTACGCAATTCTTATTTCCTCAAGGAAACTTCGTCATTACTTCCAAGCCCACAAGTTATCAGTGGTAACTTCTTATCCACTGCGTGATGTTCTGCATAATCTTAATTCTACTGGGAACATCGCCAAGTGGGTAGCAAAGTAAGCAGAATTCGATCTTGAATTCCTGTCGTGACAAGCTATCAAGATTCAAGCCTTGGCTTATTTTTTGGCAAAGTGGACTCCTCCATCAAATCCTGGGGGCCCCAGTGAGCCAAAACCGGAACCCAAGGTCCCGATCTTCACCGAGCCTCATTGGACCCTCTACTTCGATGGCTCCGTGCAGAAGCAGGGGGCCGGAACTGGAATACTTATCCTCGCTCCGACCGGGGAGAAGGTCAAATATATGTTGCACCTTGATTTCAAAGTGACCAATAACATGGCGGAATATGAAGCTCTCATCTATGGGCTCAAGGTGGCGCTATCTTATGGCGTCAAGAAGATATTAGTGAATGGTGACTCGCAACTCATCATCAAGCAAGTCAAAGGCGAATGTAGCTGCAACAACCCTCAACTCCCTGCTTATCTTCTTGAAGTCCAGAAGCTCCAGAAGGACTTCCATGTCCTAGACCTCTGCCATGTCCAACGTCTCAACAATGCAGAAGGTGACGAACTCTTGATGAAGGCTTCAACCGGAGCTCCGGCTCCCGATGGAGTCTTTGTCCGGAGATTGTCAAGACCAACCACTCAGCCCGCCAAACTGAGTGAAGGGGGCGAGACCAGCACCTCGAAGCTGGCAGTCCCGGTGGCCCTGTTACCATGGCGTCCACCAAGGGTCGTTGGTGCTGCAGGAAGCTCCGAGCAACCTAGCACGCAAGACTCAGAAGCTCAAGTTAGCTCCAATGCATGGATATCGAAGATCCGGAGCTACTTGAAAGACAACCACCTTCCTGAAGATGGTGTATCCGCTGACCGGATCGTCAGATTAGCTAAAACATACACGGTGGTAGAAGGGGATCTCTACCAGCGCGGTGCCAACGGTGTCCTAATGCGGTGCATTGCAAGGGAAGAAGGTCGCGAGCTCCTCACGAAGATCCATGGAGGCGAGTGTGGGAACCACACGTCTTCCCACATGCTAGTCGGCAAAGCCTTTCGACATGGCTTCTACTGGCCTACAGCACTCCAGGATGCAGTAGAGTTGGTGAAAAAGTATGAAGCGTGCCAGTTCCACGCAAAACAAATTCACACACCAGCTCAGTCACTGCAAATGATTCCTCCTACATGGCCATTCGTTCTGTGGGGTATGGACATCTTGGGACCTTTCTCAAAAGTCGTCAGATGTTACAGGTTCTTGTATGTCACCATCAACAATTTCACCAAGTGGTCGGAAGCTACTCCAGTTGTGACTACCAATAAGCAACCATCAATCAAGTTCTTGAAGTCCATAGTCTGCAGATTTGGAGTTGCGAACAGAGTCATCACTGACAACAAAACCCAATTTACGAGGGCAACATTTCAAGAATATTGCGAAGACCTCAGCATTCAAGTCAGCTACGCATCAGTAGCTCACCTGGCAAGTAATGGCCAAGACGAGAGAGCAAATGTAGAAATATTAAAAGGACTCAAGACGCGCACCTATGAGCGCTTGAAGAAATACAGAGTCAACAGGATCGAGGAACTTCCGTCCGCATTGTGGGCGAGCAGGACAACACCTAAACAGTCAACTGGAGAGACTCCTTTCTTTCTGGTGTACAGAGCTAAAGCAATCCTTCTTTCGAAGATCACCATGGGGTCACTCCGGGTCCGGACCTTCGACGAAGCCACGTAGGACCATCTCTGGCGTGAAGACCTTGACCTCATCGACGAGGGAAGGTGCCAAGCAGCCGTTCAGAATGCACGTTATCGCCAGGCACTCCGGCGCTATCACCAAAGGTATGTGCGCAACCAGAAGCTGGAAGAAGGTGAAATGGTCCTGTGACGAATACTTAATCGTGAAGGGATGAACAAAATTTCCCCCAGCTGGGAAGGTCCCTTTCGAGTTATCAAAGTTTCCCGTCCCGGATGCATCCGCTTGGCAACTGAGGATGGGATACCACTTCCCAACCCTTGGAACATTGAGCACCTTCGTAAGTTCTACACTTAGTTACATGGAGGTGAGTCTATATTTGCATAAAAGTTATCTTATAGAGTCTATGAATAGAGTTGGGTCAGTCTTAGATCAAAAGAACACTTAACTTTGTCCTGTACTTTAAGTGTGTCTTTACCTTCTCTGGGTTAGAACAAGATGAATAGCACACTTAACTTGGTCCTGTACTTCAAGTGTGTCCTTGCCTCTCCTGTTATTCAGACCTATAATAAAATACATTTGTGTGCAAGCAGACTCTATGTGCATTAATTTTGTGCAATGCTCATTATTGTTATCATCTTTTAGCTTCTTGTCAATAGCAATGTTGTGCAATCCACTTGAAATTTAGTCCTAGAGATTCATGTGATATATAAGTTTTATTAGTAATCTTCTATTGGATCTTAGTATTGCTAGATGGTCTACTCGCCTAAAAACCAAAGTCAATGATAGGTACGGAGTGCGCTATCGACTTAGCCCGGTCAAGCACTCCAAGTACGCCACTCTACCTATTCTGGTAGGTCTCAGTAAGGCAGGTCCGGAAAGCATACAAATCTAAGGAAGTTTAATCAATGTTCTTATGTTGTCACATTGAGTTTGTTAGGATCTAAAATTCAAATAAGGGTAATAAGCCGCAAATAAGCTATAGGAAAGATGATGAATTTTACCGGTTTTCTTATCTCTCATACGCAGGAAAAATGAATAATTGACGGCAATCTACACAGCGATGGTGAATGCTGCCAGAGCACTTAGCTCCAGCAACACCCATGGGGCCCACTGTCGACATTTTACGCATTGATAGTGGACCTCCGTCGAAGCAGCTAAGCTCCAACATACCCCAGGGGGCCCGCCGTCGAAGTTTTATACGTTGATAGTGGGCGCCGCCGAAGCAAACAAGCTCTGACAACCCTTAGGGGGCCCGCCATCAATGTTTTACACGTTGTTAGTGGGCGCCGTCGAAGCAACTAAGCTCCAACAACACCTAGGGGGCCTGCCATCGATGTTTTATGCGTTGACTGTGACACCCGGTTTCGAAAAATGAACTAAGTGTGAGGCATATGTGTGCCCAAGATGTTCCACACACACACACGAGTGCATCACAAACGATATACAGAAAATTACCATAGTACAAATTAATTAAAAAGGTACTTTTATTACAATATTCAAATAATCCTCAAATTACAAACCCTAATGATCATTATTATTAATATAATTTGAAACAAATGAAGCAAAAATAATCTAAACAGAGCAAACTAAGCATAAGGGATATAGCGCGACTCCAAGCAAACCACAGGCAAGTCGACGGCAGCACACAACCTAGTACTCTGCATTATCCTCAGGGTACTCCCAAACATCACGTGAAACTCTTCGTGGAGGAATTGCAAGGGTGAGCAAATGTCGTACTCAACAAGTGTGGGAAAATAATGATATGTAGCTTAAACAAGGGATGATAATAAATAATAGATATTTGTTAACAATTCCATTTAAAATATGTAAAAAGCATCCTACAATGTCTATGTGAATTAATCCCATCATAACCGAAATAATTATCAGTTATGAGTCCAATACCATCAATTACCATTATATTACATTCATCAATAATTTTCCATCCAAATACCAATTTATTACCATCATCATCATCCATGTTCATTTATCACAAATCAAACCATAACCAATACCAAACCATCCCAATTACCAAGTTACACTCTAATCATGTGAGGGTCCACGTCGCTCATAACCAGGAGCACAGCTATCATGATAGTTTTTAACACTCTGTAGAGGTTGTACCACTTTAGTCACACGTTTGTGATTTCATCACCATTCGGTGAGTAAGAACCTCCCTTATGCCGTCTCACACTTTCTTTGGTGTGTGGCCAAGAGATCACAAAATAGCTTTTACAAAGGGACTACTAGCATGTACGGACCCACTAAGTTTTCACCAGCAGGCTTGAATCTCTATTCTCCCACCCATGGGCCCCCTCATGTATCAAGCGGTTCCCAAAGTAGCCCTCCTTGACTCACATTCCCCACACCATCCAATGGTCCATACAATACTAGCAGCACACCTAATTATTCAGCTATGTCGCACTCATACTTGGCCTTGTGGTGCCACTGTAAATTCTGGATGGTCGCTCCACGAATCGGTCCTTAGATCTAAAGCAAGTGAAACCACCATAACATCCAACCCAGTCCACAATCCATGCTTGCTTAGATCTCTAAGTCCCATGTTACCAATTAACCACATTCATCAATTCTCATCATATACATGCTCATTAATTCATAGTTAAGTCATTTGATTGTTTTCCCATCCCAATTAATTAGAGTGGAGCAAAAATGTAAAATACCCTTCTCGACTCTCTACAATGTATTCCAAGCGGCAATGATGGTTAAACAAGTCTAGTAAACACCTATTTTGGGTTTCCCATCAATTTGACACAAGCATGCAGTTTTTCAAATAAAACATTTGAAAACAGGATCAAAATGATCAAGGACACTTGACTTGCCCTTGAGACTGGTTAGGATCAAAAGCTTCGATGTTTTGGTGCTGGAGGTCCTCGACAGCACCCTCTAGAGCAACACATTCTATTCCGCGCAACGAACATACAAAATAAACATTACAATCAGCAAATGCTCATATATTACTCAATATGTCATGACATGCATGAATAATGCAATTATGGGGTAATGCATGTTATTAGGTTGATATCATTGCTTACTAACTAGTCCCAATTAAGTTTCACATGCTAGAACAAGTTCCGAGTCATTTCGGAGAACATCGAAGAAGTTCCAGGAATTTTCAAAACAGGAAGACCGGACTAGTCCACACCCAGGCCGGACATGTCCGTTCCGGAACAGAGAAGAAACTGGACTAGTCCGCACTTGGACTGGACAAGCCTGTTCTGGCTAGGGTTTTGGCAAATTTTCAACTAGAGCATAGTTAAAGTTAATATGGAAACATAATTTACGTAAAAAAGTTGCATCTAAGGTATTTACCACGAATCCAAGGGTTTAAAGGTCGAGAATTGGGTGCAACACTTGGATCTTGACGTCTAGATCCAAAGAAGACGAAGAATGGGTGGAGAATTGACGATGATGAAGGATTGATGATGGAGATCGTAGCGGCGATGATGATCTTGGTTGATCCCCCTCCTTCCTCCCTTCTCCTTCTTCTCCCTGCGGTGGAGGCTCCATGATGGCGGCTCTCACGAACTAGGGCTAGGGCTCTCTTCAATTGTGGCAAAGAGATGAAAGGTTGGGTGCTTGGGTGTTTATATAGGGTGGAGGTGATAGGGTTTGGGGTGGAATTCGAGTTATAAGGCGGTGGAGGGTGAGTAGGGGTCCCACATGGGCTCCACAGGGGTTGGGAAAAATGTTCTTGGGCCCAATTAAGGCAAATACTCAATAACTTGTCGTGGAGGAAAAATAGAATCCAAGTCAAAATCCACCAGACCGGACTAGTCCGTATGAGGCCAGACAAGTCCGTTGAGGGTTCCAGAAAGTTGAATGAAAAAGTCTGGTGTCAAGTCAGATAAGTCCGTTCGGAGTTAAATCAAAGTTCCAGAGAGTTAATCGGAGAAGTCCGGTGTTAGGTCGGACAAGTCCGGGGCACACCTAAGGATAACATCAGAAAATTTTTGGACTAGTCCGTAGAATTAATGGAAAAGTCCAGAAAACATCAGAGAGTTGAACGGACTAGTCTGGGGTGCAATCCGGACAAGTCCGCCCCAAGCCAGGGGGAACAACAGAGAGTTGAACGGACTAGTCCCGGGTCCAAATCCGGACAAGTCTGTACTAAGTCAGGTTTTTATTTGATGGTATGATTATAATTCATTTTAAACTTGCTCCTCTTTGTGTTGATTAATGTTAAACATGTATAAGAATGTATGCAATGTATGATGGATGAAAATGAGGGTGTTACATTGATAGTGGACGTCATAGAAGCAAACAAGCTCTGACAACTCCCAGGGGGACCGCCGTCGATGTAACAAAGGGTCCTTAGAGATTTCGGAAGCAAGCCTTGGACCTCAGAGCTGTCATACTGGCTACGAGTTTGGAGCAATCAAGTTTTCAAGACATTGTCAAATTCGTTATGGTAGATGTCCTCAATTAATTGAGCGCATCTACCAGGGGGACAACAAGATAAAGGCAATGCATTAAAGACAAAAATGAAATTCAGAAGGATTTCATTCATTCAAAATTTGGAGATTTACAAGACGAAAGTACAAAGGCAAAAGTCCTAGCTACTGGAGTTCCGCACGAAGAATGAAGAAACCTTTTGGGCGGCTTCTTGGACACTGGCCTTGGCAGCTTCTTCCTCCTCACCGGTGGGTCCTTCAACCACCGAGCTAAAGACATCAAAGGGTCTCGGCTTCGAAAGCACGTCAGTACATATTCTGTGACATTCCTAGCTTGAGACTTCCCTTCAGTATCGATCTGGTCGACGACCACATCCCCTAGTGCATCAAGCTTAGTGTCGACAGAGTTCAGCAACACCAAGGCCTTGTCTATCTCTGGCTTCAGGTCAGCCAGTCAGACCGGTCTAAATCCCATAGGCACTAGAGCTTCATTCGCACGCCTGAGGAAGTCCAAAATCTATTGGGACTCAATTGCTCTTATGCTCCGGAGCTTCTCCCATGACCTCCTTGCAGACGAAAGCTCCGCATAACCCTCCTTCAAGAACCGCTAGACCTCTTTGGCGTGTTGCTAGATCCGTTCAGCCAGCAACCTCTCCTGGTCAGTGATTTGCTTCCCTCGGAGGTGTATGAGGTCTCACCTTTCTGCAAGGTCCTTCTCCTTCGCCTTCACCTTGTTCTCCCTGGCAGAGACAACATTCTCTCTTTCGCTGACTCCTTCCCTTGCCTACAATACTTGGTGCTTCTCTTGTTTGTACCAGGACTTGAATTTTTCCACGCGGTCACCCAAGTCCTGCTTGCCGCATGCTAGCTTCTGAGAGATTTCATCCTCTATTTTTTGGAGTTCATCCTCCTTATTATCCAACTCATCCCGGCATTTGAGGAGTTGTTAACTCACAACGTTGTGACTCTCTGAGCGACTTTTGGCCACTTCATTGGCCTTCTTAGCGTGCCCGTAGATCTCCTGGGTCTTGTTATCGAGGGCTTTTATAGCAGCCTCTCCTTTGTCCAGCGCCTTGTTCAGGCATGAATGCCGAGCCTTCTCAGCCTCCAGCCACTCCCTTTGGTCCGCTAGCCGAGACTGTGTCAACTTCATCTTGAAGTAGAGAAGCTTCCGTTAGCGCCTCAAGGTCTCGCGCTCTTCGTCCAGGGTCTTGTGCTCGTAGTCAAAAGCGAGCTGAACTTGGCGGAGGCTTGAGCAGGCATTGTCTATCGATATGGCCATAGGAATTGGCTCAGGACCTGCTGGAGGTTCCCCCTGTGGCTCCACTGAGTCTTCCGGAATGGTTGTCAGAGCCCATGGCACAAGCATAGACTCCAACAACTCTACATCAGTAGCACTGAGTTCCGGGAGCTCATCCTCCTCCGGCGCAGTAGTAGAAGGACCTGCAGCTGGACCTTCTTCCTATGGCATAGCGACATCAGGTGCTGTCACCTTCGGAGCTGGTGTCGGATCTTCCGTCGGAATTTCAAATATTTCCAGTGTTGATGCCAGAACCTCCGCAGCTGGCTCCGGGATAGTCAAAGCTTGCTCCAGCATGTCTTCCTCGTGGTTCGATGCAACCACGGGCTCTTTGGCTGTCGGCGCTGAAGTCGTCTCGATGAACAGCCGATGCTGGAGCTACCGTGTCGTCCGCCACAACCATAGGAGGAGCTGGAGTAGCAGCGGGAGCTTCAGCCTGTGCAGTCTCTGTGGCTGCGGTAGGCGTCGGAGCAGCAACTCCTCTTCTCGACGCTGTGGAAACAGAAGATTGAGAATTCAAGGAAAAGAAAAAAGAAAAAAACACGACACAAGTCCAGGATTCGGTCATTACCTGGGCATGTTGCCGCTCCAGTCGGCATGAAGCTTCTTTCTTGGACGGCTGGAGTCAGAACCCACCGTCATCGGTGAGGCAGAGGTTCTGGACTTCATCCCAAGGGTCGTGGCAGCCACCGAAGACACCTCAGCTGGGATCTCCCTTGTCTGAGAAGGGACTCAATACCCAGAGCTTGCCGCTGGCACTAGGATCGGAATTGTCGTTGCTGGAGGCACAACCAGCACTGACTTGAGGCCTGGCCAAGGCGGAGGCACCGCTTGTGTCGGAGTAGATCTGACGTAGCTACCATCAGACCGCATCAACTTCCTCTTTCGACAGGAGGTTTCAACAGGTTATTTGCCTTTGCCCTGACTTGAGTCAGGCTTGTTCTAGCCCGGATCTGCTTTCCTGCTAACAGACGCAGGGTCAAACCCTTCATGTGGACTGGAGGCTAATGCTCCAGGGATTACAATCCCCACTGACGGAGTGCTTTTTTGACGCACCACAAGACATGTGTTGTCAAGCAGAGGCATCACCTTTTGCAGCTCTCTCCTGACCTCTAGAACCATGTTCAGAGGTAGGAACTCAGCCAGAGGTCCGAGGTCATCCCTCGAAAAATCCTCGTAGTTCAACTTCTGCAGATGGAGCTTCAAAGCACGTTCATCGAGATTGGTACCTCAACCAAACTCAATACGGAGGAAATCCATTTCTCCATAGAAAGACAAAGCCGCGAACTCACGCTCCTTGAGAGGCGCCCAACGGTTGGTCAGGAAGTTGCCGAGGACCATCAAAGATGTAAGTCCTCCGTCCACCAAGTTTTGGATCCTTGTCAGCACGGGGTTGTACTCCTCAAACAGCTCTGGGAGCTCCACCCAGGAGTCAGAATCCATCGTCGGAAGTCCTTCTAGCAGCTCCAACCGATCGTGAGGGTCCACCCGGATCACAACCCAATCGATCTTCCATATCTCCCACTTCCGGGAAGAAAAGGTCTTGATGTACTTGTGTGGGGCATTTCTACGCTTTACGAAGTAGTAGAACCCCAGCAAGAAGTTACCTTTGCCTGTCGTCTGGAGAGTGAAGAAGGTCCGGAACAGAGGGATGCAAAGTGAAGAAAGTCCAGAACATCTTGCAGAAGTGGACGAAGATCACCACCAGCAAGATGGAGTGAGGTCCAATATGGTGTAGTTGGAGCCCGTACGACTCCAGCAGCATCAGCAAGAAGTTGGACACTGGCAGAACCAACCCAACCTTAGCGTACACTGTGAAGTAAACAATGTCATCGGGGGACTCCTTCTTGAATGGGAGCCTGCCGCGGCAGATGGGGTTGTTGAAGGAGTTACTTGTCCAACCCATCAGCTTCCAAACTCTCAACAACTCATCATCGCTCACAACCTTGCTAGGAGGAAGTTCAAGTTCCATCACCGCAAAGTGGAGCAAAAGTGGAGCGTGGTGCAAGGGTTCAAGTGGAGAACTCTACGACAATAATAGGTTGATGCGTAAGAGTTCTTACACCTTGCACCACCTCTTCCTTTATTAAGCCTTCGCAACGCTTGAATGGCAATTGCATCTGGACTATAATCACACTCTGTGAAGTTAACTCATCAATGACAAGGGGGCCCGGGTCCACTTTGTTAAAAAAGTCGGACCAGGTGAACCATTGTCATGATGGGAAGTTGGAAGCCCAAGGGCGACGGTCTGACAGGGCTACAGAGATTATGGTGGGAACCGATACGGAAATTGTATTGGGAACCGACTTCCTTTAATTTCGTGAGATCAACACATTATGTATCTCACCTACCAAATCAAGAAGGACCGTGTGTCCCAAAGAGGAAGCCTGAAGCAGCATTATGGGAGAGATAATGGCCCCACCTTCAGCATTGAAACCTCATAATCTCACCGGAGGTGGGCCCAGGGGCCACTGTTGATACCCTGCATACCAGGTATCCTTCTGTACCAGAAGAAGATGCGTCGAGTTCCACCTTCCAGTGTTGTGGACATTTGGAGGCAACACGTGTCCTACAGTGCTGGACCTGCCTCCCTCCTTAGCATGGATCTGGTGCTGCCACTTGTCCTGTAGTGCCGGACCTGCTCCCCTCTATAGGGTGGCTTCAGTGCTACCACGTGTCACGGGCCACTAGACCTACCCCTCCGACAGAGGAAGCTCCAGTGCTGCGACGTGTCCCGTAGCTCCAGAACTACCTCTCTGCAAAGGAAAACTCTGGAGCTTCCACATCTCACACGCCCGAACCTATGTCTGCAACGAGAAGACATCAGGAACTCCAACAGCACGGACATTCAAGAGACATCAATTGATCATTACAAGACTTGATTAACGTGTCATTAATACTATATTAATGACACACGATCAGAACACTATCAAGACTGGTAACGCTACTGTTATGGCATGTTATCACTCTATTAACCACCCTTAACACCTGTAGATTGAGCATAGGGAGGTTATTACAGCCAGGGCCACCTGTCGGGCCACGGCTCATACTGTAACAACCAGTCCTTGGCGTATAAAAGGGTTGCACTGCACGGTAGAAGCTAAGCTAAGCTAAGCTAAGCACAACTGATTCCAGACTAAGCTCAGGCTTACTCAAGCTCATACATGTGACACCTAGTTCCAAAAATGAACCAAGTGAACGCATATGTGTGCCCAGGAAGTTCAATACACGTACACGAGTGCATTCACAAAGGATATACAGAAAATTACCACAAGACAAGATTAATTATCCACTTTTATTACACAAACCATATTATTCTCGAGTACAAGCTCGAATGAAATTTAATGATAAGTTTCAACTAATGCGGTGGAAATAAACTAATTAAGCAAACTAAGCAACTAAGCAGCACAAGCAATAGTGTAGCGCAGCTCCAATCAACGCCACAACAAAGCTGAAGGTAGACCCGGCCTAGAATTCCGCATTATCATCGTTATACTCCTAATCCCGACCTGCAACTATTGGGGGGGGGGGGTTGCAAGAGTGAGTACATGTCGTACTCAGCAAGTGTGGAAAGTATGACATGTAGCTGATTCAAATGACGAATATGATAAAAGCTAAGTGCTGAAAAGTACAATAAAACATTTGAAAAGCAATATATATCATGTAGGTGAAGTAAACTCATCATAAACCATGTAATCATCATATACCAGTCCATAGTTTCATATCCATCATCCATATACCAGAATTTACATTACCAATAACCATAATCAATGCCATAATCCATACCATGTCATTAACCATAACCATGACCAAACCATAACCATAACCATATTGCCAAACCTTAACCAAAAACCATGCCAGTACCAAGTTCCCTCTAATCATGTAGGTCATCCAGGCGCTCATAACCGGGAGCACAACTATCATGATAGTTTATTAGACTCTGCAGAGTTTGTATCACTTTACCCACGTGTTTGTGATTTTATCACCCATCGGCGACTAAAGAACCTCCATTATGCCAATTACACTTCCTTTGGTGTATGGCCAAGCGATCACAAAATAGTCTTTACAAAGGAATTACTAGCCTATTTATACCCCAATGAGGTTTCACCAGTGGTGATGCCTCCAACTGAGCACATCTTCAACCAAGGGCCCCTGTCGGTGGTTTTGATCCGGCAGATCTCCTGACACTACTAAAGTGTTAGAGGAGTTTGAGGTTCGGTGTGGGCGCGCGGAGATTCAAGAAGGTGAAGTGTTAAGTGACGCAAGAGACACGAAGATTTACGTGGTTCGGGCCGCCTGAGCATAATACCCTACTCCACGGGGTGTGTTGGTGTATTGGATGTATTAGCTCAACATAAGTTGAGAGTGTAGGGTGAGCGCGTCTCCAACGAGTGTCCTATGTATCGTCGGTCTGTCCTTTTATAGTACAAGGGCATGTCGTTACAAGTTAGCCTGGCCTGACATGTGGCCCCGGTGGTTACTGATATTGATACACATTCAACACGTTTAATTGCCCTTAATGACCGAGTTATGGGCTTTGACAGCACTGTTACTGGTAATTAAGGTCATCCGATCGTGTGTCATTAATATAGTATTAATGACACTTAATCGGGTCTTGAAGTCCTTGATTCCCCTTTGAAGATCCGGAGCTGTTGTGGAGTCTTTCGGAGGTTAGAGGCTGAAGATCCGACGGTTGGACATGTGGCAGCTCCGGAGCATACTGTGGGAAACAGATAGGTCTGGAGCTACCTGACACATGTCAGTTCTGGAGATTCCCTCGTTCTGGGGTTAGGTCCGGGGGTGCCATTTCGGTACATAGCCCGGAGCTTCCCCCTTGTGGGTGGTAGCTCCAGTTTGATAGTACACGTGGCGACCCTGGGAATAACCATGTTGGAGAAGCGGGTCCGGTTATGTCCGACATGTGGGCCTCCGAAGGTCTTCAAATCAAGTAGATGACATTCCCTAGAGATATTTGTGATATCAAGGGGTGTACGGTTCCCAGGGTACCAACAGTGGCCCCCTGGGCCCACCTCTGGGGAAGATCCCTTGGGTGAGGTCATTCTGCCGGAGGTGGGTCCATCCTTCGACTTTTGAACTTCAAAGGTCTTTGGATGTGCCGTTGGCGATAGTTTGGAGTTAAATCCTCGCCGTGTGGCATATCCGGTGTGCGACAAATGAGATCTTTGGCGTGCGGATCTCACGCAATTGAAGGTTGCCGATTCCCTATACGAAAATCGTATCGGTTCCACGTGCCTTGTCAGGCCGCCGCCTTCAGGCTTCGCGCCTCATGATGACAACCGTTCGCCTGGGTAAGAACCTCGACTTGATTGTCGGGGTGGTCCCAGGCCCTCTTGTCATCGGCTGGGTGGAATTTTGTAGTAGTATCTTCGACTTCCTTGCGGTTTCCATCCAAGCGTTGCGAGGGCAAACTTAAGAAGGAAAGCGCGCACCGTCTGGGGTTCTTTACGCCTCTCATCTGATCTTGCGCTCAAACTCCCAACTTGTGCTTGCTTTTCCTCTCTTGCCTTGCTATGCCGCGATGGAGTTGGGTCTCCGCGAGAGTCGTTTGAAGACCGAAGGTGACCTGAAGAAGGTCCGAGCCCTCATGGGATGGTACCTGGACTTCTTTAACCGTCTGGTCCGCGCCGGAGGAGAGCTCCCGTTCGAGAAGGAGCACGCCGGCGAAATGGTGTACTTCTCTTCGTACGCCATGGTGGGGTTGATCCCACCTTTTTTGTCCTTTTTCTTGATGCTGCTAGACTTTTATGGTCTGCAGCTGTACCACCTTGGCCCCCACTCCATTCTTCTTGTATCTATATTCGTCCACTTCTGTGAAATGTGGGTGGGCATCCCCCCTGCATTGAACTTTTCCGGAACTTCTTCACCGTCCATACCACCGGTAGGAGTAATGAGTACCTTGGCTTCTACTACTTCGTGAAGCGCAAGAAGTGCCCATTCAAGTACCTCCGGTCGTTTCCCTCTGGAAAGTGGGATGACTGGAAGAAGGACTGGATAGTCATCCGGGTGGAGGAGCACGAGAAGCTGGAGCTGCCCGAAGGCCTCCCCAACATCGACACTGCAGTCTGGTGTGAAGCTCCGGTGCTGTCGGATGCCTTCAACCCTGCTCTGACCAGGATCCGCCAGTGCGTGGAGGGAGGATTAACTCCTCAGGCAGTATTTTGCAACTTCCTGGTCAACAGGTGGGCACCGCTGAAGAGGAGAGAAAAACTCGCTTGGGCCCTCAACAGCGTGATGGACGACGATCGGGTCGAGACCGGACTGAAGTCCAACACGGAGGGGGCAACCTTGGAGTTACATCTCAAGAAGTTCCAGCACGGCATCGACGTCGCGGGAGATGACTTGACCCCGCCATCAGCCTTCCTCCCTCTAAACGTGGAAGTAGAGTTCAGCAGGGAGCTCCGACGGACGATGCCGGTGCTTGACGACCTTGGTGTCGTCGAGGGAAGATCGACCTCCAGGGTGGTGATACCTGCGGCTTCCGAAGGTAGCTCCGACCCTGCCCCGAAGCCAAGGATCGAAGTCATCGGCAAGGGCAAGGAGCCGGCAGACGAACCCTTGAGTCGGAAGAGGAAGCTACAGCATGCCGACGAAAGGTCCATCTGGCCTGCAACCTCTGCATCAGCTCCTTCTCCCCGGAGGGGGAGGTCTTCTACAACTGCGGCGATTGTACCTGCAACGACGTCTTCCCGGGGCGCTAGCTCCGGGCATGCGACTCCATCACCAGGGCCAGTTGAGGCCTCTAGGTCCGGAGGTCCTTCCCGGCCGAGGAGGGCCTCGACTAAGGAAGTGCCCATGACTGCAACGAGTTCTGGGGGGCCTTCCGCAGCTTCCACGCCGGCGGCGGCTATGGTCAGCCCAGAACGCCCGGGAAAGAGGTTTCGCGCAAGCTGGTGCGGAAGCCTCCCGAGGTAATTTTTAATCTTTACTCAGACAGTTGTTTTATTGTAGTAACTGTTTTTTAAGTTTCTTCATCCTTCATCTGCAGCGTTCCCAAGAAGAGGAGTGAGGCTCCACCCTCAGCCACAGCAGCTGAAGCTGTGAGAGCGGAAGCATCTGCTCCTGTCCCGGTGCCGCCCCAAGTGGTGGCTGAAGCTGCGGCAGCTCCGACGCCAGCTGTCGTGGCCATGGACCTCGACTCATCCCCCGAGACTCCCGTGATAGAGTCGGACCACAGGAGAGAAGATGTGCCAGCGGCACTTGCCCCGAAGGTTGAAGCTCCAGGTCTTGATGCTGAGATGACGGAAGATCCAGCCGTTGAGCCATAGGAAGCAGTAATTCCGGCCCCAGAGCCAGAAATTGTCGAAGCCCCGGCGGTTGAGATGGAGGTAATTGAAGTCCCGGCGTGCGCGCCGGATGTTGAGGAAGTCCTGGCGGTTGGGTCGGCTACCTCTGAAGCACTGGCCGCAGGGCCGGTTGATGTTGAAGACCTTCCGGCTCCCGAGCCGATTGTCGTTGAAGCTCCGGCCGCAGGGTCGGCTGTTGTTGAAGATCTTTCGGCGCCTGAGCCAGTCGTTGCAAAGGCGTCAACGCTCGAGCCCCCAGTAGAGGAGGTGCCCAGGCCGATGCCAGAAGCAGCCCCTGCTCCGGGAGTGACAACGCTAGAGGTACCCGCGGCTGAGCCGGAGTGCCCTGATGAAGTCGTTGGCCCCCTATCCGAGGGGGCGAACGAAGATCTGGCGGCTGGTCCTTCGGAACCATTTCCGGAGGTCAGAACTTCATCAGCGGGACCCTGCTTGATGGCGACTGAGGCCATCCCGGAGGACGACCCTAGTGCCGTGGAGGCTCAGGGGACCACTCTTGTGGAGTGGGACCCAATTTTTGTAACAGAAAACCCGCTGGAACCAGCGGAGGAGACCCCAGCAGGTCCGGATCCTATCCCGTTGTCATTGTCTATTGATAACGCCTGCTCCAGTTTGCGTCAAGTTCAGCTGGCATTCTTCCACGACAGCAAGGCTCTTGAAGAGGAGTGCCAAACCCTTAGGAGGTGGCGTAATCGGCTCTACTTCGAGACCAAGCTGGCGCAGTCGAGGCTGGCAGATGACAAAGAATGGATCAAGCAGGAGAAGGTCCGCCTGGAGTACTAGGGCAAGTTATTATATGACAGGGAGAGCTTGACTCGCGCCCTCGACGCTCAATCCCAGGCCATTTATGAGCAGACCAAAGCAGCTAATAGTGCGGCTGATGAACGCCAAGAAAGGCTTGAGGCCATTAACACTACTCTCATCAAGCGTCGGGAGGCACTTGAGGAGAGGGAGAAAATGCTCGAAGATGAAGAGCAGAAACTCCTAGAGCTGCAGGATGACGTCTTGAGGAGGGAGGAGGAGCTCACCGAAAAGGTGGCTCTGGCTGACAAGGGCCTCGAGGAGCGTGCCAAGAAATTGGAAGAGCGCTGCGCTGAGGAGGAGGAGAAGGCTTGGGTGCGAGGGCAGGAACTCTACGAGCAAGAGTGTGCCATCGCTGCCAGGGAGAAGAAAGTAAGGGGCAGGGAGAAGGACCTGGTTGACTGCCGAAACAAGATCTACCTCCGGGAGGAGGAGCTCGGAAAACTCGAGAAGCAGGTTGCTGAAAAGATTCAGCAAAACGCCAAAGAAGTTGAGTGCCTCGCTCGCGAGAATTCTGAACTGGTGGCGACCAAAAGATCCTTGGAAGAACTGAAGGGTTTGAGGGATGCGGACTCCCTACAGGTTTGGGAGTTCCTGGGCAAGGCCAACGACGCGCTGACATCGATGGGCTTCAATCTCGTGCGTCCGGATGATCCGGAGCCGGAGCCGGACCTGGCGTTGCAAGCGCTGAGCTCGGCGGGTAGCAAACTCTCCAAGGTGGACGACATCATCGCGGACCAGTTGGAGGTTGAGGGGCAATCCCTGGCGAAGAACGTCACAGAGTATGTGCTGACATGCTACACCAGCCGAAATCCCCAATTCCCTCTGGACCCGGTGCTTGAAGGTCCCGTCGAAGGAGAAGGTGAAGCCGCCCGAGCCAACGTGTCAGAGGTTGCTCAGAAGGTCGCCCAGTTCTTGCATAGGGTCTAGGACCATCTCCGTAGCTCCCACTTGTATTCTCTCTTTTTCTTCCTCAATTTTGTAATCCCTTGTCTCCAGAAGAATGAAATCCCCAAATTTTTGTGAATTTCACTTTTTGTCTTCAACACTTTTGTCTTCACTTGGCCCCCTGGTAGATGCACACAATTTGATTGGGAACAAGTACCAAGAGGATATTGTGTTTTGTTGAAGACTCATTTGCTTCGAACTTGTATAGTGTAGGTCTGATATCTTCGATAGTGAAGGCCCCCTGAGGTTGTCGGAGCTTAGAAGCTCTGGCATTGTCTATCATCGGATCTTAGTAGCTCCGGCAATAGTCCCTATCAACGCGTAGAGCATCGATAGTTAGCCCTCCGGGGTGTCGGAGCTAGTAGCTCCGGCAGTGACCTTTGCCAACACGTAGTTTGTCGGCAGCGGACTCCGTTTGTGGGGTCTTTTCACCATCTTTTATTTAGCGTCGACGGCTGGCCCCCCTAGCTTTACCGGAGCTTGGTTGCTCCGGTGATGCTCATTTTCAATGTTTAACATCGATTACAAGCCACCTAGGGAGAGTCGGAGCTTAGTTAGCTCCGACTTTTCTCCATTAACGTGGGTTTTTTATTTTTCCTCCACACTGAAGCCATGAAAAATAGTAAAATTCGTTCTTTGCCTATAACTTCGTCGCGGCTTACGATTCCCAAGAGAGTTTTAGGTCAAACGCGATTCTGAATACAACTGAATGCATTGTCTTTTCTTCCAGATCCAATTGTACTTGGACCCACCTTACTTCGGCCTACCGGGGTGTAGGTAGAGTGGCGTACTTAGGGTGCTTGACCAGGCTAAGTCGATAGCACACTCCGGCCCAAGGTTGGCTTGGCGGCATTCAGGCGAGTGGGCCATGAACAATATTTGAATCCAGAAGAATCGACAATACAGCTCAAATCGTATATGAACCAGTCGAACTAAAATTTCTTAAGAATTGCGCGTCTTTGTTATAGACAAGAAAGATAAAAATAAAAAATGTTGAGCCTATACAAAATAAATGCATGTGGAGTCTGTTTCATATGAAGATGTCTTTCATTATAGGTCCGGGGTATAGGGGAAACAAGTACACTCTTAGGGTACAGAACCAGACTAAGCGTGTTTAATTTCTCGTTTGACCTAGGGTAGCTAGCCACACTTTTAGTCCTTAGACTGTGACAAGTGTTGCATGAACTTTGTGGACCTTCCTGGAAAGGTCCGGCTGTTCTCCCGGAGGAACTACCCGACTCTGTACAATGACTCTATAACATACACCTCAAGTTACTACAGACTCACCTCCGTGATATTAAGTGTAGAACTTACGGAGGTGCTCAATGTTCCAAGGATTTGGGAGAGGTGTCTGAAAGCATCTAGGCCCCATGAGGTACGGTTTCGGTGATTAATGACAACCATTTGATTTTACTAATGCATTTGTGAATGCAAGGTCCCAACAATTACTCAATCAAATGAAATCAAAATGACATTGGAGACCCATACAAAATCAACTAATGAGATCAAATTGAATCATATGAAGACAAGAAGTGAAAGCTCTAACTTGACATCACTCAATGCTTGAAGACTATCAGAACAACATTTCAAACAAGTGTCAAAGAGGTCACAAGTTCAAATTCCAAAAGAACAACTCAAAACAACTCGAAGTCAACAAGTTGAACACACCGGATTATCCGATGATTTCTGAGTTGACTACATCGGTCGAGTTGTGTCACCAGAAGAAGAATACCTCAGAGCAAAGCACTCACCGGATCATCCGATGTATGGCTCAGTCACATCGGTCCATTAGTACAGTTTGCAACACCATTGGACCAAGTGAAGCACCGGATCATCCGATATACAGAGGTGTGAACATTGGTTGATTACTCCAGTAAGCCTCAAGTTCAATATAATTCTAAAGGAAGAGCCACAGGATCATCCGATGATGAAGATGAAGCTACATCGGTCTAACAACGGTCATATCTGACACCATGACGTCAGCCAGCTTAATTAGACCGATGATAACAAAGGGGGAGACATCGGATCATCCGATGTGTACAATAAAGTTCTGTCAGCCTACTTTTCCAACGGCTATTTCGGGGAGGTTGGCTTTAAATACCCCCTAAGCCAGTCATTACGGCAAGTCTTGATACTCAGAAGCTAACAACACATCCAAGAGCACTCAAGACCAAGAGCTTACACTTCTACACCCATTAGATCATTTGTATAGGCTAGATTTAGCTAGAGAAAAGCTTGTGTGCGTCCATTCTCGGTGATTGGAGTCTCTAGGCTAGTGAGAGGTTGAAGAGATCCTTCCGGAGCTTGCCAAGGTGTGTGTGGAAGCCCAGAAGATCAAGGATTGTACAAGGCTTGAGCTCCACCTTGTCGGAGATGGCGAACGGAGAAGATTAGTGAAGACCCCCTTGTCTCGGTGACTTGGGAGTGGCAAAACCCTTCGGTGGGTGCCACAACGTGGATGTAGGAAGATCCTTGTGATCTTGCCGAACCACGGGATAAACTCCGTATCTCCGTGTCTTTTGAGCGTTTGCATTCCTCTCCCTCCTTTTACATTATGCAATCTTTATTCCGCAACTTATATTTACGTTGATTGCATAGATAAACCGCGTAGGGAATTGGGCTTTAGTCGTTAATTTTTAATTGTCTTAAAATTTGAAAGAAAGCCCAATTCACCCCCCCCCCCTCTTGGGCGTTTTGATCCTTACAATTGGTATCAGAGCAAGGTTGCTCATAGGATCATTCTAGCTTCACCGCTAGAGAGCGAAAATGGCCAAGGTTGGGGGTTCGGTTCCTATCTTCGAGGGAAAGAACTTTGCCTATTGGAAAGCACACATGCGCGCTTACCTAGAGGCTATTGCTCCCAAAGTATGGGAAGCAACTCATGCGGGGTTTGGAGAACATAATTATGTTGGTGATCAAATTAAATGGGATGCTAAGGCTAGGAATGCAATCTATGAGTGCATAAGTCAAGATGTCTTTTCTAGAATTGCTAGTAAGGAAAAGGCTTGTGAAATTTGGGCTTGCTTGATAGAAATTCATGAGGGTTCATCTCGTGTAAAGGAACTTAAATATCACATGCTTAAAGCAAAATATGATGAATTTAAGATGCTTCCTCATGAAAATGTTAATGAAATGTTTTCACACTTAAATGTTCTTATTGAGGAGATTAATGCTCTTGACATTGCATCTCTTGGCAAGGGACTCATCAACCGTAAGATCCTCATGCTTCTTCCCAAGCCAAAGTACAACATCATCAACTCCATGCTCCAAAAAGAGGCACTTGATCACATTGAAGTTTCGGAGCTCATTGGAGAAATACACGCTCATGAGATGAGTGTACTTGGAATGATAGAGCAATCATCATCAAAGACTATTGCTCTAAAAGCCTCCACCAAGAAAACAAGCCTCAAGAAGAAGAAGGTGATTGAGCCTAGCTCAAGTGAAGAAGACCAAGCATCAAGTGAAGATGATGATGATGAGCTTGCACTAATGATGAGAAAGTTCTCACGCTTGAATTCCAAGATTACCAAGAAGGGGTACACCTTTGATCCCAAGAAGAAAGTGTTCCTACCAAGGAGAGATGATCGCAAGACTTGCTACAATTGTGGTGATCAAGGCCACATCTCCTATGATTGTCCAAAACCGGACAAAAGAAGAGAGAACTACAAAAGCAAGCACCGCAAGCTTGAAGAAAGTGATGATGATGAAGAAGAGGTCAAACCCAAACCAAGAGCCTTTGGGAAGAAGAAACAAGACAAGGGCAAGAAGGCAAGACTCTTCCCAAAGAAGAGAAATGGCCCACAAAAGGTGTTCATGTGTGAGGCAAATGAATGGGTCACCGATGAAGAAACAAGTGATGAAGAGAGTGAAGTAGAGGAAGAAAGCTTGGCCGGCCTCGCCATTGCCAACAATGATGACTCACCTCTTCATCCACCGCCCATGTGCCTCATGGCTAAAGGTAACACCAAGGTATGTGACGACTCTAGTGATGATGAGCTTTCCCCTGATGATTTAACTTCTTTGATAAATGAATATCATGCTATCATTAAGAGAGAAAAGAGTAAGGTTAAAGTGCTTGAAGAAACTCGTGCTAAACTTGAGAGTGCTAACCTTGATTTGCTTGACAAGTATGAAAGAATACTTAAAGAGCATGACACGCTCAAATCCCATGTCAAGCAAATTGAGGAAGAAAATGCTAAAATTAAGATAGATAATCATGAACTTGACTTAGCACATCAAACACTCTTGGAAGAGCAGAACAAGTTAATACAAGAACATCAAACACTTAACCTTGATCATGACATGCTTGATCAAGAATTGAAAAATATGAAGAAGCAAACTCTTAATGATAAGATATCCATTACTTCTCATGCCACTAATGCTTTGCACAAGTCTTTGTCTATGAAAGCTAATGCTAGGGAGAAGGACTTGTTGGAAGAAATTGAGAGTCTTCGCACTAGTGTGGCTAGACTTTCAAAAGGAGAAGTCAAGCACAAGGAAATTCTCTTCCAACAAGCTAAGGCCTTCAACAAGAGAGGACTTGGATCCTTCCCGGTGCCTAACAAAGGAAAGGTGCCCTCACCGGAGCTAAGAACAAGCTTCATCAAGGAAGTTGGTTCTTATTGCCAACATTGTGAGGTCACCGGTCACCACACAAGGGAGTGTCCTCTTCCTAACCGACCTTCTCCTAAATTGCCTACTAACTATAAATCTACTTTCAATGATCATTATTATCTCTTGAGTAAAGTACAAGGCAAGGTGAAGGCTAGGTTCATTGGCAAAGACATGAAGGGCATGAAGGGGAAGCTCCCCAAGCAACTTTGGGTCCCAAAAACACTTGTATCACACATACAAGGACCTAAGTTGGCTTGGGTTCCTAAAGCCAAAAATTGAATTCATGTGTATAGGTGAACTACAGAGCCGGAGGGAAGCATTGGGTACTCGATAGCGGGTGCACTCAACATATGACTGGCAATGATGGTATGTTCACCACCATAGAAAACCCTGGCAATCATGAACAAGTCACCTTTGGTGATAACTCTAAGGGAAAGGTAATTGGGTTAGGTAAAATTGCTATTTCAAATGACTTGTCCATTTCTAATGTCTTGTACGTTAAGTCACTTAGCTTTAATTTACTTTTTATTGCACAACTATGTGATCTTGGACTAACATGCACATTTAGCAAGAATGATGTTGTTGTGAGTAGTGAAACTAGCCAAGACATAGTCTTCAAAGGGTTCCGGCATGGACATCTCTACCTAGTGGACTTCGCCAACAAGAATGCTAGCTTGACCACTTGTCTTTTCACTAAGACAAGCTTGGGATGGCTATGGCACCGACGCATAGCGCACATTGGAATGAGCAAACTCAAGAAGTCATTCAAGCTTGGGATGGTAACCAGCGTGAAGGATGTCACATTTGAGAAGAACAAGCTTTGTAGCGCTTGTCAAGCCGGGAAGCAAGTTGCTTCACACCACCCAATGAAGACAATGGTGTCAACCTCCAAGCCACTTGAACTACTCCACATGGACCTCTTCGGACCGTCCACATATCAAAGCCTTGGCGGTAACCTCTATTGTCTTATTATAGTTGATGACTACTCTCGCTATGCTTGGACTCTATTTTTAGGTGACAAGAGTGAAACTCCGGAAGTGTTCAAGACCTTTGCCAACCGCGCTCAAAGGGAATTCCATCTTCCCATTATCAAGGTCCGGAGCGACAACGGCACCGAATTCAAGAACTACAACATTGGGGAATGGTGTGACCGTGAAGGCGTGAAGCATGAATTTTCGGCCACATACACTCCCCAACAAAATGGTGTTGTTGAAAGGAAGAACAAGACTCTCATCACTCTTGCAAGGGCAATGCTTGATGACTACGGCACGTCAGAGAAGTTTTGGGCCGAAGCAATCAACACGGCGTGCCATGCCGCAAATAGGGTCTATCTTCACCGACTACTTCAAAAGACCCCGTACGAGCTTCTCATTGGGAGAAAGCCCAACATCTCCTACTTTCGAGTCTTTCGATGCAAGTGCTACATCTACCGCAAGAAAAGGCTCGGTAAGTTTGAAAGAAGATGTGATGTTGGTATATTTTTTGGTTATGCATCAAACTCAAAAGCATATCGAGTATTCAACCAAACCTCCGGTTTAGTTGAAGAAAGTTGTGATGTTGAGTTTGATGAATCTAATGGCTCCCAAGAGGAGAGTTTTGGTCATGATGAAATAGATGATGAGCCTCTACGAGAAGCCATGAAGAACATGACCATTGGAGACATCAAGCCGGAAGTTGAGGAGAGCCATGATCAAGGGGGGGCTTCAAGTTTCAACAACAACACCTCTATGGCGCCTCAAGTTGACGAAGAAGAGAAGGATGATCCATTGCCAACTCAAGACTCACAAGCACAACAACATCAAGAAGAAGAAGAAGTCCATGACCAAGTACAACCACAAGAGGAGCAACACGCATCACCACCGCCAAGTGCTTCACAACCGCTTATGAGGCATGGACGCATCTCCAAGGCGCATCCAATGGATCAAATCATTGGAAGTCCGTCAAGGGGTGTAAGTACACGTTCTCGCCACGTTGCTTCGTTTTGTGAGCACTACTCTTTTGTTTTGTGTGTAGAACCCACTCACATTGAGGAAGCGCTCCAAGACCCAAATTGGGTGATGGCCATGCAAGAAGAACTCAACAACTTCATACGCAATGAAGTTTGGGTGTTGGAGGAGCGACCCAAGAACAAGAACGTCATCGGAACAAAGTGGGTGTACCGCAACAAACAAGATGAGAATGGCGTTGTGGTCCGCAACAAGGCAAGACTTGTGGCCAAAGGGTTCTCGCAAGTTGAAGGACTAGATTTTGGGGAGACGTTTGCCCCGGTCGCCCGGCTAGAAGCCATCCGTATACTTCTTGCCTTTGCTTCACATCATAGTATTAGACTTTATCAAATGGATGTGAAAAGTGCCTTTCTTAATGGCTACATTAACGAGCTTGTTTATGTTGAACAACCTCCCGGGTTTGAAGATCTGAGGAATCCTAACCATGTGTATAGGTTGCACAAGGCGCTCTACGGGCTCAAGCAAGCACCTAGGGCATGGTATGAACGACTACGGGACTTCCTCATCATGCAAGGATTCAAGATCGGGAGGGTGGACACCACACTCTTCACCAAGGACATCAACGGAGATTTGTTCATTTGTCAAATTTATGTTGATGATATTATTTTTGGTTCAACTAACGAAGCTTTTAGCCATGAGTTTGGCAAAATGATGTCTAGGGAATTCGAGATGTCAATGATTGGTGAGCTCAACTTCTTCCTTGGATTCCAAATCAAGCAACTTCAAGAGGGAACCTTCGTATATCAAGAGAAGTACAACAAGAACCTCTTGAAGAAATTTGAGATGGGAGATTGTAGCTCAAGAAGCACTCCAATGGCAACAAATTGCCATCTCGACGCGGATAAGGACAGTAAACCTATTGACCAATCTCACTACCGTTCTATGATTGGTTCATTGCTTTATCTTACCGCATCTAGGCCCGATATCATGTTTAGTGTATGCTTATGTGCTCGTTTTCAAGCGGCACCTAAAGAATCGCATAAGAAGGCGGTCTTTAGGATACTTAGGTATCTTAAGCATACCCCTAGTATGGGCTTGTGGTACCCTAAAGGTACAACCTTCCACCTCTTGGGATACTCGGATTCGGACTTTGTCGGATGCCGTGTGGATCGCAAGAGTACCTCCGGTGGGTGCCACTTGCTTGGGCGTTCCCTAGTCTCTTGGTCTAGCAAGAAGCAAAATTCCGTCGCCTTGTCCACGGCGGAAGCGGAATACATTGCGGACGGTGCATGTTGTGCCCAAATTATTTACATGAAACAAACCCTTTTGGACTTTGGAATTAAACTTGGTTGTGTGCCTCTCCTTTGTGACAATGAAAGTGTGGTTAAGATAGCTAAAAACCCCGTTCAACACTCCCGCACTAAGCACATTGATATTCGCCATCATTTCTTAAGGGACCATGAAGCTAAGGGAGACATCTCTTTGAGAGGTGTTAGGTCCGAAGAACAATTGGCAGATATATTCACTAAACCACTTGATGAGAAAACTTTTTCTAGGCTAAGAAGTGAATTAAATGTGCTAGATGCAACAAACGTCATGTAAGAATGCATATCATATAGGTCTTGTCTAACTCCCAAAGGATAGGGGCGAGCTAGAAATAGTTTTCCCTGAGGAAGCCTTTGGAAGGTTCAAACTTGGCAAGATAGATTTACTTTATGTCTTGCATGATGCCTGCCATATAGATTTACAATTTCTTGCATTATAAAATGATTGGCATTGCATACGGTAGATTGTCACAAAGGGGAACCCACCTCATGAGAAAGAGACTTGTTTGAAATGCAACATCTCAACTCATATAAGGTGGAAAGAACAAAATGTTAGGTGCGTTAATGCCTAGAGGAACATGCTCTATTGAGATAGTAGTCTTCATACTCTACCTCACAAAGCATGGGCCTTACATTTTATTTGGATAATTTCCTCCCATTTTTCTCGTTGTTCAATTTGCTTTAAGGACTAGCCAAATTATTGGCATATTAGTATCTTTGAGGGGAAAGGGGTTGCCCAGAAAGTCCTAAGACATGTGTTTCTCTTTGCTTGGTTGTTTGGTCAAAGGACATATATGGGATGTTTTAGTTCTGTAGTCATCGGATTATCCGATGCCTAGGTCCATCCCTCATCGGTCCAATAGGTGTTCAATCTTCAAGGGCCAGTTCAGTCAGAATCTCAAATGATCCGACGCGTTCATTCTGAAAAACATCAGTCCATTCGGTGTTCTCTATTCTGGAGCTGTGGTCAATTCCACCGATGTTACTTCCTCCAACGTCAGACCATCCGGTGTCAACATCACTCTTTTGAACACCCTTACTGTGCCATTCGACCGATGATCCAAACCCTAAACGTCGGTTCATCCGATGTCAACAGCAATTTTTGAATATCCTTACTGTGGCATTCGACCGATGTACATTCCATCTAACATCGGTCCATCCGGTGTTAAAATCTCGGCTAGGGTTTGGGACCCACTATTTAAGCCTGAGCGCCGCCGACGGTTTCTCTCTCCCCGACTTCTCTCTCGCCCGTACGCCGCCGCCTCACGCCCTAATCGCCCTCGCGCCATCGCCGCCGCCGCAACCTCGCGCCACCGCCGCCGCTGCAACCTCGCGCCGCCGATGCCGCCGCAACCTCGCGCCGCCGCCGCCCTAGCACCGTCTCCACCTAAGTCGCCGCCACCGCAACCTCGAGCCACCGTCACCTAAGTCGCCGCCACTGCCGCTAGCACCGTCTCCACCGCCTCTGCTCCACCCCGGCACCACAGCAGCCCCAAGTGCCATCTCCGTGGTGCCTCCCAAGCTCCATCGCCGCTAGGGTTTCGACCGTGACACAATTGTCGTATCCCCGTGCGCTCGACCCCGTCAAAGCTCACCTCGGCGATTGCAATGGCTCGTGACAAGAAGAACAAGGGCAATGTGACGCCCGGTTCCGAAAATGAACCAAGCTAACGTATATGTGTGCCCAGGATGTTCAACACACATACACGAGTGATTCACAAATGATAAACAGATAATTACCACAGCTCAAATTATTAAATAAGTACTCTTATTACATAATTCATTATATCCTCAAATACAAGCTCTAATGAATATTAATGACAAGTTCAACTAATGCAGCGGAAATAGACTAATTAAGCAACTAAGCAAACTAAGCAAAAGGGATAGCGCAGCTCCAATCAACACCACAGGCAAAGCTGACGGTAGACACGGCCTAAAACTTCGCATTATTGCCATTAAACTCACAATCCTGACCTGCAACTGTTGGGGGGGATTGCAAGAGTGAGTACATGTCGTACTCAGCAAGTGTGGAAAGTATGACATGTGGCTGATTCAAATGACGACAATAATAATGGAAAAGTGCTGAAAAGTACAGTAAAACATTTGAAAAGCAATATATCATATTATGTGAAGTAAACCCATCATAAACCATGAAACCATAATAATACCAGTCCATAATTCACCATTACCAATAACCATAATCAATGTCATAAACCATAATTCCATCCATAACCATAACCATAATCATAATATCAACCATAACCATTACCAAACCATATTCATCCCAAATCCCAATTACCATCCCATTGCCAAATTCCCTCTAATCATGGAAGTTGTCCAGGCGCTCATAACCGGGAGCACGGCTATCATGATAGTTTTATTTAACTCTGCAGAGTTTGTACCACTTTACCCACGTGTTTGTGATTTCATCACCCGTCGGCGACTAAAGAACCTCCCTTATGCCAACTACACTTCCTTTGGTGTATGGCCAAGAGATCACAAAATAGCCTTTACAAAGGGATTACTAGCCTATTCAGACCCCACTGAGGTTTCACTGGTGGCGATGCCTCCAACTGAGCACATCTTCAACCAAGGGCCCCCTCTTGAGCCATTCGGATCCCAGGGTAGTCCCACCAATCATCAACAAACCCAATCCGACTACCCCTTCCCCGAGCATCCACAATGGTCCAAACAGCACTAGCAAAGCCCTAATTAATCAGCTACGTCGCACCCATACTTGGCCTCGTGGTGGCACTGTAGTCCTGGCTTATTCTCGCATGAACCGGTCCTTAGATCTAAAGCAAGCAAACCACCATAACATCCAACCCATCCACATACCAGGCTTGCTTAGATCACCCATTACCAAACCGTGTCGACCAGTTCAAATTAACCAGAATATCATTAATACATAATTTAATATGTAGTATTGTTTTTCCATCCCAATTAATTAAGCGAAGCAAAAAGGTAAAAACCCTTCCCGACTCTCTACCATATATTCCAGGTGATAAGGGTGGTTAAACAAAGCTAGTAAACTCCCTACCATAGGATTCCCATCAAATTGACACAAGCATGCAGTTTTGCAAACAAAACATTTATTTTAAAACAGGATCAATATGCTTCAAGGACACTTGCCTTGCTTCGGCGGATGGGGTTGCTCAAGCGCTTCGAAATCTTGATTCTGAAAATCCTCGTACACGATCTATTGAGCACTTCCCTCTACTCGTGATCACACATACAAGAAAACATATACAAATCAACATGATGCACACACATTAACCAACATGCGATGATATGCATGCATGCAAAGTCAAATAATTAATTAACAACGGTTGTCTATTAATTAGATGCAACTAGTTCATACGTGTTCATATGAGTTTACGGGGGTTTTAGAGTGGATTAATGCTGCTGAAAATAAAAATACGACGCACTATGATCAATTAACGTCCATTAGATTCAATACGGTCGCTAAAATTCGCATCGGGAACATGGCCTACCGTAGATGCGATGGCTTCGATGATCGCGGGATGGGGACAATGCGTAGACGAAGTAGATGCGCAAGGTCCTCCGGCGGCACGACGACGGCGACGATCTCCGGTGGACGACGGCACCCTCCTCTTTTTCTTCCTCTTCTTCCCCTCTTTTTTTCTCCCTTTTCTTCCCCTGGCGGCGCAGCCTCTGGTCCCTTTTTTTTCTGGCGGCGTGGCTTTCTGGGCATCGGGGATTACGAAGTCTCGATGGCTTTTATAGCCAGCGGGACACGGCCGCTAGGGCCGGCGCGGTGCGGGTGGGAGCGGGGCCGGGGCGCGGGAATCGGGCGGGAGTTGGCGGGAATTGCGCGTGCGGCCGGTACGGCGAGCGGGAGGCGTCGGGGCGGGTGCGGTTGGCGCGGGGCACGCTGGGGTCGGGGACAGGCGGGACCCAGTGGGCGGTGGGGTGCGTGGGAGGCGGCTCGGGCGGGGCGCCGGGGCGGGTCGCTCGGTCGGCGCGGGAGCGGGAGGCTGGGGCCAGGCGGCGCGTGCGGGGTGGGCAGCGCGGGCGGCTCCGCGCGGGAGTCCGAGGCGGCGGTTGGCTGGGCCTGGTTCGGCCTGGCCGGCTGCCCTCGTTTCTTTTTTTCTTTTTTTTCTTTTTATATTATTATTCTTATAATATATTTTATTATTTACATTTTATTTATTTTATTTTTTTGTTATATATACAGTTATTATATATTATTTATATATATATTTTTATTGTTATTATTTTTTTTATACTATTTCCCTATTACAAGTTTTAGGCTATTTTTATTTCTTTTCCCCTATTAATGTTTAATGCATGAATATATATGCAATGCGAAGCATGATGCAAAAATTGAGGATGTTACAAACCTACCCCCCTTAAAGTGAATCTCGCCCTCGAGATTCGATAGCATGGAGAAAAGATGCGGGAATTTTGCCTTCAGGTCTTCTTCACGTTCCCACGTAGCTTCGGCTTCCGTATGGTGTTTCCATTGCACTTTGCACCAACGGATCCTCTTATTCCTTGTGACCATTTCCTTCATGTCCAAATTGATAGGTTGCTCGACATAGGACAAATCCTCCTGAAGTTCTAACTCGTCCATTGGCACTTGTTCTTCCGGTACCCTGAGACACTTTTTGAGTTGAGAGACGTGAAATACGTCGTGTACATCGGAGAGATACGCCGGCAGCTCAAGTCGATAAGCTACCTCTCCTCGCTTGTCCAGAATCTTAAATGGCCCGATATAGCGAGGTGTCAGTTTTCCTTTGACGTTAAACCTTCGCTGACCTCTCATAGGTGATACCTTGAGGTAAACAAAATCTCCTATTTCAAAGGCTAGTTCCCTTCTCCTATTATCCGCATAGCCCTTTTGTCTTGATTGGGCAGCCCTCAAGTTTTCACGAATTATCTGGACTTGCTTTTCGGCTTCTTGCAACACATCCGAACCAAACACTTGAGTTTATCCTGCCTCATTCCAGAATAAAGGTGTCCTACACTTCCTTCCATAAAGCGCTTCATATGGTGACATCTTCAAACTTGCTTGGTAACTATTGTTGTATGAAAATTCCGCGTATGGCAAGCTTTTGTCCCAACTTTTTCCATGCTTTAAAGCACAAGCTCTTAACATGTCCTCCAAAATCTGATTGGTCCGCTCGGTTTGTCCATCCGTTTGAAGATGATATGCTGAACTAAGATTCAACCTCGTTCCCATTGCTTCATGCAATTTCTGTCAAAATCTAGAGGTAAACTGAGAACCTCTATCCGAGACTATCTTCTTCGGTACTCCGTGCCGACACACAATATGCTCCATATACAATTCTACTAGCTTCGCGGTGGTATATGTGGTCTTGACAGGGATGAAGTGAGCCGATTTTGTCAACCGATCCACAATAACCCATATTGAATCATAGCCAGACTGAGTTCGCGGTAATCCAACTATAAAGTCCATACCAATCTCTTCCCACTTCCACTCCGGAATCTTTAATGGCTGCAATAATCCTGCTGGCCTTTGATGTTCATCTTTAACTCGTTGGCACACATCACACAGTGCTACGTATTCAGCTATGTCCTTCTTCATGCTATCCCACCAATAGCAAGTCTTCAAGTCTTTGTACATCTTTGTACAACCAGGGTGAATTGAGTAAGGCGAGTCATGTGCCTCCTTTAATATTGTCTCCCGAATATGCTTTACATTAGGCACAACGATCCTCTTTCCAAGCCATAAGGTACCATGTTCGTCTTCATCAAACCTGAATTCTCTCCCTTCCTCGATCCTTTCCTTGATTTCCTTGATCTCCTCATCCGTGGTTTGTGCTTCTCAAATTTCTTGCTCCAAGGTTGGGTTTAACTCCATCATCTCCATCTCATTTACAAACCCGAGGTTCAACCATTCAAACTCCTTACATAACTCGGACGGTAACTCTCGAACTGTAAGTTGATGGATTACTCCCTTTCTACTCAAAGCATCGGCCACTACATTGGCTTTTCCCGGATGATAGTTGATTCCCACATCATAATCCTTGATGAGCTCCAACCATCTTCGTTGCCTCAAATTCAGATCTGTCTGTGTGAAAATATACTTAAGACTCTTGTGATCCGTATAAATTTCACACCTATGTCCGAGAATATAGTGTCTCCAAATCTTCAATGCATGTACCACGGCTGCAAGTTCTAAATTGTGTGTCGGGTAATTCTGCTCATGTTTCTTCAATTGTCTTGACGCATAGGCGACCACTTGACCTTCTTGCATCAATACACATCCAAGTCCTTGTCTTGATGCATCACAATAGATGTCGAAACTCTTGCTTACATCTGGCAATACCAAAATTGGGGCTGTTGTCAACCTCTTCTTCAACTCCTCAAAACTGTTTTGACAAGCTTCAGTCCATTGGAACGTCTTTCCCTTCATTAGCAACTCCGTCATAGGCTTGGCTATCTTGGAAAAGTCCTTGATGAATCGACGGTAATATCCAGCCATCCCAAGAAAACTCCTTATTTCCTTGACGTTTTGCGGTGGTTCCCACTTCAACACGTCTCTCACTTTTCCGGGGTCAACCGATACTCCTCCTCCGGAAATAATGTGGCCTAAGAAAGAAACTTCTCGTAACCAGAATTGACATTAACTGAACTTGGCATACAATTGGTGTTCCCGCAGCTTCTGCAATGTAAGCTTCAAGTGTTCTTCATGTTCCTTCTCATCCTTCGAGTAGATCATAATATCATCAATAAACACCACGACAAACTTATCCAAGTACTCCATGAAGACCTTATTCATGAGGTACATAAAGTAGGCAGGCGCATTTGTCAATCCAAAAGACATCACAGTGTACTCATAAGACCCATACCGTGTCCTGAAAGTTGTCTTAGGTATGTCCGATGGTCTAATCTTCATTTGAAAGTATCCCGACCTCAAATCAATCTTAGAGAAGACACAAGCACCCTTCATCTGATCAAATAAATCCTCTATGCGTGGCAAGGTATACTTTTTCTTGATTGTTACCTCGTTGAGAGCTCGGTAATCCACACACATCCTTTGGGATCCATCCTTGTTGTCCACGAATAGAACGGGCGCTCCCCAAGGTGAAGGGCTTGGGCGAATAAAACCCTTCTCTAATTGCTCTTGAATCTGTTTCTTGAGCTCCGCTAATTCCATAGGAGGCATCCTATATGGCATCTTAGCTATAGGTGTAGTTCCAGGTATTAAATCAATAACAAACTCAATGTCCCGATCGGGTGGCATACCTGGCAACTCATCCGGAAAAACATCCAAAAATTCACACACCACCGGAATCTCCTCAATTGCGGCACCGTCCATATGATTCAGCTCCAATTGCTTCGGTGCAGTTTGAGATGCTTCAAACTCTACGGTGATCCCTTCCTCATTGGTCAACTTCACCGTCTTTGTGGCACACTCAATAACTCCATTGTGCTTCCTCAACCAGTCCATACCAAGTATAATATCCAACCCTTGAGAATCCAAAACAATGAGGTTGGCGGAGAAGTCTACCCCCCTTATTCTAAGGCTTACTTTTGGACATATTATATTTGTCCTCATCTCTACTCCAGGAGACTTAACCAATAGAGTAAACTTCATATGAGAGATGGGAAAACTATACTTGGCAACATACTTCGATGCAATGAATGAATGCGATGCTCCAGAGTCAAATAACATAGTCGCGAGGTTGGAGTTGGCGAGAAACATACCAATGACCACATCATCAGCTTGTTGAGCATCCTCCGTAGAGACATGGTTCACGTTACCACGAGCAAAATTCTGATCCATGGCTTCCTTGTGGCTGTCCTCCATTAGGTCTTGGGTTTTGCCTTGGTGCATTTCTTCCTTGACCAAGGCCTGACTTAGGACATTGATGCGCAAAGTGTCCAGCTTCTCCACAGGTATAACACCTCTTAACTCCACCAGAATTATTGGAACGAGCTTGGTTTTGAGCATTAGCATCAGGGAAATTAGCACGAGGTGCATAAGGCATTGGAGGCCTAGGTGCTTGCATAACAGGGTGTTGCTGCACAAACTGAGTTGGGCGCGGTGCATAACCAGGGCGTTGAGCAGGAATAAAAGAGCTGTAATGAGGCGCATTGGGTGGTGCAAGGCGAGGGCACACATTACTTCCTTGTTGCTGTCCTTGATATGGTGCCTTCCTCTTGATTTCTTGCTCCATCTCACGGATCTTGTTCTCAACCACAATTGCTTTGTCCACAAGCTTCTGAAAATTGGCATAATCGCAGTTGAGTAGTTGCACTTGGATCTCATTGTTGAAGCCACTCATGAACAAGTACTGTTTCTGTCTGTCCCGACTAACATCCTCAGGCGCATATCTTGAGAGTTGAGTGAACTTGTTGACTTATTCACTCAAGCTTGATCTTCCTTGTCTCAAGTTCTTGAATTATTGCCTCTTCAAGATCATAACACCTTCCGGCACATAATGAGAACGGAAGTTCTCTTTGAATTCTGCCCAAGTGATCCTCTCTTGATTCTCATGAGCATTGCAATAAGAATCCCACCAATCTGCAGCTGCTCCAACTAGTTGATGAGAAGCAAATAGGACCTTCTCTCGGTCACTGCATTGGACAATAGCAAGTTTCTTCTCCACGGTCTTGAGCCAATCATCAGCATCCGTAGGGTCGGCAGCTTGAGCAAAGGTTGGCAGCCTAGTCCTCATGAACTCTCCCAATCGGTTATGAGGAGGCGGGGGTGGTGGTAGAGGCATGTGGGGCTGATTGTTGATGTTGTTGCCAGCCTGCAACTGTCCCATAGTTTGTATCATGGTCTGCATGAGCTGGTTTTGCATGGCCAATAGCTGCTCGATGTTGATAGCTCCATGAGCAGATCCTTGTCCAACGTTGTTCTGAGGTACTCCATGGTTCTCCTCCTCATCATTAGCATCCCTCTGGTTGCGAGTCCTCACCATCTAGAGAAAAGCAATAGGTAAGAATTTAAGAATGTCCCCAACTAAATGCATCAAGGGATATGAAGCTAACTAACTAGCTATATTAGCCTAGGTGGACATGGCAATGCTAAAGCATCCCAAAATCATCTATTAAGCACACAAGCAAACAATATATATAGCAAACAGCACTCCAGGCAAAAACACATTGATCCCTGAGTGCCCCTATGTGCTCTAAAGTGTCCATTCTATCTAGGCTGCGTCCTACGGTCAACCTGTGGCTCTGATACCAATCTATGACGCCCGGTTCCGAAAATGAACCAAGCTAACGTATATGTGTGCCCATGATGTTCAACACACATACACGAGTGATTCACAAATGATAAACAGATAATTACCACAGCTCAAATTATTCAATAAGTACTCTTATTACATAATTCATTATATCCTCGAATACAAGCTCTAATGAATATTAATGACAAGTTCAACTAATGCAGCGGAAATAGACTAATTAAGCAACTAAGCAAACTAAGCAAAAGGGATAGCGCAGCTCCAATCAACACCACAGGCAAAGCTGACGGTAGACACGGCCTAGAACTCCGCATTATCACCATTAAACTCACAATCCTGACCTGCAACTGTTGGGGGGGATTGCAAGAGTGAGTACATGTCGTACTCAGCAAGTGTGGAAAGTATGACATGTGACTGATTCAAATGACGACAATAATAATGGCAAAGTGCTGAAAAGTACAGTAAAACATTTGAAAAGCAATATATCATATTATGTGAAGTAAACCCATCATAAACCATGAAACCATAATAATACCAGTCCATAATTCACCATTACCAATAACCATAATCAATGTCATAAACCATAATTCCATCCATAACCATAACCATAATCATAATATCAACCATAACCATTACCAAACCATATTCATCCCAAATCCCAATTACCATCCCATTACCAAATTCCCTCTAATCATGGAAGTTGTCCAGGCGCTCATAACCGGGAGCACGGCTATCATGATAGTTTTATTTAACTCTGCAGAGTTTGTACCACTTTACCCACGTGTTTGTGATTTCATCACCCGTTGGCGACTAAAGAACCTCCCTTATGCCAATTACACTTCCTTTGGTGTATGGCCAAGAGATCACAAAATAGCCTTTACAAAGGGATTACTAGCCTATTCAGACCCCACTGAGGTTTCACCGGTGGCGATGCCTCCAACTGAGCACATCTTCAACCAAGGGCCCCCTCTTGAGCCATTCGGATCCCAGGGTAGTCCCACCAATCATCAACAAACCCAATCCGACTACCCCTTCCCCGAGCATCCACAATGGTCCAAACAGCACTAGCAAAGCCCTAATTAATCAGCTACGCCGCACCCATACTTGGCCTCGTGGTGGCACTGTAGTCCTGGCTTATTCTCGCATGAACCGGTCCTTAGATCTAAAGCAAGCAAACCACCATAACATCCAACCCATCCACATACCAGGCTTGCTTAGATCACCCATTACCAAACCGTATCGACCAGTTCACATTAACCAGAATATCATTAATACATAATTTAATATGTAGTATTGTTTTTCCATCCTAATTAATTAAGCGAAGCAAAAAGGTAAAAACCCTTCCCGACTCTCTACCATATATTCCAGGTGACAAGGGTGGTTAAACAAAGCTAGTAAACTCCCTACCATAGGATTCCCATCAAATTGACACAAGCATGCATTTTTGCAAACAAAACATTTATTTTAAAACAGGATCAATATGCTTCAAGGACACTTTCCTTGCTCCGGCGGATGGGGTTGCTCAAGCGCTTCGAAATCTTGATTCTGAAAATCCTCGTACACGATCTCTTGAGCACTTTCCTCTACTCGTGATCACACATACAAGAAAGCATATACAAATCAACATGATGCACACACATTAATCAACATGCAATGATATGCATGCATGCAAAGTGATAGTAAAATTGATCCCGATCTTCCGAAAGGTAATGGATAAGTCGATTGATGTGGAGATCTCGACGTTGATGATCCGAGGCTCTCGAGTAGAACACGAACAGCCCCTGCAATCACTACACCACCGCTCCGTTGGTTATCAACCGTGCTTCACACGATTGACCTCGCCAAGAAGGCTAATCCCTGCAAGTGCAACCGAGAACACAAGCAAGAACGTAGAAGAAGCAATCTGAAATTGCTGAATTGGGGTTTCACAAAGTGTAGAACAGCGATATTATTAATCTATGCAAAACCCAATTGTTCTTGGCGGCTACTATGGAGTATATATAGTTGGGAGGACGTCCAAGGGGGTGTTAGGGTCGTGACCTAACCCTAAGACACGAAAATAATGGACTTAGACTTGATACAAGGCCCAATGGCCCAATACGGTGGCGCAGCACCCTGACAGATTCTGTACTCGATTTTGTTTCGACGATTCCCGTCGACTCCAAAGGAATTTTGACATGAAACCGGATCCATTGGAAAGGTTATCCTCTCCTATTTCCGTGCATATGTAGAACGTCCAAAACGGAGTTCGTATGCGTCCTGGGCGTCCATTTTAGTGCGTACTGCTCCTGGACTCCGAGTTGGTTACGATTTGGAGTTTGGTTCGGTTTCCATCTTCTTTGAACGAATTCTCTGGTCTTCCACGTCCCTAATACTCCCTCCAAGTACTCCTTGAACCTCTCCATGGATCCTAATCACAAATAAATCATTAAGTAGCAATTTATGCTCAAAAACATATAAGGAAATATATAAGAACGAGTTCACCTCTGAAATTAATTGTTGTGTATGAACTCTATTGATTGCATCTTGTATATTCAGCAGAGTGTTGTTTGTATCCATATAAGTGATGTCCTCATCATCCTCCCCTTCTTGAATTGGAGTCGTCCTCGACTCAAGTTCATCTTCTATCATGTGTGGGTCCATATGTGCAATGCCATCAAATCTTCTTGTAAGCATGAAAGGAGGAGGCCAAGGTGGTGGACGGCATAGTGCACCATCTTGATCTTGTCCATCAAATAAGAGTGCACATTCACTTGAGCCAGGATCCCAAACAAATAAATATTGTGTCATGTTTGTAGGTGCAATAATAATGTGCATGATCTCATCATTCTCCCCTTCTTTATGACAAGCCGTCCTCGGCTTGCTCGTATGTCCAGCAAAGAGGCTTGCATTGGAGGTAGAGTAAGTGCTGTCCATAATGCACAACCACAGTGAATAATGCTTTTGTTGTCCCTGCTGCAAGGAAAACATACTAGAAAAACTTGACAAGATATTATTAGCGTTAGTACATTCATTTACTTGACCATGTTGTTGCAGCACAAAAGGAGCTTCCTCATTTGAACATATGTAAACTTTATGCACCATAAACATACCACTATGTTCATATTTGCCTATAGCATGAAAAATATTTCTACTTAACAAAGGCAATTCAGATTGAGAAAATATTATCTTCTCTACGATATCTAGATCACAAAGAGTGTCAAATTCAATATAGCCCAAAGTATTTAGAGAAGATAACAATTTCAGCTCATCCCTTTCACATGTAGTTGGGATCAAATGCTTAATTTCAGCACAAGTGAGTGATAAAGTATCAAATTCATTTGGTTGTTCTAGCATAGGTATAATATAATTATCAGCACACAACTCATTTTTGTTATAATAATCAGTGGGAAAATCAACTAATGGTAAAGTTGTATTATGAAAAGGTTCATCTTGTTGCTGCTCATCGATAGTATGATTGGTAGCAAAATTCAGCACATCTGAAAATGTCATACCGTGGTTAACTGTAGAGCATTGTCCACTAACACTACTCTCATTTTCAGCAAGAAATTCAAATGCATTATGAGTTGATTCATCAAAAAATTCAGAAGAGTTGTTCAACACCTCACTCTCATTTGCATCTCCATTTATTTGTTCATGTTCCTGCAAAAGGTTAGGCAAAGGAGGAGGTACAACAAGAAAATTCTTCTCAAGTTCATGTATTTCATCTTTACAATTAGATACATTAGCAAAAGTTTCTCGCATAAGAATTTTCATATCTTTCCATGTTCGAGGTCTTTCTAAATTACTTAAGTTGTTCCACCAAGTCAATGCACAACCTACTAATGCACTTGCAACATTTCTAATCTTTCTTTTCTCACACATATGACATTGTCCAAAAATTTTATCCAACTCTATTTCCCAAGCAATATATTCATCGTAACCAAAACCATCATAAGAAGGAAGAGATGGGAGAATGTAATTACTTCTTGTGGAAGGTGTTGTAAAGGTGGTCTGAATGTCATGTGAATCCTTGGTTGATGTTTGATTTTTAGTGCGCAACTCTATCGCTGTCTTCATCATGTCCATCATCTCAGCATATAATGCATGATTCTTGCTTTTACCTGACATTGTTAGTAGCAAACAGAATACAACACAAAAAATATGTTATCCCTATCAACTACAAAGGATAATGGAAAAGTGGAAGTGGAATCACACACTCTCAAGCGTCTTACCACGCTCTTACAAGTGTTCTTACCGACACTGCAGGTGGCAAACGGTGGCCGGTATGAAGAAACCAATGAAGCGTGGGATGATTGCAAAGGTGTATCGATTCCGCTCAAGAGTAAGGTGTAGCTTGGATGGCACTTTATTTGTAGCAAGGATTAGCAACAATGAAATCAGATAGTAAACTTGAGTAAGTGTCCAAAGTACTTGTCAAAGTTGCTGGCCTAAATGTGTTCCTAGTAGTTCAAGCTAGTAAGACATGAGACAAAATTAGATGACACAAAGAATGCAAGCACTTCTGTTTTTTTTGTTGTTTTTTTTCTCTTTTTTTTGTGCGGCTTTTGATTCTTGTTTTGCACTTGCCTTTTTCTTTTTTCTTCCTTTTTTTTTCAGAATGTGCTGCAAGGGAAGAACACAATGAAAATCAACCCAAGATATCTCGTGTGTCTGTCGCAGGTTTTCTGCTCAATTTTCCAAGGACAAATAGGCACACTTATAGGCTCTAAATTGGAAAACTTAGAACAGCAATATTGTAGATATATCTCTCCTCTTTAATTTCAATATATGGAAGACCTATTTTGGAAAAGAACAATAGGAGATACTGACCCCGAAATACAGACTGTTCAGAATTTTTAGGTCAATAACAGATTCGGATCTAATGCACTTTAGATATCAATAACTATATTTTCTGGGAAAATGATGAATATGAAAGTTATAGAGCACTTCTTAAGCTTTCCAGAAAGTACAAGAACACCAAAATCCGAGTTCGTATGAGCAAGATATGATGAAAATACCGAACTGCACAGAGGTGAATCTAATCTGGACGTGATGACGTGATTCAAAAGGATGAATCAACACAAAAAACTCAAACTAAGACCAAAAACACTTTCTAAACCAGCAATATGACTCAACCACGGACACAAACTCAACAAAACCAAACTGAATAACAAAGTTGCAAAGGCTCAATGTGGTTTGGACAAAGTAATGAACAGATCTACTAAACTGCAAGTTTTTTTGTGGCTTTTTTGTGGACTCTAGGTATGAAAAACAAAACTAATGTAATGGATAGATGAATTACCTAACGGGCAACCTGGAAATCTGATACCAATTGATAGGAAAATTGATCCCGATCTTCCGAAAGGTAATGGATAAGTCGATTGATGTGGAGATCTCGACGTTGATGATCCGAGGCTCTCGAGTAGAACACGAACAGCCCCTGCAATCACTACACCACCGCTCCGTTGGTTATCAACCGTGCTTCACACGATTGACCTCGCCAAGAAGGCTAATCCCTGCAAGTGCAACCGAGAACACAAGCAAGAACGTAGAAGAAGCAATCTGAAATTGCTGAATTGGGGTTTCACAAACTGTAGAACAGCGATATTATTAATCTATGCAAAACCCAATTGTTCATGGCGGCTACTATGGAGTATATATAGGTGGGAGGACGTCCAAGGGGGTGTTAGGGTCGTGACCTAACCCTAAGACACGAAAATAATGGACTTAGACTTGATACAAGGCCCAATGGCCCAATACGGTGGCGCAGCACCCTGACAGATTCTGTACTCGATTTTGTTTCGACGATTCCCGTCGACTCCTAAGGAATTTTGACATGAGACCGGATCCATTGGAAAGGTTATCCTCTTCTCTTTCCGTGCATATGTAGAACGTCCAAAACGTAGTTCGTATGCGTCCTGGGCGTCCGTTTTAGTGCGTACTGCTCCTGGACTCCGAGTTGGTTACGATTTGGAGTTTGGTTCGGTTTCCATCTTCTTTGAACGAATTCTCTGGTCTTCCACGTCCCTAATACTCCCTCCAAGTACTCCTTGAACCTCTCCATGGATCCTAATCACAAATAAATCATTAAGTAGCAATTTATGCTCAAAAACATATAAGGAAATATATAAGAACGAGTTCACCTCTGAAATTAATTGTTGTGTATGAACTCTATTGATTGCATCTTGTATATTCAGCAGAGTGTTGTTTGTATCCATATAAGTGATGTCCTCATCACAAAGTCAAATAATTAATTAACTACGGTTGTCTATTAATTAGATGCAACTAGTTCATACGTGTTCATATGAGTTTACGGGGGTTTTAGAGTGGATTAATGCTGCTGAAAATAAAAATACGACGCACTACGATCAATTCACGTCCATTAGATTCAATACGGTCGCCAAAATTCGCATCGGGAACATGGCCTACCGTAGATGCGATGGCTTCGATGATCGCGGGATGGGGACAATGCGTAGACGAAGTAGATGCGCAAGGTCCTCCGGCGGCACGACGACGGCGACGATCTCCGGTGGGCGACGGCACCCTTCTCTTTTTCTTCCTCTTCTTCCCCTCTTTTTTTCTCCCTTTTCTTCCCCTGGCGGCGCAGCCTCTGGTCCCTTTTTTTTTCTGGCGGCGTGGCTTTCTGGGCATCGGGGATTACGAAGTCTCGGTGGCTTTTATAGCCAGCGGGACACGGCCGCTAGGGCCGGCGCGGTGCGGGTGGGAGCGGGGCCGGGGCGCGGGAATCGGGCGGGAGTTGGCGGGAATCGCGCGTGCGGCCGGTACGGCGAGCGGGAGGCATCGGGGCGGGTGCGGTTGGCGCAGGGCGCGCTGGGGTCGGGGACAGGCGGGACCCAGCGGGCGGCGGGGTGCGTGGGAGGCGGCTCGGGCGGGGCGCCGGGGCGGGTCGCTCGGTCGGCGCGGGAGCGGGAGGCCGGGGCCAAGCGGCGCGTGCGGGGTGGGCAGCGCGGGCGGCTTCGCGCGGGAGTCCGAGGCGGCGGTTGGCTGGGCCTGGTTCGGCCTGGCCATCTGCCCCTCGTTTCTTTTTTTTTCTTTTTTTTTCTTTTTATATTATTATTCTTATAATATATTTTATTATTTACATTTTATTTATTTTATTTTATTGTTATATATACAATTATTATATATTATTTATATATATTTTTATTGTTATTATTTTTTATACTATTTCCCTATTACAAGTTTTAGGCTATATTTATTTCTTTTCCCCTATTAATGTTTAATGCATGAATATATATGCAATGCGATGCATGATGCAAAAATTGAGGATGTTACAGGCAAGGCCATCGCGGAGCCCGCCGCGAAGAAGCAGAAGCTGTCCAAAGAGGAAAAGAAGGCCTTGATGGCCGCTCGCACCGCCGAGGAGCGTGAGCGAGGCCAAGGAAGGTCATTGAGGATCCGCGAGGCTCGTCCGAGGCAGCCTCCCGTGATCGACGACTCCGAAGCCGAAGAGGAGCCCGTTGAGCCTCTCGTCCGCCGGCGCTCAGCCAGGACACGAGGGGGTCACACCGAGTCTGCTCCTCATCCGAGACCGATGGCTGTCGACCGTCGTGAGGACAGGGAGGTCCAGCGTGCGATCTACGAGATGGACACCACTGTCCATGTCGCCGAAGGTGTCCGGTTGACTGACTACCGGAAGATGAAGGCCAAGCAGCTTCGCAAGCTCAGATGGAATGTGCTACTTGAGGAGTGGTACCCGCAGCCCCGGGTAGCTTTGGTGGATAGTCGCTTCTGGACTATCACCCAGGCGTCTCTCTACGAGACCTATAGACGCCGAGGCCACAAGCTGTTCCAACACAATTATCTGGATTGGGGACAGCTAGCTTTGGCAGCAGAGACGGAGATCCGTCCTTACTTTGAGAGGTATCGAGGCTTGGTGGAATTGATGGCATATGAGCAGAGTGCTTACGTGGAATATTGGGTCCGCGTCTTCTACGCCACCCTCTATGTCTCTGAGGGCAGAAGATCCATTGACTTCATGTTCATGGGTCAGCACTACCACCTGACGAGGCAGACGCTAGGACAGTTGCTTGGAGTAGACCTGCACGACACCTGCATACATGAGAGGGTCTACGGTCAGGCAGATCCACCGAGGAGGCCGCTCACTGGAGGAGTGGCACCACCGCTGGAGGAGATTCGCTCTTTGTTCGGTCCCACCTTCTCTCCTGACCAGCCGAGGGTTCCAGCTTTGTTGACTCCAGCTGCGCGCATAGTGCACCTCGCCTTGCGCCGCACGCTCCTACCGAGGTCCGGTTATCTTGAGGGATTCACCAGCCTCCAGCAGACGATGCTGTTCTACATCATGAACGGGATGGACTTTGACATAGTGGATGTCATCATTTGCGAGATGGAGGATGTGATCACAGACGGTGTGGGCATGATGAGGCAGCTAGTCTATGGGCACTGGATCAGCTATCTGCTTACCATGATGGTTCCTGAGGGGTCCGCCGTGCACGACCGTCTCTCTGACGAGAGTGTGACACGGTTCGGACACTACTGAGCTCCAGCTCCAGGGGACCGCTGCCTTGGCCGCCCTGTTGAGCGTCAGGTCAGGGAGATGCTGTCCGAGGAAGACTGGTCGGACTTGGAGAAAGAGGATGAGCGTCTAGCTGAGGCACAGGCTCAGGGAGGAGACCTGCAGCATGTCTGGTCCGAGAGCGACACAGACGAGAGTGTTGAGGAGTACTTCCCTCCTCCTCCACCCTCACCGAGGCAGCACGACGCAGAGGCAGGAGGATCAGCTGCTCCACCGCCGACACCACCCCCTGTGTCCGAGGCGCAGGTGTCACAGCCGTCAGAGCTGTCGACACTTCTTCAGCAGATGATAGAGCAGCAGCGCCAGGACAGGCTCGCGGCTGAGCAGACCAGGGCAGAGCAGGCTGCTCACCTGGCACAGCTTCAGAGGCAGCAGCAGGAGCTTCAGCTGGAGATCGCCCGACAGAGGCGAGAGGATACGGACCGGTTCACGAACCTTGTTGACCAGATGCACCGACGTACCCTCGACCAGCAGCAGCAGACTCAGCAGGCTATGATGGGGATCCTAGGGTTGATCACCAACCTATACACTCAGACTGGGATCTCCCTTCCTCCACAGCGGCCTGGACTGGGACTGGCTCCAGGTGCGACTCAGGTGCCTGCTACTCCGATTCCTTCTATCAGCATGTCACCACTTCTGGCACCCAGCGCACCGATCCACTCTCCTCTGCCGGCAACGTCTCTGTTCCAGCAGACGCCAGCATTTGTGGTCAGTGCCCAGCCTCCTCCAGCTCCACTGGCGCCTCCTGTACCTGCTACCTCCTCTCCAGCTCCGACAGCAGACCCCACAGCTCCCTCCGCTCCAGCTCCTGCGACCGGCGACTCCAGCTCCGACGACAGCGACAGTGACCAGTTCGTCATCGCGCCTAGTACTCAGGGTCAGTAGGCTCTCTGAACCCTTTTTGGTGTCTTGATGCCAAAGGGTGAGAAGAGGTAGAGGAGTCAGGGGGAGTAGTATCTCAATCTCACGGGGAGTTTATTTTCTTTCTATCTATTTTCCTGTGTGCTTGAGTACTTTTGTAATATTAATTAAGCACCTTTCTTATGGTATTAATCGATTGAGCTTTTCGCGCCATTAATTTCATTTGATTTCTACAAGCTCGATGTGTCTTATCTTGTATTCATTGCATATCTAATTGAGTATTGTACCATCAAATTCATTACTATTGCGCTTTAAATTATTATGTTGTCATCAATCACCAAAAAGGGGGAGATTGAAAGCATCTAGGCCCCATGAGGTACGGTTTCGGTGATTAATGACAACCATTCAATTTTACTAATGAATTTGTGAATGCAAGGTCCCAATAATTACTCAATCAAATGGAATCAAAATGACATTGGAGACCCATACAAAATCAACTAATGAGATCAAATCGAATCATATGAAGACAAGAAGTGAAAGCTCTAACTTGACATCACTCAATGCTTGAAGACTATCAGAACAACATTTCAAACAAGTGTCAAAGAGGTCACAAGTTCAAATTCCAAAAGAACAACTCAAAATAACTCGAAGTCAACAAGTTGAACACACCGGATCATCCGATGATTTCTGAGTTGACTACATCGGTCGAGTTGTGTCACCAGAAGAAGAAGACCTCAGAGCAAAGCACTCACCGGATCATCCGATGTATGGCTCAGTCACATCGGTCCATTAGTACAGTTTGCAACACCATTGGACCAAGTGAAGCACCGGATCATCCGATGTACAGAGGTGTGAACATCAGTTGATTACTCCAGTAAGCCTCAAGTTCAAGATAATTCTGAAGGAAGAGCCACCGGATCATCCGATGATGAAGATGAAGCTACGTCGGTCTAACAACGGTCATATCTGACACCATGATGTTAGCCAGCTTAATTAGACCGATGATAACAAAGGCGGAGACATCGGATCATCCGATGTGTACAATAAAGTTATGTCAACCTACTTTTCCAACGGCTATTTCGGGGAGGTTGGCTTTAAATACCCCCTAAGCCAGTCATTACGGCAAGTCTTGATACTCAGAAGCTAACAACACATCCAAGAGCACTCAAGACCAAGAGCTTACACTTCTACACCCATTAGATCATTTGTATAGGCTAGATCTAGCTAGAGAAAAGCTTGTGTGCGTCCATTCTCGGTGATTGGAGTCTCTAGGCTAGTGAGAGGTTGAAGAGATCCTTCCGGAGCTTGCCAAGGTGTGTGTGGAAGCCCGGAAGATCAAGGATTGTACAAGGCTTGAGCTCCACCTTGCCGGAGATGGCGAACGGAGAAGATTAGTGAAGACCCCCTTGTCTCGGTGACTTGGGAGTGGCCGGTGGGTGCCACAACGTGGATGTAGGAAGATCCTTGTGATCTTGCCGAACCACGGGATAAACTCCGTGTCTCCGTGTCTTTTGAGCGTTTGCATTCCTCTCCCTCCTTTTACATTATGCAATCTTTATTCCGCAACATATATTTACGTTGTTTGCATAGATAAACCACATAGGGAATTGGGCTTTAGTCGTTAATTTTTAATTGTCTTAAAATTTGAAAGAAAGCCCAATTCACCCCCCCCCCCCCCTCTTGGGCGTTTCGATCCTTACAGTGTCCCATCCTCGGTAGCCAAGCAAACACTTCCGGGACGGGATACTTTAATCACTCGGCAGGGTCCCTCCCAGCTGGGGGAGAGTTTGTTTAACCCTTCTCTGGATTGTATTCTCCGTAGCACCAGATCGCCTTCCTCGAGCAGTCAGTTGTGTACATGCCGCTGATGATAGCGTCGAAGGGCTTGGCGGTATCGGGCATTCCGAACAGCTGCTTGGCACCTTCCCTCCTCAAGGAGGTCTAGGTCTTCACGTCGGAGCTGGTCCTGCGTGGCTTCGTCAAAGGTCCGGACCCGGAGTGACCCCAAGGTGATCTCCGGAGGAAGGATCGCTTCAGCTCCGTACACCAGGAAGAAGGGTGTCTCTCCAGTTGACCGGTTTGGTGTTGTCCTGTTGGCCCATAGAGTGGGCGGAAGCTCTTCAATCCAGTTGGTTCCATGTTTTTTCAAGCGCTCATAGGTGCGCGTTTTGAGTCCTTTAAGGATTTCAACATTTGCTTCTCGGCTTGGCCATTGCTTGCCGGGTGAGCTACGGAGGCATAGAAAAATTGAATGCCGAGGTCTTCGCAATATCCTTGAAATGCAGAGCTTGTGAATTGGGTCCCATTATCAGTGATGATTTTGTTTGGGACTCCAAATCTGCATACAATGGACTGCAAAAAGTTGATAGCAGACTGCTTGTTGATTGTCACAACTGGAGTTGCTTCCGGCCACTTGGTGAACTTGTTAATGGCAACGTACAGGAACTTGTAACCTCCGACGGCTCTTGGGAAAGGTCCCAAGATGTCCATCCCCCACACAGCGAAGGGCCATGTAGGAGGTATCATTTGTAGGGGCTGAGCCAGTGTGTGAATTTGCTTTGCATGAAATTGACATGCTTCGCATTTCTTCACCAGCTCAGTTGCATCCTGGAGTGCTGTAGGCCAGTAGAAGCCATGTTGAAAGGCTTTACCAACCAGTGTGCGGGAAGACGCGTGGTTCCCACACTCGCCTCCATAGATTTCTGCGAGGAGCTCGCAGCCTTCTTCCCTTGTGATGCACCGCATTAGGATGTCGTTGGCACCGCGCCGGTAGAGATCCCCTTCTACCAACGTGTATCTTTTAGCCAATATGACTACCCGGTCAGCGGATACATCATCGTCAGGAAGGATATTGTCTTTCAAGTAGTTTCGGATCTCCGAGATCCATGCATCGGAACTAACTTGAGCATTTGAGTCTTGCGTGCTGGGTTGCTCGGAGCTTTCGGCAGCACCTACGACCCTTGATGGCTGCCATGGTAACAGGGCCATCGGGACCGTCAGCTTCGGGATGCTGATCTCACCCCCTTCGCTCAGTTCGGCAGGTTGAGCTGTGGGTTTTGACAACCTCCGAACAAAAGTTCCGTCAGGAGCCGGAGCTCCGGTTGATGCTTTCGTCGAGAGTTCATCGGCTTCAGCGTTCTGGGCACGCTGGACATGGTGGAGATCTAGGACTTCAAAGTCCTTTTGAAGCCTCTGGACTTCAAGGAGGTAAGCAGCTAGCTGGAGATTGTTGCAGGAGCATTCACCCTTCATTTGCTTAATGATGAGTTGTGAATCTCCCTTGACCAGCAGTTGCTTGACACCGTACGACAGTGCCACCCTTAGTCCGTAAATGAGTGCTTCATATTCCGCCATGTTGTTGGTCGCCTTGAAGTCAAGGTGTACCATGTATTTTACCTTCTCTCCGGTTGGTGCGAGGAGAAGGATTCCAGCTCCGGCCCCCTGCTTTTGCATGGAGCCGTCGAAGTAGAGGGTCCAGTGAGGCTCGGTGAAGACCGGAGCCTTGTGTTCCGACTTCTGCTCACTGGAGCCCCCAGGGTTTGATGGAGAGGGAGTCCATTCCGCCACGAAGTCTGCCAATGCTTGACTCTTGATTGCTTTCCTTGAAATGAATTCGAGATCGAATTCGGCCAATTCCGCTGCCCACTTTGCAATATTCCCAGTTGAATTGGGATTATGCAAGATTGCTCGAAGTGGGTAAGAAGTCACCACTGAGATTTTGTGAGCTTGGAAGTAATGGCGAAGCTTTCTGGAGGCAATAAGAACTGCATAGAGCAGCTTATGCACATCTAGGTATCGAGTCTTGGCATCATGAAGTACTTCACTGATGAAGTACACTGGGCGCTCGATGGTCCGGACCCTCCCGGAGGGGCCCAGAGCTTCCTCTTCATTGACCCGAATCCTCCCTGAGGGATCCGGACCTTCTTCGGGGACCTCCGGGTCCTGGCTGGAGGGACTCGGAGCTTCTTCAGAAGCGACCTGGACCCTCCCGGAGGGGTCTGGGTCTTCTGAATTAACTTCTTGTGGATTCAAGTCTGGGAGCTGGGACTCAGACTCGCTTTCAGGAACATCTGGACCCTCCTGAAGGGGTCTGGACTCCTGAGTATGGGATGGTTCTGGTCTCTCCGCAACCAGGAGCATACTAACAACTTCGTCAGTGGATGAAATGTAAAGCAGCAAAGGCTCATCAGGGTTCGGAGCTACCAGAGTTGGTAGGGTGGTGAGGAGCTGTTTTAGCTCCTAGAACGCCTTTTCTGCTTCTTCAGACCATTGGAATGGTCCGGACTTCCTCAATAACTTGAAGAAGGGGAGTGCTCGTTCCGCCAGTCTTGAAATGAACCGGCTGAGGGCTGCTAGACATCCAGTTAGCTTTTGGACATCTTTGATGCGGGCTGGTGGCCGCATGTCTTCAATGGCTTTGATCTTCGCCGGATTAGCTTCTATCCCCGGTGACTTACCAGGAAACCAAGAAGTTTTCCAGAGCTAACCCCGAAGACACACTTGTCTGGGTTTAGCTTTGTGCGGGTGACCCGCAGCTTGTCGAAGACAGCCTGCAAGGTGTCAAGGAGTGACTCCTTGTTCTTTACTTTGACCACGATGTCATCGACGTACACTTCCACTATGTCTCTAATGAGTTCTTCAAAGGTTTTGTACATAGCTCGTACAAAGGTTGAAGCTGCATTCTTGAGACCAAATGGCATGGTTGTATAATAGTACAATCCATCTACTGTGATGAAAGAGGTATGCTCTTCATCTTTCCTAGACATTCTGATTTGATGATACCCAGAATATGCGTCTAGGAAACACAGTAATTCACACCTGGAGGTGGAATCCACTATCTGATCTATTCTAGGTAATGGTAATGGATCTTTTGGACATGCCTTATTTAGTGTTGTGTAGTTGATACACATCCGAAGCTTCCCGCCGGCCTTGGGCACAACGAGTGGGTTTGCCAGCCATTTTGGATGGAAGACTTCTCGGATGAATCCAGCTTCGAGCAACTTCTTCACTTCTTGTCAAATGAAGTTCTGTCGCTCTACGGATTGCTTCCGAGGCTTCTGATGCACGGGCCATGCGTCGGGGTAAATCTTCAGATTGTGCTCAATTACTTCCCTGGGGATCCCAGTCATTTGTGACGGTTGCCAGGCAAACACGTCGACATTAGCCCAGAGGAAAGCGATGAGCGCGAGTTCCTATTTGTCGTTCAATCCCCCCGATATACGGGTGGTCTGAGCGGCATCGGAACCGATTTGGAAGACTTTGACGGGAATGTCGGTGTCGCCGCTTGGCTGCACACGGGGTGCAGAAGTCAAGCCTTGCTGACGAATGCTTGGGGGTTTTGGAGCTTGCTCCTGTCTGGAGTCCTCCTCTTGCGCCGTAGTAAGCGCATGGAGTTCTTCCAGAGCAGTTACTCCGGCAGTACGATCTCCCCGGATCCGGAGAACGCCTACTGGTGTTGGCATCTTTAACACCAGGTAACCATAATGAGCAGCTGCCATGAATTTGTACAAGGCAGGCCTACCCAAGATGGCATTGAAGGGTAAGTTGATCTGAGCAACGTCAAAGACCAACTTCTCGGTGCGATACTTCTCCCGGGTCCCGAAGGTAACGGGGAGGGTAATAGCTCTGAGTGGGGTAATGGCTCCTGGACCTACTCTGGAAAAAGGTCGGGAGGGGTGGAGATCCGAAGATCGGAGCTGAAGCTTGGTAAAAGCTTCGAAGCTTATGATGTTGAGCCCCGAACCTCCGTCTACCATGACATGGTGGAGCTGGATGTTATTGATGGTAGGAGATACCATCAAAGGTAGCTGACCTGCTCCAACCATTCTTCGAGGCAGTCCGAAGCATCAAAAGTGATGGCTGTGTCCATCCACTTTCGATGAGGCTCCGCCCTGGCTGTAGGAGCTACAGCAGTCATGTCCTGATGCATAGTCTTGATGACGCGGCGGGAGGTGATGTCCCATGATCCACCAAAAATGGTGTTCATGGTCTTCCGACGCTCGTTGTCAGAGACGTCAGAATTGTCGTCGACGAAGGTGTAAACGGCCTTTAGGACCTTTTTGGGATCCTAAAAACCTAACTCCTCTTCAGCCGGAGCTTCGTCAACTTTTTGTTTTCCTTCCCTCTATCGGGAAGGAGCTTCTTCCCGGCGCTTGTTGTAGTGCTCGGCAAGGTTTTGGACCTCCCGGCAGTCTTCCAAACTGTGGTTGTCCGTTTTGTGAATTGGACACCACACCTTGGGTTTGCCACCGTCTTCAGAAGACGGTCGAGGTCGCTTCTCGGGGCGTGGCCCCCAGCCACCCGGAGCTGCAGCAGCTGCAGCATTGGATGCACCGGCCGACGACTTCTTCTTGCTGTTGGTCTTTTTCTTCTTCTTTCCACTCCCAGAGGTAGCGACTTCTCCTTTGGAGGATCTCTTGTGATCCTCCGGAGTTGGTTTGGAGTGCATTTCATGGCCCTCCGCAGCTCTGGCACATTTGTCAGCCAAGCTAAAGAGTTCCGTGACACTAGTAATCTCCTTGATTGCCAGTTTATCCAGCATCTTCTTATCCCGCACTCCCTGTCTAAATGCCACGATGACAGAGGCGCTAAAGATAGAAGGGATAGTGTTTCGTACCTGAGAGAATCTCTGGATGAATGATCGCAGGGATTCTCCTCCTTTTTACACAACTGCAAAAAGGTCCAGTTCAGTGCCTGGTCGGGTGTAAGAACTCCCGAAGTTGGCGGTGAACTGCCGGCACAACTCCTCCCAACTGCTGATGGAGTTGTGCGGAAGGCTCATAAACCAGGACCTGGCAGTCCCAGTTAAAGCCACTGGGAAATAATTGGCCATTACGACCTCATTTCCTCCAGTTGCCAAGATAGCAGTGGAGTAAATCTGAAGAAATTCGACAGGATTAACGGTCCCATCGAACTTCTCCGGCGGGTGAGGCCGGAACTTCTGTGGTCACCTGACCATACGCAGATGCATGGTCAGGGCTGAACAGCCTCCTCCTACTCCTTCAGGAGCAGGAACGTCTTGAGCTTCTCATCTTTCACGAGCACGCTCAATATGGATTCGGCCGTCTTGTTGGCGATATCGGCGATCAAGCTCCGCCCGGAGGTCATGAGTTGAAAGCCTTGATACCGTGTGAGTGTGTCGTCCCGGAGGGCAACGACGTCACCTACTGTGATGCAGCACGTCTCCTGTTGTTGGAAACATGTGGACCAAGTCTGCCAGACAAGGTCCATCGCTACGACGGGGCCCGTCCTGAAGGAGGAGGACCCTGGTTGCTGATGCGGTCGGCTGCTGCTGCAACCAAGTGTACCACATCGGCCCTCCACTGCTCCATTGCATCCCGGGATGCGTCTGGAGGTGGTGGGCGTTGAAGAAGAGCACGTGCTGCATGAAGCGCGTGTTTCGAGTTGTCAAGATTCGCCGACGCAGTAATTGACGTCGGTGCACCATCGCGTTGTCCAGCTTGATTTGCTGGTGGAGGCGGCGGTGGTGGAAGTGTGACTCCTGCTGGAACCGTGGTTCCTGCTGGTGGCTGCATATTGGAGGGATTACCTCCAACAGCTTGAATAGCAGGATGACCATTGGATGATCCAGCGGCTGAGTTCATCATTCTTGAAATCTCAGGCGCCCCTTCCTGGCGCGCCAACTGTCGGTGGTTTTGATCCGGCAGATCTCTCGACACTACTAAAGTGTTAGAGGAGTTTGAGGTTTGGTGTGGGCGCGCGGAGATTCAAGAAGGTGAAGTGTTAAGTGACGCAAGAGACATGAAGATTTACGTGGTTCGGGCCGCCTGAGCGTAATACCCTACTCCATGGGGTGTGTTGGTGTATTGGATGTATTAGCTCAACGTAAGTTGAGAGTGTAGGGTGAGCACGTCTCCAGCGAGTGTCCTATGTATCGTCGGCCTGTCCTTTTATAGTACAAGGGCATGCCGTTACAAGTTAGCCTGGCCCGACATGTGGCCCCGACGGTTACTGATATTGATACACATTCAACACGTTTAATTGCCCTTAATGACCGAGTTATGGGCTTTGACAGCACCGTTACTGGTAATTAAGGTCGTCTGATCGTGTATCATTAATATAGTATTAATGACACTTAGTCGGGTCTTAAAGTCCTTGATTCCCCTTTGAAGATCCGGAGCTGTTGTGGAGTCTTCCGGGGGTTAGAGGCTGAAGATCCGACGGTTGGACGCGTGGCAGCTCCAGAGCATACTGTGGGAAACAGATAGGTCCGGAGCTACCTGACACGTGTCAGTTCCGGAGCTTCCCTCGTTCTGTGGTTAGGTCCGGGGGTGCCATTTCGGTACATAGCCCGGAGCTTCCCCCTTGTGGGCGGTAGCTCCGGTTTGATAGTACACGTGGCAACCCTGGGAATAACCATGTTGGAGAAGCGGGTCCGGTTATGTCTGACATGTGGGCCTCCGAAGGTCTTCAAATCAAGTAGATGACATTCCCTTGAGATCTTTGTAATCTCAAGGGGTGTACGGTTCCCAGGGTACCGACAGCCCCCTCTTGAGCCATTCGGATCCCATGGTAGTCCCACCAATCATCAACAAACCCAATCCGACTACCCCTTCCCCGAGCATCCGTATTGGTCCAAATAACACTGGCAAAGCCCTAATTAATCAGCTATGTCGCACCCATACTTGGCCTCGTGGTGGCACTGTTGTCCTGGCTTATTCTCCCATGAACCAGTCTTTAGATCTAAAGCAAGCAAACCACTGTAACATCCAACCCATCCACATGCCAGGCTTGCTTAGACCACCCATTACCATATCATATTAACCAGTTCATGTTAACCATAATCTCATCAATGTATAATTAATGGTATAGTCGTTTTCCCATCCCAATTAATTAAGCAAAGCAAAAAGGGTAAAAAGCCCATCCCGACTCTCTGCCATGAATTCCATGTGAGAAGGGTGGTCAACAAATCTAGTAAACTTCCTATCATAGGGTTCCCGTCAAATTGACACAAGCATGCAGTTTTGCAAACAAAACATTTATTTTAAAAACAGGATCAATATGCTTCAAGGACACTTGCCTTGTTCTTGGGATTGGTTCGGATCAAAGCCTTCAAACTCTTGGTGCTGAAGATCCTCCGCAACACTCTCTAGCGCAAATCCATATAATCCGCACAATAAACATACAAGATAAGAATACAATCAAAGAGTGCACAAATATTACTCGATATGACATGATATGCATGATTAAGGCAAATGCAAGCTGGAACTTGTTAATGAGTTGCTTTTTATGATTACTAACTAGTTCTAATAGCTTTTAACAAGTTTATACAGGTTTGGAGTTGATTTGATCTAATTTATAAGTTATTCAATAGAAATTAACCAGAAAAATCAGACTAGTCTGCTAGGGACCAGACAAGTCCGCACTACGCGAGATCAACAGATTAGGGTTTTCTAGATCGACGTGAATTTGAAGATTTGGGGTTGAATACACGTAAGGAAAAGAGAATAGGAGGTGTACCAGGTGTCTAGAACTCCAATGAATCAAGGATCTTGGAGGTAACACTTGGATTTTGATGATCTAGGGTTGATGAAGAGCTTGATGGTGGATTGTTGATGAAGAACGCGAAGTTGATAGGGATCTTGATCCTCTTTCGTTTCCTCCTCTTCTTCTTCTTGCTTGGGACCTCCTTCTCCCTCCTTCATGGTGGCTCTCCACGAACTAGGGTTTGGGTGTGGTGGAAAAGTGGCAAATAGATGTCAAGCCAAGGGGTGGGGTTGTTTATATAGAGGTGGAGGCTAGGGTTAGATGGATTTCGAGTTTTGAGATGAGTAAAGGCCCGTTTAGAGTCCCACATGGGCTCTAAAAGAGTTAGTCATGATGGTGCTAGGACCACTTAACGTAAAACCCAAGGAACAAGTCGTGAAACAAAAGATCAACTTGGAGTCATGATTTATTAGACAAGTCCGAAAAGGGCCGGACTAGTCTGAAGTTGTCCAGAGAAAATCGGACAAGTCCAGACTGGACACCGGACAAGTCCGAACTTATCCTGAGGGGAAAAACAGACAAGTCTGGCCTAAAATCGGACAAGTCGGACTTTAGTCAGCGAGGAAAACGGACAAGTCCGCTGGGACACCGGACTAGTCTGGACAAGTCCAGGGACTTAGCGAAATTTCCAAGGGAATTGGAACACTAGACTAGTCCGCACAAGACCAAACAAGTCTGAAAGTGTCCAGAGGCAAAAACGTACTAGTCTGCAGAAAAACGGACAAGTCCGATCGAGGTCAGAGAGAAATCAGACTAGTCCACACCAAAATCAGACTAGTCTGCACTTCCCAGAATTCTTAAGTGTGGTTTTGTTTCTAATTCATTTTAAACTTGTTCCTTTTTATGTGGGTTAATGTTAGACACATATATGAACGTATGCAGGGCATGATGCATGAAAATGAGGGTGTTACAAACCAACCCCCCTTAAAATGAATCTCACCCACGAGATTCGGCGTGAAAGAGAAAAGATAGGGAAATTCCTTCTTGAGATCATCCTCTAGCTCCCATGTTGCTTCCGATTCTGTGTGATGCTTTCATTGAACTTTACACCACCTAATAGTATTGTTCCTTGTGACTCTCTCCTTGGTTTCCAAGATTTTGACCGGTTGCTCGGCATAAGTCAAATCTTCCTCTAGTTCCAATTCTTCCATTGGCACTTGTTCTTCCGGTACTCTCAAGCACTTCTTGAGCTGGGAAACATGAAAGACATCATGGACATCTGAAATATGAGATGGCATCTCCAACTTATATGCTACTTCTCCTCTTTTGTCCAAAATCTTGAATGGCCCAATATAGCGAGGTCTAGCTTGCCTCTTATGTTAAACCTCTTATGACCTCTCATATGTGACACCTTGAGATAAACGAAGTCTCCCACTTCAAAGGCAGTTTCCTTCTCCTATTGTCTGCATAGCATTTTTGTCTTGATTGAGCGGCCCTCAAGTTCTCAGGGATTACCTGAAGTTGTTTTTCAGCTTCTTGCAATACATCCGGACCAAATACTTAAGTTTTTCCTGTCTCATTCCAGAATAAGAGCGTTCTACATTTCCTTCCATATAGTGTTTCATAAGGTCACATCTTCAAACTTGCTTGGTAACTATTGTTGTACAAAAATTCTGCATATGGCAAGCTCTTGTCCCAACTTTTCCCATGCTTTAAAGCACAAGCTCTTAACATGTCCTCTAAAATCTGATTGGTCCTCTCAGTTTGTCCATCCGTTTGAGGGTGATATGCTGAACTGAAATTCAACCTTGTTCCCAATGCTTCATGCAATTTCTGCCAAAACCTGGAGGTAAATTGAGAAACTCTATCTGATACTATCTTCTTTAGTACTCCGTGTCGACACACAATGTGTTCCATATACAATTCTGCTAGCCTCGCGGTGGTATAGGTGGTCTTGACAAGAACGAAATGAGCTGATTTAGTCAATCGGTCCACAATTACCTAGATTGAGTCATATCCAGACTGGGTACGCGGTAAACCAACTATAAAGTCCATATCGATTTCTTCCCACTTCCACTCCGGAATCTTTAATGGTTGCAGTAATCCAATTGGCCTTTGATGTTCCGCCTTGACTCCTTGACACACATCACATAATGCTACATATTCAGCTATGTCCTTTTTCATGCTATCCCACCAATAACAAGTCTTCAAGTCTTTGTACATCTTCGTACAACCAGGGTGAATTGAGTATGGCGAGTCACGTGCCTCCTTTAATATTGTCTCCCGAATATGCTTCACATTCGGCACGACAATTCTCTTTCCAAGCCATAAGGTACCATGTTCATCTTCATCAAATCTGAATTCTCTTCCCTCTTGGATCCTTTCCTTGATTTCTTGAATTTCCTCATCCTTTGTTTGACCCTCTCGAATTTCTTGCTCCAAAGTCGGATTTAACTCCATCATCCCCATCTCATTCGCGAATCCGAGATTCAACCGTTCAAACTCCTTGCATAACTCGGATGGTAATTCTCGAACCGTGAGTTGATGACTTACTCCCTTCCTACTCAAAGCATCGGCCACTACATTGGCTTTTCTTGGGTGATAATTGATTCCCAAATCATAATCCTTGATGAGCTCCAACCACCTTTGTTGCCACAAATTCAGATCCGTTTGTGAGAAAATATACTTAAGGCTCTTGTGATCTGTATAAATTTCACACCTATGTCCAAGGATGTAGTGTCTCCAAATTTTCAATGCATGTACCACCGCTGCAAGTTCCAAATCATGCATTGGGTAATTCTGCTCATGTTTTTTCAATTGTCTTGACGCATAGGCGACCACTTCACCTTCTTGCATCAACACACATCCAAGTCCTTGTCTCGATGCATCACAATATATGTCAAAACTCTTGCTCACGTCCAACAATGTCAAAACTGGGGCTGTTGTTAACCTCTTCTTTAGCTCCTCAAAACTGTTTTGACACGCTTCAGTCCATTGGAAAGCCTTTCCCTTCATTAGCAATTCCGTCATTGGCTTGACTATCTTGGAAGAGTCCTTGATGAATCTACAGTAATATCCAGCCATCCCAAGAAAGCTCCTTATTTCCTTGACATTTTGCGGTAGCTCCCACTTTAACACATCTCTCACCTTTCCTGGGTCAACTGATACTCCTCCTCCCAAGATGATATGACCCAAAAACGACACCTCTTTCAACCAAAACTGACACTTGATGAACTTGGCATACAGTTGATGCTCCCTCAATTTCTACAATGTAAGCCTCAAATGTTCCTCATGTTCCCTCTCATCCTTCGAGTAGATCATAATGTCATCAATGAACACCACTACAAACTTATCCAAGTACTCCATGAAGACCTTATTCATGAGGTACATAAAGTACGCAGGTGCATTAGTCAATCCAAAGGACATCCCGGTGTACTCATAAGATACATACCGTGTCCTAAAAGTTGTCTTGGGTATGTCTGATGGCCTAATCTTCATTTGAAATTATCTCGACCTCAAATCAATCTTAGATAAGACACAAGCACCCTTCATCTGATCAAACAAGTCTTCTATGCGTGGCAAGGTGTACTTGTTCTTGATTGTTACCTCGTTGAGAGCTCGGTAATCCACGCACATCCTTTGGGATCCATCCTTCTTGTCTACAAACAGCACGGGCGTTCCCCAAGGTGAAGAGCTGGGCTAAATGAAACCCTTCTCTAGTTGCTCTTGAATCTGCTTCTTGAGCTCTGCTAATTCCTTAGGAGGCATCCTATATGGCCTTTTAGCTATAGGTGCAGTTCTAGGTATTAAATCAATAACAAACTCAATGTCTCGATCAGGTGGCATACCTCACAACTCGTCCGAAAAAAACATCCAAAAATTCACACATCACCGGAATCTCCTCAATTGCGGCACCGTCCATATGATTCAGCTCCAATTGCTTCGATGCGTGTTGAGATGCTTCAAACTCTCCGGCGATCCCTTCCTCATTGGTCAACTTCACCGTCTTCATGGCACATTCAATGACTCCATTGTGCTTCCTCAACCAGTCCATACCAAGTATAATGTACAATCCTTGAGAATCCAAAACAATGAGGTTGGCGGGGAAGTCTACCCCCCTTATTCTAAGGCTTACTTTTGGACATACTATATTTGTCCTCATCTCTCCTCCAGGAGACTTAACCAATAGAGTAAACTTCATATGAGAGATAGGCAAACTATACTTGGCAACATATTTCGATGCAATGAATGAATGCGATGCTCCAGAATCAAATAACATAGTCGTCGGGTTGGAGTTTGCAAGAAACATACCAATCACCACGTCATTTGCTTGTTAAGCATCCTCCGTAGAGACATGGTTCACGTTGCCACGAGCAAAATTCTGCTGCCCACAGTTTCCTTGCGGTTGTCCTCCATTGGGTCTCGGGTTTTGCCTCGGCACATTGCTTCCTTGACCAAGGCCTGACTTTTGACATTGATGTGCAAAGTGTCCAGCTTCTCCACAAGTATAACACTTCTTTACTCCACCAGAATTTGGACGGACTTGATTTTGAACATTTGCACCAGGAAAGTTAGCATGAGGTGCATAAGGCATTGGAGGCCTAGGTGCTTGCATGACAAGGCGATGCTGCACAAATTGAGTTGGGCGCGGTGCAATTCCAGGGCGATAAGCAGGCGTAGAAGAGCTGTAATATGGCACATTGGGTGGTGCAAAGCGAGGGCGCACATTACTTCCTTGTTGCTGTTCTTGATATGACACCTTCCTCTTGTTGTCTTGCTCCATCTCCCGGACCTTGTTCTCCACAACAATTGCTTTGTCCACAAGCTTCTAGAAGTTGGCATAGTCACAGTTCAGCAATTGCACTTGGATTTCTTATTCAAGCCTCTCATGAACAAGTATTGCTTCCGTCTATCCCGGCTCACATCCTCAGGCGCATATCTTGAGAGTTGAGTGAATTTATTGAGATATTCACCCACGCTCGATCTTCCTTGCCTTAAGTTCTCAAATTCTTGCCTCTTCAAGGTCATAACTCCTCCCGACACATAATGAGAATGGAAACTCTCCTTGAACTCGGACCAAGTGATCCTCTTCTGGTTCTCATGAGCATTGCATAAGGAATCCCACCACTCGGCAGCTGCTCCAACTAGTTGATGAGAAGCAAATATCACTTTCTCCCGGTCGCTGCATTGGACAATAGCTAGCTTCTTTTCCACGGACTTGAGCCAATCATCTGCGTCCATAGGGTCAATGGCTTGAGCAAAGGTCGGCGGCCTAGTCCTCATAAACTCCCCCCAACCAGTTATGAGGAGGTGGGGGTGGCGGTGGAGGCATGTGGGGCTGATTGTTGATATTGCCATCCTGCAGCTGTTCCATAGTTTGTATCATGGTCTGCATGAGCTGGTTTTGCATGGCCAATAGCTGTTCAATATTGATAGCTCCTTGGGCAGGTCCTTGTCCATTGTTGTTTGAGGTGCTCCAGGTTCTCCTCCTTATCATTAGCATCCCTCTGGTTGCTAGTCCTCACCATCTGAAGAAAAGCAATAGGTAAGGATTAGAAAACGTCCCCAACTATATGCACCAAGGGATATGAAACTAAACAACTAACTAGCCTAGGTGGACATGGCAATGATAAAGCATCCGAAAATCCTCTATTGAACACACAAGCAACAATGTATAGCAAACAGCACACCAAGCAAAACACATCGCTTCCTGAGTGCTCCTATGCGCTCTAAAGTGTCCATTCTATCGAGGCTGCGTCCTACGGTCAACATGTGGCTCTGATACCAATTTGTGACACCCAGTTCCGAAAATGAACCAAGTGAACGCATATGTGTGCCCAAGATGTTCAACACACATACACGAGTGCATTCACAAAGGATATACAGAAAATTATCACAAGACAAGATTAATTAACCACTTTTATTACACAAACCATATTATTCTCGAGTACAATCTCTAATGAAATTTAATGATAAGTTTCAACTAATGCAGTGGAAATAAACTAATTAAGAAAACTAAGCAACTAAGCAGCACAAGCAATAGGGTAGCGCAGCTCCAATCAACACCACACGCAAAGATAACGGTAGACACGGTCTAGAACTCCGTATTATCATCGTTATACTCCCAATCTTGATCTGCAAGTGTTGGGGGTGCAAGAGTGAATACATGTCGTACTCAACAAGTGTGGAAAGTATGACATGTAGATGATTCAAATGACGAATATGATAAAGGCTAAGTGCTGAAAAGTACAGTAAAACATTTGAAAAGCAATATATATCATGTAGGTGAAGTAAACCCATCATAAACCATGTAATCATCATAATACCAGTCCATAATTTCATATCCATCATCCATATACTAGAATTTACATTACCAATAACTATAATCAATGCCATAATCCATAATATCATGTCATTAACCAGAACCATTACCAAACCATAACCATAACCATATTGCCAAACCTTAACCAAAAACCATACCAGTACCAAGTTCCCTCTAATCATGTAGGTCATCCAGGCGCTCATAACCGGGAGCATGGTTATCATGATAGTTTATTAGACTCTGCATGGTTTATACCACTTTACCCACGTGTTTGTGATTTCATCACCCGTCGGCGACTAAAGAACCTCCCTTATGCCAATTACACTTACTTTGGTGTATGGCCAAGAGATCACAAAATAGCCTTTACAAAGGGATTACTAGCCTATTTAGACCCCACTGAGGTTTCACCGGTGGCGATGCCTCCAACTGAGAACATCTTCAATCAAGGGCCCCCTCTTGAGTCATTCGAATCCTAGGATAGTCCCACCAATCATCAACAAATTCAATCCGACTACCCCTTCCCCGAGCATCCGTATTGGTCCAAATAGCACTGGCAAATCCCTAATTAATCAGCTACGCCGCACTCATACTTGGCCTCGTGGTGGCAATGTTGTCCTGGCTTATTCTCGCATGAACCGATCCTTAGATCTAAAGCAAGCAAACCAGCGTAACATCCAACCCATCCATATACCGGGCTTGCTTAGATCACCCATTACCATATCATATTAACCAGTTCATGTTAACCATAATCTCATCAATGTATATATAATGGTATAGTTGTTTTCCCATCCCAATTAATTAAGCGAAGCAAAAAGGGTAAAAAGTCCATCCCGACTCTCTACCACGAATTCCATGTGATAAGGGTGATCAACAAATCTAGTAAACTTCCTATCATAGGGTTCCCGTCAAATTGACACAAGCATGCAGTTTTGCAAACAAATCATTTATTTTAAAAATAGGATCAATATGCTTCAAGGACACTTGCCTTGCTCTTGGGATTGGTTCAGATCAAAGCCTTCAAACTATTGGTGTTGAAGACCCTTTGCAATACTCTCTAGCGCAAATCTGTCTAATCCGCACAATAAACATACAAGACAAGAATACAATCAAAGAGTGCACAAATATTACTCGATATGACATGATATGCATGATTAATGCAAATGCAAGGTGGAACTTGTTAATGAGTTGCTTTTTATGATTACTAACTAGTTCTAATAGCTTTTAACAAGTTTATATAGGTTTGAAGTTGATTCAATCTAATTTAGAATTAATTCAATAGAAATTAACCAGGAAAATCGGACTAGTCCGCTAGGGACCGGACAAGTCCGCACTGTGCGATATCAACAGATTAGGTTTTTCTAGATCGACGTGAATTTTGAGATTTGGGGTTGAATTCACGTAAGGAAAATATAATAGGAGGCGTACCAGGTGTCTAGAACTCCAATGAATCAAGGATCTTGGAGGTAACACTTGGATCTTGACGATCTAGGGTTGATGAAGAGCTTGATGGTGGATTGTTGACAAAGAATGCGAAGTTGATGGAGATCTTGATCCTCTTTTGTTACCTCCTCTTCTTCTTCTTGCTTGGAACCTCCTTCTCCCTCCTTGATGGTGGCTCTCCACGAACTAGGGTTTGGGTGTGGTGGAAAAGTGGCAAATAAATATCAAGCCAAGGGGTGGGGTTGTTTATATAGAGGTGGAAGCTAGGGTTAGATGGATTTTGAATTTTGAGATGAGTAAAGGCCGGTTTAGAGTCCCACATGGGCCCTAAAAGAGTTAGGCACGATGTCGCTAGGTCCACTTAACGTAAAACTCAGGGAACAAGTCGTGAAACAAAAGATCAACTTGGAATCATGATTTATCGGACAAGTCCGAAAAGGGCCGGACTAGCCCGAAGTTGTCCAAAGAAAAATTGGACAAGTCCGGACTGGACACCGGACAAGTCTGAACTTATCCAGAGGGGAAAAACAGACAAGTCTGGCCTAAAATCGGACAAGTCCGACTTTGGTCAGAGAGGAAAACGGACAAGTCCGCTGGGACACCGGACTAGTCCAGACAAGTTCGGGGACTTAGCAAAATTTCCAAGGAAGTTGGAACACCGGACTAGTCCGCGCAAGACTGGACAAGTCTGATCGAGGTCAGAGAGAAATCGGACTAGTCCGCACTAAAATCGGACTAGTCTGCACTTCCCAGAATTTGTAAGTGCGGTTTTGTTTCTAATTCCTTTTAAACTTGTTTCTTTTTATGTGGGTTAATGTTAGACACATATATGAATGTATGTAGGGCATGAT